>OX101723.1:10723931-11923931 GCA_944452665.1 Stenoptilia bipunctidactyla | reverse complement strand
CTTTAAAGCTTTCCGGGGATTAAATTGCAAAAAGGAATCTTCTGACGATTTTAACCAATTTCAAGTTTAAAAGAATCCAATTAATGTAACAACAAAAACAAGAATAGGTCCAGTCTTAATAGCTTTTCACTTATTTTTTAGACAGCTCATCTAATATTTTTTATTTAAAGTTAGTCATATACGTATAACGCAAAATGCAATTACGGAGATAGTGCCGCTATTCCGAACCGGAGACAGCAAGATCTCTAAGGTGAATGTACGCACTAAGTGTGCCACGAGCCAAAGAAATGCTTCGGGAGTAGATACCGTTACTGGAACGCGGTCAAGCTAGCAGCGGTACCGCTGTTTCAACATTACATTCGCCACTTCGCGCTCGTCATCGGGCCTTTTGTGGGATTTATTACCAAAACTAATGTAATCGTGATTCAGACAAAAATACTTCTAACTAAATGCTATTCAATTTTATTCATATTAATAAGTTCTTTCATTACTAGAAATAATCTTTAAAAGCTCCTTATCGTCCTAAGAACTCAGTACTAATATTAAATGTAAACTTCTGTTTTTAACAATAACTTATGTAATAATTAAAGAATAGAGAAAGAAACTAAAGGCTCCAGTAACATGTAATGCCTAGTGGAAGCACAAGAAAGGCTCTAGCAGCGGTACGTCTCGCGGTAATCGGAGCGTTTCTAATACCCACGCTTTGACTCGGTTTCACCGCACGCTTCTTGCCTCTGTTCTTGTTTGCTCATTTTGCGAAATCGTTTGAAATATGATAACGTTAAGTTCAATCCAGATAGGTTCTCACGAAACTTCACACGAACTTTTTGCAATCTCGAACTATTGAATTCTATACCTTTTATTTATCGGTACTCCTGTTATAATTTACTTTTATTTTGCAGGGCTTCGGATTCGGAGTGATGGCGAGATCTAAAGGAACGATGTTTTTTACAGTAATTATGACGGCGATTGCAGGTAAGGCGACGAGAAGCAACGAGGCACCACAATTTGCATCACAAATGGGCGCGGGTGGCGCGATGCGGTACGGTTCGCCCTTTGCTCGCGGACTCAACCCACCGCGCGGCAGACAATATCACAATCAACACCGCGTCGATGCTTTTTGGCCACACTGTGATTGCCGATTGTGGTTCATTGTAATTATTGTAGCTGCAATATTTCACACATGCAAATGTCTTGGTAAAACTTACTTTGGATTTAAAATCATTTTTTGTAATTTATAACGTCTCCTTTTAACGAGCGGTGTAAAGGACTGTAACTGATCCTCTAGAATGAGAGTGGTATCTCAACATTGCAAGCATGAATTTCACTTGGACTTAAACAAATAAAAAATTACGTAGTTAATAAAATGTGAACATCTAGTGAAACTTTTTACAAATCTAAAATCAGTTCATCCGATGAAGCGTTATTAGAGGAGGAACAAAAAAGATATATAATTTCGCGTAAATAATACGAGTAAAAATATTCCCATAAGGATCTAGCTTGGCGGAAAGTGGCATGGAGACGGCAGGTTCGGAAAGTAGCCCAGTTGAGAGGCGGTGAATTAATAACGAACTTCTCCCGCGACGCGTGATGACGGCCGACACGAGTAGCGCATTACGGTGGAAATTTTCTTTCTAAAATCAACCTATAATTAAGGCCCGAAAAATCTTTGAATAACAAGAAAGTTACGGATAGAAAGTGAGTAATATGCTTTCTTTTAAAAATGAAAAGTTTTTTTAGCACGTCCGTTAAATTAAAAGTCCATTAATAAAAATATGCAAATTAATTTATTTCTTTGTTAAATTAAATGTTTATTTACGAGGGGAAAAGATCAAACCAAGAGAAGTCAAATGACAAACAGCTAGAAAAATAACACGCAATGAAAATAGTATTTCCGAAGAATAAAAACAACGAGGCATTCCCTCGTCGGTCAGTCAGTGTTGCCGCAAATGAAGCCAATTTGTAAAAGCAAGTCCCGTGTTACGCCTGTGAAATATGATGACCATCCAAACAAACTAAATGGTTCAATGATTGTAGGATTTAAAGGTTTACCTTGGGCATACTTTATTATTTGTCTACGTCTTAGGTTGTGATAAAGCGCAGGACTATAAAGTTGTTTTAAGAATTAGATTTTAATGACTTACGCAAATTTAGATTATTACTTTTCGTGTATCGAGCGCTCAGGTATTTACCATAGTCCCGAGTTTGTATTAATATTCGGAAATCGTATGTAACATTAGGTATATGCGCACTTTTTGTCAATAATTGTAGATTTAAATTATTTGCTTTAGGCGTTAAAAACTTTTTAAGTATAAAAGCAAACACGTTCGTTTACATAATTCTCGAATAAAATAACAATAAGATTTATTTCTTACTGGGGAATCAAATACGAAAAATTTGAATTCATAAAATTTTAAGTAAATTACACCTGTATAGTTTATGGGGTGTTAGGTTGGCGGAGCGAGCGGTAAAGCGGTTCTTAATTAAATCAAGTGACACGTCTCGGAGGTTGCTTCAATCACACGACCCTAATAAACCCGTGTGGCATACGAAACTGCCTTCTTACACGTCATATAGTGCCTGTAACGCCTTGAGCTCGGAAGATATATTAAATTGGCTCAATTCATTTACCTGATTGCAACACCGCCTCTGAGCTCCGTTTATATGTTTTATTTTATTACTTACTTAGTTATTATAGCAAGATTTGATATTTTAAAAGAATGGATTTTATAACAGTGTTAGAAACGCGTACATTCAATTTATATGATGTCACACAGGTATAACTGTGCATTCTACAAACGCCAGCTTCATTAAGCTTTCACCTTTGCAGGCTCACGTTTATATTTTCTCGGTCACAATCCATGTTACAGAACAGTTAAGGAACAGGTTGTACGTGTTTGTGTAACGGGTTTAACAGATTATTACTGTACTATTTGATATTGTATTTAATTCGGTCTGGTTTGATAAATAAGTGAAAATATAACATAAAGACGAGTTTTAATATAGGTAGGTTGTTTGTAATGTAATAACAAATTCAAACCTATATTCAAAACATTGCTTCAGTTAGAAAATAATGTAATAATTTTCAGTGAGTACGGACAGAGAAAACGTTTGTTTTTTTGCATGGAATACAATCGAATCGAGACCAAAAACCTTAAGCCGCCCGGAACAAAAAGAATCAGCAGTCTCGAGCAGTAAGTTCCAGAGGGCACACTGCAGGCAGGCGCTCTCATTATTTCCGTAACGAGCTCGCGACTGCCGCCCGCTACACTGCAGCCCGCTACGGTCACAGCAATTAATTAATTGGCTAAACGGTATCGTGTTTTACATTCTGATGTTTACGCAGCTCTCCAACGATAATGTCGCGTGCTATCGGAATGACAGTGCAACCAACAGCGCTCATGTTAATTAATAAATTATTAGCAACATGACCCTCCCCAATGAAAAATTAAAGAGTTCCATTATTGAGCTCGTTATGGACCGCTCGGCTTGTGCATATAAATTGCGTACTGTAAAGAGAAACCAGAGTAATTATGAAAACTACCTATATATCTAGTGAAATTTGTAAACTTTGATAAGTTAAGATTCTCCGTTATTAATCCACTCCACATTTAAATTTAAATCTTTGTAACAAGTTACCAATCTATATAAAAAACAAAAGTATAACCATGAATTCAAAAATATAAACCATACATGAAAAACATTATGCCGCAACCTAATTTTAAATAAGAGGCCTATACTGCACTATCGGAGCCCCTTCGTCGTCTTCGCCGTACACTGTTGTCGCAACAGCTGGCAACAGAACTTGGTGACTTAATTTAGTTAACAATGACACATTTTGCTGGCAAACAAACAGAGTGTTCTTCTAAATAGACACTCTGGTGCTATTCTTAACTGCCCCCGTCACACCGGTGTGCGAGTCGTATGCTGATTCACACAATCTTCAAGGTGATGCAAAGTGTAAATCTTCACTCTCGCAAAATACACGTAACAGATAACATAATATGTCTAATGTTAAATTATAAACATCGCGTAAGTATATTTTCAAACTTGTAAACTGCCAAACTATGATAAATGTTAGCGATTGCTGCTCCGTCATACTTGCGCGTCGGACTTGCGTAACGTTCGCTTAGCACAGCACAGCAAGCCCGGACGTTGATCTCGAGCTTGAACTTGAAGCTCACATGAGTAGGTTGTGTTTTATTGATAAGTTGTTCAACGTTCAACTTTAAGTACTGTCCCTACGTAATTATATGTTTATTTCTTTGCTATAACGAATCGCTGAGAAATTAACACGAGGATTCATCTACGGAAAATAATTATCTACATGTATGCGAAAGCGAAATGTTACCGGAAATTGTAGGAAATTGCCAGAGAAAATGGATCCCGTCGGTACGAGAGGTCCAGCAGGATGCTAAGTGCAATTTTTGAACGATCGTCCGTCCGCCCGCAACCATATATTATTTAAGTTTTAATATCATGGTCATTGCGCTGAAACCCCAGTATTATTTTTTGTTGTTTTATTGATAAAAGAACAATGAAACAGAACTAACCCCGCATAAGTGGAAAAGTAGTGTAAAAATAAAGAGCTCCCCATCAATCACACGAACAGAGCCCGCGCTTCCGGAGGCGGCTTGGTCGAGCGAAACATTTCTTTGAATAATGAACGTACAGGTAGGTGTATCGTGCCCCGTAACTGGACGTGATATACGCCGTCGTCGGCCGCATGCATAATTTCACTTATTTTATGTGGTTAATTGTCGAAAATGACCGCAAGTGAAATATATTACGGCGTTCCGACACCGGCACCGTTGGTGGTGCCTAATGTATTCAACGGCATGTGTGCTACGCCCTCACCATATTCCTTAATGTTTGTTGGTATTATATTCAGAATTTACTGATGTTTTATATGCTAAGAGACTGGGTGTCAAATTCATGGCTTTAAAGATCCCTTTAGTTATCACGATTTATATGGTTTATACAAAACTTATAAAGAGAGAATGAAACTAACTCGAATGACATTTTTTTATGTTCATTGATTTTCTACGGGCTGGTCTCCCTCCAATAGGCGCCTCGGCAGACCCAAACGTGGATGGCAAGATGAGATTCCCCGATTTAAGTCTTCGTGGAAGGAAACAGCCAAAAATAGAGAAGAATGGAAAAAATGGAGAGAGGCCCTTGCCCAGCAGTGGGACAGCGCAGGATAATATAGAAATTGATTCATTGGTTAGACATTATAAACAGAAGAAATGCTTCATTCCAATACTTGCTTCCAAACATGGTTATTTTCAATAAACGAATGCATAGCCTAGGATTAAGAGATTTTAAATATTCAAACATAACGATATTCATTAAATATGTGGTTATGAAAAGCGGTGACTTCTCTGAATATAAAATTACTAAAATTACAGGTCTGCAAACCTTGAAACTATGTTCATCTCTTTATTATTTCATTATTGATTTTGCATCAAATATTTTTTCATAAGTACTTTGCCCAAGCATCTCTAAAATCCAATCATCTGAATAGACATCTCTAAAACCTAGCGAATCTGTTGGCATATTCACCCAATACAATCAGTTTTGTGTGATAACCAATCTTACAATACCTAGAGTCTTCTTTTCTGAGCGCACTAATCTAGGAAAATACCAGTCGGTTATAAACATTTTTGGATTGGATAGCCTAAATTAACAGGTAATATTTTATTAACCCTTAAAAAGGCAACATGAACATTATTCCCACATTGAATTTCACAGTTTAAACGGTCAATGGGGTGCATTTTCCCATGAGCTGTCACTGTCATTTCGTAGTTGAATATATTATTTATGGTCTACAGGCCTGTGATCGCGTTTCCGAACGAAAGAAAAAATAAAAAAGAGATGTCAATATCATTGTCACAATAATTACTCAACGGTTATTGTATTTTTATGCAGTTTTGTTATTGAAATAGATAATATGTCGAGAAAAAATCCGGTAAGTGTTCATTTTTGGTTATTTTGCATAGATGTAATGTTAATTCAGTTGTTGATGTGTTTTATTTTTCCAAATAACAAAAAATGACTTGGTTTGATGGATTCAAAGTATGTGGGAAATATTTGCTTGTTGCCCGTTTAGGTTTCCTATGTACCGATTTATGTGGGAAAACTGTTTCCATAGGAAGCATGCAGAATTTATATTTAGCACTGTTTTACGTTTCAGAAACCACTTTGCGAATCTGAAATTGAGTTCCACTTGTCACAGCTACTTTGTTCATCGGAAGAAGAAGACCTTGATGATGAAACAGTTGACTCTTTTGCCACCAGTAGTTATAATGTCAATTTAGACAAGCGTTTGGATGAGATTCAAGGTATTTCCGTCGAAGAATTACATTCTTTATTGGTGGGAGAATCAGATTTGAATTCACCAGTTCAACAGATTTCTAAGCCAATTCTTCCTCAAGTACCTTCAACTTCACAAGATGCAATTGCTGAAGTCCATGCAGGCCCTTCTCATGTGATTTCGGATGTTCCTATGCTACTTGATCAAAACCCTGGTCAAACAACCTCACTTGTTGTTGTAGCTGATGTCCAGGCAGACTACTCTTCCCCAGTACCAGTATTGGCAGAGCCTGATGAAAGCTCTAATGCGCAACCAACATCTTCTTTCTCTAGGGATAAATTCATTCAATTGTGGTGTTAAGCATCATACCCGCTAGGACGAACGTCGCGGAAGAATTGGCACAATTTTTTTTGGTTCTTGTTGGAGGCAGCCGTCATCAATTCTTATATTGTTTATATGACGTCACATCAGAAACGAAAAACACCCATAAAGAGTTTCCGTTGCGATTGGGCAGAGGACTCATCAACAATTTTTCGTCAAGAAAAATCCTCGCGGCCATGTTCAAAAACAAAAAAGGAGGTACCATTTCAGTACCGAAAGAGATTCGAAAATCGGACGTAGGATCCCACATGCCCGAATTGACCAAATTTCGAAGATGCAGAATGTGTAGTACACGTAAAAAGGAGCAACGCAGCAAATATATGTGTAAAGTTTGCAAGGTATCTTTATGTGCTGCCCCTTGTTTTGAAATGTTTCACAAATAAAATAAATTAGATATTATTTTTCAATTTAGTGTTTTTATTTACTTCAATTATTATCATAGTCTGACTAACTGTTCCTAATATGTAATGTAAGTATGAAATATATTTCCCACTAGTTGGGAAATAATTTCCCAGGAATCACGAAAGGTTACAATGTAATTGGTCAACAGGAATTATTTTCCCACATAGTTTCCTGAAAAACTGAAAACACGTAAAAAAATACTGATATGAAATCCTAAATCTGTATGTACCACTAATTACATACTAGCTTTGAAACTTTTGCAAACATCCACAGTTTAGCCATGCCCTATTAAGGGTTAAGACATTGTTACGGGTTGAAAAGTTACGCGGACCATTCGAAGCTATTGGATTATGTTAATTTGTATCGTCCTTGAGTTAGAATTATTATTTATTTTATAAACTTCCTTCAGTAATATTTTTTATAGGCTAAAAATATTATTGCTAAAAATATGTCAAGCCATTTACTGATCAAGTTTATATTTTTTCATGAATATTTAATAATTGTAACGGGTGATTTTTTAAGATTAGTTTTTTTTTTTTCAAATCGAATAAAACACTAAAATTTGCGTCAAATATATATATATTTTTTTATTGGAATCGATAAATTGGCCTTTGCCGTTTATCAACAAAAAGGCAACAAAAAGTCGCGTTTCATGGCTCGATATCGTTCGCCGTTAACGGTAACCGTTTCTTCCACATTCTTCTTCAGACCATTTGAAACTGAGCCGCGGACAACATTTACCTGAAGATATCTTTAAAGCGTAAATGGCAAAGGCCAATTAATCGATTCCAATAAAAAAATACTATAGGTATGACGCAAATTTGAATGTTTTATCCGATTTTGAAAAAAAAAAGAAACATTCTTAAAAAATCCCCCTTTATATGATTACGATTCATTGATTGTCAATAATTAACAAATTCATGTACAAAAATTATCTTAAGTTTTCCCGATTGATTTAATTCGATTAGGCACCGTAGTCACGGCAGAAAACACACCAAATCGTCAAGTTAAAAAGTTAGGTTACAAAATTATTTTATTTCATGGATGCTAAAGATTTTTTTGGACTTTTCCTTTGCTTCTACACCTTAAAAATACCTATTATCTTTTACGAAGTAATATTTGTCATCGATAAGAACACCTACTCTTGTACCACAGCACAACCGATTGATTTGTTATGTATTTGCCAAAGGTGGCGAAGATGTTCAGGATTAAGTGACTGCAACTAGTGTGCACAATCGCTGCAACTCGGCTCCACAATAGGTACCGCTGCATTACAATTTTTCAAAGCAGACACAGGCGACAGGGCATAACAAAAGAGGTAGAAAGGCGCAAATAAACGAGCGCTGCGGCAAGCGGGCTGGGTGCACGCACCCCACACCACCGGCTTGCTTGTATCTGGATACCTAGCTACATTCAGCACTAGATTTACCAAAAGTATGTGAATTCACTCAGATACGTTGCGGATAAAGCAGGGAAGGCTTAAGTTATGGCGGATTAATGTAAAGACTGAATCCAATTTGTGTAATGTAACTTTTCATAGATGAATAGGTGCCGGCTGAATGGCCTGAGTGGCGTAGCTTGTAGCTATTACATTTACTAAGTTTTAGCGTTTCCCCGGCGCTGGGGATGAATGCGGGAAGATCGGTTTTCGAGATACGGCGGCAACGCGGATACGAACTCCTGCGGCCGGTTTGTGCCGTGGTAAAAGATAGGTGTCTAATCAAAGAAAAATCATGGCTCCTCAGAGCTTTTACACTATAATTAAATTTAATTTATATTAAATTATAATTATAATTTAAGGTCTGTGGATTTTGTGACTGATAAATAAATAAATAAATAATATAATTATTACATTTAGCAGTAGAAAAGATATGCAAATAATATTAACATGCATTTTATAATGAGTCGGCAAACAAAATACTAATTTGTTTATAAAAACTTTGAGAGCACCATTTTTTCCTTATAAATTCCGTGCGCGCAATGTATAGGTACAATGCTGCTTTTACATGTATCAAACCCTATCCTTCGCCTTAAGGTAGATTCGCAATTGATAAACAAATCAACGAGTTACGTATAGGAACATAGTAACAATATCTGTTATAGGTACGAATATAGTTAAAGAATAAAATAATCAAGGTCTTAAAACTTGTGTAACTTTGGTCAACTTCTCATTATAAAATACCTGAACCTGATATCTGCTCTATTTAATAAACTGATTGTGTACTACTTATTATGCGTTGTACGTGTGAAAAGCAACAAAATGTAAGTTTACTTAACATTTGATTTATAACTTATTGACGAGCGCATGGGATACTGTTTGTTTACTAGCAAATTACTGCTGTTGAAGGTGGAATTTTTCTTTTACTTTTTCTCCGAATCGAGAATAAAGTTTGTAAAAAGATATATTTCTGTGAGTATTTTTGGGTATTTGCGTATTTCATTTTTATCATAAAGTAATTATTACTATTCCAAAGGATCAACTAAAAAAAAAGCTCTATTTTTTATACCAGCTTTTAAGATGAAGTGCATTTTTTCCGAGGACCCAACTTGTGGTATGTGGTATATAAATATTCATGGTCGACGGGAAAATCCCTCTCGAAGGCAGAAAGTTAGTACATAACAATGTTGTTATTGTTAAGTTTTCTTTAATTTTATCAGGTACGATAGTTGTTTACTAAAATAGGTAAAATCTTACAATTTGTAATTTGAGATCTTTTCCAGCAGCGGCAGCAGTGGCGGAGGTATTCATTGGTGAAAGCCATTGGTGAAGGTTAATATAACGTTTTGGTAAAAGTTTTAAAGAAACATCCGCTTGGGCATAAGCACGCTCGAGGCAGGCAGCGGAGGCGCCGTCGAGCGCGAGGGCTGGCTCGAGCAGCGCGCCGCCACCCTCAAGCACCACCATAGTTAAGGGATAGTCGCACACCAGAAGCACTCACACACGACACTTGTATTCCGGAGCGGCTGTACGCTACATGTCGGCGCGGCGCGAGTGGCGGGACGACTGCCGCGGCCGCGCACCTGCCGCCGCCGCGCGCCCCCATCCCCGCACGCGTCCCGCTGACGCTCCGCCTCCGCACCACAACAAACATCGACGTCGTTGCAGCGGTCGACCGACATCTGCTTTACTTTTGCAAGGAACGCTCTGCTTTCCAAGATTTTTACCGAATTATTCGGTTTTTTGGTCTGTTAGGTATGTTCGTAGCTTGCAAGTGAATGTACTTTTAATTATTTTACCATTCTGGGTTTACATAAG
Organism: Stenoptilia bipunctidactyla; assembly: GCA_944452665.1. Taxonomy (NCBI): domain Eukaryota; kingdom Metazoa; phylum Arthropoda; class Insecta; order Lepidoptera; family Pterophoridae; genus Stenoptilia; species Stenoptilia bipunctidactyla. Next base: position 11,913,576 of record OX101723.1, on the reverse strand, counting down.
CGTTTAAAAAGCGTAAACTTAGCCAGATAAAACGGTGTTATGTTATAATAAATTGCATACGTTTGTAGAAATAGTAAAATCTGGACATAATTAAATTAAGTATATTTAAGAATTTTGTTTTTATACATTGCTAAGGTTTTTGTTTTCTTTGATGACCATATTTTTTGTCAAAAATACATTTTAAAGACATTATTCAGCACTTCCGCTCCAGAAACCAAGGAAAAAATCTAAAAAGTTCTTAAGGGAGTGGATCCGTCTAGGACAAAGACTGATGTGGCTTTGGTGTCAATTAAATTTTCAAACAAAAAGTACAGTTGATAGTTGAAAGTACGATGAGAAGTATACTACTCATACTGGGGTTGAATTATTCAAGGGCAGTGCATTAATGTAAAGGCATATCCAATAAGGTACAGGGCTATAACTATCAAAAGTTTACACACATATTAAATAAATAAATATTTCTACATTTAGACCAAATTATCTAGCCCATATACCTAATGAATAAATAAACTTAAGAAATATATCTATGACTTGACAGCTAGTATCTGTGTTCATAATACAAATATCTAACCCCACCGGTATTCGAAGTCAGCAACTCTGTCATAGAAGGCAATTTTGCTACCGCTACATCAGCCGTTCGTCAATATTGAAAGTGTATTTTTTTAACATAGCATCTATGACATTTTTGGTGAATAAAAAGTTAACTATGTACCATTTAGAAACAGTGTAAGGAAATTTAAAGGTAAGGAACATTTAATTGCAAAGTTAATTAAGGAAAAACAAATAACCACCAAATATACAATAGCGAGGAACATCGTATTTCGCCACGTGACCGGCTTCGGGGCTCCGCCTACCAAATAATTTAAGCAATTTATTTAGGTATTCAATACAACATTATTCTGCAAACAATAGTCCTGGCTTCAAATAATATAATTTACGGAACAAACCGTTTAGCTCTTGCGTCATGGAAACAGAAATAGGGAAATAAATAAGGTGAAAATGTGGAATACACAAGCGACATCGATTCAAACCACCCAAAAACAGAAAGAATGCGTAATTCTAACTTGAATCCAATTTCCAGGAATGGGCCCTAGAGAGAAATGTCGAAGCAATCACAAAAACTTATAATACCTACGTTATACTTTTGCTTTGGATATAACTTTTTACATCATTTTTTTATAAGAAATCAATGCACAAGTTTCTGTGTCCGCCGCTAGCTCCGCTCGCTATATTTCTGTAAAAAGCTTAGCATTAGGTCCTATACCTAGCCATGTTTTAACAAAATGTTACTTAATTTCTTCCTTAATAATTCAGTTGTTTTGGCGTAGTGTTTATAGGTATCAGAAAGTATTGAGCTGAAAACATGTTAACATATGAATTACCGAGGTTCTTTTAATTTTCTAAAATCAGGATAACAGATAAAAATAATGCCTGTCGGTTAAGCCGACGAAAAGGGTCCTTTTATAATTTAGAGATCTAATCCTGACTTAGTCCATTGTCGGTTTCCAAAGGGGCAGCTAGAAAATTTGTACTTCCCATCCCAACCGAGGGCTAATCAACAAAACTTGTCAGTAAAATCTGGGCACTTCTCGCTGTGTTTGTATCTACGTCTATATTAATTAACTTGCAATAAACTGTGATATTAATAGACGCGAGACAATAAGCCACCCCCTGTGAACTTCTTCGTCAGCGGGCTAATGTCTCGCAGCACGCAAGCGCTGCCGTCGCTCCCCCGGAGTCGAACAAAACGCGGTTTTCATTTGCATACAACATATACATACATGCAAACTAAATTTATATTGAAAAAAAAAAAGAGTAAGACATAGAAAACCGCACGTGCCAATAACGGGATAGATAATAAGTAATTGCTTGGAGTGGATAGGTTTAAGAAGTTTTTTACAACCTTAATATTTTACTTAAATAATAGTCAAGCGACTAATAGATACTTTCTGGCAAGTGACATTCGTACATAAAGATAGCACAAATCTAATCAATATTATGTTTGGTGTGCTGGCAATAAAGCGTATTATTATTATGTAATAGCGTCTGTCCAACCGGCTTTACCTGCAACATCGTGCTTGAAAAAAAATTGCAGTATTTGAATAGGATGGACTGCATATGATGGAACTCTTAAGAACTTCGTTATTATAACTTTCCACCCAAGCGTAACTCAACAAACAACATGTAAGATTACTTGCATAAAACCGTTAAATATATTTCAACCGAAACCTAAACACGCGAAACAGAAAACTTTTCTATTCGGAGTAAAGTCTGCTCATCAATTATTTTCGCAATTCAAAGGATTTTAGGAAGTAGTATGTCTCAGTATTCTGCCTGCCTGTCATTGCAGGGAACATAATTAACTTTCTTTTCCACGGGAATGACAAGTTGAGCATTCTAAATGAACTTTGTGATTCTTTGATTTAAGCATTGAATGTAAATATACTTAATTACCGTAATTATTTGTCATAAAAAAATCCGGAGATGGCATAAGAAATATTTCAAAAAGTAATTTAGTCGCAATGGTTACGATAGTAACGAAAGTATATTTCTACAAGAACACCTGACACTCGGTAGCGTATATTTGGTTCAATTATTCACACGACACACCCCCACTCCGACCGCATCATCCGCTTGCTGCCAAATTAAAAGTAAATAACGAAATGAAAACAACTGGCCTGTTGCCGCGAGGGACTCGCAAACCTTTTACCGCTGTCGAGTAAACAACTACGGCTAAACCACACTTTATCATTTTATCGGCTGTCTATTTGCAGATGCAGGTAAAAACGCTGAAACGGAGTTATTGATGCAATTGTACAAACATAAGCTTTTAACTTTATTGCTTGCATAATTTAGGAGGGCAAATTTATCGGTTAAATAAATTAGTTGCTTTTGTTAATGTATTATTTACAAATATTCTTCTGGTTTCAGATTATTTCAAAAACATTTGCATCGAAAAATATAGATGACTTACTATGTTGTCCGATGGCGGCGAAAAGCAATTTCGAAAAACAATAAGTCGGCTGAATATATCGAAGTAAAGCTATTTACATCACGTTTGTGTTCTACACGTCATAGCTAAGCAAAAAGCTCGGTTAGCAGCTGGGCCATGTCAACGTCGAATGTAAAATACATTTCGTGGTTGGAAATTGAGTTTCTGAAAAACCAAACCTTTTTATAAGGACTTTTGTTAGTTTCTAAAAGACAACCTATGAGAGTATATTATTCGCAAGGTAAGATAATTGACTAACGAACCTTAAATTTTTTCGCCATTGAAGCTGATTATTCAAAAATAAGAAAACATACACGTAAACCATTCTTGACACAGTTGCGTATTTACTTCTGCCTAATGGCACTGTGTGTGGCATCATTAAAGTCAAAGTAGGAATGACACGTAGGACATCTGACTCGGGCGGTAACAAGGTGTCAACAGGCCTGTTAAAGTGGATAGTGGTTTTGCAGCTACGACCTTAATGTTCATCAGCAAACACAAGCTTTTTATTTTGCATTTTACTAAATAAATTCATTTTCTTAATATTTTAATAATTTGGTACCGTGGCAGTCATGATAATCACGTATCACATTGGAAAAGAAACAATCTACGTTCACATGTTATAGAATGTAGGAAGTGATGGGTCTCAAGCATCACATCACGCATCATGCTAACACTGAACACGAACGAGTTGAATGCCCGCCTGTGCATCTAAGCGTAACGCATATGGTTTCGCGGCTTCCACGTCTTACTTGTTGATGCTCTTGTGAAAAAAATTAATAAAGATTCAACTTAGAATCGTCACAATGCATTGCCTTTGTAAGCCTGGACTTAAAATCTCATCATAATCAATTACTTTCATAACAATGGGGCAAAAGCTGCTTAATGGCTAAAAGCTGGCGCGATCTTCTTGGATTTTATATGACAAAGCATTTTATAAACATAAACTGCCAATTCGATAGAACAATTAAATGGGAGTCAAAGAAGGTGCGGTTGAAAAGCTAAGAGATAACAAAACATCGGAGCAACAAAAGGAGGCTTTCGGTAGGCCATTATGCCTAGCGATACACACGGAAGAAAGTGGGCGCGGCAGGGGGCGCCTTGTGCGATTTAGCTTATGCGGCGCGGTATAGCCGACAGCCGCATACTCCAGGGATGTCCAATTTACGGTTTCCGCAAAGAATAACTTCCGAGATTGGCATTTTTGTTACCCACAAGTGACCCGGACGGGTTTCGAATCGGACGAATGACTTAACTTCTCATTTTATTAGAAATACAAAAACATGTATTTATTTCCGTCGACACAGCATGAATAATTTCGTGGGTCGTAGTGTCACCAGTGGTTAAGTGAAGGTAACACAGTTCAGCGAGGGAACCGTAATAAGGGGCACCATAAAACGTTACATTAGGTAACAGCGGCTTCTTGGGCGGCAATAAATATCTCCGTTCGAAAGTACGGCTACGTTCCCGCGGGAACTCGACTCGCCCGACTGTGGACGTGTCGCGCGAATAAAAACATTCCCTATGTTGGTTCGTGTGCACCAAGACCAATAACACGACTTTAGTACCTCTTATCCTACACCAATGAACATCAATATCACTTAGCAATAAAATAATTTTACTGAATTAAGGGTCTTAAAAAGGTTTGAAATACAACGCGTGTTCTAAACTTATCATAGTCAATTTAAATTTAAAAGTTATGGTACTTCAGTAAATATTTTAAACTACAAGCCCGATTTCTCTAAGCGCTAAGATTTCTCATCGATAATGTCACGTTGCACAAGGTAAAATGCGTAAGTGTACTAGAATCGACTGGTCGTGTGGCTTTCGCGACAGAAACGTTCTCAATTTCACCTATTTTCTATAGGAGAAAATAAAATATGAGAATTTAACTCCAGCAAATATTTTCAAACTTAAAATATGTAATGTACCTATGCGCAATGAAATATTCAGCTAGTGTTTGCTTACGGGCAGAATACAACTCCCAAGGTTTAAATAAGTCAAAATCATCAAATCACCTTAGCAAAGTAACAGAATAAACAGAGGGTGAACTTTCGACTCACTGGCGTTATTAGGTGGACCTTAAAAGTTTATGGAAAGCTTAGTTTGCAGAGCAAGCTGGAACAGGTCCGGTTTGTTTAGCTTTCAACGTCAACATAACTTGATGAAGAAAGGCGTACTACTATAAGGGTAACGTTGAACAGCTAATTTACGTGGGCGTTTAATAAATAAAGCAGGTACATAATACCGGGGCAACATTTCACCACTGGCACATCATTAAGGTACTATAATATTTGTTTTTCAAGGCTTATGAAAGATAACCATTTGTTCTTATTTCCTTGAATTACTGAGGCACAACATGCTGGTTACACAGGTTTGCACGGTAAATTACAAATGTAGTAACTTATTTTTGAAACCCAGACACAAGGGTGTTAAAAGTACATAATTATGTGTATTTTTTATGGAAAATTAAAGCAGTATTCTCCAAGCTCTCATTATAACTAGGTGACACGAAGGGAAGCTAATCATTTCAAGTTCGGTTCTGATGGATATTTTCCGTAACATCTTTTTTACCACATTCATCCATATCAATGATTATCTTCGGTTTGTAGAAACTAAAAATATCATAATTATTTGTGACAACGCTTTCATTAGACAAAATTGATGCTTTCACGATTTTGCAGCACAGTTATAAAATAAAAAAGCTCATCATATTCAGGTAAATAAACTCTAATATAATGTTCTATGGTAATAAAGAAACCGGGAACTTCCTAATAGAAAATCACTAGATACTAAACACTAAATACCCTTAATTAAAGTCTTTTTAAATTATCAACACACTGGAATATGCTCAGCACACATACAATATGAAAAACCTATCACTTCTATTCGTTATTTGAATTAATATAATTACCTCGTGTATGCCGAGATCAAGTCCCTAGTGGTGCAATAACACGGCTGCACGTCCGTCAAATGTCACTATCAATTACCGTGATGGCCTCCCCTCACACCCTCGGATCGTTTGCCTACAACGTAATTAAACTGTCGAACACTGGTTACTTAACATTAAACCAGTTGAGTAAACAAAAAAGCTATAATAATACTGCAGGTTTTCAATTTCGTTCAACCAAATTTCTTTTTCTATCTAGCGTAACTTGTTATGATAACAATCTGCCAAGCGGTAAGTGAGTTTTAAATAAACGCAAAAACGTCGCGAGCCAAGGAGGGTGGGTGGCGATTCAAAGTTTGTCATTGTGTCTATATTGCGCGGGGCAATTAGCGCAACTCCGCCGTGGACCGATGGTAAGAACCTCGTGCCCGCGAGGGCCTTTCACAAACAAATTAATAAAATACTATCAACCCATAAAACCCACAAAATTATACGACAGCGCTCACACTAATGGTTAAAAATAACAATCGTTTTTCGTTCCAAAATTTTAAATATTCATTCGTTTATTGGAGTTTGGTTTGCAATTTAGAACTGTCAAACTTCGTTCAGCTTATGCAAGTGTTTGTTATAATACCTGCACTGTAACTCTTCAAAGATTCGTTGTGAAAATAAATCTTAAACATCGAATATTTAAATTTTTGACACTTTATATTTTAATTGAAACGATGCACGTTCTTGTAGATCGACGACAAAGAAAACGATAAAGCTACATTGCCTCATGAAATGCACCCAAGTTGCCGTATTTGCACAAAATACCTCCAGTAAAAATTATAAAACTTTTTAGGCTGATCTATTAATAAAATAGGTACATTAGTTAACCTTTAAGGTTCTTTAGTTTCCTTTAAAAGAGACGGCCAGGAAGTTTGTTCATATTTGAATCATGTCAAAATAGCCAACCGCCGAAAAAGGCGGAAAAGGGAATTAAAATTTTTAAACGATGTTTTTTGATAACTTTTACACTCCAAGAATGTTCATGGACCAAAGGTGTTTGTGAATGCCAGATAAGCCATGATGCAGGTCCAGTGTGAGGCCCTAACCTCTATTAAATTTTTTGTTAGAAAAAATCCTTCTCTCGTTCGTTTTAGCCAAAGTTAGAAAAATAGTCAAACCAAACGAGAAGCTCGACAATGCGAGTGCAGTGAACAAAACATGTAGTGTTTGTTGTAATTACAGAGGTGTAGGGAGCCGGCGACGTCGCCGCTGCACACGGCGCGCGCGTGGTAATTACCGCCAGCGAGGAGCGGCCGCTCTTCTGTCAAAAGGATCGCGTGCAAGCTTGTCGGACGCGCATAATAAACGCTAGCGAAGAACCCGTGCCCCATCAGATAACATGCAATCAATTTCGCGATCTCCATGCTTCTATGTCGGCACCGCCCCTGGACTGACGTCACGCCCGATAAGCTCTTAGTGCCAGCTAACCACTGGTACTGCAAATCTAGCCCACTCAAATTTAAATCCTAAGGCGTGTCTAGCGACGTTATTTTAACAAATACACCAGATTAAAATGGAATACCAAAATTGTAAATGCCATACATTATCACAATTAATTCTAAATCAGATTCCTAAAGAACAATGTTTTTGTTAATCAAAAGTATTTACGGTCGGCAACTTAGTCACGCGAACGTTTTATCGCACACCTTCCTTTCGTTTACGATGAATACCTAAAGTTTGTTTAAAAAGCTCGCATGTCTTTGCCCCATCAACTTCACAATCGTGACAAGTGGTGCAACCCTCAACATCCTAATATTGCACCATGAAAAGTGAGACTTTGAATATTCTTTTCCCTTTAGCTTATATCGGTATATTTTACATAATAGTCAAACACCTTCGACAAAAACTCCGTTTACTTTAATGTAAAAAAAAGGTTCTCAATAGCTAGAAATAAACACCCGATTGGGGAAAAATCTAAGTCAATTTGGTATTATGAGGTGGTTAATGGAGAGTAACGAGGGCATGATTTACGTTGCGCTCGGTTCGCGAGTAGGCGCAATTATCGGCCCGCGGGCCCACTCAATTACGAAGAGGAGCGCTCGCGGGATTTCACCTCTGTTTCTACCGAGCTCTAACCACAAATCTTCCTGTCTAGTGTCGAAATAAGTTTGAAAACAGAAGTTTAAGAGCTTAATGAGAATACTACTTTTAAGACCTTTTCTATGTATTGAGATTATTTGGAGTTTCAGTCGTATTTTCGTATTGAAAAAACTAAATGCTATCGAAAGGATGGAAGCATTGACATGTAATTGCAGTTTCGAGGATGACGATAGGAGTCGAGAGTCGCGTTTTAATTTACGCGGCGACACACAAGTGGAGGCCGCGCACGGTTTTGCAGGAATGACATGTCGAGTGTCCTGCTAATTGCAGCATCCACAGCCCCCAACTGACAACACCACTCACTTCTTTTAGTCGGTCATCTAACATTGGAACTTTACGATTTGCACATACCATACACAAAAATGTGGAAGCAATTAATGTTAATTTATTTACCATCCAACATATTATGTGTGCAATATATTTCTTCCCAAAGGACCAAGCTGATAAGGTGACCGCAATCATATCGATATGAACATTAATAACTTCAGTGAGCGTGCCACAAATGTGTTAATTATATTGTTACATTCTCTGGAAACAAGTTAGGGCAATTCTCTCATTATACAGAGGAGAAGTTCGAGAGGTACGTAGATCGTCTGACGTAATTTCTGGAAGAAACAAATGAAACAGCTCCCCTCGCGCTGAGAAACGCTTTACAAACGCGGGCGGCCCATGTAATCGGATAATAAAAAGGGCAAACGCGGTAAATATAAGATGAGGAAGACAGTTTTACGAGCTGTACCTAATTAAGTGGTAAACCAAACAAAACGAAGAAAACGTTAAATGTGAAATTAGCCTAGCTGTATATGAACAAACATATGTCTATATTATGACATAGTTAAAAATGATGTGTTTCAAGCAGGCAATGTTAGTGAAGAACTGGTTTCATACTGAATCTGCGGCTTTTGTCATCGGTTACATCGTCACTCAGCCGAGATCAGCTCAGTCAAACCAGTTTAAGGTCGAACAGTAGTTTAGATCTCGAAATAAACAAAACAAATAGAATACAGTTCCTATGCCTATTGATCTTCAATAAAGAAGTGTTAGTATAAGAGAGTTAGACAAAAAAAAACACCGATCATTTCAGATTATTACTTCTGTAGTGTTAGCTGTTTTCAAAACTGTTCGTGGAATAATAACTATTTGCGAACTAAACATTCATCGCGTTCACCTAATAGAAATACCGTACAGTGACGGTTACAGCCTTAAATTCAATTAGATTCCAGGTGTTTACTTTCGCAGATTTAGCAAGCTGTTATCGTTTAGGTAAGCCATAAAATAGAAACAGCTATCAAATCCAGAAATATTTGTGCAAAGAGCTTGTGTATTCGCCGAAAATAAGTGGGAACGTAACACATGTGTGCGGGAGTAGCGAGCGTGCATAACGTATTTCTGGCACACAGGTATCGCGGCGCAGGAATTCGACCTCACCTGCGCTAATGATTCACACTCTCTAAATCAGTATGCTCTACATTTTCATTCCGTTTTACAGAATCTAGTGTTATATTCGACACAATGTATGAATTATAGATACTACTCTGCAGTGCTAGCACGGATCTTTTGTCGATCGTAAGTTTACGAATGCTCGTATAGTATGGAGATTTTAAAATCCAGCTTAAAAAGAAATATGTATGAATAAATACATTTTTTCCTCTCATTATCATCATCATCAGTAGACACCCACTGTTGAACATAGGCCTCCCCCAAGGTTTTCCAAGTCGCTAGGTCCCGCGCCGCACTCATCCAGCGTTTACCAGCGATTTTGACAAGTTCGTCGGTCCATCTTGCGGGAGGCCTGCCTACGCTGCCTCTCCCAGTACGTGGCCGCCACTCGAGAACTTTTCTGCCCCAACGGCCATCTGTTCTGTGAGCTATGTGCCCTGCCCATTGACACCCATTGACAATCCTTCTGGCTATGTCGGTAACTTTGGTTCGACTGCGAATCTCCTCATTCCTGATTCGATCTCGCAGGGAAACTCCGAGCATAGCCTTGTTTATAAGGCCCAAAGTTAACGACCACGTCTCAGTGCCGTAAGTAATCACTGGCAAAACACACACGTCAAAAATCTTTGTCTTCAGGCTCTGCGGTATTTTACGGAGCTTTACGAACGCTGCCCAGCCGAGTTGGATTCGACGACTGACCTCTTTCACAAAGTTGGACCTACCTAACTGGATTTAGTGTCCTAGTAAGAATAATCGTCGACAACTTCGAGCGTGGTGCCTCTAACTACCACAGGAGCAGGTGCAACATCGATGTTCGACATGATCTTTGTCTTATCCATGTTCATTTTAAGACCAACTCGCTAAGATAAATAAATTGTATCGTATAATGATAGATCTTATTGTAGCGTAAACTGAACATTTATAACGAACATAATCAACGAATGCAGGGCATTAAAAAAACCGACTTCACGTCAACACTTTGGCCGACTAATAATGTCATCCACTTAAACTCCGAAATCATACATATTGTTTCAAAAATTTTTAATTTTCAACGAAGTACTCAACCGATTTCGGTGAAATTTACCTATATGGGACAAACTATGAAGTATCCTCTTATCATATGAATTAAGAATTTTTAAAATCGATTCATAACTGTCCGAAATATCGTGTAAAAAAGACAAAACAAACATACAGACGAATTGAGAACCTCCTCCTTTTTTGGAAGTCGGTTGAAAATAAAGTTTGACGAATCAGACGCCGTGATTAACGATTTATTTGCTAGTCTTATCCATTTAGGGATGTTTAATTTAGAACGTGGGTCGTGGACACGGGTCCATCCCGGGGCGATTCATTAGCCGAACCGCGTCAGAACAAACAAATTAACAACGGGCGCGTTATACTTAGTGATAAAAGGGCGCGAGGGCGATGGGCACACTGCCAGCTGCGTGGCGGCTACGCGATAAATCTCGCGGACGGCATACCTACTCGCATGGATAGAAACCGAGCGGCTTACCTGCCTACGAAACTGTACATTATTAGGTTCTTCTGAATTCCTTTAATTTATAGGTATAAATAAAGAAGATCGCTCAAGTTTAGACGTCAGATATCTTTTATACAATCTGTCATAAAATAGACAGTAAATTTGTTTGAATAGGAGCTATAGACAAATATATATAGGTGCGGCGATATCGTCGGGGTAAGTCGGTTTCAGGTCACGCAGGGCGCGATGAGGACGGCGGCGTGGCGCACCCTGTCCCCGCTGCGTGTAAATGGCTTCAGTTAATTAAGTTTAATCAAAGCTATGACGCGACATATGTACTTTTGCGATACGGTGACCATCTGCTTTACTATTTACACCCACTTTTACATATTCGGTTTCATTTAATTGTTTACGCTTTATTGCTTTTATCTTGTTTACAGATAGATACATATACGAAAATAGTGTTGATAGATGTGCATTTCGATTGTTCGTTTCAGTTAATAAACAATAAAAACTATGTTAAAAATATGCTTTGCATTTAGTTCACGTTGTTTTTATTAATCTTTTAGTTTAGTACATTGGAAATAGCATGACCGTAGCGCATCACCTTACTCAAACGCCAACGGTTTTGGGTTCGATCCCTAGACGTTGCACCCAATGTGTGTATGAGCATGCCTGTTTACATTGGCATGTATGTCGAGTGTATGAAATGCATGCTTTTTAATAAACCAATAAATCTAGGAAAATACCTTAAGAGGGTTGGTCTTACTTTAGGGCTAAATGGCGCCGAGTCAAGGTATTATGTTTAACAATGCATGAATCATACGGGATATTATATAGCAACCTTTATGATAGAATATTGTATCGCATTTAAGTGAAAAGAAACGGTTTGCTTTAAAATATTTATATTTTTGTGAACTTACTTATTTCCATATCTATAGGTCGAACATGCCTGAAAAATCCGACATTAAAGTACCTAGAAACCTATGTAGAAGCGCTATGTAAATAGGTATTGATTTATTTTCAGAAGGCCAGCAAGCCATAGTTACAAAATAGACAAGAGTTAAAGTTCCGCTAGATAGTCAAGTGTAGCGTGCTGAGGCAACATTAACGCAGCGTGACGAATCGTCCGGCAGGGTTCGCCGGCGGCCTGGGGCGCCCGCCTCTCACGCGATCATATCGCGCTTTCCGCCAACATAGCGTAGGATCTCAACTATTAAAACACCTCAACTGTCCTTAACCTGTATAACCTACATAATCGTGAGAGATTAACTGAATTTTCCTTTGTTTAAAGTCATAAGTCAAAACAGTGACATCCACAGCTTGACCGGGCAACGTGGTTGCGAGCGTAATGAGCGGCGAATCCTTTGTCCGGCTGGACCCTAATGCAAACGCTCAGCTAATTAGGCGTCGCGCGTATCTGAAGCCCCGACAAATTAACTCTCCCAAACTGAACCAACGAATGTCTCGCCGCTTATATAACTGTTGTCTATAACATTATAAGAAGAAAAAAAAGGTTTTTATTTAATCATGATAAAGTATATTTAGGGTGGAGAAAACATAGAGCTATTCAGCAGTCGTAACTAGTTCATGCAAATATCAGCGTGAACTTTAAATGTCAAAATCACTGAATTGTAACAGAAGACCTTAAGGGGGTGGCGTTATTTCAGCTGCTCTATAGCATACATATTCGAAAGTGAATTCGACCCATGGAAACTTTGAATTTCTATCGCATGAAGAAAAGATTTACTGAATGAATGTTACACCAAAGGTTTTATGTTATTAGGGTTCGTACGTGTCCTTTGTAGAGGTAAACACCTATATAATCGTTGAAGCTATTTGGACCCTTATAATGTTATTAAAAGCTTTAGCGCATGAGACTAGTCGTCGAAACGTTTCTTTTTGAAGCAAATAGGTTAGTGTTAGTAATTTGAAATAATAGAAAAACCTCGTTTCCGAGACAACAATTTCAAAGTTCGACTCATCAATAAAGGGGTTTGGCATTAAGCTGGGATGTGCCGACGGCGACAAGGGAAATCCCGAAACGTAACCTTAGGTTTAAGTAAATCCTTTCTTGAAATATATGTAAACCTTCCTTGTGGCGTGCAAAGTGGACTTGTTTTAATTAGCATTATTTTACTCTGATACTGTCCTATTTAAAATGTTCGTGGATAACCGCATTGGTGTTATCATAATGCAAAACAGTCGGCTACGTTCATTGTACATAAAATAGGAAAAGCGGAGGTGTCGTTTGAAATTATAATCCCGTTTGTGGTCACATCAGCATAATATAGCTAATGCGCTCTTGCTTGTTGCTGCTAGAAAAGCAACAACAGAGTGGCCGGAGCGAGCAAACAAAGCAGCTATTGTAGACGCCGAAGCAAAGTGTGTACGTAACCAGTTTACTACCAAACAACCCTTTGAATGTACTCAGTACCCTGTGCAAAATTAATATCCGAGGATAGGTCTATAAGAACAACTGAGTTCCGCTTAACTGTTGACAAAAAAAGTAGCAGGTTGCAAATTATTTGCATAAAACCCCTTTCATGCGAAATAAAATAAACGAAGTTTCATCTTGTTTTAAAACATAAAATAAAACTAAGTATATATTTTTTGATTTTAAACAAAGCCGATATTGTCATGGGACAAAAGAGAAAATACTGTGCTTGGTAGAGATAAAAAGTTCTCAACAATGGGCTTACACACTATATAGTTAGTATTTATTTCTCACTCGTTCACGACAAAAAGAGGTACATAATCACTCACAAACAAAAGCTAGACACGTAGAAATTCTGGTTTGTTCGCGGAATAACAGCCGATGTAAGTAGGCAGTTTTCATCATAGTTATTATCTTATAATAAATCGTGTAATATAGCACGTACAGACGATGATGTTCGTATATAAGGTGGGGGGAAAAAACTGGAACTATGAAGTTTTTGCAGAAAAGAGTAAATCTCATTTCAGTAGTTCATACACAAATAAGCTTACGATATAGTTAAAGCTATTATTTGTTAAATACCTTAGACAGTTCGCGCCAAGATGCCAAGAAAACGATTAATTTAAGTTTAAAGTAAACAGCTAGGTGAAGTGATCAGCGGGAGCGCTGTTCAAGTTTAATAAGCGTTAGTTAGCGGCGCGTACAGGCTGGCAATAAGGCGACTGTTATCTCCGGCGCAAGTCGCGGCGGTGACGAGCAAATTACCATCTTCAACGAGGACAACCAAACTAATATCCTGAAGAATTTGTGTGTCTACAACGGCCGTCTCAACAATATTATATAGCCGGTAACTAATCGAAATTTTGCGCTTTAAATAGATGGATGAATCAAAACTTATACAAATTGTGTATTAAATATTACACTTCGAATCTAAATTAAATTTTATAATAAGATTTTGTGTAGACAGCCTGGTGCAATCATTGCTCCACGCATTTAAACAAAATTTAAACTAATTGTAATATGTGACCGACGAGCAAAACTACTAAAAGCGACTAGCAAAACACATAATAGGAAAGAGCGTAAAAATAATATGTCAAAGCAAAAATAATCTCATAACTGCAAGCCAGACAAATCTTTAGTCAAGCGCCGACCCGCGCTGCCGCGCTATAACGCCTGGTATATACGTAGGCTTTGACCAAAATGTCATCACGAAAAAGCTTTAAGCTTTACTAATTTTTTTTTTATAGCTATAACAGAAGTATTTTTTTTATACTAAAGCAAAGCACCCCTTTCATCCGTGCCCCGTCCCCCTATCTTTTCTTAGTAATATTTAGGAGACTTGAGATCAAAAAACATTTTCGCCACCATACACCCTTAAAAAATGTTGACTGTTAATTTATTGGTCTACTCAGTAGATAATATAAATCTGTTGGTGTACATTTTTGGTATCAAATTAATCAAATCTTGTGTGCCGACTCGTACATACATTAAATAATAGTTCTCGGATAATTAAACTGACTTTAAAGCTCATGCAAAAACGATAAAGTCCGTTATTAGCTCGAGAGATGGGAAGGAACAATTATAAATGCGCGAAGTTTCGTAAGGTGTTGCCATGCGGCGCAAGCATTCTAGCGGTACGAATACTTCAATTTCTCTAAGATTGGTGATGCGTAGCGTTGCAATCCGCCGCGGCTCAGTGATTACGATTTGATTTACGCGGCAACTTATCACTCCGTTACAACATTAACCTGCGTGCCCCTTCCTTCTCCCAAGGAGATTGAAAAGATTGTTACTCAACGATAAAATACGTAAAAAACGACCGTTGTCACCGCGTGAAGAATGGATGAAACTAGCTTCTGGCATAGAATCAAAAGTAGGCTTAATTATTATGTAGTACACACAAAGGTAAATATATAGTGTGCGGTTAACTGAGACCGACGTTGAGGGGACTGTGAGCTGCGCACTGATTACACTTCTATATTTAATGAAGTGCTCACGTCTCGTGGGCTGGAAACAAACCACAACTAATTTCAATACACACTTGATGATTTAATCACACTTTGTTAGAAATACGACTATCATAAAAGTACTTTTTATACCGTTGTTTATAATTACTTCAAAAACTAGTTATTTAAAAACTAGACAAGTTAGTTGTAACAAGTTAACCGTTTACTCTAACTACTTTTGCTATAAGAGGTACCTACTTGACGTTCTCAGGAAGTTTTCAGTTAAACAGTAAAATGTGAAAATCTGCAAGAGAAAGTGTTCACGCCACACGTAAAAGAAACGAACAAGCGAGAAATGGCTGCGGGCAGAAGACGGCCCTAGCACAGTTTAATTTCCCACGAGGTCGATCTCAGCTCCGCGGAGCCAACGCGGGCTTTAAACACTCGTAATGAATAGTCAAGTGAACGTCTGTTAATTATTTGCTCGACATAACATGCTCTACTAAAGTCATTGCCAAAATTCATTCGAACTTTCAAATAGGCATCCGATTGGATTTGAATATTTCAAAGGCATGTAAAGCGTGTCTGGTAGATATCTTTTAACAAATGACATGCAATGCTAGAAAATAATATAACCCAGATAGCAGTTTTCACACGATTGCAGGCGTCGAACAATGCAGGTAACAGACAGAATTGCCGTTGCTAAAGTTCAACAACCCCGCAATCTTTGTCAGTTATGTTGCCTCGGAGGTAAAACTTTAAGGCGGAAAATTTACCAATTAGATATTCGCCAACTTAAATTATTTAAATTCAGTATTTAGGGTCAAGATCCGAAACAACACAGAAAACTTTGGCTTTATAACGGTACAAAGAGTGTTAAGTATTTCACTGGATTAACCATATTATAAGCACCAAAATAAGATTTTCAAAGGCCGTGGGCGCGTAAACTCATTAAACTGTTTTATACAAAGTTTCGATAAACAGGCCTTATCTTCCTTTTTTGTTAATAGTACTTTTTAAATGCTTAATACATAAAGGAGCAGATAGTGTGAGTACTGGCAGCCAATTCAATAAGGCGTTATTGACAAATACATAGCAAGCGATACACGATCCAAACGATTGTATCGGGAATGTGCGCCCGTTACATACAATCGGTAATGGTGTGTGCAGTTAAGGTGTAGGTTTATTGCTTCCTTGTGGGGCGTGCTGGGAACCTGCCGGAGATAGTCGCTCGTTAGAGAAGCACGCGCCTTAAACTACATAACGTTAACACCACCCCATGTGGGATACACAGTTTAAGCCTACCTTCCTCCACATCTATGCATCAAATGCATCAACTAACTGACATGCGACATGTTATGCTAATATAACACGAATTACACAAACGGTACAGTACGCGACAGTTTGCCGTTTGTTATTTATTGAAATTTTGGGTTCTTAAATAACTTGAAATTTGAGACTTTATAACATGTTGGGAGGCATTAAGTTGTCGTTTTTCGATCAATAGCATATGGTCAGTAAATACTTAAAAATGAAACATGACATTGTGTTAAATCGTTTGAAGGTTTCATTCAAAGATATACAGGGTGCTTTTGTTAAGAACATTATAATAAATATTACTTTTGTCTTTTTGTGCCACCTACCAACCCTGAAACGATGCCCAGTCTTAACAAAAACACTCTGTATGGCCACTAGAAATTATCATTTTACTTAACTTTAAATGATAATTTCATGGCATTTGTTTCTTCAACAAAAATTTGTAATGAAAAAGATCATTTACCGGGCTTAATTTATTTGTGGGAAGAGATTATGCTGTCGATATAGCCGCCATGAATTAAGTGGTGACAGTAAGTACCTAGTAATAGATCAAGACTACGAAATCTCTAATTCATAAGACCTCTCCTCAGTCTATTTAAATTAAACTATGTTGAAGATAAGGCTCAAGATTTCTAAGCTAAGGATTTCAAAAGGACTCACGTTTTAGTAATCGATAAAACTGGAAAAATACTTTTTTGTTTTATTTGCGCAGTCAACACAGCTTATAAGGTTTTATTTTTAAAGACATCTTTAGCATGTTCATTTGACATTGTAATAAAGGTGACCGATTATATTTGCGAAGACTTAAAGCGGCTACACACGACCCTAAAATCACTGGCGATATCGGGACAGTGGTGGGGAGGACCCTAGATCATATCATAAATCGTCTCGTGTGTATGCAAATCCTACCCGATTTTTATCGTCCCTAAATCGTTCCGAGCGAGCTCACGATTTAGGGACAATTATCGTCTAGGGAGCGTTGTCAGTACGTGTGTAGCGAAATCAGGATTGATTTCTACGCAGTCTGCGCTTGAGAACAAGAGAAAAATTTGATGAAAACCAGACAAAGATAATTCAACAATTAGAAGGATGTCTGTCTTTTAAAAATAAACAATTCAGTTTATTAATGGAACTTAAAATAATACACAACAGCAAAGGAGTAAGCATTTATTTTGATAAAGAGTTACAACTGTTTTTTAATATTCTTCCTTTTTCGTCTCTGGTTAGGTGGCACCGTAGTAAGTGCCAAAACAATGCCTATTTTCTGCTGTTTTGTGAGTGTCGGCGGCATCTCGGAACAACAAGCAGTCTGTTGCACGGTCGGTTTCGTACTGACTGGCAGAGACGTGTGTAGAGTAGTAGCCGATTTCATCCCCACTACCGCTGTCCCGATATCGCCAGTGATTTTAGGGTCGTGTGTAGCCGCTTTTAATTATAAAACTTAAGTTCGATAAACATTATATTTTTGGATTACAAAACAAGATAAAGGCATTCTCTTAGGAACAAAAAGAACTCCAAGACGGGGGCAACTGATGCCAATGAGGCTTTTGACGATTCTTCTAGAACCATCCATAACTGCCGGCCTAAGTGCAGAAGTAACGTTGCATTGCTCTAATAGTTGGAAAACTTCATAACAAAATTCAATACAAAATCTACAAAGATATTAAAATATTGTGGAGGAAAATTTAAATATGGGTTATAAATACATTTCTTGCTTTAAAATATACTTATTATAAATTAAGGAGTCGCACCTGTCCTGACCTGTTTGAGGCTGTGTGACATTATAGATTTCAAAAATGGAATCTTAAGTTATGACTGTAACATAATTAAGATTCCGATATCTATTCATGGGTAGGTAGGTACTACTAATCGAATTTAATAGTCGCTAAAGAAGATCAAGACTCAGAGTCAGAGAAGGCACCGAAAAGTCAAGTTAAAATTGCAATAAATAAAATGAACCACGATAAAATTAGTTTGATTTTAGTTGACATAAAGATGTGAAAACTTACAACCTACAATAAATACAGCTTACAGATTAAAATATCATTTCTGAAGACCTATCCATAGATACTCCATACGTATGGTTTTCATGAAAAAGTTTGAGTTTCAGTTCTTAATATAGGGTACGTTTTTTCTAATTTATAAATACGAGTTGTTTGATATGACACATCTACGACTGATTAGGTGTATTATTAAAGAATAAGACTTATAAAAGAATCAAAATAAAATTTATTCATTGAATTCAAAAAAAAAAACACCGAAATCCTGATCTGAGACAAAAATTAGCAGACCTGCTGCAATTTACTTCCATGATGTTGTGAACGTGTTAGAACATAGATTTAGTACCTACGGACAAAATTGATAAATACGCCTTTAGTGAAATCTGCCATTCCAGCATGTATTTTTTTTTATTTATATTTTTATTCATATAAGTGCAAATGATAAAATAAGTACTGGTAATGAGACAAAATTGAAGATTTGTTTACGTTTAATTTTTTTACATACCTATTAGTTGCCTCAAAACTAAAATATTTTCATCAATATTATCTTATTCTCTAATAAAGTGGGTATCTAAATTTATTATAATTACGTGAAAGTGCGTAGGTTCCGTAAGTTTACCATGCAAATGCTTTTTAATATTTTTCTTTTAATACTAACATAGTGAAGCAAGCCAAGCGTCTAGAAAAATGTGGAAATGATAAGCCCAAAAGGTTTATAAACTTGTTTGATGTTACGGTCTGCTTGAGGTTCATTGTTTCACACCTCACGAAAAACTCTCACGTTTGTTTCTCCCACGATGTTTGTAGTGTTGTAAAATCGCGGAAAGCTGGTGATTTAAGCTTAATAAAACATCTACATCTTATTTTATTTACCGTTGAGTCCACGTTATTCTGATTTCACGGTACGTTTTAGTAATTCATGACATGAATGTGTCAATCTATGTGAATGCATGAAATGACTGTCTCCTAAAAATATTTTATAATCTTAGATGTGTCTCGAACAAGTACCTACGTACCCCAATATAATTTAATGTACAGAAGGCAGCAGATTAAGCGTTACATTACCTGTCAAATTGACAGATTTACATAGTTAATTGGCAAAAATATTATTTAGTTTTTTATTTAATATAGGACGGACTCAAACGTATTTTTTTGATTTTTTATGTTACAACCAGTAATTAAACCGGTTAGACATTTACAAATAAATGGGAAAACCAAGAAAAAATTGCAAGTGTTAGTTGAATTAGTTTTAACATAATATACAACGAAAGTCAACTATAAATTTCATAGGAAAAGGATCCGTTATCGAGAAATGACCTAGTGAGTGAAAACAGGAAAAACGAGCTTTAGTGACGCTCACTGGGCTAGTCTGTATTAGTCATTTTTTAGGGCTAACCTTGCGTATTTCAGAGGACGCAATTTTATTTTTTTTTGATGTGTAGCGGGGGCGCAGTGTAAAGCTGAAACCAAGTTTGTGGGGTCGCCACCCTTGTCCTACGGCCGCAATCTTGAAAATAGGGGTTGAAATGGTTTTTACGATATATCTCTTAAATTTATTTATCTGATAAAAAAAATTATTAACATTTTTTGTTGCAAATTAAATCCTCTACAACTTTGGTCAAGTAACTTTTTGTCGTAGAACTATAAATAACACACAGTCGTGTGAAAGTTAAATCTATGGCATAGAGAACAAAATTGTATGAGTGAAACAAACATCTTAGTTAGAAATAGGTACTTAAATACATATGCAATAACTTGTTACTGGAGATGATACCCGGGTGCATCACTGTAAACAAGTATGCCTTCACCAGATAAGGGAGTAAAAATGACGTAGTTGAATATTTTAAAATGATACGGAATATATTAAATAAAGACGACGAAAAAATCGAGTTGTTTCTGTACAATAATAGCGTATGGGCACAGTACAGATATCAACAGTAATTCAACATCATACAAACGGACGAAACGCGAGCTATACCTACGCGGCTCGTTCTCAGCATGCGGCCAGTCGCGAGTGTCTGCATGCTTACTTATACTTATAAAAATACATCTTTTCGTATGTCTCAGTCAAATCAAAATAATTTATTTACCAGATTTGTGGTGACATAAGTGTGTTAAAATATAATACAGAACATTCACAATCTACCATAACAATGGTGTGTAAATATGTCAAAAAAAATTACAAAGAATTATTATTACATACCTATTAAATTATTATTATGGCACAAAAAAATATATAAGTTAAGGACGCGTTTCCGCAAACTTCAAAATAGGGTATTTTCTGGTACATATTGTGATAAAATGGCGCAAAGTTTAGCATAATTACAAGTACTAATAGATAGATAAGACTTTCATCTCCATTTATTATATAAAAATAATATAAATAAATTTGTTTTTGTGGCTTAAAAACTAATTTTGCGATGCCTCGTCGCACGAAAATGACGATTTTAAGCCAATTTACGGTACCACTTTTGGTATGAAAACACAAGTATTTATGAATAAAAAAAATACTATTTGATGGTTGACATGTTCATTTTTGATAATACGCATTTTTTTCTTTGAAATTACTACTAAAAACCCTTTAAAAAAAAATAAAACCAAACACGTAATTTTCTTCATGTTTGTATAATTGCGTAAATCTTAACACACTGTGGTAAGGGTTATTATACTTTAGCAAATAATATCAATATCATTACAAACAAAAACTAGATATCTTCAGTCTGCGCTCAGCCGCTGTCGAGAGTGGACCTGTATCGCTTTTGAGTTATTTTTCGTGCTAAGAAACATCGCTGTACATACACAATTTATTACATCAAACAAGTCTCGATACTTGACGCTCTCTGAACAGCAGTGCTAGCACGGATCTTTTGTCGATCGTAAGTTTACGAATGCTCGTATAGTATGGAGACGGTTTTGCAAGCAATAATTGAAATCTATCCATTGCCGCACGGTCAGCTTAAATAAATGTGTTCCTTGTTAATTTTGAATGTTTGTTAACAGGTTCTACTCTTAAATAACTGTAAAATAAAAAATTACATTGTTACTAAAAACTTGCAACCGACTCCATACTATACGAGCATTCGTAAACTTACGATCGACAAAAGATCCGTGCTAGCACTGCTGAGTTGAAAAGGTAATAATATAATTTTATTGAAAAAAAAAAAATTACAAAACCTTTTATGATTAGGATTGAATTTGGAAACTTGGAATCATTATGTTTGTTAGGACTAAACGTTATCTCCAGTTCTGGTAGTGGGGTCTGAAGGTATACCTCGAAGTGCTACTGGTACTCCTAGACGGGTAAAGCTAGGTATATCGAGTTTGGGCTCATTTTGATTCGAAGGAAGAGACCTTACCACCAGTTTTGGTAGTAGGAGCTGAAGGTATACCTCAAGGTGCTACTGGTACTCATAGACCCATAGAGCTAGGCATGTCGAGTTTGGGTTCATTTTGATTCGCAGGACGAGACCTTACCACCAGTTCTGGTAGTGGGAGCTGAAGGTATACCTCAAGGTGCTACTGGTACTCGTAGACCGATAGAGCTAGGCATGTCGAGTTTGGGTTCATTTTGATTCGCAGGACGAGACCTTACCACCAGTTCTGGAAGTGGGAGCTGAAGGTATACCTCGAGGTGCTAGTGGTACTCCTAGACGGGTAAAGCTAGGTATATCGAGTTTGGGCTCATTTTGATTCGTAGGACGAGACCTTACCACCAGTTCTGGTAGTAGGAGCTGAAGGTATACCTCAAGGTGCTACTGGTACTCGTAGACCGATAGAGCTAGGCATGTCGAGTTTGGGTTCATTTTGATTCGCAGGACGAGACCTTACCACCAATTCTGGTAGTGGGAGCTGAAGGTATACCTCGAGGTGCTACTGGTACTCCTAGACGGGTAAAGCTAGATATATCGAGTTTGGGTTCATTTTGATTCGTAGGACGAGACCTTACCACCAGTTCTGGTAGTGGGAGCTGAAGGTATACCTCGAGGTGCCATTGGTACTCCTAGACGGGTAAAGCTAGTTATATCGAGTTTGGGTTCATTTTGATGCGTAGGACGAGACCTTACCACCAGTTCTGGTAGTGGGAGCTGAAGGTACCATATTTTAAAAGAACTGAACAGGACACAAGGAACTGAAATCTATAGGCGGTCAGATTTGGTGGAATCGGGTTTTCATATTTTAAAAGAAATAATAAAATTTATGGACAAAGGATAATGCAAGTGATTGGGCTCCAAAAAAAAAGTCATTGTGCAGAGATGAGATGAGAGTCAGATTATAGATTAGACACATGTCATTCATATTTGTTAGGACGCCAAAAAAATTAGCCCTGGGAAAAAAAGATATGACCAAAAATACATTTTGCGTTTAATAAAATAAAAATTGTTTTCTTTTATGATACAGAAACTGAACGCCCGTAGATTTCTACGAGTGTATTCGTATAACCTTTACAGCCATTGACTACGAAACGAGTGAATATTGTAAATAAATACGATTATTGGTAAAAAAAAGTGCTTGTGTGATCCTTATAAGTACCTAATGGGTTGGCTACACAGTAGTAAACCGCGATTAGTTCGTCTCTTTTCTTAGTATAGCGACTTCCCTTCTTATTATCGTCGAGCGAGACAGCAGTGCGCTGTTACAAAAGAGATGTTATTAATCTGTCTCTTTTCTTACTATAGCGAACTTTTGGCGGCACTGGTTCGGCGACATTGGAAGCACGGTTTACAACTGTGTAGCCACCCCTTTTGATTTGATTTGTCTTTTTTCTTACTTTAGCGATGTCTCTTATACGGCACTGGTTCGGCGACATTGGAAAAGCAGTTTACAAATGTGTAACCACCCCTTATGAAATAATGGTATGTATGGTTTATCTAATACTGCCATTTAGAATAAGCTAATGTGTTGGTATAAGTGGTTATCGTTAATGAAAAAGGTAAGACTTTTAAACACATGATTTATTATTTCATTCATTACCATTGGTAAGAGTTCTTAAACATAAAATAAGTACTATTTTTGAAGACGTTATTCATTATTTCAGTACAATTAAACAGACATCATAAATTATAAAAGGAATAGTACTTTTAAACACATGATTCATATTAACAATACAATTAAATATCATAATCATAAAAGAAGTTCGACTTTCGACTCGAACCCCGAAATGTTTCGAATAAAATGGACAATGCGCGCTAATAATGTGCTCCGAGAAAGAGATAGAGAGCGTTAATGAAATCTAGTTGTAATAATTATACAACGTGTAACAAAATGGAGACATAAAACTTTAGGGTTAGCTTCTATACCATACGTAGAATGTACAGTAAAAGAATTAGCATGATCAGTGCTGGTATAGACTTTCATACAATTTTTTTTAATTATTTTACAATAAAATATTTTGACAACCCTAGTCAACCTAACAAGCTAAAAATAGACTTGCGCCGCAATCAGTGACCTTATGACCTTTCCCGCACCGGCTGAATAGCGAGCGATACGCCGCGCCGCGGCCGCCCACTGCGAGTAGCGCGGATATCAGCGCAGCTGATTGTTACTTACCTATCGTTTGGCACATTAAATGACACAATTTTTATCACACTTTCTAGCTAATGAAAACCAATAAAACAACATGTTAGTACAAATTTCAAGTTTCTATTTATTAATAATAAACGGGTTGCCCGGAAGAAATCGGGTTGCCTGAAAGAAATCGCTTAAAGCTTTTTAAATCGCTTAAATATTGTGTACATAATTATTTCTGTGGCCTGGTGCTAATAGGGCCAATATCAATTATCATTGTTTTACGTAATTAGCGTTTTAATAATGCATCAACATTATTAGTTATTATTAATGTGTTATATTGTAGTATAGCAAAAATATTGTACTCTTATTTGATATATGTTTTTAAGTAGATTTACGACTTAAATTCTAATATAAGAAAAAAATTGTATTTTGGAAAATATTAACGACTTAAGCCCATTTAGCACTCATGATTATTATGATGTTAGTTCCTAATATGTATAAAATTATAAAGGCCAATGTTGTTTTTCTAAGAAATTTTATTATAAGTTCACAATATTTTTAATGTTCTTCATCAGAACATGACAAAATATTAAATAAAACACTTTTTAACCGGATTTATCGCGTATATTTACATTTTAAATTTTGACTCGACGTTTCGTTGTCTTTGCAGACCCCGTGGTCACGAGCGACTGAGGTGTCAAGCGTCGGATTGATGGATTGAAAAAGTTATACATCATCATCTCCATCTGTTTCTCAGTCTTCGAGCGTAGCGTTCTGGATTGACACAAAACGAGCTGACAGTATCTTGAGTTTCAGGTCGTGCAGCTTGCTGGATGTTATGGAGCGTACACATTGCTTGTAATGGAACCTGTAATGTAATCTACAAAAAAAGTTCCCATGATTTGTACGCCTCTCGAGCGCGAACTGAGCCGCAGTAGAGCGCGCTCGTGGCCTGCTCTAAGCTATCCGTACATTTTCTGTTTTTTGAATAACATCAAAAAATGCTCGATGCTCAATGTGGACGGGCGTTCGCGCGTCCGTTCACATTGCGCGAGCACCGGTCGCGAACAGGAATTGCGCCTGTGTGCGTGAGACTTGCTCCTGTGTAGTGACGCTCGAAGCGCGCTCTACGCTATCCGTGAATTGTCGGTTTTTTGGACAACATCAAAGGGACGCGGATTGCAATTCATATTGAATTATTTTTTATTGTTTTGCATTTCATAAATATTGGATAATTACGAGAGCAACTTCAAAGTGTGATATTTTGTTTGTTAAGTTATCTTAATGATTATGATGTCAAATGAAAGCTCTAGGCATAAAACCAATTTATCCATTTGAATGATGTTAATCAGTTTAATCGTTTAGGAGATAAATTAGAATTAATTTTTATGGTAAAGATGTAAACAAACCAGAACTTGTAAAGTTTTTGTTTTATCAACTGTAAGCAATTCTCTGCCTTTTCTCCTTTTATAAAATGTGGTGCGCCGCAACCAACGTCTAGATCTTCAGCACTTTTTTTATGAATTGATGATTTATCATTATACCTAAATTGATGTATTTAAAAAACCGACTTCAATAACATTTTTAAATCCTCGTGTAAACTTTAGCTGTGGTGAAACTTCATATATGTAGGGTAACTGGTAGATCACTTTCCAAATGCGAGGACGTGATAGTTCAATATCATACTTACACCACAGTACAGATATCTACAGTAATTCAACTCGGCCGCATCATTGAAATAAATGCCTACAGAGCGCCGCGGTCCGTTCACATTTAATTTTATGACTGCAAATATACTTTTTTTATATAAACAAATAAAAAACTTTGTAAATTGAATAGGAAGTGTTCAACAAAAATACGTTTTGTGTCAAAAAATCATGTTTACGTTTGAATAACAAATTGGTCTTATAAATTAGCGACCGAAAAATACTTGCGCCTCGACTGAGACGCACGAAAAGATGTATTGTTACATTTTAAAGTATAAAAAATCCGCATATTAATGTAAAGCTCAATCAACAATTGTTTCGGAAATTTGAGATACCTAGTAGAAATTTCGAGAAGCCAATGTTGTATGAACCTATATTTTTAGTTATAATGTGGTAGCTGTAAAGCTGTAAACTGAGTTCTTTTTAATATTGTTTGATATATCTAGAATATTCTTGTTAAATCTTATGGCCGACGCGGTAAAATCTTATTACCTACGTTGTTCTTGGAACAATTAGATAGATGGTTATATGTCTTATTTTGATTGAAGGTATGTAGGTACCTACTTGATATTGTTTTATCGTGTCGAGTTGTTATGCAGGTTATTACGATAGAAAGGTATTGTGATTATTTCATATTTATAATATTCCAATAGTGTATCTCTAAATAAATGTGAGAGTTAACCTTTATACCTACCTATTGAGAGAAAATGAATAAGTAGGTATCTTGCTTTACGTTTGGATTTAAATCGATTGAATTGTTTCATTTGACAAGAATTATGATTTGTTATAAATCTGTATTTCGAATATGTTTGTTATTAAGTAATAGAAATTCATCTATTAGCGCAAACTTTAGGTATTAAGTATTTAGAAGTTTATGTTCTTTGTGTTTTTTTTTTAGAAATTTGCGTATATTTGGACTAGGTACTTACTACAACTTATAAAAGGTTTTTTGTAAGTAAAACACCCGCGCGAAAATCCCCGCAACAACTTCAGAGGGCAATGTTTGGCGCGATCTCTACCAACTAACTGGTCTTCGCAATCCATGTCTCGTGTGATCTATTAATTTTCTGAAGTCTGGCGGACAGAAAAAAACGCGTGTCGACGGACCGTGCTCGCGACGAAATACGGAAACATTTTGTCTCAGGATGCTCGCAGTGTATGTTCAGTTCGTGCGAAATACACGTACAAATACACCGAGCGCAGCATCGAGCGCTGGTTATTACATTACAGGTTCGATTACAAGCAATCTGTACGCACCATTAGATTTAATATTTTTCAGGATAGGGTCCCATGTCGGTGATAGTTTCCAACCATCTTCTCTATTGAAATTAGGGTGTTTTTTAATTTCAATCGCTTTTGTGTCAATCCAGAACGCTACGCTCGAAGACTGAGAAACAGATGGAGATGATGATGTATAACTTTTTCAATCCATCAATCCGACGCTTGACACCTCAGTCGCTCGTGACCACGGGCTCTGCAAAGACACCGAAATGTCGAGTCAAAATTTAAAATGTAAATATACGCGATAAATCCGGTTAAAAAGTGTTTTATTTAATAGTATGAATCGCGAAAACTTAAGACAATATTATGACAAAATATCCTCGATTTCGGGACCAGTCTCCAAAGACTCATAAAATGGAGGCCTGGATGGTTGAAGATACCCCAGGAATGATTGCAGGTCTCTGACTTTTGGTGCGGGGAGCTTAATCGGTCTTTGATTTAGGGGCATGAGAGGTGCCACTGGTGCAGTATTTTCTAATTGGGAATGTGTCATATTTCGGTTTCTTTTTAAATTAGCACTTTGAATAATTCACTATCATCAAATGAGTATTTGTAGTATGATACCCCTGGATAGTTTTTTGTAGGAATTGGATGAAGATACAGATGGAGTGGGTTTTATGGAAGGCGACTTAAAAGCATCCGCATAGGATCTGTTGACAGCAGGGAAGCGAGCTGATGCTTCCTGGTAGGATATGTTGTCGTGGGACATCGAGATTTTAATAGCCTTTTGGCGTGAATGTTCCGGACACGACTCATCCGTGGCCAGGTGCGGACCTGAACACTGGAGACAGGAGGAGTTTTCAACTTTTCAAGGGACTGTATAGGAATCACCGGAATGGGGCTGAGCGCACCGAAAGCACCGAGGAGAGGAGCGACTCTGGTTTTTGACATGACCAAAACGACAACAATTAAGACAATGGATGGATGGGGGTATATATAGGATTCAACAGGGAGGGAAGAGTTGAAGACAAGGATTTTTCCAGGCAAATTTTGACCAGAAAAAGTAAGCACAACTGATCCAGTTGGTACCCATAAGGGGCCAGCAGGATTGGACACTTTACGATTGAGTCTTCGAGCCTTGAGTATCAAACCACAGCTTCGCGATGAGGAGATACCCTCCACCAGTTCTTCCATGGACTAAGTTGTTGGTACCCCACGGATTTTCCCATTCTTGTTACATTATAGGTAGGAATAAAAGTGATATATTTGTATGTGGTGAGGTGTTGGTTATTCATAAATTCATTGGCCGCAACAGCCGTCGAAAATTTCACAGAAACGCGGTTGCGACCAATTCTTTTAACACCATCGCTCTTTATATTTTTGATGTTACTGGATACCAAAAATCGACCAAACTGTAGTGAATTTAAAGTTGTACAAGCAGAAGGATGGGACTCAGAACGGGATACATGAACAATGAAGGGACCCTTGTCTATATTTGAATAAGTCTTCCTTTCTAGGAGACTAGGGTGGACATATATGGATTGGATAGAAGGAGAGGAAATGGCAGGGTCACAATATGTTTTTTAGGGATAGAAGTGGGATCAGAAGTTTCAGAAGGACGTTTTTTGGGTTGGGAGTTAGGGGAGTAATGAGAATATCTGCATGGCACTCAAGATCTATTATAACAGGATCAGGAGGTTTAGGCGGGATGTTGTCAATCTCCATCGTGTATGAAAATGGTGAATGGCCTTAAAACTACTCTTTCCAAGATGGGACGGCACAAAAACAACACAAAACAAACAAAGACTAACCCAGTGTGATTAAATAACGCAATAAAAAGACCAAAATACAGCGAAAGTATGCGAGAAACAAAAACTAAACAACGTGTGTACCACCATGACAATCACTTGCCCGTGGGTATTGTATGAATCTAGCAATATTTTATCACTTTATACATAAATTTACGCGGCTAAATTGACAAATTGTGACGGTGACTGACGTTTGACAGTTTGACTTTAACACGCAAGACCACAGATCATTCAGCCAAAAATGTTGTATTGTTTCACGTAAGAAAGGCCAATGTAATCTGATGCCTCTTTGACAGAGATAATATTTGATTTTTTTACTTATCATTTGGTTGCAAATATGACGAAAGTACACTTTGATCTTTTTAACATTTGGTTAAAATATTAAAAATATTACTGGCTTTGTGCAAAATGGACCAATGTATACATAGGTCTATTTTGCTTTACTAAAAATAAAGCAGCAAACTAAGATTATATTACAAAAAGGGCTAATGTTAACTTAGATCGTTTTAGTTCTAACTCTATTACATGCCAAGTGAAAAATAGTTATTTCTTATCGGCTTAAGTCTACTGCAGCCCTTTTATCATTATTATTATTTGCTTAACTATTATGAAACGGCATACTACTTTGGCCTTTTTTACATAGTAACTTTTGAAACATTGTTGATAACCTAACGCCCTTTTAGCACAAAAAAATATTATACTTTTTCAATAAATTGGCATTACAATCTTGTTTCACACAAAAACCGACTTTGGCCCTATTAGCACCAGGCCACAGATTTCTACGTTTAATGACAATAAAGAGTGTTTGTTATAATTATTACAACTTAAATTTGTAATATCTGACAAACTCTTATGGCAAGTATCGCACTTATTTCAATCGACATTCAGTTCACTTGGCGTAAAAACACTCACAACTGTATCTAGGGTTTCCCTTACACTTGGCCAGAATTACAAAAACGGCTCACAATTTCTGCCTTCTTTTTCAATACACACACATCCACATGACGTTTGTGCCACCGACAAAAGCCTAACCGAGGAGGTCACAAATCCGCTGGTATCAGCACTTGCGTCCATCGGGAATGATAAGGATGTTGGCCATCATCACTAAGCGTGCGCCATATCACCATGTCATTGACATCCAAAAGAGCGCCGACTCGTCCAGTGCTGCTCCTCGGATCCTCCTCGAAATGATCCAAGACTTGCTCTTCTAAGTTCTCGGAACGCGAAGGTGGCCGCGCTGGGTTTCGCGTGAAAAGAACCGGCGCGCTGAGCCGCAGACTCATGCTTCGAAACACGCCATAGCCGGGTAAGTGGCGCTGTTCAGCTGCCGGCCTGCACTCCACAAACCACTGCCTGTAAAGTCTTCGAGCTTCGTTGATGCTGTGGTTACTAACTGCTCCAACATACAGAATCATATCGCAACATTTGTTGTTTGAATACACATGTCGTATAACAATACTTTCTCCAATACTTTCAAGTCGATAAATTTTAAGAAAACTTTGAAAAATAGCGATAGCAACTGACGTGCACACCTCAAAACGGACATGAAAGAACTGAAATAAATTTCTATTAATTTTACTAATAACCGAACCAAACAGTTCTCTAGTACCTAATTTTTTTAGGGTTTTTCCGCACCTATAGCGATATGATAAACAAAATCTTAGTACCCAATTTATTTCATAATACAGTGAAATGACTTCATTATATTATGTTTTTGTATTGTTAAGTTATTCTGTTACAAATAAATAGTTTTCAATCGTGAAATCACTTCAATAGTTTTTAAGTTGTTTGTTCAATATCAAAATATTAAAAACTGTTATTTGTTAATTTACGTAACTTATTTTTGCGCTTCACACATTTTAAATAAAGAAATTAATCCATTTTGCTTCTCAAGAAAGAGAATAATAATAAAAGATAAAGAGTCCTCATAAAAAAATAAAGTTCCAGGACAGGTATACTTAGGATATTTTTCCCTATAGCGTTTGAAAATAATTTCAGCTGCCTGAAACAACCGCAACTAAAAACAATAATTAG
Organism: Stenoptilia bipunctidactyla; assembly: GCA_944452665.1. Taxonomy (NCBI): domain Eukaryota; kingdom Metazoa; phylum Arthropoda; class Insecta; order Lepidoptera; family Pterophoridae; genus Stenoptilia; species Stenoptilia bipunctidactyla. Next base: position 11,882,646 of record OX101723.1, on the reverse strand, counting down.
TTAGTCATCAGTAATTTGACTTTTTTAAATAAAAAAATTAGTTGAGTTGAGAATTTGTTCATAATAAATATTGAACGGAACAACCTTTAGTTTGGCTTGGAAGCGACGCGGCGGCGGTAAATCTCAAAGGGTATTATTCCGAAAGGCGCAAGTTCGCGACGAGACTCCGAAAGAAGTCCCGCGATTTGAGCGATAATAGACCTTGTGTGTTTGTTATAAGAGCTATGCAAACGACTTTACTTAGTTGCCAATTTTATTAATTTAATGCTTTGTTGTCGTATCTATTGATAGTTATAAGTATGGGAGAATACAAGAAGTACAAGAAGCTGTAAGTATTGTATCATAGTTTGAGGTTTACAAAATCATAGGTATTTACCGAATATGTTTCCATTATAATTCTTACCCGGGCGCCACACATTTGTCCAAACATGTGGTCAAACATTTGTTCAAACATTTGGAGCTAAGTCTGGCGCCGGCCTACATAAGCAAAGTCCAGCGCCACACATTTGTTCAAACATTTGAAGCTAAGTCTGGCGCCGGCCTTAGGTTTAATTAATGTTTTGTTTTACGTTTCTCTTAAATTTATGATTACTTATGCTTAATTTGATAACATTTTTGATTTTAGTCGTAAATGTATTTCGATCATGTATGTTGTTAAGTATTAGAAATAGAAGGCTACCGAGCCTCAGCATCCGTTCATAACCACAAACAGTGTGACTTCTAAGTATTAAACGTTTTTAAAATACGTAACACTTAAACGTGAGAGCCCGGGAGTAGCGAGCGAGCGATCCGCGGCAGACAAAGGGCATCGAACTTGCTATTTCATAGACTATAAAAAATTATGCAGAATGCTGGATTACTTAAAATTTATTTCAAGCTTTATTATATGGTGGTGATGATAGTTGTAAGTGTGTGAGAATAAACAAGAAGTTAAATATCCTTGTCAGTGATGCATCATAGTTTAAGGTTAAGAAAATATATTCTCACGGATAGTTAAAATTAACGTGTTGTCGGTTCGAACGTGCTAATCTATTATTTCAGTAGAGTTTTAAATTGGTAAACCGCGTGATAAACGCACATATTGGTGAAAAGGTAGTTTTAAAAATATTCTGCACTTAGATACTACCGAAAAAAACATTCCCGAGACGTTGTTGTCGTCTAATTTAGTAGGCACAAAATTACACTTTGTAGTATCTCTCTTGGTTACTTATCGCTTTATTTTAACGCCATCTGTTATCGAATAGATTCTATCAAAAGGTAACAGCTGTTTTTAGGGTTGAAACTTCGATATTTTGATCTAAACTTTGAACTTGTTTTCCGAACCAACCGTAAGGATTACAAGTTTATGTTACTGTTACTTATAAACTACACCACCAAACATACAATCCCCGTAAGTATTATCTCTTCATTATGTTACACGTTGTATAACCACTATTAGACTTTATTAACCACACATACTAGCTTATTCTAAACGGCAGTATTAGATGAACCATACATACCATTATTTCATAAGGGGTGGTTACACATTTGTAAACTGCTTTTCCAATGTCGCCGAACCAGTGCCGTATAAGAGACATCGCTAAAGTAAGAAAAAAGACAAATCAAATCAAAAGGGGTGGCTACACAGTTGTAAACCGTGCTTCCAATGTCGCCGAACCAGTGCCGCAAAAAGTTCGCTATAGTAAGAAAAGAGACAGATTAATAATAACATCTCTTTTGTGTGTCGACGATAATAAGAAGGGAAGTCACTATACTAAGAAAAGAGACGAACTAATCGCGGTTTACAACTGTGTAGCCAACCCATTAGGTACTTATAAGGATCACACAAGCACTTTTTTTACCAATAATCGTATTTATTTACAATATTCACTAGTTTCGTAGTCAATGGCCGTAAAGGTTATACGAATACACTCGTAGAAATCTACGGGCGTTCAGTTTCTGTATCATAAAAGAAAACGATTTTTATTCTATTAAACGCAAAATGTATTTTTGGTCATATCTTTTTTTTCCCAGGGCTAATTTTTTTGGCGTCCTAACAAATATGAATGACATGTGTCTAATCTATAATCTGACTCTCATCTCATCCCTGCACAATGACTTTTTTTTTGGAGCCCAATCACTTGCATTATCCTTTGTCCATAAATTTTATTATTTCTTTTAAAATATGAAAACCCGATTCCACCAAATCTGACCGCCTATAGATTTCAGTTCCTTGTGTCCTGTTCAGTTCTTTTAAAATATGGTACCTTCAGCTCCCACTACCAGAACTGCACCTCGAGGTATACCTTCAGCTCCCACTACCAGAACTGGTGGTAAGGTCTCGTCCTACGAATCAAAATGAACCCAAACTCGATATACCTAGCTTTACCCGTCTAGGAGTACCAGTAGCACCTCGAGGTATACCTTCAGCTCCCACTATCAGAACTGGTGGTAAGGTCTCGTCCTAAGAATCAAAATGAACCCAAACTCGACATGCCTAGCTCTATCCGTCTAGGTGTATGTACCAGTAGCACCTCGAGGTATACCTTCAGCTTCCACTAGCAGAACGGGTGGTAAGGTCTCGTCCTAAGAATCAAAATGAACCCAAACTCGACATGCCTAGCTCTACTCGTCTAGGAGTTCCAGTAGTACCTCAAGGCATACCTTCAGCTCCCACTACCAGGACTGATGGTAATGTCTCGTCTTATGAACTCGAACTTGACATGCGTAGGAATAGGAATTCCAGTAGAAGCCCTCGAGTGTACCACCAGCTCATCAGGTTCGATGGTGAGGTTTTATCGTTACGAATAAAACGAGCTCAAACTTTCCGAGCACTTTAATTATTCTTACCCAATTTAATCGTTATAATAAAAGAATTTGCAAATATTTAAAACTAAAGTATCAAAACTGTTCAAAACCTTTCGTCCTTTTCACGGCACGCTTGTGTGCGTGAATCTTATACATGTAGTAGTAGAATTCGATACCTAGCCTTTTCGGAAACGCATCCTTAACAGTCAAAAATTTCTAAGGTCAAAAATTGAATTGAATTATATTAATAATATGTCATATAGAAGTAGGTAGGTACAGTTTATTTTTTTAAGTACATAATGCTCATTGGATGTCAAAAATTGTATTAAATTCTAGATTGATTGTCTAATTTATTATATTTAGTCCAGTCAAAATAGACAAAAATAAATCATAACCCAGGAAAAATTCGCATAGAGCTGAAAATTGGTAGAAACGTTAAATACTTCATTATAAATAAAATGTCAAAAGTCCCCATCGATCGCACTTCTGCATTTCTTTTTATTTAAAGTCAAAGGTGCAAAATTCAGGTTTTTTCCATTTTTCTGCACCGATGATACGTATCCGTGGTATGCACTAAATGCAGCTTCCGTTGACACGGTCTGCCGCTTGCATATACAAATTTGTCTAATTTATTACAAACTAATTCTACATGGGCCTTCCAGTTACAATGTTTATCAAGCATAATCCCTAGAAATTTACCCGTGTTTGTTTCGTACATTTTATTATTGTGATAATTTATGTTTAAGCCGATATGTCGTCTTCTGTAGTTTTGAAATTGTATTATTTGAGTTTTATTTACATTAACTTTTAAATTATTATTCCTTAACCAACTATTAATATCACTGAGCGTCAAATTAATGTCATTTTCACACTTTTCCTTATTTTCCTCCTTAATGATTACTGTCATATCATCGTCGAACAAAACAGTTTTATGATGAAATTATGTTTGCCAAGTCGTTAATGTATATAAGAAATAAAAAATGGGCCCAATATGCTGCCTTGTGGAACACCAAATTTATTTAGTTTGAAATTGGATTAGTTAACTATTTTTTTATTATTATGAAGTTTTGAAATTTCAACGCACTGATATCGATCTTTTTAAATAACTCTTTATACAGTTATTCGCTACTCCTCTTATACCGTATGTCTCTAACTTATAACGCAGTAAGTCATGATCCACAAAGTCAAAAGCTTTACTCATATCGAGTAGTAAAGCTGCAACTGGTATTCGGTCATTTACTACCTCTGTTATATAAATTAAAACATGCTAGCGAAGTACTGCTATTCTTACGATACCCAAATTATTCCTTTGTTAAAATATTTTGCTTTGAGACAAAATCATTGAGTCTTTCTAACATTACTTTCTCAAAAATTTTTGACAACATTGGTAATAATGTTAATGGTCTATAATTTGACATGTCTGTTACATCTCCTTTTTTAAATAACGGTTTAACAATTGAATGTTTCAGTATAGAGTGAAAAGTTCCTTCTTGAAGTGAGAGATTAATTATAAATCTTAAGGATTCAAATAAAGGTTTAGCGCATTGCTTGATCAAACTGGTGCTAATCTCGTCAATACCCACCAAATTTGTATTTTTAAGAATCTGTAGGCCTAAGAAATATAGATTTAGTTTTATCCATGTCCATAGTTTTGTTTATATCGTCAATATTAAATTTAAAGTCATAAGAATTAGTCTTGTCAATATAAAACTTATTAAATACTAGCTTTATCCCGCAACTTCGTATGCGCGTAACTACCCTTCTCGTGGAAATTTCAGAAACTATACAACCAGACACCCACTGAAAGAACCTTTATACCAAGTATCACACCCATGCACTTAAGGAATAAGTTTTTTTCATACAAACTAAAAATAATATATTTCCCGTGCCCGTGGGAATTTTGGGAATTTTTTTCGTAGCACAACCAGTCACTCTTTGAAAAACCTTCATGCCAAGTATCACATCCGTACACTCAAGAAATAAGATTTTTCATACAAACTAAAAAGTCCAACCCCTTCCCGTGGGAATTTCGGGAATTCCTTCCATAATGCAAACAGACACTTATTGAGGAACCTTTATATAAAGGTATAAAGGTTCCTTGATATAAAGGTTCCTCAGTATCACATCCGTGCAATCAAGGGATGGGATTTATTCATACAAACTAAAACATCATATATTTCCCGTTCCCGTGGGAATTTCGGGAATTACTTTCATAACACAACCAGACACACATTGAAAAACCTTTACACCAAGTTTCACATCGGTACACTCAAGGAATAAGATTTTTCATAGAAACTAAAAAGTCCTATATTTCCCGTTCCCGTGAGAATTTCGGGAATTCCCGCCTTAGTGCACCTCTACATCCCCTAAAAAATGTATGTTCCAAATTTCAGCTCTCTACGCCCAGTAGTTACGGCTGTACGTTGTCTGTCAGTCACTCAGTACCTCAGTCACTCAGTCAGTCACTCAGTCAGTCACTCAGTCAGTAACGGAACAGTTTTATATATATTGATATTACCATATGTCATCTGCTGTAGTATATGATTCATGATTTAACAAAATTTTGTACATTTCTATTCTACCCTTGCTATCTGCAATGTTATCATTAATAACTTCCCACACTGCTTTGCATTTTTTTTTTTATTAGAGATGTATTTATGATTTTGTATCTGTTGTGACATAAAACGTATTTTTGTTGAACACTTCCAAAGTATTTTATTTGTTTATATAAAAAAATATATACAGGGTGACTGGTACCAAACCCGCCATAGCAAATTAGCATATAGAGGAGGTCATTTGCTAATTATTGGACCTTACTTTCCCTAACTAAAGTTTTATACTTTAGGAGATATGTCAATTTTTATACATTATTGAGATTTTTCCAAAATTTGACCTTAAAGCATTCGTAACTTTATTTTTCGTCATTAGTTTAGAGTTTTTTTATTATTTCTTGGTAGTCATTAACATTTGTGAATAAAATACGTCGGAACTTCCCTCAAACTAGGGTTAAAAAATAAGACGCTTATGCTTTTAAAAAAAATCAATAAAGAAAAATTACTTTGCGATCAAATTCAACCGGAAATAATAAAAAAACTACGGCGTTTTAATAATTTATTCTACTCTAAATTAGTTCTCTAGTTCGTCACCTTACCAACAGTACTAAATTTGCAACGGAAAGTTTGATTCGCTAAACATCGGTAGGATTTTCAGGTCAACCAGTCATTTTGATCAAAAATAGTGAAGGTCCCAACGACAGGATAAAGCTAATTTAGCAAAGTACTTTTTGCAAATTTATGAGTAGGTATTAGATAATAGAAATTGAGTGCTTAGTGTACTTAATTTTTTTTTTTACTTTTACCATGTAAAGCAAGAAATCAGGAAAAGATATCGAGCATCAAAAGAAAAATTTAAATAGAGTTGAAACTAAAAATTCTGCTCGAATTGCTGCCCGCAATTTCTGATACATGCCCGATATCTTTTCCTAATTTCTGTGGTGGTAAGACTGAGCCTAATTTCTTCTTTCATAACAGAAAACGCATTATTAATTTTTTGAATTAACTCATCTTTTGTAGTTACTTCTTCATTGTAGACCAACTCTTTTCATTTGCAATGACAGTTTCAATGACTTTTAGACGTCAAATGAAAAAGATGAGGTCGGACCCATCTCTATGACATTTAAGTTGTTGTCATATATGCTTTTCCTTTCCGTTTCGTGTGCTTTCACAAATAGTTGAGTAGACACAGGTATAAATAAATAAGACATTTCGTTTTAAAATGCCGGGATACACAAGGGAAGAATACGCCGACATGCTGCTGGCGTATGGTGCTGCACACAGTAACGCCCGCAAAGCGCGGCGAATTTACCAGGAGCGATATCCAAATAGACGCTTACCTGACCGTGACACATTTCCTACCACATATCGTCGGTCTAGAGAAACGGGTAACTTGAACGTCAGGGTACCCCAAGCAGCTGTGCGACAATTACCTGTTGAAATTGATCAGCAGATTTTGGCAGCTTTTGAAGAAGATCCCACGACTAGCACCAGAGTGGTAGCTGCCGCTTTGGGCGTCAGCCAGTGGAAAGTCTGGTCAGTGATGCATGGGGACCATCAACACCCGTATCATTACACGCCAGTTCAAGGTAATTTTGAGTTTATTTATGTACCTACTTACACTAAAGCGACCAGTGTTATCTTTAGAATTAAAGAAATTATTAATATTACGACGAGCTTCGATGTAACATAATCCAAATCAAATTTTGTCTTTAGAATAACATTTACGTAAATAATTAACAAATGGAGTGTTGGCAGGGCTTGAAAATGGCGACTACGAAAGGAGGTTGAATTTCTGTCGCCTCGTTCTTCACACCGATGTCGACGACCCAACATTTCTGGAGCGTATCCTTTGGACCGACGAGTCACAGTTCACCCGAGAAGGCATCACCAATTTCCACAATCTGCACCACTGGTCCCATGATAACCCCCATAAAAAGAGGGTTACATCGGTCCAGCGGAAATTTTCTGTTAATGTGTGGGCCTGCGTTATTGGTCGTAATATCTTTGGACCCTATTTCCTACCAGACATTTTAAATGGGGGAAATTATTTAGAATTTTTAAGGGACGTCTTGCCTGATCTGCTGTTGGATGGAATAACCGACGACACGCCCATTGTGTTTCAACACGATGGGTGCCCGGCGCATTTCAGGCTGGACGTCCGAGAACTTTTAAATAGTTCATTCCCCGATTCATGGATCGGTAGAGGTGGGCCAATTGAATGGCCAGCTCGGTCGCCAGACTTGACACCTCTCGATTTCTACGTTTGGGGCCGGGCCAAAGAGTTGGTCTACAATGCAGAAGTAACCACAAAAGATGAGTTAATTCAAAAAATTAATAATGCATTTTCTGTTATGAAACAAGAAATTAGACTCAGTCTTACCACCACGGAAATTAGGAAAAGATATCGGGCATGTATCAGAAATCGCGGGCAGCAATTCGAGCAGAATTTTTAGTTTTAACTCTATTTAAATTTTTCTTTTGATGCTCGATATCTTTTCCTGATTTCTTGCTTTACATGGTAAAAGTAAAAAAAAAAATTAAGTACACTAAGCACTCAATTTCTATTATCTAATACCTACTCATAAATTTGCAAAAACTACTTTGCTAAATTAGCTTTATCCTGTCGTTGGGACCTTCACTATTTTTGATCAAAATGACTGGTTGACCTGAAAATCCTACCGATGTTTAGCGAATCAAACTTTCCGTTGCAAATTTAGTACCGTTGGTAAGGTGACAAACTAGAGAACTAATTTAGAGTAGAATAAATTATTAAAACGCCGTAGTTTTTTTATTATTTCCGGTTGAATTTGATCGCAAAGTAATTTTTCTTTATTGATTTTTTTTAAAAGCATAAGCGTCTTATTTTTTAACCCTAGTTTGAGGGAAGTTCCGACGTATTTTATTCACAAATGTTAATGACTACCAAGAAATAATAAAAAAACTCTAAACTAATGACGAAAAATAAAGTTACGAATGCTTTAAGGTCAAATTTTGGAAAAATCTCAATAATGTATAAAAATTGACATATCTCCTAAAGTATAAAACTTTAGTTAGGGAAAGTAAGGTCCAATAATTAGCAAATGACCTCCTCTATATGCTAATTTGCTATGGCGGGTTTGATACCAGTCACCCTGTATATTATCAGTCACAAAACTAAATGGAAGTTAACACAAAGTAGGCAAGTGTAATTTAAACGCTGAAGGCGGGCAGCCCTACCACATGAGAACGGACCGCGGCGCATTAGGCATTTATTTCAAAGATGCGGCCGAGTAGAATTACTGTTAGATATCTGTGCTGTGATATGGGTTAGGAATAATCAGGCTTGTATGATCCAGATGTAGCTCAAAGCGACTGGATTTTTCTCATTTTCCCTAATAGGAAATATAAAATAAAATAACCACGAAATGACCATTCATCCAGTAGTTAGTTTGAAAAGTTAACTGAAATATAGAAACACGAACGCAATTAAGGAACCATATCACCGGGTTCTTACTCATTTGACAGTGAATCATTAGCATAAATAAGTCCAAACATTAGATTTCTGAATCAAGAAAATAACTTTTTAATATGTTTATGTGTTTTAAAGTCATTTAAAAGTTTAAATTATTCTCATTAATTATAGTTACCTAAATATAATTGAATTTCCATGTACTCTACAACTTAAAGTTTTTTGGCAACATTTCAAAAACCGTCACACTCGTATCAATTCAATTATCTAATCGTCACAATTGTTTGTCAATTCCGAGCGTTTTCTGTCTCACCTGGGAATTTATAGTTTGGTCTAGTGCCTAATGTACGAACCTGTTGAACTAGAATACCTCTGCTTTAATACCGGACATCAAGAATCTGCTGTACACGACATATTAAAATTAATATCTATTCAAAAACTATGAATCGTTGTGTTAAATAAACGCGGTATCGCTAAATGTCGTAAAGCTATTAGTGCTGAGTATCTTCCAAAAGACTTCAACTGCTCATCAAAAACCTTTGGCCATGAATATGACACAAATTCTTTCTCCATCAACATTCAATGAACTTAGTGAAAAGCCGGCGGATCCGCGAAAGTTTATACGGGTTATATACCCGCTACATGAGAAATGTCAGCAGCGTGTGCGCACATATTTTTTCTATACATCTTCAGCAATCAGCATATGTAGATTTTTTTTAAGGATTCGTTTTTAAAGAGCTGGTATACAGGGTGTCCCAAAACTCGACGTCAACCCGGAACCGGGTGACAAGGCAAGTCATGCTGGTTATCAGAAAAATGTTTTTTTTTTTGATATGTAACCCTGAATAATGCTTCTCTAAACTGTTATCAACATTTCAAATCCAGCTCCTCGAGCTTGCATAAAAATAGGACTTATTTCCAAGAAAAAAATTAAAAATTAAAAATGGCCTAGTTTTAACCGTCTGCATTGAAAAAAAATTGTATTACGCGAGTTTGGCAAGTTGTGTCAAAAGTTGGCGCATTTAGTAAGGATCTCAAAATGGTATGACACGTGGTAAATTGTAGTTGCTATCATGAACAAAAAAAAATCGTAAAAATCCAGTGTTCAACAATTTTTTCTTACCTGGTTAAAAAATATTCTAATGGGCCCCAAGGTTTTTCAAAGAGTCGTAAATTGTAAGTTGTGACAAAGGAGTCTTTCTAGGAAGTGTAAGCGAGATAGTATTTGTGCTAAAGTGATTGAGTGAGACGGAGAGAGTCACCTTCTCAAGTGCGAGCGAGACAGGTATGGACGCTAAAGTGACTGAGATGGAGAGAGTCATTTTACCAAGTGCGAGAGAGACAGAGAGTGACGCCAGGTATTCGCTATTGTAGATACACATTACAAACCAGTCAGTACGTTACGTTCCTTCGTTTACTGCGCTTGTTTTCGTATTCGTTTGTGTTGATTTCGTACTGTTTACTTTTGGCTATGTTTATGGACTTGTGATTGCTTGCGATTTAGATTCGGACTGTTTGTTTTCTCTTAACGACGACCTTTGCTTTCCTCTGGACTATTGTGTGAGTGTGTGACAAGTGCCGAGATGTCTTCGTATACCACTCGCGAATACGCTAATATGCACCTTATTTATGGTGAGTGCAGGTGTAATGCCAGTGCTGCTGCCAGACTTTACCGCGAAAGGTACCCAAACGCTGCTCGTTACCCCGATCATCGGGTGTTTACGAATGTGCATCGGTTGCTCTTCTCAGAAGTCCGCCTCCCAAATCAAACGCATGGTGGAGGCAGACCCACCAACCCTATGGAAGAAGAAGTTCTACAGGCTGTCGAAGAAGACCCAAGTACTTCAGTAAGAGCTATTGAAACGAACAACACCGGAGTGCCCAAAAGTTCAGCCCACCGTATTTTAAAAAGAAAGGACCTACACGCATACCACGTACAGCGAGTACAGACATTATTACCCGGTGACTACCAAAATAGGGTGAATTTTTGCCGGACGATATTGGAGAGGTACAGAGATGACCCACTTTTTCTAACAAAAATTTTATGGTCGGACGAATCAACTTTTAAAAAGGACGGCTACGTGAACATGCACCACCTGCATGAATGGCGTATTGAAAACCCTCATTTAACGAGACAGGATCGGTCCCAGTACCGATTCAAAGTTAACATGTGGACCGGAATTTTGAATGGCAAAATAATTGGTCCTTTTGAGTTGCCTGATGCATTAACTGGCGAGGTTTACTTAGACTTTCTTCAAAACCATCTTCCAAATTAATTAGAAGACGTGCCGCTAAGCATTTACAGAGAAATGTGGTTCCAACAAGATAGGTGCCCAGCGCACTTTGCTCGCCCCGTAAGAGAGTACCTCGATGAAGAGCTTCCTGGGAGATGGATCGGGCGGGCTGGACCAATCTCGTGGCCGGCCCGTTCACCGGACTTGAATCCTTTAGACTTTTTTTACTGGGGAGCTGTTAAAGAAAAAGTTTACGAGAAGCCCATTGGGAGTGAACATGAATTACGGCAGAGAATAGCTGAAGCAGCTCAATTTGTAAATAATGGACGATACGCTAGAAAGATAGCTCGATCTTTTTTAAAAAGATGTCGCGCTTGTATTGCCGCCTAAGGAAGGCATTTCGAACACTTATTATAACATTTTAAGAATTATTGTAAATTTTATTAATAAACATTGGTATTAAAATTTATTTTTATTTAAAATAAATTTGAAACCTTTAACAATAAATGCCTATTCCAATGCACACACTAAAAAAAATAAATTAAAAGTGAACAATCTGTTCATTCAATAAAGATAGACGAGTACATCAGTACAATGTACAATTCAGTTAAATTTAATCAGTGTGTACATTGGAATCGGCTCCAATGTAACCAACGATAAGCTTTGCAATTTTAACCAAGTAAGAAAAAAAGTTAAAAATGGGTTTTCATGGAAATATTTTTTTTTGTTCATGATAGCAGCTACAATTTGCCAAGTGTCATACCATTTTGGAATCCTTACTAAATGCGCCAACTTTTGTCACAACTTGCCAAACTCGCGTAGTACAATTTTTTTTCAATGCAGACAGTTAAAACTAGGCCATTTTTAATTTTTAATTTTTTTCTTGGAAATAAGTCCTATTTTTATGCAAGCTCGAGGGGCTAGATTTGAAATGTTGATAACAGTTTAGAGAAGCATTATTCAGGGTTACATATCAAAAAAAAAAGTTTCCAAAAGTGAACATTTGTGGCAACAGCAGCAAAAACACTGTCACAGGGTGTGAAATTTTGCGTGTTTTTTTAAAATGCCAATAATTTTGAGAACACGTGACTTAGATTTTTTTAAACATTTTTCTGATAACCAGCATGACTTGCCTTGTCACCCGGTTCCGGGTTGACGTCGAGTTTTGGGACACCCTGTATAAAGTTAAAAGTTTGTTTGTTGGAAAGCTTATCTCGGAAGATATTTTAAGAATGTATTTTTAAAGAATTTAATTGAAACCAGTTAGTAGAAAATATGATATAATAAAAATAAATTCATAGTCTCTTTAGACTGTCTTATAATTAGAGAAAACCAACTGAATGAAAGTCGACATGAGCGAATGAAATAATTATGTAATTAGACTCTAGCGTAACTCGTCTGAAGATGTATTAGACAGGTTAGTATCAAAATCACTATGTCAAGGTTAGCAGTCACAATATGATCGTAATCTTGGTAGAAAGCGGACCATACCCTTACTTTTTTTTTAGGTTTGATCATAACCATATTCATAAAAAGAAACAGGTTTGTGCTATTCATTGGGAGTTACTACATGCATACAAACCAACTTAAGTAACAAATAGCAACCCTTGCAACACATGAAAAACCAGTTTACAAACATTGTTGTTCCAGACATGTTGTCAGCCTCGAGTTAAAAAAAAGATAATAAAATCTTTTGATAAATAAAATATAAAAAAAGACGTGTGGCACTCGGAGAAAAGCTAAACTGCCGCGGTAAAGCTATTGCATAGCATTTTTTATCAACTTATGCAATTATAATTATTTATTTATTTTATTAATGCAGTAATGTTTGATCTAATATGAAGTTCCACAAGTTCCTAGTAGATGGCGCTGATTGTTTATTAAAGCCCGCATGTAAAGTTATGAAATCAAAGTATCACCCCTGTGCCGGTCGGAGTGGGGGGTGTTAGGATTTTTTCGTTACGGAATTTCTGGATTCGGTCCCCACGCTCAAGGCCCGCGATAGAAGCTATGCATATCAGTATAATCTATCAATATCAGACGAATTTAGGTTTGAATTAAAAGACACTTTTATACAGATAAAGAAAGTAAAGAAACCGAAAAGGACGAGTGCAATTTTAAAATAAAATCAAACAATAAAATTTTAAAACATCTTTTTCTAATTATTATGTAGTTGTTGTTCCGCTTTGTGTATGTCATTTTCCGAAATTTTCGTTAAACCATAGCAGATATACAAAAGTTTAGTGATAGTTTTATTTGCCCATATTTGTAGATACGGAAGTGAAATTGACGAGGAGTTCTTCTATGGCAGCATTGTGTCTTTTAAACTCAGTGAAATAATTTTAATTGGTACCTAATATTGATTTATCCGTATAGAACGTAAACATCTTCCAGTTTTCTAGCGAGCTTTAACTCATTATATAACTCATTATATAATATACTAACAGCTAGTATAATGAGTTAAAGCTCGCTATTATTATATTAGCTGTGTCAGTTTGCAAACCAGGTTGAACCACTTATAAATCTTTCAATTGTATCACGTGTAATAAAATTAAATTAAATTTGTATTTCGCGTTCCCCGTCCATTTGTTATCATATTTGTCCTTAGCGCAGTTATGTTCTTTGAGGCTGGTTATGTAAACATGTACAACGCATAAACCGCGCCTTACTTTTGTATTTACTCTTAAACATGGCATTGGCAAAGGACCATATCAAAAATAAAGCGGTATCATTTATATTTTTTCTCCACTCTTTTATTGTTTCGGAAATGTTCATGTCAATGTGATTTGTTATATTGTTTAAAACTGTAATAAATATTTCAAAAGAGTTTTATAGCAATTAAGATCGAAGGATATGATGTATATGGCTTATAAAATAAATAAGAATAAAAAAAAATATCAAAATATGGGCTCAGGGCTTTGTCTGATTATTTTAATAGTTGTCATTTTGAACAAATATAACTTTATTTAAAAGCAGACCATAGTAGGAAATAAACTCTATTCAATAAATAATAGTAAATTAGATCTTAATTAATGTCTACATACATTATGGACCCTGTTGAGCATAGAAACCTGGAAAGGGAAAGAGGCTGTTCAATTTTATTTTATCTTTTAATATTAAAAATTAAAATCTTTTTGGAATTAACGTCATTTACAATAACATTATTACAAGTAAAATATAATACTTAAAGACATATAGTTTCTTAAAATTAAATTAACATAAACAAAGAATATAAACCATGTCTTATAAATTTTAACATAGAGAAAAAAATAACTAACAAATGAGTAGGCATTTACAACATAAAGTATACGTATGCACGAAATATATTTAAAAACAACACATTAAATTACAGATGATAACAAAAGGTAAGATTGTAGTTTCTTTTTATAAACTGCCAGGCTATTATTCAATATATCCAATTTATCTAGTATATGGAATTCATTGTTTTAAATCATAACACAACACTGTCTAAAAAAGTTATTACTAGTGTATATAGTTTTATAAAAAGCTACACTGAACAACATCTGCAAACGAGAACTAGGTCTTGGTATTCTAATGCTTGTATTTTCTTAAATATGGGGAGTCAATATTATTTAATATTTAAAAAAAATACTTGGCCAAGAGAAGTCATTGAAAATTGGTTAAGTAATGCCCGTCTGCACTAAACTTTGATCCTAAGTTGATACTTAAGTCTGTATTATGACGTGTAACGAGAATTGATTGACTTTTATTGTCATTTGGCCTGTCTGATGGTTCATTTGACATGATCGAAAAGTAATGAGAACACTATAAATAATGTATTGTGGGAACTTGTGTAGATCAGGTTTTTGTCAATATAGCAACCATTGAAGGGGAAAGGAATTTTTGTTTTTGAGACGATGTTTTGTGCTTTATTTTTTCAAAATAGACTTGGGAAAATATTAATAAAATAAACATCATTTTATTTTAAACTAGTGTATTGGCGTAACTTATCGAACGCCGTTGTAAGTTTCTTGCCTAAAGTTAATTAAGAAATTAAGCGTATCACGTCAAATCAACCGTCAGACAGGACAAATTACAATAAAAATCAGAGTACAGCGCATTCACATTTGGTTTAACTCCAGCTGTTTGGTTGGCTGCCATGAGTCTTGTGTTGCCGTATTAAATTTCGATTACAAAATACCGTTTGTATTACTAATAATGAAAGCACCTATATTTTCGAATGTCTAGTCTACTATAATTATTTCATATTTGAGCGTAATGTTTCGTTCCTTTTTACAATATTTGGAAAATTTACAGCAATTTAGTTTACCTTGTTGTAATAGAATAAAGAAGGCTATTTAAAAATTTTATGCAAACTTTCAGGGAAACTGGATGGTAGGGCCAATATAGAGAAAACATATGTCAGAGGTAAACCAACTGACGGACTGTACAGACTTAAGTATCGACTTAGAATTGGGATTAGGGGGAAGTTTAGTGCAGACGGGCATAAGTCTCTGTAGGTAACGAATCGGATATTTTCACGAAAAGCTAAATGTTTCAGCAATCTTTTTTGAAATCTATATGGGCTATATGGCAAGAATAATAAGGGCTCCAGATGATACAGGCAAAATGTAACAATGAACGCACAAAGCAATAGTAATAGTACAAAAGTTTTATAGTGTGCAAATACTTGAAAGATTTCGAAATCCTTCAAATAAACCCAAGTCAACACTAATTTATTTTTAAATATTAACAGAAAATTCCTTTTATTTTTAGTATGATTAATTTGTTATGAATTATTTATTAATACAACGCAATCATCATTTATTAGTTTTATTTTCAGGTGCTTTTTGTAGCATTTATACAACTTAATAAAGTCAGTGTTTATAATTTATATCTAAGTATTTATACTATAAATAAATTACCTAAGACGTAGCCACCTTATCTATACTAATATATAAAGCTGAAGAGTTTGTTTTTTTGTTTGTTTGAACGCGCTAATCTCAGAAACTACAAGTGGGATTTGAAAAATTCTTTTTGCATTTGATAGCCCAACTCTTGAGGAAGGTTATAGGCTATATTTTATCCCAAAATTACCACGGGATCAAAAGTTACGCGGGTAAAACCGCGCGCGGTGGCTAGTATTAAATATTATTCTCTTAGTTTTAAATTTTATTTTGTGTTTGAAGTTAGTAATAATAATAATTGCTAAGTATACAGACCTGACCATAGAGCTTAAAAAACAATGGTTTGCCGTGTGCTACAACTAGTGTCATCCCTAATTCAACTTAGCAAGATTAAAAAATACAAAAAAAGGCAGTGATGATGAACACATGCATTGTTAGCAAATTTCTGGACTAGTCCAAATATCCTATTCTAAATATTTTATTTATGTTCTTATGTGGCCAAAAGCCCGCAAGTTCATTAAAACCCATGAAACTGGAAAATTAAATAACTTTCAGAAAATAATAATACTCTTTATTGTCAACAGAAATAAAACACTTAGAATAATAATAATAAATTATTTTATTTTGGCTTCTATACATGTATAGTGTTGTAATGTAAGTTATTCATCTTAAGCATTTCTATATTCTCGAACAAGTTGCATGTCATTTATTAGGTCTAGGAGTTTGTTAAATGTTTTGAATTACATATCTAAAGAGGTTTCACCAAAAAAGGTTATAGGCAATCTACATATAATGTGAAACTTTCCAAGTTATCCATAACGAAGGATTATTGAACAGAAGAATGCAGAGTACCGAAAAGTCGTTTGTTTTTGCTAATACCGATACAATTGAAATTAGACGGCCACAAGTTTAAGGAAACCTGGTTAAATAAACAATGAATATGTCAAGTTCGCCTTCACTAGGCCAGATACGCCAGATGACGACTGACAAGGCAAGGCAGTTGCCTTCAGTTGACTACTGTACACAAACATCTTTGTTGGACGATAAATAAGTCTTCAGCATGCATTCAAAACTTTGTCTTCTTAATTATATTTCTAAATTTATTGTCAATAAAACTTATTAGATGGTAGGTAGATGTAAGTAGTTGTTGCTCAATGAAGTAGCTCAATTAAGATTTTTTAGTAAATGTCGCGACTCTTTTCCTCATGATGTAATTATCAACCAAGCTTTTTGGTAGGTTAGGAGCAATTTCTCATCCCATGGAAATTAATGTGTACGCAGCTTAAGTCTCTTAATATAAATGCGTAAATTGATATTTTAACCTTGATAAATTTATCATACTTTACAGCAATAAAGAGTTAAAACAATTATATTTATATTTTATTTGGTGACCTATATTAGAATAGCACCAATGTGTTTAAAAATGTAAAATCGAAAATATAGTACCTACTAATGTTAAGCTAGTTAATGGTCATGTCCACTATACATATAACTTCTATACAAGCTATACTATAAAATCAAAATAATTGAATCCATGTAAATTTTTGTATTTTCAAAGTAACTTTAATGAAAAAAATCAATTTCCAGACATACCTAGTGCTATGAAACGGTTGCAGTAGAAGTAAAATCGACTTGATAACTTTCTTATATTTAACTCCTTAAGTCGTAAAAAAAAAAAAAATCCACTGAGGCAATGCGGCAATGGGCAGGGCACATAGCTCGCAAAACATATGGCCGTTGGGGCAGAAAAGTTCTCGTACCGTACCGGGAGACTCGGCCACGTACTGGGTAATGGCTGTTGATGAAAATGCCTTTTGACGAGATGATATATGTATGTATGTTCATACATTAAGATATTATTTAAAAAAAATCGTTCATTCACTCAGTATAGTCACTCACTTGAACCAAATAACTAGTTTTTTTCTTCCCTAAAGTGGGCACACTGAAACTCTCATTTTAGTGCATTGAATGTGTTCTGTATCATGACCCAACAAGGCAACCAACTGTTCCTAGATACCAGAACATCTTTGACAAAATTTTATGTTATAAGGAAGTGAGCCATTGACCTAAACATCTATACTGAGTGTAATATGTTAGACTAATCTAAAGATTAATGTAATGGGAGATCACGCATGCGTCAAACGCCGCTAGTTATGGCGTCTGTTCCCGTATGCGAAAAAAAATATTTTGTGCATATATCTTTGCTTCCATTTGTCTGGTTGTAGTAAGTATAATTTAAGGACGTTAGATTGACTCATAGACAATGAGTTGTATTCGACATTCCATAACCAAGTTTAGGTCTTTCTTATTAGGGGAATTCATACTTTACAGTTCCTCAAACAGAAACTGATTTTAAAACCGTGAACGTACTGTCGAATACGGTCCAATGACTGTCTATATTACCTATTAAACAAGCTATTTGCTTTAGTTACTTCACATTCTCTGCGCAGCCGACATCACTTCCCACACACGCCACTGTTTGCTGACTATTGCCTACTATCACCATCAACGTCTTACACATGCAAACGTACCTGCACGTCGAAGGTCTGGTGGTCGGGCGCGGCGCCGTTGACGAGCCCCGCGGCCGTCGCCACGCCGCCGCCCGCGCCGCCCGTCACCCCGCCAGCGCCGCCTACGCCGTACTGCGAAACAACACATATTAGCAAAATGTTCACGAGCCAATAGTATCAAATTTTGGATAACCCATTGAACATTGCAAATTATTTTTTAATACAGTTGCTCAAAAAGTGGCGTATTGCAGGGACGTTTAGCGTTCGGGATGTGGGCTATTACACACTTGTGCTTTTTCTTTACCTTTTCCGCACTAGTGCGTTCTCTTTCCCAAATGTCAAAATAGTGTCTATTAAAAAGAAAAAATCAACCACGAAGTTTTTACTAAAAAAAATTCATAGAAGTTTTTAAAAGAAGCTACTAATTTGTTTCAATATCAGATATAATGATTTGATGCAATGAGTTAGGTTAGGTTTTATCTCATTAAATTCATTTTCATTTCATGTCAATACAAAAAATCTACTAAAGACTTGGCTGTATGGGCATAGTTCCCTTTGCCTACCCAGAATGGGTAAACAAAAAAAAATCTCTGTTCATAATTTTCACGGCTGGCGCCATTTTGTATACTTATTTTATAAAATTGCTTAATTTTTCGCAACTGTATTAAAAATAGTCGTTCAGTACACGTGCGGAACCGTCATTGCAACTCGTTCCGACTGTCAACCCTCGCCTTCGGCTGCGCCTCGGCTCGTGTAGACATTTGTCGGAACTCTTTGCAATGACAGGCTTTCCGCACTCGTAATGAAATATACTATTTTAATACAGTTGCTCAAAAAGTGGCGTATTGAAGGGACGTTTAGCGTTCGGGATGTGGGCTATTACACACTTGTGCTTTTTCTTTACCTTTTCCGCACTCGTGCGTTCTCTTTCCCAAATGTCAAAATAATGTCTATTAAAAAGAAAAAATCAACCACGAAGTTATTACTAAAAAAAATTCATAGAAGTTTTTACGATTCATGCAAATATTTCTGAAAAGAAGCTACTAATTTGTTTCAATATCAGATATAATGATTTGATGCAATGAGCTAGGTTAGGTTTCATTTCATTTTATCTCATTAAATTCATTTTCATTTCATGTCAATACACAAAATCGACTTGGCTGTATGGGCATAGTTCCCTTTGCCTACCCAGAATGGGTAAACAAACAAAAAATTATCTGTTTATAATCTTTCACGGCTGGCGCCATTTTGTATATCTTATAAAATTGCTTAATTTTTTCGCAACTGTATTAAAAATAGTCGTTCAGTACAGGTGCGGAACCGTCATTGCAACTCGTTCCGACAGGCTTTCCGCACTCGTAATGAAATATACTATTAATGACTACTTTATAAACTTCACATCTAATAATAATATTAATATTGACAACTCATTGCTAAATTATAACCCATTCAATAATTCTACTATCTTTTTGCAACCTATTGATATTTATGAAAAAAAAAATTAACTCCTTAAACTTGACAAATTCGACCGGGTACGACAATATCACTACAAAAGTTATCAAATACGTTACAGAAGAAATAGCAGAAGTATTATGTTACTTAATCAACCTTTCTTGTAGTTCAGGTATATTTCCAGAAGCTTTAAAAACTTCTGTAACTTCTGATGCTTAGTTTTTATCAGTTTTAAAAAAGGTGATAAAAACTAAGCATCTAACTTTCAGCACATACCTACAAGGATCTGGTCGAAAATATATAAAATGTATAATAAATATTCGAAAAGGCAATGCAGTCTAGGTTACTTGGTTTTATTAATAATTAATAATATTATTTCATAAAAAAGGAACAAAATGGATTTCAAAAGAGGAAATCTACAACTTTAGCGTCATTTTTATTAACTGATCAAATTATTGAATGCATGGACAATCGTGTACCGGCAACTACAATGTTTTCGCAAAAATTACTTCTTCTCAAATGTGAACGATACGGAGTTAGAGGTCTAGCACTTGACTGGATAAAATCTTATTTGTTTAAAAATTTAGATGAACGTAAAACGGCTGTAACTTTTTCATCAAAAATAAAGATAAACAGCTATGGTGTGCCTCAGGGCAGTGTCCGAGGTCCAGGGCAGTATCCTAGGTCTATTCTTGATATACATAAATAACCTCCCTGATAATATTAAGTACCTCTGCGTTCTATTCGCAGACAATATATGTTACCTTGTAACAATAAAAATATAAATGACTACAATAGAGAATTAATGAGAAATTGCAGTCTGTTTTTTTTGGTGGTTAGAACAAAATAACCTTAATGTCAATATAAATAAATAAAAAAAAAAACAATTTATAAACAAAAATGGAAATAAAAATATATTAGTAATAAGCCATAAAGATGATCAAATACTCTAAACCAACAGCGTCCCTTTCTTAGGATTAATATTAGACGATAGGTGCAATTGGGAACAGCACACTAAGCTGTGTAATAAAATAAACTCGTTCACTTACGTTCCATGGAAACTGAGTAAAACTACGAGTAGAGAAACTGTACTACAATCCTACCATAGGAGTATCGGTTAATTATTCTTAGGTATGGTATAATATTATGGGGTAATCGTAGCTACTTGAGTGGAGTTTTTATTGCTCAAATAACAAAAACACATATTGCATATGTGCAATATGTGACGTTAAAAATACTGTCTCATGTCGACCTTTATTTAAACACCTCAAGATTTTAACAGTCCCTTCTTTAGACATTTATGAAATATGTGTTTTTGTTAAATGTCATCCAGAATTATTTGACTCTTTATATGATACTCCGAGAATACGTAGCTGTAGGCGACAAAACCGTCTAGTAATGCCAAAAGTCCGCACAGCTATGCGTGACAAAAATTGTCGGTCAATGGCAATACGAATTTTTATTAAATTACCTGTTTATATAAAGAGCCTTCCTTTTAGTCATTTTAAAAATAAACTAAAATCATGTTGGCACAAAATTGTTTTTATAGTGTTCAGGAATATATGATCTTTTAGTTGACATTTTCATTGCATGTTATATTCTGATTTCTTTTATCTTTTTTTTTATTTGTACTTGACATTTTTAATTTACTTTTAATTTATTATTTGATGATATTTCTGATTACTTATGACATTTGAACTTTGTTGTAATTGTAACTTAAAAAATTAACATAATATGACCAATTTATAAATTGTAAATTTTGAACACTGCTATAATAATATTAATAATGATAACATTTTGTAATAAAATATGTTTGCATGCTCAGACGGAGTGAATGTGCGTACTTTAGAATAAGACTGTATTATAATACCGTATTTAAGAACTTGTTATACCACATTCTGGCAAATAAATAAATTCTTTTTCTTATATTGGCTTACAATACTCCTAGCGCTTCTATACAGGGTGACTGGTGGCAAATTTTAGATATAAAAGTAGGTATTTATTTATTTATAGAATTGTCTATAAATAAATAAATTATTTTTAAATAATTTATTTTAATAAATTTATTTATTTGCAATCCATACAAGAGCAGTACGCAAATATTCGCGTATACTTCATAGTAACGTAGAAGTATATCTTGTTCCATAATGTACAGCGCCAGTACCCATACGGACTAATCCTAACCTAAGCTAACCTAACTATTAGTAATTTTGTAGCTAGTAAGCATGTCGGATAGCTGACGCGGCACCGCTCGCTTCGCTCGCGCACGTATATAACTACATGCAACCTAACATGCTCCTCCTCGCTGCGCTCGTCGTCGCTTCTAACCGTACCGACTCTCCGCCTTCCGGTGCGATTGTTATGTATTTAATCCTATCTAATAAAGTTTAAATATAATTCCATATATTTATTACTGAATCAAAAAAAACTTAGTAACTTACAAAAAAAACACTCTTGTCAAGTGTAAGTGGTGTAGTAGTCGGGAACGAAGACGTGATCATCCACGATACAAACTATACACGATCAGTACGCAAAATTCGTGTATGCATTGTAATAACAGATTTAAAAACAGCATTACAATATGTCTTGCTGTCAAGAATGTATTCAACAACTGTATAATATCTGTCATGTGCAAGACTGAGGTGTAGAAATCCTAAGGCCACGTTCAGTTCACATGCGCCCGCCCAGCGCACTCTTAACATGCCCTAAGTCTATACACACACTGCCCCGCACCACGCTGCATGTTCCATGATCTTTGTACGTACTTGCAAAATCGAAGATCTGCATAACTTTTTACGCACTCACGCACTCAGTCGTCGTTGCATTTTGTGGATTCATGGCAGCGGCTCCGACTCTTTTCCTCCTATTTCTTTCAAAATTATATGGTGCACTGTAGAACTTGGTGTGCCTTATCTTACGATTGGCCCCCAACCCCGCACGGGGCGCATGATTCACCATTCGGGAGCTTTATCTACATGAACTATATATTGTGTTTTCTATACCAACAGAGATCAACGGTGCGGGGCAGTGTAAATTGCCTAAAATAAATATTGCTTATCAAATTACCATAACTAAAGAATATAAACTTACTTGTTGGGAACTGGCAAAACTGTTGTTGTCGAATTGTGGATGCTGCTCCATTTGTAAAACAAGTTCGATGTGTTGATTCATAGAGTCATTTAGTGTCATTCCTGAAAGAAAATTTACAATTTATACCAAAGATGTGAAATAATATTATAAGGTTAATCTTATGATAAAACTGATTTATGACACTTCGTTTTTTGTACATGCTATCTATAAACTACCAGTCGCATGAAAACCTGTATGCGTAATTCTAAAGTAAATAAAGAGCCTATATTATTTCGAAGAAAAAAAAATTATGAGATCAACTTCCCATTTTGCACTCAATCCACTCAAAAATATCCTTAGAAGAAATCTCAAAAAAATATCATATTCAGGACAATAAACAACTAAACATGTTTGCGTTACTTTATTTCATTCTTTACTTCTAGAGATAATGAAAAATTTTTAAAACTTTAGCAGAAAAATAATCTTTTTGTTTCAAAGGACTTCCTATGAATAGAAATACTTTCTTTATAATGTAACAACTGTTCTATATAAAAGTAAATGAGTATATTTAAATTTTTTTAATAAAAAATTAATCATATGGGTTACAAAATTTACAAAAATGAAAAAAATGAAATTTTTTTATTCATCATAAGACCATCAAATGGCCGCTTAATGACGTCACAATTTTGTACTTCGGCTTTAACAAGGTGTTGATAGTTATTGAATAAGATATTACAGTAGACCAAGAGACAGAAAAAAACTCTTGGCACTCTTTTTCAGTCAGGATTATACGAATTAAAACAAATAGGTACATACAGTACAAATTGATCATTGTGATAATTGTGAGAGCCAATGTCATGCCAAAACCAAATTGCTTACATAGTAGGTGCATTAAGCTATGGATGCACAACACGAACATGACAAACTGGGACCAGAGTATTTAAACAAGAATGGAATAAAATAGTCATTGTATCATCAGCAAAACGACCTGGCACCGCTAGCAGCACCTGTTCACGAGTACAACTCAAGCGCCAGCCATCACCCTCCTCAACCATATTTTAGGGAAGAGGGTGACCCGATACCCGACGCTACCACTAGCCATGCCGCCTGAGGGAGCATGACGTACTTGCTGTTGTCTTGACAAGAAAGTAAGTGAGTGGAACAGTCACCAGTATGCCATATGTCATACCGCACAGCCAAGCCGTAAACAAAATTAATAAGTAATTAGAAACTTTTAGACGGTTTTACTGGTTAATGATGATCTACCGAACACCATGTCATAGCTTATGTAGCTCAATGCAAAATGAATATTGGTAATGCCAAAACAGCATACCATTGGTTTGACAAATAAGTTTTGAAAATTACTATGATAAGTTCATTTATTGTTCTTTGTTATCCTAAAAGAACCAAAAAATATCCTTTGCACTTTGATGACAATTATTTTACATGGTATTCAAAATATCCCATACTTCCTACCCCAATGAAGATTGCATATCACTTATATTGAAAATGTAAAGTTATAAACAATTTTAACTGATTCCAATATAGTAACAATCTTACCTGGGTGTAACTGGGGATGTTGCGGATGTGGCAAGCCTTGTAGTGGCCCTACGCCTAACATTCCGGGATGGTGCTGCAAATTATAACATAAATACAATTATTTATTTATAGTCATGTATTCTGGAACATTTTTCGAATTTAAATGCATATTCAAAGCCTTTATTTTTCTAACTTTATGTGGTTTGACCCCTGTTGGTATATAATAAAATTGAGCATAAAATTATATGAATTTGGAAATATTGTTGCTTATTATTATGGTCGCCTTAGATGTCAACAACTATATGCAGGCTCTGACTGCAAACATCTTTGATTAAATTTTTAAATAAAAAAAATAAAAATTGTTGTTTTACCTTCACATAGACAACACATTCACAAACTTTTAGTCGTAAAATAATTACTTACAAATCTATGTGAAAGACTGGTATCTGTACTAGGTAGGAGACCTGTATGACAGATTACCAGCCTCTTAGGGCTCTGTACAGTGAGGTTTTGTTATAATTATTATCCATTTATTATATGAAGAAGTTTGATGATCAGTGTTTATGTGTGTGCGTTTGTGTGAGTGTTTATTTCTGTATGTGTGTGTGTTTGTGGCTGCATACGACAGTGAAATTGTGTCTAGTGGTAGGTATTTGTGTAATAACATAAGCTACTTATGTTACTACACAAATATCTACCACTAGTGTTTATGTATTTTTATGAAAATAATGTAGCCAAATGGTATTTAGTTACAAATAGTTTGCCTTCCATATGATTTATTTTCCTAAAATTGCGAAAACCAATCAATGGAATGAATCATATTCAATGCCCTAAATGCGTACAATATCTTATGGGCGCTGCCTATAATCTGTTAATTGGGAAATAAATATTTGTTCCATAAATCTCAATATTTAATTTAACTATTAAAAATAATAATTTTCGTTGACAAAATGGTGAAGACCACTGGAGCTTGAACACAAAGGAACTATCATCACCCCATAAGACCTGCCATGGTCAAATATTCTTTCTGTATTGAAGTATTGCCTGCTAATTTGAGAATTGGCAGTGTATTGGTAAAACAATTACGAATAAACGAGTAATTCGTATTTTCTTTTTTCCAAAGGTTATCCCTCCTATTAAGCTTCAAACTGAGTCACATATTAACACTTTAAACACCAAGAAGACATTAAGATACAATCCAGTTATTCTTAGCGTATAGTTACCTGAGGATGAGAAAGATGCGGCAGATGCTGAAGCGGCGCGGGCGCGGGCAGCGCGTGCGGCGGTAATAGCGGGAAGCCGCCGGCGTCTCCGTTGCGGCCCGCGCCGTCCTCCTCCGCCGGCGACGGCTGACGGGACCCGGGCGTGCGGCTGGAGACGACAAAACGTTTTATCATTAGCATTTAAAAAATAAAAAGTAAATGTTAAATTATTAACAATACTGGGGTTGCACTCTTAGCCTAAGTAGAATTATGGCACTTTAGTAATAAAGGAATATTGAACATTTCTCTTTATAAAACAAATTGAGTTCTGCTGAGTTCAGCTTTAGTTTGCTAACTTGGATTTTATGTTTTGACGACAGCCGAGCAGCTAGCATGAGATATTATATTCATCCTGGCTAAAAACTCCAGCCATCTTAAAGAAGTTGGCGATCCAATGCATCAAAAAATAGTGCAACAATTTTTTTTTAACAAATTTTTACAATAATTCTATGGCACACTTGTTTCAATAAGAATGAAAAATGGTTGAAAGATAAATTTAACATAATTTTAAAAACACACTACATATTTCGAAAAGAAATCTTATTACAGACCTAAGACTTAGATTAACCAAAATAAGTGATATTTATTTTATTAATAAAAAAAGGTCTTCTATTAAAACAATCTTCATTATGTTTACATAAATGATTTACACAGTAATCCATAGTAGACGCCGGAAACTATTACAGATAGCAAAATTTGTTTCTAGGAAGCATGTCAATGATATTGTGAGATCAAAATGTATATGAAGCAAAAATGAAATAAGAAATCCACCAGTCATCACTTTACTATCTTTGTATTCAATGCAGACCAGTATTTATTCCCATATTGTTTCTAATGTTTCGATTTATACTGGTTTTAAAATTTTTGGCTGTAAATATTTGATGTGTAGTCTACATAATTTCGTTATTTTTTTCCTGCCTCTTTCTTCTACATAAATTCGAAATTCAAGATATTAAAAAGATCAGAAAATATAAAAGATCTAAATAAATTCACCCACCGTTATATGCAAAAAACTTAAAAATATTAACAAGATATTAAAGCTTGTGGTGTGTTTAAAACCATCCTGTAATGCTATGAATCTTAAATGTATCTATATCATATCATAATTTACGTCACATACGTCATACACCGGCTGGTTTATTCTACTCAACGCGCCGAAAATAACTTATCAAGACTATGACACGCAAATGATTGTTTACATGTAAGAAGTTAAAAACAAACTATAGTATCGCACCTTCTGTAATAAGTTCGCACAGAGACTACGAGACAAGAGTCAATAAAATATGATTCATTGGTTTATAATGACGCGTTGATTAAAGATTACGTCGTCAGTTCGGGTTTGGAGGGAGTGGTGCGATAGCACTCTGCATGGCATTGGCAGAGGCCATGAGCTCGGGCATTGCCCGAGAAGCGCGCGCGCACGACACCCGCACGCTTTGACCTTCGGTCAGACGGCATTCGCGACTCACATTACATTTACATGATCTAAGAAATCTAAAGCCGTTTCACCTCGAGCACAAAAAATCAGGCAGTCGTTCGCGGCGTTGAGCGGAAATCTAGTTCGCGATACACTAAAATTAAATGATCGGAATAAAAAAAAAGTACCTAACACTATAATAACACTTTGTTACCTATCGTCTTTAAAATAAAGTATTAGACATTTAAATACAAAAACTAAGGAATATTACCTTTTCAACAATTCAAATTGCACGCACTTGCTTGTTTTCAAAGGAAAAGTAATTGAATTAGAATCTGATTAGCTTCACATTTGAGTGTAATAAACTTCAGGTTTCTATGGTTTGTAGGTGGTAGAACAGCCCTAAGTATGAAAATATATGGTGAACTTCGTAGAATACATTACAGACTAGCATTATTATCTTTATTTACGATAATTTTCTTTGATAATGGAGCCCATAAATGTGTTTTAAAATACTCACTTAAAAGCCTTATCGTCGTCTTGTCCGTTGTGAAGGCCATTAGGCATTGCATTGTGGTCGTGCATCTCGTGGAGGTCCTTGTCAAAGGGCGAGGCGGACTTTTCGTCGCCGCGTTCTTCCAGAACCATGCCCCGCAGGCCGGCCACCACCCCAGCGACCACTTTCTCACCACCGCCAGCCGCGCCACCCGCTTCTGGCCCAAAACGGATTACTTTACTAAATTCACGTTAGCACTTAAAAAGCTAAACAAGTTGTCTAAATAATTAGGTTTTAAAATAGGTTAATAGGTATTTAAAATCATAACTTAGCTAGTAAAATATTATGAATAAAAAGGTTTATCTCTTTACTATACATTAAATGTAATATTTATATACTATATAGAACCTATTATATCAGATTTATATGACTTGTTTGTAAAGTTACACTCAAACAAGACTTGCTTTAGTGTAAACACAACATTTCTTTTACTAATTAATGTTACTAAATGACTATCTGATATTATAATAATTTACAGTGAAGCTGCAGCAATAATCTGATAATAAGTTCTAAAACTCACCAGTAGGGGACCCACCCAAGACATATTCAACCATCTTCACACCAAGCCCAGCCGCATCGCGCGGAGATAGGATGCTACCGGCATCACCTCCAGGAAATGCAGCACCTCTGCGTGCACCCATCATAGGTACTCCTACATTATGCTCAGCTGCAATACATTTATGGATATTTGAACAACTAGCATCTTAGCACTCGGAGTAAAATTAGGCAATTTTTTTTTTTTTTACAGGATTTACACATGTATTTTACTAGCTGTCTGATCTAAGGTTAGACACATAGTCTTTTTACATTGTAGGTGTGAATTATTAGAAGTTTCCATTCCCTATTACAAGGATTCAGATGACTGGGCCGAGTCCAAACTGTCCCCACGGTGTCAGTTTTGAATCTGTCGACTGGGACCACAAATCTGACTTACTTAAAGCACAGTTAACAGTAAAATCAAGTCATTTAACTCAAGATTTTATTTAATGTTTATAAGCCATATTGTTTCAATATGGCTACACTTACTAAAAATGATTGTGATTTCTAGATTTTTGTTTTTGTTTGTAATAGTGACGGTAATTAATTAATAAAGTTCTTACATAGAAACTTAGAAGATCCCTAATCAATGTGAAGACTGATTTTAATATTCTTATAACAAGTAATCTGTGGTATTAGAAATCAAAATTATTTATTATTTTTTTGAATAAGACAATAATTGTATATTTGGGTACTATTAATTCTGTGATTTTCCACATTTGTGACTTTTCATAATTAATATTATTTAAAATTCTCATATTATAATTATAATTAAGCATCTTATACTTTTTCATCAGTACAAGAACATAAATTAAAAAAAAAAAACTAATAATTAATAACTTTGTATTATTTGTGACACTTTATCTGCTAACTGTACTAGATATGGTTCTTTAACAATGAATTTGTGTTTAAAATTACGAGTGGGCCCAGTCGCCTGACAAAATAAATAAATAAAAATATTTGGGTGTCCGACCCCTTGGGGCCAGTTATTGAGCCTGAATCCAGGCCACATTGTATTACATTGTAGCTCGAGCATGTGATACATTATGGGATTCCACTGATTTGAGGTGTCCTTATGAACATTGTGCATGACCACATTTTTTACCAATACAATAGTGAAGACATTTTGATTGAGGTTTTGGCATACAATCTTAACTTCAGCTTATGACTTTTCCAAATTTCAAAAGCTGCATAATTCTGTGCATGTGTATCTAAATAAATGTGTTACAAATTGTTTTTCTGTAATAAACGGAATAATAATCAGTGTGATTTAATGTAATAAACCCATTAAATCACACTGATCACGATACACTGATATACAGGGTGACTGGTGGGTCATTTTTAAAATTCCAGGACGTGATAGTTTGAGATCATACATGAAGAGAAAAAATTTAATAAAAAGTAATTATTAATTATCGGAAAAATGTTGTAAGGTCTCTTTATTTATTCAGAGATTTCTGGTGAAAAATTAAATACCTACTTTTATTGCATAATTATGATCAGAGCTGAGTTCAGAATGGTCCCCTTCAGTATCTAAAATTGATCACCAGTCACCCTATATATATATATATATAGGTGATATAGGTCTATAGTATAAAGGTGTGACAGAGAGACAAAAAGGGCAAAAACAAGGTTTTCCCCTAAAAAGGTTTTACATTTGGTGTAAAATGTTAAATGAATCACTTTTTTACCAGCATTTTATATTCTTCACATTTTAAATTGATGTTTTGATATCTTTTGTATCTCCTTGGTCATGAGTGACAGTTGTATGTGCTAAAATCTGTTATCATCGACTTCCCAAAGAAGGATGTTGTCAATTCCTGTGTATGTTTTTTTTAAATTAATTCTTTGTGCGTTTGTTACACGATTTTACGGACAATCATGAATATTCTTGTTTCATATATTAGAGAATACTTCAGAGGTGGTCCCATATAAATTTCATTGAAATCAATTGACTACATGCTTTTTTAAAAATTTTAAAGTTACGAAAAAAATATGTATTGTTACGGTGACTTGTACTTTGATGACCTAATACTTAAGCCAAAGCTTGTTAGTGAAGTCTGTTTTTTTTAGTGCTCATTGATTATACAGGTTTGATTTTTAATTACCATTAAAATAAAGATGACTACGCGCTACTACAAATCATCTTGTAGTACTACGTCATAGTGTTATCAATGAAATGCCGCAACGTGGTGGCTAGGTTCATCAACAGCAACTATTTAAAAAAAAGTTTGTTGTTCCATATTTCTACTTTCTTGTACTGAGCTATGCTAAAATAAATATGCAGGTGCGTTTATATCGTATCAAAGAAACTAACATTCAAACTTGGCTGGTGACTAAAAATCAACCCTGTATGTGTAAGATCTTTTAATGTAATAATTAATTTTTCCATAAAATGTGTAAGGAAGGAATACTAATATAATGTTTTACATTTATTTATTTAAACTTCATTTACAGTACAGACAGTAAATAAAAAAAC
Source organism: Stenoptilia bipunctidactyla (assembly GCA_944452665.1). Classification (NCBI taxonomy): domain Eukaryota; kingdom Metazoa; phylum Arthropoda; class Insecta; order Lepidoptera; family Pterophoridae; genus Stenoptilia; species Stenoptilia bipunctidactyla. Next base: position 11,851,933 of record OX101723.1, on the reverse strand, counting down.
CAGTGTGCTTAGTAAGTACAATGATTTCTTCCGATTCTTCCAGACAATCATGACAAAAGATAACAAGTAAAACTACAGTGCACACCATATATGATATCCGGTCTTACTTCCTACACAGTATGGTTTGTTCATAACTACTATAATCCAAAAAAATTTGTTCTCAACATTTCAAATACAAACCTTGAGCAGACCATGTAGGGTCACGCCACATTTGTTCTGGGTTCAGTTGAAGAGGTGGAAGATGACTTGGGCCTTTGCTGTCACCACCAGCTCCAGGTCCTTTATCCCACAATTTCTTTGCAGCAGGTGCAATCTACAACAAATGATTGAATTGATTTTATAATAATAATAATAAAAGCCTTTATTCTCTGCCCTTTACAATAAATGATTAATTAGTATTCTTCTTACTTCTTATTAACCTGTTGTGGCATCACCATCTTGTATTGGATCAGGCTGTCCCGAATTGATTTTAAAACTTTGTAAATATTAAAATAACAAATTTATTACTGACGTATCTAAAGTTCAACTCATTACTACTCATACTATTATGTGCCATAGTCAAAATATTAGCATCAATAAGTACATTAATGACAATAAAAGCAAATTGTTTATGTCTCACAAGTTGGCCGAGAAAAGAGAAATTTTGGAACAAATACAATGTTATCATTATATCTATGTCTTCTGGATTTGTAATAATTATAATTAAATTTGCACTATAGGTTTACTTAAATGTATAATGTACCAAACTTTAATAAACACTTAAAACTCGTCAAAGATAAATGATACAAAAGTACATGTTTTTATGATAGAAAAAGAGTTTTTGCAAACTAACTAAAGCGAGTACACAAAAAACATTGTGTAAAGAGGTGTAACAAACACCCACAATCCCCCAAATTGGTCTGTGCAGTTTATGCAAATTTATTATAAAGCTTTAACTGGAATCTTTGAGGTGTTTCTTTATCAAAGCTGAGTAATTCAACTGGATTGTAACACTATGTATATGATTAATATCCACAGTACAACACTCTTATTATATTCATTCATTAATAGAAAATGCAATACTTAAAATGTTTCTTTGCCCATTCAAGAAAACATAAATTATTTTTTAGTCATCCACAACAAACTACTTACAATGGACCCAAGTGGTCAAAGCTCACTGCCAAAGCAATTCTAAAATAATAATCCTATTTTATTGCTCAAACATTACAATGCTTTTCATAAAGAACTCAAAATTATGCCTAATTTTTAGTTCATAACAGCTTCAATTTTAGTTGCTAAAAAAATAAATTATATTTTTCATTTTAGATAGTTCCCTAACTTTCTCTAGCAAGAAAGATAGAACTCATTCAATACAGAAAAATAACTTAAACTAACCTTACTTTTTTTCATAACATAGTTGAAGGTTCCTTTCATATATTACGATACAGGGTCAACTTTTCATTGAATAATAAAAATGCAACAAGAAAGTGTAGGGATAACACATCATTAATATCATTAATAATAGTTTCAAATCAAGACTCATGTTTTTATTTCACAAATCTAACTGGTGAGTTTGGTCCCGCTTCATATCCAAGATGACAATTAACAACAATAAAATGATAACTATTATATGTTATTCTGGTTTCACTGGTTTAGTGTACTTATTTCAAAATTAGAAATTATTTCACCATACATCTAGTATTATATTCATAATGCAACAATGATTTATCTTTAGAAACATAAATTTGATTGAAGTATAGTTTAATCCTTTGTACTTCTTGATAATTCAACCTTGAGTATGAAGTTAATTTAAAGTTTAAATTAAAGGTAGACTTTGTAATCAAACTATGGTAAAAATTTCCTAATGCACAACAATGTGAACAACTTTAACAGGACTTTTGAGATTTCTAGCATATTAATGGTATAATGTTCAAATGATGAAATAAAAGAAGTAAGAATGGCATTCATATATACTGCCATCCGTATTCGTTTGATATCTAAATATCTCATACAGAATCGTATACGATTGAAAAAAGCGCAGGACATTGCAATAAAACATACCGGTATGTGCGAGCAAACTGAGGACCCAATAATGGCGGACGCCGGTGGCAAGTAAACAAAACAAAAACAGACCTGTTGCACTGAAAAAACCCTCTGAACAATCATTTCATGACTTAAAACGATTCCAGAATAGTATTTAGAACCTAGAGTTATGTTAAAACTTACCATGTCGGGGCCCATATCCATAACATCAGTTTCAAAAAAAAAGTCACTCAAGGGTTTCATGCGTACAATCCGCCTAAAGCTCGATCATCAACCACTTCAAGAGCTTTTACACGAGAATATCAATGCCGCACATTGTAACAAATATCACCCGTGTGATCTATATTCACTTTAATAAACGGAGATCACATTTTTACACATGACTGATGAAAATTGAAACTAGAAAGATCTAAACTCAAAAAGCACTATGTTGACTTGTTTCGAACAAAGGACGTACGCCGAGCACAGCGCTTGCGTCAAGCAAGCCCCCCCATCCATACACTGAACGGGAGCGTCCGTCGTCGCTCACAGTATTAGTTTCTCTGTATGTCTGACAGATGGCGCTTAATTCATTTACATTTTAGTTGAAGCAAAAATTAATTCATTCATACAGGCAGGATGTCTCACCGAATAGTAACATAGATCGAAAGGTGTCCCTTAGCGAATATAACAAAAATAATAAGAATATTGTCTACTAGTATCAAAATATATTTCAAAATGGGTTTTCGCGAATTTAAGGTATGTCCTTTAGTTATCAATTCACAGGAATTAGTGATTTAAGTTAATTAAAACCAAGGACAAAATCGAAACTCCGATAAAAAATCTAGAAATCGTTTTCAATAACCAGTGTTTTTTTTAGTTGCTCCAGAAATATAAACGTATACTAAAGAAACTATTCGATTTTTTTAAAGAAAGTAAAAAAGTTTATGTATTGTTTTATGAAGATAAATATTTTTTTAATATCAAAATGTGATTAACTATGTGCCTTTGTCTGTACTATTATAATAAAGCTGAAGAGTATGTTTGTTTTAATTTATTATTAATCCCATCTCTAGGTGACCGACCAGTCGAATTAGAATAAGATAATGCATTCGACAGCCCTACTATTTAGAAAAGATTTTTTATGAAGAAGTTAAACCACGGTCATACATTATCTAGTTAAACCCCTTTTTGCTATGTAAGTTAACTGCCACATCCTTTTGCTTAAATTGTAATATATAAATACACCATAACAATAATATATTAGATATTTATTTGTGCAATTTTTGTATAACTCAAACCATTGAAACGATTTGAAAACGATGTTATAAATATTATGTATTATTACATTTATAAAGCAATTTCTACGGTATCAGGACCTACGCTGGTACAATCGCGCGAGTACGGTGCAAAGTATTTTTCTAAGTTTTGTCTAGTTACAGTCTAGACGCTAATTTTATGTACGCTACGTGTACGATCGAAGGTAATTCAAGGTCTCGCCGTTACGGACGAAGGGCGGATCCTCAACGCATTGTAAAAACCCCTTTTTAAAATAACCGGTAACGATTAAATTTGGAGCGATAAACATGGACAATCTCCACGCCGCGCCGGCGGCGTTTTTATAAAGTTTTATTAGTTTAGTGATGCAAATTTTGTAGTTTTTTTGCCATAAGAAACTAAGCCCGCATTTGACCTCCGTCCCACCTGATAACCCGGTAAGTTAAGATAAAATCGAAGATGACAGGACACGGGCTTAGGAAGGAACTAGCGCTGCATAAACCGGACCGGAAGGGCCGGTAATAGTCGGCAGATTTTATACAGGGTAATTAGACCGGAATATTTTAACGTGACAAAATGATTTCCAATCATTTGAGCCCCAATCATGTAATGTATACTATTATTTTTTTAAATTTGGGTATTTCCTCCTTTTTTCTGAAAACCCGGTTTTACACTTTCAAACATAGATTGTAAAAAAAAATGGAACAATTTCTATGCTTTTTCCAGTTTTTAATAAGTATTAGTGTTTATTTAATAATTATATAAAAACAGAAGTAAAAAAAGTTATTGCGATTCCAAACAGATTATATTGTATATAGGACGTTTTATAAAATAAAAATGATATTTTTTTTTCGAAGCAACGTTTACAAAGAACAGCTTTTTTCTCCAAAAAGTCCGATGATTATTCCGTGTGTTTTTTTTTAAATTTAATTCCAAACAGATTATTATTTTATATATGGGACGCTTTATAAAATAAAAATGTTTTTTTTTCGAAGCAACATTTACAGAGAACAGTTTTTTTTTCTCCTGATGAGTAACTCTACAACTCTTTGGCTATACAATAAGGTAAAACAATTAGTATTTAGGGTGTTAGACCCAATAATCAGCATTTTAAGCGTAAGTCCATACTTAAGCCCGTTTATCACATTGATAAAACTGTTTTCATGTTATGTATGAATAGTTTTATAGTTTCAAAACTTCATCAGTACGATAATTTAAAAAATAAAAATAGTTCATCTAGAGTCTGGCTTACGAAAGTAGACAATGGGGGTTTTTGCAAACTTTTTATATGGCAACTTATTCTGGTGTCACTGTTGTCGAACGGTTGTTGCTCTCTCAAATGTTGTGCAGTGGTTCAATATAAATCTAGCTTTCAATGATAAAAAAATTAAATGTATAAAATTCGCTGCACCAAATGTAAAACAAGTTAGGTCTGATCTGCGTCTTAATGGGAACAGGTTGAACATAGCAGATAACACTGTTTTTCTTGGAATTACCTTAGATTCTAAATGGCAATGGGGCGCCCATACCTCACAGCTAGCGAGTAGACTTAGTTCTGCAGCGTTCGCGGTAAAGAAAATTACAGTATATTACAGTTATTTTCATAGTACCTGGGCGGGTCAATAAGTCCGTGACTTATTGAATTCCTGACAACTTTACTAAAAAATCAAAACGACTCCTGTCAACAGGCATCTGTCAGTTGACTCTTGTCAAAATTTGAATTTGCTGCGTTAGTTCGTTTGTGTTTGAGAGCAATTTTTATCAGACTATCCAGTAATTTGAGAAAAAAATGGAAAAAAAAACCATTACCTATAACGCAATCATATAATAATATTTATAACGCAATCGTGTAACAACTTCACAGGAAGGTTTGGTGTTATTTAATCGCAATATGTAGGAGTTTTTGCACCGTTTTGTAACCATGGACGAAACATGGATCCATCACAACACACCAGAGTCAAAAAAAAGTAAAATTAAAAATTTTAAAAACCCCCGACACAAAAAAAGGACCTTAAAAACTAACAAATAATATTTTAAACCTATTCTAATTATTATCGTCCCATATATAATTGACTGTAAGACTTGTACTTTAAAATATTTTTATTTTCCGAGCTTCGTCGCCGCGTCGGGGACCGCTCAAGTATATAAAGTATTAAGCCAACAACAGCTAATTTATTATTAATTAAGGTATGAGCGATCTTAAGTTTCATGCATAGTCTTGCGGCGCGGGGGTGGGCGTCACCAAGTGCGGCGACCCGAACGGGCAGACACGTGAGGCCGGACGACGTTGACGGTTGTGTCGATTTTACGAATTTTTCGAAGTGAATTCTTTTGATGCAATCTGCAACTGACAACTGTTTTTCTCACTCAGCGGTCCCCCGACGCGGCGACGACGCCCGGAAAATAAAAATATTTTAAAGTACAAGTCTTACAGTCAATTATATATGGGACGATAATAATTAGAATAGGTTTAAAATATTATTTGTTAGTTTTTAAGGTCTTTTTTTGTGTCGGGGGTTTTTAAAATTTTTAATTTTACTTTTATTTTGTACTTTTTAAAGAAGGTTTTAATATTAGGAAGGTATTTGAAGTAATTAGTTAGTTGAGTTAGTAACTTAGTTAGGTATTAGATATCATATTAGTTTTAATTTACTAAATAAAGTTTTAACTAGTAGGTAGTCTTAGATCAATTTCACTGAAGTAACACGGTACGAAATTTAGAATCGATAGGACAATTATGGAAGATAGTCAGATCCCCTCATCAACAATAAGAGAGCTGATGATCTTCAAACGGCTGATCAGGTCATTGTAACCTTACCATACACTTTTAATTTCATTGAAGTAATACGGTACCAAATTTTGAATCGATAGGATTTATGGAAGGTAGTCAGATCCTCTCATCAACTATTAAAGAGCTGATGATCTTCAAACGGCTGATCAGGTCATGGTTCCCTTACCATATACTTTCAATGTAATTGTATTAATACGGCACCAAATTTCGAATCAATACGACATATGGAAGCTATTCAGATCCCCTCATCAACTATTAGAGAGCTGATGATCTTCAATTGGCTGATCAGGTCATGGTTACCTTACCATATACTTTTAAAATCATTGTTGTAATACGGCACCAAATTTCGAATCGATACGACATATGGAATTTAGTCAGATCCCCTCATCAACTGTTAGAGAGCTGATGACCTTCAAACGGCTGATCAGGTCATGGTTACCTTACCATATACTTTCAATATAATTGAAGCAATACGGTACCAAATTTCGCATCGAAAGGACATATGGAAGGTAGTCAGATCCCCTCATCAACTAGAAAAGAGCTGATGATCTTCAAACGGCTGAACAGATTTTCATGAAACATGGCTAAGAACACTCGGGATAAAATTATCTATAACACAAAAAAAACTAAACGAAAATCGGTTCATCGGTTTGGGAGCTACGATACCACAGACAGATACACAGACACGTTAAACTTATAACACCCCTCTCGTTTTGCGTCGGGGGTTAATAACAGTCAAAACAGTGGGTCTAAGGGTGAATCCGCGCCAAAGAAGGCCAAGGTGGGTTTGTCAGCCAATAAAGTTATGGCGACTGTTTTTTGGGATGCACGCGGGATAATCCACAATATATTTACGAAAACATTTTGTATATTTATAAGAATATATAAAATGTTCAAAAGAATAAAAATGACTCTCTAAAGACTAGGAACGACCATAAGTTTGCGTTTCCCAAATTAAGGCTAGCTAAAAGCAGCAAATCATTTACTGAATGTCAATACGTATATTATATAACAAAATTCCGAAGTCAATTCAATCCCTAGCAGGGATTCAATAAATTATTAAAGACACTCTATCTCGATACCACAAAAAAAAACTAATTTTTTATTAATTTTGTTTACGGCATGGCTGTGCAGTACGACATGTGGCATACTGGTTACTGTACCACTCTGGTGCTTGCGTTATACTCGTGGACGGGTGCTGCTGGCGGTGCCAGGTCGTTTTGCTGATGATACTGTTGTTCAAATCCTCTGCTCCCAGTTTGTCATGTTCGTATTGTGCATCCATAGCTCATTGCACCTGCTATCGTAAGCAATTTGGTTGTGGCATGACATTGGCTCTCACAATTAGCTGTCTTGTGTTTGTTTTTTTTTTCATGTAACGGTCAATTTGTACTGTACCTATTTGTATGAATTCGTATAATACTGACTGAAAAGAGTGCCAAGAGTTTTTTTCCGCCGGCTTTTTTTGTCTCTTGGTCTACTGTAATATCTTATTCAATAACTATCAACACCTTGTTAAAGCCGAAGTACAAAATTGTGAGGTCATTGAGCGGCCTGCTGAATAAAATTTATCATTTCATTTCGTTGTAAAAATATGAAAAATAAAAAAATATGACAGTTTCATAACCAATGTAGGAGACAGCGACACCAGTGACACTGACGATTCATTCCATATAGAAATGCTGGATTCAGATTTTGATTACAATGAATAAAAATAATAATTGTATTTTATTGTTTTATTTTTAAGCCTGATTAATACTAGTTGCCTATCATTTTAATTATATACTTCTCATCAATAAGTAGGACAGTACCAATATTGTTATTTTTTACAATCATTTTATTAAAAAAAAAAATCAAGTATCATGTTCGTTTAATCCATATGTGTCGTACGTACCATAGTCGTGATTACCATGATGGGATTTTTTTAATTCGCCAGATTTTTTATTCTATATTTTCATTAGCCAGACTATATAGACGGTCAACCTAACGCCCACAAAAACATCAATAAAACCTCGTCCCTCAACTGACTTTTACAGTATGCCCGGGAAGACAAGTAGCTGGCACATTCTAAGTGCCAGTTCTAACATTCTAAGTGCCATTCTAATTCCAGCATGGAAGAGAATTTATTTCTATGGTACTGAATCGATATCCATTAAATTGCTATGGGCCACCTCTGACTTATTGTGATCTATAAAAATGAAACAAGAATCATCCAAATCGGTTCATAATTGACCAATTAATCAAGTAAAAAACATACACACGATTGGATAACCTTTTCCTTTTGGAAGTCGGTTGAAAAGAACGTGTGTGGCGACGGACCGTGCTCGTGACGAAATACGGAAAAAATCTTACTCAAGATGCCCGTATTGAATGCTAAGTTCGTGCGCAATACACGTTCAAATACAGCGAACGCAGGCATCGAGCGCTGGATATTACATTACTAGTTCCATTACACCAATGTGTACCCGCCCTAAAGTGTATTTTTCAAAGTATGGCAATATGTAAACATTGCAGAGGCAACTTGCTTCTTTACTCTTAAAAAGGTATTTATTGAGACGTTACATTCTTTTTCTTTCTGAAAACAACTTCTTCAATTTTATAACTACAATAGGTAAGCCCTCATTATGTAAAGGAGACAGAACCTGCTCCATACATTTCTGGGCCACGGTGTTAACGACTTGACATTTGCTTTTTTTTATTTAAAATATAATCATGTTTCATCACCGAAATTTTCAAGATAAACTAGTGTTGAGGAATTGAGATATCCATAATTTTGTCTATAGATATACACAGAAGTTAAGTGAGCTTAGAATCACTTTCGAAAGCTATTCTTTTTCTTATTGTTGAGATCTATAAATGAATTATTGCCTAAAGCTGCACAGCGACCAAACACAATGCCGCAATTAATACAGCGTCCCATGTCGAAATGCAAAATCAGAAGTCCAATGACAAAAACCAAAAATCGTCGTGTAATGCGGGTTCCGGGATCCAGTAGGCAAGCACAAAATAGTCGTTTATAGAAGAATCGTGAAGTCAGTACGACTTCAGCGTTAAAAATAGAAATAACCATGAAAATACTCAAGCGCAAGGAAAGATACCAAACAAACGAGTGAACAAATAGATCGATTGACTTACTGAACGAGTCAATTACCATAGTTTCGTTCTTCATTCACTCAGTATTGCAAACCCTAATAAAGAATTTCGCCTATTTTAATTACAAAATAATTATTAAAATAAAACTACCGCGGTTAGTTTACATTAATTTAACCTTATAATGATTCTCATTTAATATTTCTTCTATTTTACTCAGCGTATTTTCAATTATATTATGAGTTATTCATTCATACTAAAAACCCATGACAGCGATTTCCATATCTTGAATTAACTTGTTTCCCCCTCACTACTTTTTTAGGGGTTTTATGTATTTTGAATAAGGATAAAATAAGCTATTTTTTCAGACCAAAGTCAACCTGTTAACCCTGTGGCCCAGGCTTACTCAGTTTCCTGACAGGGATCTTGCCACTGAGCTGGGTTCACATGGTTTAGTGGCCTTTTATGACATGGGCGATAGGGTTTATCTAATTTTATCTCTAAGTGATGTTTAACTTTACTTTTATTTCAAATGAATTATGGCAGGTTTCAATAACTTACCAAAAAAAGTAAAAGTAAAGATAGAAATTTCCGTACAATTTTGAGCACAAGTGACTGATTTGACACAAGATAGTACTTGGTAGGGACATCTGATGTTTATGGCGGTAGGCTTTGCTAACCAGTCAATTTAGAGGGGTCCTGCCACCAAACTTTGGATTACTCCCATTTTACGATACGCTTAATTAGATGGCCATTTAGGCTTCCACGATAGTTTCATCAACAATCAGCAAAAGAAGTGAACACACTTTCCTTGAATTCAATAGTTCAATAATGAACCGGTAGCTTGCAGCGCTGGTTTTAACATTATGAAATTATTTATTTTTTTCATAAGAAAAATTATTTTGATGGTATTTGATTTTTACGAGAAATCCTATAAAGTATAAGTAGCAGTGGTAGGAAATATATTTGTTAATTATATGAAATTGTTAAAAAAATATAAATTTAATCAATGACGTTTTTAGCCGAATTTTATCACATTCATTGTAGAGACGTATTAATTAAATAATATATTTTTACTCGAGGTCAGAGATCCTGGGTTCCATTACCGAACGGGACAGTTTCGGAACTTTTTCTATTCAAGATAGTCTTGATGTAGGTACAAGGTTACCCCTAGTTTACCGGCGAGTTCACGTCAATTTTATCTCAGCGCTGGCGCCTCGCCGCATTTAGTCAAAAATCAAGAACTATCAAATAAAAACTACGACTACTGGATCTACTATATGGTCGGTATAGATCGCGCCAAACATCTAGTCCCCTGTGAGCTTGTTGCGAGATGTTCCGCGCAGGTATTTTTGTAAGTGATACACCTGCGCGAAACATCATGATCTATATGCTGAATAGCGAGACTTATGTCAATGTAACATCGATTTAAAATACCCTATTGACGTTTGAAATGTGTCTTGCTAACCCTGTGCCTGGATTCCTTCTAAGTGCCAACGCTGCGTCACGCGTTCGACCGCGCGTTTCATACAAAACTGCAACGTCCGTACCATTCGCGCGTTTAATACGGACGTTCGGGATTCGCCAACTACTTTGCTATGAATTTATAGTGCATCTAGGGTATTTTAAAATAAATCGATGCTATGTAAATCTGAATAAGAAGGATGACACAATTCCTGAAGTCCAAGTTAAGTTTAAGGTGCAAAAGCATTGCACTCGCTTCTCGTTATTCGGTACACAATCACGCTTACATATAGACAGTTGTGATTTTAGAGGTCAATACATGAAGGGCCTGTCTACATTTACAGGAGCTAACTAAATAAAATTCTACTGAATCTACCTTATCTGTTGCCGCAGTTGCCAACACTACTAACCCTACCAATATTATAAATGTGACAGCTTGGACGGATGTATGGCTGTTTGTTAATCATTCATGGGTGAACAAATTTTGATAAAATTTTGCACAGAATTAGTTTATAGTCTGGAATAGCATTTAGTAACTAATGGATTATGATTAATATAACTAAACTAACAGTAATAAAACATTTAATTTTGAACCATTTAAATGTTTTATAATTTCTATTATAAGGTAAATTAATGATTCGAATTCAAGATTGCTTTTCCCAAGATTGTCCTTTAGTTCTCCTCCAGCACCATATTCAGTGATCCTGCCGACTAAAATGGAACGTGATCGCTCCAATTACAGCTTACTTAATAAAAAATAACAATAAAAATTTCTCCTCTATTCCTCAAAGAACGTGTTGTCGCTCTGCAGCACTCATACTGAAAAGTGAAGTAGGTACACAACATCGTATCTTCTCAACCCTTACCCTTTAATAAAAACCAAGGTCCTTCGTTTTTTAGCTACTTCGATTCTGTTTTATGTTATTTTAGGCGATGATTTTAAGTCGAAATATTCAAATTAGAACTATGCTATGGCCCGTTGAGTCCAAATCATCGATCAGATATTCTTGTATTTAGAGTACAGCCGAATTTTAAGTAATGTTAAGTAATGTTAAGCTTCAATCACCAGTTGGCTTCCCGGTTGACGGATGTCAGGGGGCAAAGTTTCCCTAATCATGCGGTACAATACACTAGGTTTCCTATCTGAAACATACGGAAGAGAATCTCATAAATGTTTTCTCGTTATTTCTCAAGAAAATTAACATTCTGATACAGAAGATACGAAGGCCATGTTTGGAAGTCGAGAGGCTTGGGCGGCCATGACTGCGAGGACGTAATTTGTCAGAAGGATACGGTAGAGTGATGCCGGGAGGATGACACCTCTTTGGCACCGATCCGCCGAATGCGGAGGGGGTATGGAGAAGGAGATTTTCCCTCCCGATAGCCACCCATAGCGTGTGAACCTGCTGCAGCTTTTAGGGCTATGGGTGGGGAAATGGTCTTGTGTACTGGACCATTTCCTACGTGGAAGGGCGCACGGCTGCGGATGAGGTGCTGATACAGACGAGGTACACCTGGTGGTAATAACTAATCCTTGAGAGGTCGATAGCGAGCATACCAACTGCTCTGGCGGCAGACTAGGATTGCTTTAGCTTCCGAGTCGTCTGCCAACCCGTAATCCTGGGCAGAGACAGGACTTTCCGGCTGCGAGGAAAAAACCTCTCTACATAATAAGTCCCTGGTGCTACGACGACGGGGCCCATCTGAGGGATGAGTGGCTGGGCGGGTTCGAAGTCCCTGTCCGCGGAGGATATGCCATGCCTTTTGGATTTTCTCTTCCGGTATTGCCGGATTCTGTTGATATTCTGGACGATACCGCAGAATGATGGCGGGGCCAGAAGGGACGAATGCTGGTGGTCTAACGTGATGTCACACCACAAGATTGCGGCATCAGCAAGGTTAGATTATAATAAATAACAATAATAAAATCTCCAGACAATCACACCAACTTGATTGATTGTCTGGAGATTGATTATCGAGCTCTGCTTAGTTTGGGGCCATGTAGGCCCCAAACTAAGCAGAGCTCGTGATATGGGATACCATGTAGCGAAGTAGGGGGAACCTAGAATATAAATACATAAATAGATAAACGCCCAGACCCGGAACATTCTTTTTTCTTGTTCCGTGCGGGAATCGAATCACTGGCGTCTGTGGTAGACAGTGTTGCCCCATCGCCAAAGTGGTCGTCAATTCTGGTGACCTAACGTGACCTGATTTAATCGGTCCCTGGCCCCTAATGTAGTCCTCAGGCGGGGGAAACGGGTGTTGTGCCGCTTGTGCTCAAAGGAGTTCGCAGAGCTGCGGCATGCTTGGTGCTCACGGCAAATTACGGATGTTGAGGATTCAGGGCCAGTGGATGGCACCGGCGGTTTATCGGACGGATGCGTCACGGGTTTCCGCTACTAGGTGCATGGAGGAACACCCGGATTTAGGGTATGTCCCAAGTAGGCAATCAGTTAGCGGCCGACTTAGTTTGCGGCGTTTCGATTTAGTACGCCCTTCCATGTATCTCAGTGAGCGGCCGACTTCCACGAGACGTAGGAAAATTGTTCTGAGTTTGCAGCTAACTCAAAGTTCGCCACAAATTTGCGGCTAAGTCAGTAGCTAGCTGTTTACCTACTACTTGGGACACAGCCTTACTCCCCTGAGCTACCGAGTCATCATCATCATCATCATCACAACTCTTTGTAATGAGAACACTGCAGGGCTATGAGTCTCTCCTCTGGGTGACGAGGAGGTATAGGCCATAATCCACAAAGCTGGCCCAGTGCTGGGTGGTGGCTACCGAGTATCCATTAGGATTTCCCATGATTAAGAAATAAGGATATCTTTGCTATCTCCCGTGTGTAGGTACCCTACTACCTATACCAAGCGTTTAAATAGCGAGTAAACCGAAAAACGTGAACCGGTAACCCTTCAAGGTTCGTAGATAAATATAACAAGTCCGGCGGTAATCAGTTAGCCGATAAAAAAGCTGGATATCAGCGAAGTCCCACATAATTGAACAATGCGTCTATATCTGGCAATGTTCCATAGTGGAGATCTATCTTCTTCACCAACAACATTTAATTATACCCATAGAGAATGTTGAATGCTTTTCTGACAGTCTAGCTAAACTATGTTCTCGAGGGATTAATCGCCACAGACACGATTAATTAAAAAAATGTAGCAGATTTGTGACGAAATGCGCCATTCCAGCGACTGATTAACTACCAACGTATTGAAAAATCTGCGAGCATGATGAAAATACAAAAACAGTTCCATACCTAGTCTGTTTATTTACATAGTACTGGCATATGAAAATTATACTTTTCCTAAGGCGTAAAAAGAAGCAACTGTAATTATAATTCACACATATCGATTTCGTAGCAGATGTTCTGCACGACTGCTAATAAAACAAGCAACCTCCTCCAAGTTCGGGTTTACACGACACGACCCTGTTCGTCATGTCGTCCGTTTTCAGTAGAAATCTCTAAAGAAGATCTAAGACCCTTTGTATATATCATCCTATAGCCTCGACATCCAAATGGCGTATGTCGCGTGATAACAACATGAAGATCAGCTACGAGAAGCGTCTTCCGGGGATTTCAGATCGATTTGTTACTTTCAGCTTTGATATACTTTATAACACATTTAACCAGTTCCTTTCTTACAGGTGGTTTTAGAGATTTTGGACCCTTGGAGAGTTTCTATAGGTAAATGTTTTACAACTGTAGTCCCAATTCGCCATTCAAGCGGCTTAGCAATTCGAGTTGAAAGCATTTTGGCTTTTAAGTTTCGATGGGTGCAGGACGAACCGTGTACTTAATATGGACGACCACTTTGGCGATGGGGTAAACCTATCTGCCTCAGACGCCAGTGGTTGCGTGTTCGATCCCCGCACGGAACAAGAAAAAAAAATGTTCCGTGTCTGGGTGTTTATCTATTTATTTATTTATTTATATTCTAGGTTCCCCCCTAGTTCGCTGTATGGTATCTCATAACACAAGCTATGCTTACTTTGGGGCCATGTAGTTAGTGTGATTGTCTGGGGATTTTATATTTATATTTTTGTATGTCGAGGTCGCTCCTGATATTTACGGGATTGCTCAGATATCATCGACAATCTATCTTCTCGTCAACTTGATAAGGTACAATTTTTCAATCAGAATATCGGGGTTTTTCAAGCCCGCTTTAGGTGTCCTAGTTTTCTTCAACACATATAGTTTTGAGAAATTAATAATAAGAATGATAATTGAGTTTTGGTAACATTGTTTTAATGGGTTTTGAGTGGCACTCGATACCACAAGAGTTGACTTAAAAATGGTGCAGCTAAATAGAGTTTTTCTTAAATGGGTTCCGCTGATGAACTCGCGATAGCAGGAGCATGGGAAGACGATATTGTTCTGACGCTACTCTGCGGCATACCGAGGAGCCTACCGCGTTCAATATTTTCACCCAATGGCTCTCAGAGAGCAAAAGCCTATTGGGTGCAATCAAAAGGGATAAAATATTTCAGGGTATTGATCGAGGGATATTCCAAATCCTATACCGAATCTATAGTATGTCTTAACAAAACTCAACACATAGTGAGAACTAACTGGACACTGCAAATGTATGTACAACCCGGAATTCAGTGACACGACGCTTTGCAGACACTGCGACAGCGCCGAAGAAACCCCTCTAGTGCAAGTGCAATCCATTGAACCCTGTCTGCAGCACTGCAACATTACTTTTTGCCAAAGACTTTAAATACCCTCCCCGCTGTTACATCCACATGGTGGACAAGACTAGCAGGTATGGCAGGGGCTAAGGGTTGAGAACTGGGCGAAGTACTTTATATTGAGAAAATAATATATGATTTTTGGAAATAAAGACAACTATTTCTAAGTTCTCAATGCATATAGTACTGGAGTTTTACTCTAGTTAACACATTTTTTTTATTTTCAACAGTATTTAATTAACTTAATTAAGAACTTAACATAGAAACCCTTTTGAAAACATAAGGTTTTGCTTAAAAACGCAATGACATGTCAAAAGCTAATTACCTACCTAAGCTTAGACTGAAATTATTTTTGGGTTAAAATAAGAAGTATTTACTCAGCCTGTATAATAAAATGGAAATCCTTTATAAACTGTAAGGTTCAAGTTAAACAAAACAAAGTTTTCTATATGAGAACCAGATCCAGTGGTGGATTAAACTCCTTTCTAAGCAACCACTGGCATTTTTCAGTATAGACCCATATTGAGATATAGTTAGTGTGTTAGTGCATAATTTGTCCCGTTTCGTTAATTCAACTAAGTCTTTACTTCCAGAGATTGTGTTTTGCCACTAGAGTGACAAAAACCTGTAGGACATACAAATATTGTATATGCGACAATTGCTGCTGACCGTGATAATTAATTTCAATCTTTAGTCGAGCGGAGGATAAATTTACACCCCTTCGTGAGATTTTTGAAAACTTCAATGACAATATAAAAAAGCATTACCTATTCATTTGGAGAAAATGTCACAATTGACGAAAAAATGGAAAAGTTTCGTGGCCGTTGTCCATTTCGACAGTATATGCCAAGCAAGCCTGGCAAATATGGCATAAAAATCTTTGTTATGGCGGATGCACAAACTTTCTATACGGGAAATATGGAGGTTTACGTTGGACAAAATGATGGACCTTTTCAAAAAAGTAATGCGGCCATCGATGTTGTGAAAAGGATGGTAGAACCTATAAAAAATAGTCACCGGAATGTCGTAATGGATAACTGGTTCACTAGCTTTCCACTTTTACAGGATTTACTGAAAGATTATGGCCTGACTGCTTTGGGAACTTTAAAAAAAAATAAACCTGAGATTCCTCCGGTGTTCATAGCCGCCCAACATAGAGATATTCCCAGCTCCATATTTTAATTGCTTACGTAATTGTAAAAACTAATAAAGAATTTTCAGGAGCCAGGATTGGCCCAAGACGGGATGCGTTGAAAGAATTGGCCAAAGGTTTGGTGATGCCTCTTATACACCGCAGACAACATGTTACTAATTTGCCACATGCCATCAAAATGAAAATTAAGTTCATTCTCGGTTTAGATGAACAAAACGAACACAATATACCAAGCTTCTCTAGGACTGGACCAAAACCATGTACATCGCGCTGTGAAGGATGTGACTGGAGAAAAGACCGGAATACAAAGACGTCTTGCAAACTATGTTACAAAAGAATATGCAAAGAGCATACGACACCCATTTGTGGCAGTTGCTACCAAAGAGTTAAATAAATATACTTACTTAAATCATTAAGACTGAAAATTTCAGAGTTGTGATTTTTGAGGCTGATTTACAAAGAAAGATCTAGGATAAGAGTACAATTTATTTTTGTTAGCTGATAAGAGCATTATATCTACTTTAAACATCTGATCTCATTTTATATGATTCCAAAGAAAAAAATAAAAAAAATGTTATGTTTCTATGATTACTAATGAATAAGTTAAAATTTTGTTTACTTTTAATGTAAGTATGTGCCTTAAATAGTAATAAACAAAGTTTTTTAAAATATATACAATGTGTTAATTTTATACTTGATCAAACGAAATGTGCGGATATAACATTAAAAATTATCGACAAAACGCGAAAAAAAAAAATTTTTTCTTACACCATTTAGAAATTAAAGCCAATGAAATTTTTTTTTTTATTCAATTCTCATTTTTCGTTGTTAATTTTTTTCCTAACTAAGTAGACCATGGATTTTTTTAAAATTAGTGTTATTTTGAAGGTAAAGCCATGAACTAGTAATAAAAATTTAAAAAAATCACAATATCAAGCCGGAAAGTTGTAAAAACATTAATTTATTTTTATTTTTTCATAAAAAAAATGTTTTTTTTTAATGTTTTACCTTTTACTCCGAAACTAGCACGTCAAGGTATTTTTTTTAGCATGTTTTATTAAATTTCATAACATACCCTACAAGTTCACCAAAATAACATAGGTGCTATCTCTCTTCGTTGTTACGATAGGTACTATCCGAATTAAGTAGGTAATTTTAACAAAATTAAATTAGTACTTGGATTACATCAATAGTGCAATAAAAACACAATTAAACTAAATCATTTATTTAAATCAAGTTTTCAAAGTGTCCACCATTCTCATCCATGCAAACAATGGCACGCATTTCCACACAACGCACAGTTTTTTTTAAAACTGTGCTTTTTTTTTTTTTTTTTCGCGTTTTGTCGATACATTTTAATGTTATATCCGCACATTTCGTTTGATCAAGTATAAAATTAACACATTGTATATTTTTTTAATTTAATAACCATGTAAACTAACAAAATAAAATGATAACTCTCAAAATAAACAAACACTTAATGAAATAGGCATAAATTATTAATGTGGTAATTTTTACCCCGTAGCGACCGATTGCGTTTGTATTTGCTTAGCGACGAACCCCGGGTTAAAATATATTCAGCCCAAGTACAACAAGTACTCTTGCATAGTGAACTTGTACTGACATTTAATTTTAAATGAATGCTCTAACCCCATTTTTGACCTCAATCTCATCAAATTATGAATATAAAAAATTAAAGTAAGTATTGTGGTGAGAATGAGCCAAAAATGGGAATTCTCGAGTGTGGAAAGAACTTAATATTGAAACCTGCTTTACTGGCAAGCATTCATGCTGGTTAAAATACTAAAAAAGAAATTGTAATTACATACCTGATTTCTGATAGCAGCTACAGGTGTAAGGCTTAGTTGATTTTGTCCTTGCTGTAAAAACTGATTAGCTCCAGGTAACATGCCCGCCTGGCTTAAATACATAAGGTGCTCACCACCTTTGCTGATGCCATTCATGGCTTGTATGGCATTCCCAGGATGTTGATGTATATCATAAATTCCTTGCTGTCCAAGTTGTGGGTTCTGCATTCCTTGTAATTGTGGTAAGATCATAGCACTGTTTTGTAGTGCTAAGCTATTGTTAAGAGCATGGTTTTGAAGGGGAGTTAATTGTGTGTGAACCATATTTGTTGTGAGATGTGACGGGTGTGTTCCGATCACAGATTGATTCATTGCCAATGTTCCAACAGAGGAAGCTATTGCCTGATTAATAAATTGCTGCTGACTAGTTTGAGGGTTTTTCATTTGCACTCCTTGTTGCTGCATATTATTCATAGACATTTGTGGAGCATTCTTCCATTTATCTTGATTCTGTAATAAAAAAATTATAAATTAAACTTCCAATATGTTACCTCACTTATTCTCTCGAATAATTATATGAAATTTATATATTTTAAGTCAACATTCACTAGTCAATAAAAAAACCATTACAGTACATTTAAAATTAGGATATTAACTTTCACCACTATTCCACATTTTACAGGTTGCCTTGACAGATGACTTTGTATTAGCAATTCCAACTCATTTGTTTTTTTTTAAACCATCAACTATGTGACTGTAAGTCACAAACTAGCCTAAAATTCATAGTCACTTAACATGATATCATAGCCTACCTAATGTACCTAATTAAAATTTTGTTACCACAAGAAGTCAAATAAATCAAATGCATGCTAGGCCTGTATCTTATAATTGTATCCTGTATCCTGTATTAATTATAATAAAAGAAAATATCATAATTGAGGTTCTATCATCACAAAACTATGAGCTTATAAGCCCACAAATGGCCATAACCTGAAACAGGCAGCGGAAATATCAGCTTTGAAATTTTACTAGCCATCAGTTTTAAGTATGAGCCGAGTATCAACATGTAAACAATCTGACAGAAATTTCTTTAAGCCTTATCTTCCTCTTTAAGATCATTACTTGAGAAATAAGTCTTTCTCCTTTCACTTTACTATACAAAACTGTTTGTTAACCCCAAATAGTTTATTTAAAAATATGTAAATTTTCACATGAACCAGAACAATGAAAATATAATGTTTTCTGCCCAATAGTAAATTGGCAGTTGAAAGTTTTATCAATCTTCAATTCAAAGATTCAACTGATACAAAAAATGTGTTTCTAAATAGGTAAATGTACAAAAGTCACAGAAAATTGATTTCTACCTCTAAACCAAAAATGTCATTATAATCTAATAATGATTTCTCTTAAATTTCAAGTATCGATCGATTTAATTTACCATACAAGTCTAGAAACATTATTGCTCAAGTTTTCCTTTGTTGATTATTGTTTATGTTTAACAAAAAGCAGATTTTGAATGAGTTATGAAATGAGGTTATTTTATTCCTCAATCAACAAAATTAAAATAAGGGGTTGGTGCATTCATTTGTTAAGATAAAACAGTGATTCACATTTTTAGTATAATAGAGTGTTGATCATTTCATTTTGTTGACATTCTTATAATGTAAAATAAAGTAATGCTTATAATGTTGTTTGTGCTAACTTGTGTGTGATTTAAGCAAAGTACAAAAACCTAATTCACTATATTATTGTTTGGAATGGCTGTAAAAATTTTGAGTTGTAATTTAACCTTGACAGTATTTTATTCTCAGTATGTTTTGAGCTGTGAAAAAAATCTCAAGGAAAGGTCCTGTTTTTTTAAATGCTAAACTAAATTCATATATCAGATGACATAAAAAGATTCTCAGTAAATAGCCTATAAGAAACTGCAAGAAATAAATCATAATAATAGAACACATGTAGGTTATGTTTAGTCATGTCATTTGAGTTTCGTTTAGTCATATCAGTAACTAAGTTTTCACGATATTCTTTCATTAATAGCTAACTCAGAATACAAATGACAAACCTCAACAATGTTATCATCGCCGACAGCCCAACGCTGTTTAGTTGCTAGGGACGGTAATTCTGCTTCCTGGGGCTCCCGCGAGAATACATAATGTACTGCGGCATCATCCTGGCTACGAGTCTGCGCCGCCCGCGCGTTTTGCAGCCCAGCTTCTCCCGCCTCTTCTTCCGCCGACGACCCTGGCCACTTCATTGGGCTTCCGTGAGGCTCGAGCATTCAGTTTCACTGCACTTATCAACTTAACAATAAACAAAATTGGCGTCTTGTTTATAGACACAACTAACAGCTCAAAAATATAAAGGATTTCAAAGTCGTTTCACATATTCGTTACAAACGAAGGGCAAATTCGACCATTTACAGATTGTAAGTCCTTTTGTTTTATATTGACAGCTTTATCGCATTGGAACGAAATGACAGCCGCTGTTATTTCAACCAAAATATCAATTTATTAGGCAACGGTCTCTCCGCTTAATGAGTCGAAAGACAAAGGCAGCTATAAATTGTTGTTTATTATTAGTACCCACGAAAGATTTTAAATATTGGAATTACTCGTTGTTTTGTTTTTGATCATGAGGGTCTATCATTAAACTGAAGAAGTTTGTCGGCTTCCAGAAACTAAACTAACACTCAAATTTATACACTATTCACACAATTTCTAAGCAAAACAACCACAAAATATTAATACTATATGTACAATGAGCTATTTACAATGTACATTTTATACAGAGAAAATGATTTATGCCATTAGCTACTATCGATACTTTCCGATTCAGAAAAAACTAATATCATCCTTCACTGGCCGTCCGCCATAGTCCGTCGGTCGGTTCGGCTCTCGACAGCGACATTCGGCACGGCAGCTGTGCGCGCGCAATGCGCAAAACATAAACATGCGTTCCATTCTATGCAGTATTCAAATAAACCTAAGTTTGAGTTGGTAGGCCGGCAACACATACCTAAAACTTAAAACTTTATGACTCGAATGTACATACTATCTAGTTACATATTTGATTATTATAAGCATTTACACACTCGAAGACTTGCGTCAGAAGGTCTAGTCACTAAAAACTTTGATTGAACTCCATCAAATGACAAGTAGTAGGTACCTATAATTATATCTCCACGAACATTTTCACGCTGGAAATGGCGTTTAAGAGCACGTATTGCATTCAGCATGGTTACTGTTTTCTTTCGTCTTTCTTTAAGTCTGAGGGACAACTTATTAACGTGGTTTAGACCGTTCATTCAACGCGCGGCAGCCGCAGAGCAAACTATTTATTTAGTAATCTGTGGAGCTAAGACGGTCCCTACTCTAAGGTAAGTAGGTACGTAGTTTCTTAAGTCACATGGTTCCAAAACACACATTTGCATTTTAGATATTTTTTCTCGCAGAAGTAAATACTCTTTCACCCATATTTTTCGTTTCTTTTATGTATTTAAATTAATAGACGCGGCAAGAGCTATGGCGATTTTCGAGTGCTTTGAATGTTTTCCCATCGCGCAACAACCGTCACCGTTACTTACACCGACTACGTCGCCTTGCAAATGCGTTAGCATGCGGTATTCAGCCCAGTGTAATAGCGAGCTTGCCTAGTCAGATTTTAAGACAGTCGTACTATTTAGTATATTCGGCCACTAACACAAAAGGGAAAAAAACATAGGTAGATAGCGTAGATAGTATAAACTATCTATCTGCAGATACTATGCCATCCCACATCTATAGGTACGGATACAAACATGAATAGCTTTTGTTCACAATAACCACTGGGCCGCTAACTGCGAAATGCCCTTTTTTTTCTTTGACAACAAAGAGATCCTCCTAATAATTGAGCAAAACAACCAGCGCCGCATTCACAGAAGAGAATCCACGTCTCCTTTATCGGTAACCATCGTCACCATTAAGCCTGCTCTACCATTCTCATCCTTCACCCGCAAATTCAGCCCTGGCCCATGCTTTATCCACTGAAGTTTCGACGTCCCAACCAACTGAGACCATGATCACGAAATTGCCGAGATTCAACTGGTAAGCATTTCAAGACGCAAGACCGTTGATGGATCAAAATAATATCGACTTCCGGTCTCTCTCTCAACATTTATATTAAGTA
The DNA here is from genome assembly GCA_944452665.1 of Stenoptilia bipunctidactyla. NCBI lineage: Eukaryota > Metazoa > Arthropoda > Insecta > Lepidoptera > Pterophoridae > Stenoptilia > Stenoptilia bipunctidactyla. The sequence goes on along the minus strand of OX101723.1, from coordinate 11,829,479 downwards.
TAACCACAGAATAAGTAATGGTATAACCGAGGGCCGTGGCCTGCCATCCCATAACTGGATTGGGGACGAACTGCTCCTATAGAGAACATAAAAACATACTTATACTCGGTTGAAAGTTGTGTATACTTACTCAATAACTCAATTACTATTTTCATAGTATAATGTCCTATGGCATCCTACTTTGGGGCAATGCCGCAGATATTGACACGATATTTACACTGCAGAAAAGGGCTATTCGTGGAATGTATAAACTTGGAAACAGAGAATCTCTTCGAGAAAAGTTTAAAGAGTGTATCTTGACCCTTGCATCAAGGAAAGATAATCATGGTACAAATTACTCTGTAAGGACTAGGAGCGACCATAAGTTAGCGTTTCCTAAATTAAGGCTGGCTAAAAGCAGCAAATCCTTTATTGGAATGTCAATACGTATATATAACAAAATTCCGAAGTCAATTCAATCCCTGCCATTCAATAAATTTAAATCAATCACTAAAAACACTCTATCTCGAAAAGCTTATTATAAAACCCATGCCTTTTTATCATCAAAGATTACTTAGATGATAAAAAGGCATGGGATTCAGCACAACAGGATATTTCTTAAAAGTTTCTAATTAATTATTAATTTTGTTTACGGCTTGGCTGTGCAGTATACATATGACATACTGGTGACTGTCCCACTCACTTATTTTCTTGTCAAGACAACAGCAAGAACGTCATGCTCCCTCAGGCGGCATGGCTAGTGGTAGCGTCGGGTATCGGGTCACCCTCTTCCCTAAAATATGATTGAGGAGGGTGATGGCTGGTGCTTGCGTTATACTCGTGAACGGGTGCTACTAGCGGTGCCAGGTCGTTTTGATAATGATACTATGACTATTTAATTCCATTCTTGTTCAAATACTCTGGTCCCAGTTTGTCATGTTCGTATTGTGCATCCATAGCTCATTGCACCTGCTATGTAAGCAATTTGGTTGTGGCATGACATTGGCTCTCACAATTAGCTGTCTTGTGTTTGTTTTTTTTTTTCATGTCACGGTCAATTTGTACTGTACCTATTTGTATTACTACATTGGTTGAAAAGTTCGCGGCCTGGCCATTAAAAAAAAAACTTTTGTTATTTTTTCTGCCGTCATTTTGAACTGTCATTATTCAATTGTCAGCCCGCGAATTTTCAATTTGATATCTTGCTTAAATAAAATTTTACGAACAATATAAATACGTGTGTAGAACAAATTTTCACTAATGGAGAAATTTGAACAACGTGCTGTGATTAAATATTTGTTTAAAAAAAGATTAACACCAAAGGAGATCCATGATGACATGCCAACAACATTAGGGGAATCTGCCCCGTCTTATACCACTGTGAAAAAATGGGTTGCAGAATTTAAACGTGGACGAGAGAACATCGAAGATGACCCTCGCTCCGGCAGGCCAATGACGTCTACGACCGAAGAAAACATCAATAAAGTGTGTGATCTCATATTGAAAGACCGTAGATTGACTATCAGAGAAATTGCAGACACTATAGGCATCTCATATGAACGAACGCAAAACATCATTGTCCATGAACTCGGCTTTTCTAAGGTTTCGGCTAGGTGGGTCCCCAGATTGCTTTCAGTAGAGCAAAAGCGAATTCGACTCACGATTTCTCGCGACTGTTTGGAGATGTTCGAGGCTGATCCACAAGGTTTTCTTGACAGATTTGTGACAATGGATGAAACCTGGGTTCACCACTATACCCTAGAATCAAAACAACAATCCAAACAATGGAAAAAATCAGGTGAACCAACTCCGAAAAAAGCAAAGGCAATTCTGTCGACTGGCAAGGTGATGGCATCGGTTTTTTGGGATGCTGAGGGTGTCATTATGGTCGACTACCTTCCAAAAGGCGAAACAATAAACTTTGCGTACTATAGCACCCTTCTGCGCCGTTCACGTGAAGAAATTAAACAGAAACGCCCAGGATTACTGAGAAAGAAAGTGTTGTTTCACCAGGACAACGCCCGAGTCCACACGTCTGTCGAGTCTATGGCTCAAATTCGTGATTGTGGTTTCGAATTGTTGCCACATCCAGCTTATTCTCCTGATTTCGCACCTTCGGACTTTCATCTGTTTCCAAACCTGAAAAAACACCTCGGTGGGCAGAAATTTTTAACGAATGAAGAGGTCGAAGCCGCTGTTAACCTGTATTTTGAAGACCTTGAGGAATCTTTTTTTAAAACAGGTATGGAAGCTCTGGAAAGCAGATGGAAGAAGTGCATAGAGCTAAATGGAGATTACGTCGAAAAATAAAAATATTTTTGTATGTACTTTATTCTGTTTTCTTGACTAGGCCGCTAACTTTTCAATCCACCCTCGTAATTTGATAATTCTGACTGAAAAAGAGTGCAAAGAGTTTTTTTCCGCCGGCTTTTTTTGTCTCTTGGTCTACTGTAATATCTTATTTAACAACTATCAACAACTAGTTAAAGCCGAAGTATGTGATGACTGCTGACTTCATCAAGTGTTTTGTGAAATTCCTAAGATGAATAAAACTTTTTGATTTTTTTTTTAATTTTGAATTTTAACTGCTTGTTATAAACATGAGCGGTAAAACTGCTTTCAAAACATAACATGGGCGGAAATATAGCATAGATACAACTGTCCAATGCGAAAAAAAAACATAGATTGTGCCAGCTGCTTCTCTTCCCGGTAAATACTGTAAAAGTCAGTTAAGGGACAGAGGTTTTGCTAGCGTTTTTACGGGCGATAGGCTGACCCCCTGTCACTGTATTAGTCTCTAATTCTCTATCCATCATTTTTAATTATCTCTATTAATACCTCCACATTCGTCAAACGTGACATTATATGGGCCCTTTGTTTATATTTACCATCTTGTAAACTTTGTGTTGCCTGAAATAAATGATTTATTATATTATTATTATTATATTTTTAAAAATATTTTCTCTCCGAGGAGGTTAATAAAGGTACGGGCCGAAGCCAAGTACTTACTTATAATTAATTTGCTAAAGAAAGAAACTTTCGGACTATCCTACATGTGTTGAGAATAACGGCTTTCTGTAAAAGGCAGACTTTGGAGGTGTGAATATTGAGAATGTTGACATTTGTGTGTAGTGTGTTTGGTATGACGCCTGTAGATGAAATTATAATAGGGATTGTTCTGACAGCACTAACTTTCCATTGTGTTTTTAGTTCTATTGACAAATTAATATATTTAGATATCTTTTCAGAATGTGTGGCGAGAAAGTTATGAGTGTTGCAAATGGATATGTCAATAAGAAATACGGTTTTATTTAATTTATTTAAAACGGTGATATCAGGTCTGTTAAAGTGAATAGTTTTATCAGTGATAATTGTTCTATCCCAGTAAATCCTATATTGGCTATTTTCTAATATTATTTGTGGTTTATATTTGTAATAGGGAATTTGCTCTGTAAGAAACTTAAACTGGTACGCTAGATTTTGATGGATAATTGCAGCCACTTGGTCGTGTCCATGTTTGTAGTCCGTTTGCGCGATGGCTCGGCAGGCGCCAGTGATGTGCTGTATTGTTTCTGGCGCACTGCGACAGTGTCTGCAACTATACTATTATTATTGTATATATTATTATTATATATTATATATTTTTGATAATTTCGGGTATCAATGACCTGGTCCTGGATCGCAAGCATAAAGGCTTCAGTCTCTGGGAACAGTTCGCCGCGTGACAGCCAAGCGTTCGATGCTTCTTTATCGACGTGGGGCTGCTGCAAGTCGCTGTGGTCCCTTCCGTGTAGAGACTTCTGCTTCCATACTGCGAATTTTTCTCTATTGTCAACAACTTTTTCATTTCTTTGGACATTTGTGTCTCGTAAATTTAATGGTGAAAGGCGTTTGTCATTCTGGACTATGGTGTGATGCAGATGGGACTGTTCTGACTGGTCATGAAAATATTTTCGTAAAGATTTAATTTGACTATTGTGGAGATTAACAATGTCTATAATACCCCTACCTCCTTCTTTTCTTGGTAGTACTAGCCTCTGTATGCAAGATCGCGGATGGTGTTTGCGATGGGCAGTGAGAGCGGTGTTTATCATGCGCTGCAGAGACGTTAGCTCGCTTTTTATGATACCAAGAATACGTAAGGATCGGGATGGCAAAGGTATTAATAGCTTTGATTAAGTTGCGAGACTGGAGTTGGGATCGAAAGAGTGTATTTAGTCTCTGTTTGAACCTGCTCTTTAATTATATTTTGGTTTTACGCTGTTCTATTTGTCTATTTTGTTCAAATCCAAGATATTTGTACGTAGTATATTGGTCTAATGATTCAATAGTGGAACCAGATTGCAAAGTATATTGATTTGGAACAATTTTACCCCCTTCACATGAAAAAATTTTGCATTTATCTATGGCAAAATCCATTTGAATATCTCTTGAGAAGATCTGAGTTATATCTGCTAATAGGTGAAGTGATTGTTGAGTATTGCTAAATAATTTATGTCATCATGTATAAAAGATGTGTGATGTCTACTGTGTTAATATTAAATCTATGATTTGACTGGTTTAGCATGTGCGATAATGGATTGAGGGCTAAGCAAAACCATAAAAGGCTGAGGGCATCTCCTTGAAAGAATCCACGCCGTATGGGTATTTCTGGTGTTTCAATAATTGTGTCTCCATTTATCTTCAGTTTCGTTTTCCAATTCAGCATGGACTCTTTCAAGAAATTGACAATTAGAGGGTGGATTTTGTAATGTTGCAGAATAAAAACAAGCCAGCTATGGGGTACAGAGTCGAATGCTTTCCGGTAATCTATAAACATGGTATTGATTTCTTTTTTTTCTTTATAGGCATATTTCATTGTCACGGAGTCTATCAAGAGCTGTTCTTTGCAACCTTGGCTATTTTTGCGACATCCTTTTTGCTCCTCTGCCAGCTTTTTTGTTTACATTGTTTATAACCATATATCGTAATTGTGTATCTGGTCACTACCAGGTGCTTTCCAATTGTGTCCTTTTCTAATAACTTGTGAGAAAACTTCTACTGGTACATATTCAAAAAGCATTTCATTTACTGATTCCACTTCGTCAGTTGCGGACCGCATCCAATCAGCATTGTGGTTATGATGAACGGGTTTAGACCAAATGTTTGACCAGTATTGGTTCATAGCCTCCGATGATGGTGTACCTGCTACCTGTCGAATTTGAATGTTCCGGGTCGATTCTGTCAACGATCTGTAGAATTTCCGTTCGTTACTAGTGAATTGTGCATTTTGTTTTTTTCGTTTTGTGCAGTTTAGATATCGTCTAAGTCTACTTGTGGCTGCGCTAAGTTTTTATGATATTTTTTATGATTTTTATTGACTTTATTGATTATCCCAGTAATAGGATAGAGAAGGTTCATTTTTGAGTTTTGGTATTTTGGTAAAGATCATGGAAAGGATCATGAGTTTTCATAGCTAAGTATCTTCTAAGTATATCAAAAAAATTACATTTTAAAGTGATGTCTCATTGGCAAATGGATTGTTTTGAGGATTTATGGGTTCAAATTCAAATTTCCAAATCTACGTCATTTAATCTTTATCTTTTAAGTTACCTACCGAATAGTTTATTTAAACTTTTTATTGATAACTGTTACACCATCATTAACATTTTCGACGCCAACAACTTCTATAGAAATTCAAGATTTCCGTGCCCTCCACGCCACGATTTCTTATGATTATAGTATTTTGAAAATGGTCGGCTTGACCATTACGCAGAGCCAGCATTTATAGAATAATACATTTTTTAAATAACAAATTATACAGGGTTCATTTGACATCATCTACCAATTTTTTTTTACGTAATAAGTATCATTAATAGAAACCATTTCTGCAAAAAAAAGTAGTTATTTTTTTACACGGAAATTCATATTATTCACTAAAATGTTAAGCACAACATGGTCATGCTATTTTACGAATGAATACTATAAAGACTATGCGCAGTGGTACAACTTGTTTAGCCGAATGAATTAAATCACAGACGTCTAAATTTTCAAAAAACAATCGTATCCTCTTGTTTTTATTAGACAGTGAGTCGTCGCTAACTATCGATAATGTTTACAAATAGGGAATCGTTTATCAGAACGAAGCTCGAAGCTTTTCTGATTTAAAAAACCAAACAGTGTGTGAATTTGACAAAGTGACACTGCAGTGCTAAATAAAGCCCATGAAAATGTGTTAAAACGTGCTAGACTCTGCCTGGAGAAAAATGGTATGCATTTTGATCCCTTACTCAATAACTTAACGTGAAACTCATTCGTAATTATTGTGTAAATAATGTTGATTAGAGCTTTAATTAATGTACATAAGTTTATTTAATCTTTTTAAATACGCCGAATTGCAAAATGCTTCTTCTTTCTATCTATTTTGCATTCACTTAAAAGTATTATGTTAAATTTTCTCACATTAAATCCCTCAAACCTTTTGCAATTTGCCGGTTCTAAGCCTGTAAAAGTATGAAGAAAAGATTGTACGTAACTTATGTAGGTAACTTTTTTTATTGCCTGTAGGTATGCATAACTACTGAACTCAAAATGTCACCTTGCAACCTCATATCGTTAACATGTTTTGTCGCGCGACAAAACATCTTGTAGTACTACGTCTTCGTACGTAGTATTATTAAACGTAATCAATAAAGTGCCGCGTCATAGTATCGTATTGTGTGTAGGGCGTTCATCAATAACGACTATTCGTGAAACAAATCAAGGTGCCATATCTTTACTTTTTTCTACTTAGCGATACTAAAATAAAAATGCAGGTTATTCGTATTATATCAAAGTACGTTATATTTAAATTTGGCAAGTGCCTACAAAACAACCCTGTATAATGCCAATTTGAATTATTTTTTCTTCCATGCTGGACTGGGAGTGAAAGAAAAACATAGAATGTGTCAGCTGCTTCTCTTCCCGGGCATACCGTAAAAGTCATGTAGGGAACAGAGGTTTTATTGACAGTTTTGCAGGCGATAGGCTGACCCCCTGTCACTGCAATAGTCTCTCTCCATCATTATAATACCTCTAAATTTGTCAAACGAGACCTCAGATGGTTTCATAGCCTCTGGTGTTCTGCCTACCCCGTAAGGCGTGAAGTTTGTTTTTTTACATATTACAAAAGATAATTTAAACAAAAAAAATAATAATAATGAGGATAGGCCTACAACCGTCTAAGAAATGTGCCCCACAGATGGCTCGTATGCATTTCTTTTGTGCTATAAATACATTATTTAATTTTGCCTCAGTCGAATTACCCCACAATATATTGGGTTGGGGAAAAAGTTTCTTCGCATTTTTTAAGAAAATTCAAAACATTTTTTAATATAGGTAGTTTATTGACATTTAATAAAGTATATATGTACCATTTTGTTCGATAACCTTTTGCCATCTTGTAGGAAGGGACATGATCCCATTGCTATAAAAATTTTGGGACCTCTCATCAAAATACCGCGGCAAGTGGATTTGGCAGACCTTTCGTGATGTTAACCTAACACTGCCAAAAGAATTCTGAAGAGACCGAAAAAGGTGGAAATCTGAAGGACTATACGGCGGATGCATTAACACCTCCCAGCCAAACTCTCTTATTTTTTGCTGGGTGGCTATAGATGTGTGAGGTCTAGCGTTATCATGATGAAACACCACACTCCTTCTGTTGATCAATTCCGGCCGCTTTCTCTCAACTTCTTGTTTTAATCTCATAAGTTGTTCGCAGTAGAGTTCAGAATCGATAGTCCTGCCTGGTGGTAACAGCTCATAATGAATAATGCCCTTCCAATCCCACCACACACACACCATCACCTTATTGCGAGTTAACCCGGGTTTCGCCACAGTCTGTGAAGCCTGACCGGCCTTTGACCACGACCTTTTTCGCACGTTCTTGTCGTACGTGATTCACTTTTCATCACCAGTTATCAGTTTCTTCAAAAATGATTCGGTTTCGTTACGTCGTAATAAAGAATCACAAATGAGTACACGGTTCATTAGGTTTCTTTCAGTGAGCTCGTGAGGTACCCAAATATCGAGCTTTTTTGTGTACCCAGCTTTTTCAAATGCGCCAAAACTGTTTTATGGTCAATTCCCAGTTCTTCAGCTACCTCGTAACTACTGATATGTCGATCTTGCTCCACTTTTTCAAAAATGGCATCCATTTTATCCGTAATAGGGCGACCAAAGCGAGGTGCATCTTTGACATCAAAATTTCCGGATTGAAAACGCTTAAACTTGTGCTAAAAAAAATTGTGCTACTCTCACAGACACTGCACTAGGTCCATAAACATCGCATATATGTTTTGAATTATTTTAGTTTTGTCAATATTAATTAATAATTCAAGGATTCTAACATTGTAGAATCGGACTCACTGCCTGGTGGGGTAATTTTGCGATTGCACGCGGAAGAGACTTCCGACATGGAGTTTGACATAGTATCGACGTACTTTGATGGATCTAGAGATGCCGGAGAATCGGTTTGAAGACCCTTAGAAAACGATGATGACGAAGTGGTCTGAGTGACCTGACTGAATTTAAATGTTGTGGCGGCCGGAGAGGCCACGCGATAGATAGGACGATTAGCTAATTGCTGATGTAAGGACTTGATTTGGTTGATATGATCGAAATTTCTTTCAAACATATTATTTTTTATAAATTTCGAGATCTGACAAAATTAATATTTAATCAATAAATAAGCTATTATTCATTTAGATTATTGGTTTAGATGCTAATAAAGCTAAGAGATCAATGAAAACTGACAGTTATAATCTTGTAAAGTTACATAGAGCGCTAAACAATTTTTTCATACAAATTTAAAAAGGTCCCTTATGGCAGGCCTGGCTCACTCCGCGCGGTACATCCGTTATTTACCTACAGCGAAGCGCCGCCCCGCCGCCGCGCCGCCGGCGGATTTCGAATGGGTCGAGTGTCACGCGCGCGCCCGTCAGGCGTTGTAGATACCTATCTACCTAATAGCACTCACAGTAATTCTATGATCGAGGTCGCAAATAGTATTTAAAAATGGACATAAAAAGAAACAAATATTCAATTAGATTATGTTTAGATTTGATTATGTTCAATTTAGTAAACAAAACATAGGTAATATTAATAATTATTACCTATGTTTTGTATATATGTGTTTTTTCATTTTGTACTTTAGGTAAGTTGAAATAATATTTTTTACAAAGGTAGAATAACAGTAATACCTACATCGGTGGATACTTAATTACAAATAACGAGATTAAATTATTCTTCACTAGGCAGCAACCCTAACAGCGTAAGAAAAGATAAGAGGCATGCGATAGAAAGAGACAAAACTTCTAGGTATATAAATTTGCAGGTACCTACGTAATGCTGTGCGAGCTGAACTTCACCGTATCGCGTCGTAGCAAGACTCGAATTTATTTAGATCTTCTTGCGGAGTAATTCTTCTGTACCCCCGGTACTATTACTTATAGCTTGTTAAGTATCTACCTGCTTATGGTAGGCACTTAACATTTTTTTTTATTTTCAGCATGCAAAATCAAGATTTTAGTGCAAAACTCAAGAGAACTTAAATATTCTTTATTTATTATCTCAACAAGGTTAGTTAGTTGACAAATTTAGATATTTTTCGTAACAAGTTTAATACGTAAAAAAGGGCCCTTAAGGCGGTCCGTCATAGTCTGCTGACACTTACTTCTTATAGTAGACACAATATAACTTGACTGGAGTGAAATTAGGCTGTCGGTTTTTTTGGTCCATACAAAATACAGGCGCATACTTTTGCAAAGCATACTATACTATTGTTTAGTGGTTTAAGTATTTAAATAAAGGTGAACCATCTTGATAAGTTGCTCTCAAAAAATACATTTATACAAAAAAACATAGCCATTAGGTACCTACAAGAAAAAGCAAAATGAAATAACAGATGTCATAATGTATTACTTTTGCTTTCAGTTTATTTTAGAAATGTATTTTTTGATAAAAATAAAACAACATAAAAATATCAAGAACCTTAACAAAATATGACCTTAGACCTTAAGGCGGTAAATTACCGTAGGTACATCTTTTTAAATTTTTATGGATTATTTGCTGAAGTACCTATTCTATTTTTTTTTTCACTCAATTTACCAAGCTAATAAAATTAATGTTGTCATCAATCAAAGTGCAAATAAACTATTTCCCATTTGAAGACCCATTTATAGCCAATAAGGTTGCCGCAGTAGACGCTCGACTGGCGATCTTTTCGTGTAGGTATACCACTCACTTATGGAGCGCGGCCTTAGAGGATCATGGCGAAGCAATAGCTGTATCCTTGGATATTTCCAAGGCCTTTGACAGGGTCTGGCGTGATGGTCTCTTAAGCAAGCTTCCAGCATATGGCATACCGACCGGGCTCTGCGACTGGATATCTGATTTTCTGAGGGAACGGTCGATTCGAGTAGTCTTAGACGGCTACTCCTCTGACCTAATGGCGATTAATGCCGGGGTACCTCAGGGATCTGTTCTCTCTGCAACTTTATTCTTGCTGCACATTAATGACCTCCTAACACCGGGCATTATTGGCTACGCTGATGACAGCACGACTGTAGACAGATACGTATCCAATGCGCGAGCGAGCCCTCGTGAAATCCAGAGTTTGAGAAAGTCAATGATTGAGCGCGTTGATTTGACCTAACGGAAGATGTTTGATTGGGGCGAGTCCAAAACACAGGAGTGTCTATCCTCCGCAAAAAAGAGCACCTTCATATTAACACCCACTTTGTTATACCAGATATAGATTTTTTTAGAAAGCAATGACTTTATCTAACATTAACTTCGTGACTTTCAAATAATGATATGGAAATTCACATAACTTTATGTCGTGGCCTTTATAAAGTATTAGTAAACTTATATAAGTTATAACTTTTCTATTTTTAGTTATAAATGAAACAAACTGTAGTTTTATACTGATTTTTTATTAACTCTGGTAGGTAGGGAAAAATCACAAAATGTTTCTAATCAGTTAACTTTTCCATCGTAATTTTTGGACCTTGTTAAGTATTACACTTCTTTAACCATCGTGGACCTCATTAAGTGTACACGACTTAAGATAGTTTTAATTTGAAATTCGTATAATTCTTAATATTATGTAAATAAAGATAACTTTGAATTAATTTAATAGCTTATAAGAAATGTATAGTTGCTGTTATAATAGTTTATGTTCATTTCGTATAGGAATTTAATAAAAAATTCAGTCCACTTAATTTGTATAGGATAAGTTTATTTGAATTTAATAAAGACAGTACGCAGACGGAGTAAAGAGTACCATACTTTAAGCGTGATAGGCAGAAACACGCATAGTTGCTCGCCCGCAAGCCTACACTAGTAAAACCCTGCCGTGAACCTAGTCGCTATTTAATAATATAGTTTGTCCTAAGAAAACCAACCACAATCGAGATAAAAAATCATTAGTTTCAGTACTTTGACTCTGCGCAGCTTCTTAATTTATACACAGCTCAAGTACAATCAAGCATGGAGTACATCGTTCAGCTAAATATCTACTAGAAGCGCTGGACTCCGTTGACCGAAGATCCCGTAAATTAATAAACAACGCCAACCTTACTACCAAAAAATTGCAGTCCCTATAGTATCATCGTAAGGTTGTTTAACAATTCCAACATCCGTATGTGGTAGCTATTCCAAAAAGCCGAACTATGCGCTTTGACGGCTCCTTTTTGATTTATTTTCCCTGACCAGTATAGACCTGGTACTTTTAAGCGGAAGAATAGGTTTCTCGTGAATGGACGTGTACCACCTTAGTCTTCATATTCACTCCTTCACATCACTGTGATTCTTATTATCGTATAAATAATATCTGGCAATAGTACCTAGTGGGTAATTTATTCAGCATCAGGCAAGGCGACGTTATATAGCCTAAGCTGTTCACCGCAGCGTTGGAAGATGTCTTCAAGCTTCTGGACTGGGATGGGCTTGGCATCAACATCAACGGCGAGTACATATATAAATGAACATGGATAAGTTCATTTATATATGTCGAACGTCCATGTTGCACCTGCTTCTGTGGTAGTTGGAGGCACCACGCTCGAAGTTGTTGACGATTATCTATGGACATAGAATCCAGTTAGGTAGGTCCACCTTTGAGAAAGAGGTCAATCGTCGAATCCAACTCGGCTGGGCAGCGTTCGGGAAGCTCCGTAAAATCTTTTCGTCACAAATACCGCAGTGTCTGAAGACAAAGGTTTTTGAACAGTGTGTGTTGCCAGTGATGACATACCTACGGCACTGAGACGTGGTCGCTAACTATGGGCCTTATAAATAAGCTTAGAGTCGCTCAGCGGGCAATGGAAAGGGCCATGCTCGGAGTTTCCCTGTGGGATCGAATCAGGAATGAGGAGATTCGCATAGCCAGAAGGATTGCAGACCTGAAGTGGCAATGGGCTGAGCACATAGCTCACAGAACAGATGGTCGGTGGGGCTGAAAAGTTCTCGAGTGGCGGCCACGTACTGGGAGACGCAGCGTAGGCAGGCCCCCCATACGGTGGATCGACGACCTGGTCAAACTCGCCGGTAAACGCTGGATGAGGGCGGCGCGGGACCGAGCGACGTGGAAGAACTTTGGGGAGGCCTATATCCAGCAGTGGACGTCTACTGGCTGTGGATGATGATGATGACTATAATATACTTACTAGATACATATAACAGAGATAAAAATAATTTACAGCTTATCAACGAAACAGTGAATGCATCGGCAGTTTAAATAACAGCGACATTAACAGAATAATAGAATATTTTTCAAAATATTTTTAAAAGAACTTATAGTTTTCGCTGAGTGTAAATATGAAGGCAGGGAATTCCACGTACTTACTAGCTGCAAGTACAGTATATGACTTGCGGAAAATCCTGTACTGTGCTGAGGCATAGACAGATAGTGGTTATCATTAGAACGTAATGCACGATCATACTTATTTTTCGTGTCTAATTTTGAAACGATCCTTCAAATACTTTGGCATGTTGGGATTAAAAAGTATATTGTATAAAAGTGAGAGAATATGAGTATTCCTGCGAAGACGAACTGGGAGCCCCTTGAGCTTATCACGAAATTCGGAAACATGGTCATATTTCGACAAAGAAAATATGAACCGTATACACATATTTTGAAGACGCTCAAGTTTATCAAGCTGCTCAGCATAATCCAGTATGGGGAGAAGAAGGGACTTTGCGAGCGCAATTTTTGTTGGTATAGGTAGAAAATTTCGAAGGCGTCTTAGTGACCCTGCTGCAGCAAACATTTTTCGTCTAACACAGTCAATTTGGCCTTTCCAAGATAAGGTACATCAAGATTTTTCACCGAGGTTGAATAGGGAATAGTGACATTGTCAAACCTAATTGCTGGCAGTGATGCAAGGTCAACCTTAGCTAACATCTTGGGACTAACTGGATTAGAATAAGATGGATTTACTTTCAGTCCATGCCAACGACTCCATTTCGATATATTTTTAAAATCAGTGTTCATTTCATGTATCGCTGTGTGGACGTCATTGATCGATGCTCGATTATAAATTTGAAGATCATCTGCATACCTACAGGTGGTAGGAAGAAGATAAGGATGAGGTTATAGAACTGATGAAAATTGAAAATGAAAGCGGAGATAGCACACCACCGTGAGTCCAGCAGTAGTATCAGACTAGTCTGACGCTGTTCCTTCGACAAATATACGCTGCCGACGTCCGTGTAAATAGCTAGAAAACCATTCAATTACCGTTGGAGATATGTTTAGTGATCGTAAGATACCGAGAAGAATATCAAAGTCGACTGAGTTAAAAGCATTGCTAAAATCTAGCAAGCTCAAGAAAGTCAGCTGTTTATTTTCCAGGTTCAGCCGGATATAATCAGTGATTTTGATAAGCGCAGTAGTCGTACTATGGCCGGGACGAAAACCGGATTGGTAAGGGTTCAGGAAAAACAGGATGTGTTGGTGGATAAGGTGTTCAAAAACTTTGAAAAGAAAAGGGAGAATAGAAATAGGACGGTAATAAAATTCCACAAGCCGGCTCTCGCATATGACGTCACAAGCGGTCGTCTATTTCCGATCGTGGCGCTGGGTGAGGGTGTACTAGCAAAATTGTTTTCTAAACATGCACGCTAGGAATGGGAATCATCATCTCCTTCACTGACATTTTTATAAGTACTTATTTTCAAAGAAATTTAACATATTTATTTCTTTAGTTACAATTTCTTTAATTGTTTTAATTTATTAAAAAAAATAGTCAGTTTAAACAGAAATATTTTTACTTACGTGGATTTTTATTTCAGTAAATCTTTGCTTATGTCCCATCGCTATGGTCGGTTATATCCGACAATGGCGCTGGAATTTTCTAATAATAAAATCAGTAATTTATCTAACTTCTGACATATTTTTAAGGTTTTCTAATTAAGAGACTTAAGTGTACTCAATTGTAAATGATTACTTGATTTACCATAAATATTAACATTTTTTAACATAATCCAGCGTTATTAAATAAAAAAAGCATATGAAACGAATGGTGGTTTTTAGTCGTATATAAACGACCTTGGCGGAATGGACTCTACAATATTTGTCGGTTATATCCGACCGTGGCGGTTAAAGGGTTAAATTGATGTTTCCAAAAGTTGTACACGTTGTACAAATCTACATGTAGTAAGTACTTTCATATTTTTTAAAATACAAAACAAAAAAAAACGATTGTTTCAGGTATTTTCACAAATTTATTAATATCTCGGAAACGAGATACCTACCACCATAAGGTCTCTTTTGATTTGGAAGACCACATTTATTAATATACCTAAGTAATGTAAAACGAGGGACTGTCGATGTATTTTTCAAATCTGAACTAACATTGGTTTACCTACTACTGACTTTTACATTGTCAATATGACTGGTTCAATAATTTTATTTTCAACACACTTGCACGTAAAGTGAGCGTTATTCTATTGAATTTAGAACTAAGTATAAACTGGGCTATAAGTCACGCGTGCATAATATATTATACCCTAGTGCATAATAATATAATGAATCCTACAAAGTTGAATTGTACCTTTGTGCAAATAACATGCGAGAAAACAGAGCATATTTTATTGGTCCGGGTTATACACTAAATATTTTCAGAAACAACAAAGAGGTTTTATACCACTTCAAATCCATATACATTTTTGAATGTTTGCGCCTTATATTAGTAAAATAAATTTGTATATTAAACAAATTATTCACAATTTACAATCATTTGTCATAAAATATTTGCATTTACCACTCCAAATTAAACATTTTCAGTTAAAATAGGCTGTATATGGTATACAGACATTGACACATTTGACGGAAAAAAAACCTACGCGCATGCGCGAGGTTCGGCGCCATTTTTCAATCACAATTCACAGCTGTGTTATCAAGTGTGTTTGTTATTTTATGTCCACGTATGTCTGTCTTTTACTCACAAGTGTGTTGAAAAACGTCGTATATAACTCGTGAGCGTTGCTAATTACAGTCTCGGCTCATTATTAAGCCCTCGCCTGCGGCTCGGGCTCAAATCACAGCCTCGACTGTAATTAGCAACTTCGCTCACTTGTTACATAATATACTATTATGGGTTTATTCATGAGTTTATTCAACTGAATGAAATAATAATCAATAGCATATCAATTTTTAACAAAAAACATTTTTATGAAAATAATTTATATATTCTTATACCTATTTCGACATTGGCGTGTTAAAAATCATTAATGATATTAATGTATATCTAAATTAAAAATGTTTTGAGCTTTTTCTGCTTTATGAGCTTTATTTGGAACGAAATGTCATACGCCATACATTTAATAGATGCATTCAAGGTAACCAAAATGTCGGTCAAGTGATTGTCATTGTGGTACACACGTGTTTTGTTTTTTCTCGCATATTTTCGCTATTTTTTGGTCTTTTTGTTGAGTTATTTAATCACATTGGGTTAGTTTATGTTTGTTTTGTGTTGTTTTTGTGCTGCCCCATCTTGGTAAGTGAAGTTTTAAGGCCATTCACCATTTTCATTCATGATGGAGATTGACAACATCCCACCTAAACCTCCTGATCCTGATATAGTAGATCATGCGACTGTCAAGTTAGCGTTGTTGCGTCATACACGTGTTTTGATTATTTCGCATATTTATAGTGTTTTCCTCAAAGTATTTTGAGTTATCTAGTGCTTTTGTGTTGTCTTTTGTGCTGTATTGTGTGTGTTTTTAGTTAGTCCTGGCGTGGTAAGTGTTTTTTAACATTATTACACAGGATGGAGGTGGACAACATTCCGCCTGATCCTCCTGACCCGGTAATAGCGCGAAATTCTGATGACACAGTAGATGTTTCATCGATAAGCTGTTCTCAAAATAGAAAGCGTAACACTGATGTCTCTGAATCTCCATCGAACCCCAAAAAAACAATCCTGGACCCCGCCTCTTCCGCACCTTCTATCCAATCTCTCTTTGTTCATCCTAGCCTTCTTGAAAACAAAACCTACTCTAATGTGGCTAAAGGCCCATTCGTCGTACACGTTTCCCGTTCCGAATCACATCCCTCAGCCGGTACTTCACTTAACTCCCTAAACTTTGGTCGCTTTCTATCCACTTCCAATTTCAAGTATATTAAATGCGATGGAGTAAAAAGCATTGGCCGCAACCGTGTTTCGGTTGAATTTACAACAGCTGCTGCAGCCAATGATTTTATGAAAAATCCTCATCTGCTATCCTCCCAATATGTTCCCTCCATTCCCACCTATAATGTGACGAGAATGGGCCTTATCCGTAGTGTCCCTACCACATGGTCTATGGAGGAGTTGGTTGATGGTATTTCTTCCTCTTCTCTTAACTCAAGCATTATTTTGAAGGCTCGTCGACTAAACCGCAAAGTTGTCAGTCCTAATGGCCCATCTTGGGTCCCAACGGGCTCAGTGGTTTTAACCTTTTCGGGTCAAACTCTACCAGAGAGAGTCCTTATCTATAACACTTCTTTGCCTGTAGAACAGTACATCCTCCCTACAATCCAATGCCTAAATTGTTGCAGATTTGGACATGTCAAAACTCAATGCCGCTCCTCACCCAAGTGCTTCCGCTGCTCTCAACCCCACCCAGGTGATTGCTGCTCAGCTCCAACGGATACCCCCTCCTGTCCCCAGTGTTCAGGCCCACACCTGGCCACTGATAAATCCTGTCCTGAACATTCCCGACAGAAAGTTATCAAATTTGCTATGTCCCAAGATAACATTTCCTACCTGGAGGCATCAGCTCGATTCCCTCCCTCCCGCAAATCCTACGCCGACTTCTCTAAAAGTTCTTCATCCATCTCATACAAAAAAACTACCTTTTCCTACCCTAAACCACGCTCCCCACTGTCCCCTGGCTATGACAGAATTAATTTCTATTCCATCATCTTCCTCCAGGGGTAGTGCATTAGATAACCCATATGCCTCCCCAAGCAGTAATCTTTTAGATGCACTTGTATCCACAATCATGAGCCTTATTTCCCCACTTGATGACTGCCCACTACCGTCCAACGTTGCTACCAAACTTTACCCTCTCCTTAAACTCCTTCAAAATGGCGAATCTGCTCCAGTGGAACAGTAGGAGCCTCCGTCCCAAATCGCACGAGCTAACAGACTTGGTACGTCAATATGATCCTCTGGCTATTGCGGTTTCTGAGACATGGTTTGTTCCGGGTAGTCGGTTCCGGCTGTCTGGATTTGCATGCCTCAGAGACGACAGGCCGGACGGTCATGGTGGCGCAGCTTTGTTTGTGAAACGCTCACTCTCCTATTCCCTTATCCAACTCCCATCCCACTCCTTTAACATCAACATAGTAGCAGTTACTTTCCTTAACTTTTCCCTAGTTTCTGCTTACATATCCGATCCTTCAGTCACCCTCCTCAATGAGTTCCACTCCCTCATTTCCTTAATTCCCCATCCCATCATTATCCTAGGAGACCTTAATTGCCACCACAGTTTATGGGGTCTTCACTGCGCCACCCCGGATGATGTTCCTGGTAGGTGTTTGGCGGACATCATTGATGACATGAGTCTATGTGTCTTGAATGATGGACGCCCTACACGTATAGCGGGCCCAAATCGACGGGATGGTGCGGTGGATGTCTCTATCTGTTCCCCTGCTCTTAGCATTTCCACTTCCTGGTACCGAGCCGATTCCCTCCATGGCAGCGATCACTTTCCTATTATCCTCTCTATTCCTATTCCCAAAAAACTACCTCCCTTACTCCGCCATAAGACTGATAAGGCTGACTGGGTCAGCTATGCTGAATCCACGAACGCCATATCTTCATCCATCCCCTCCCCTACTCCAGACAATATCCAAGCTTGTTACGACTCCTTATTATCCTGCATCCTTACAGCGGCAAATTCAAATATCCCCTCCAAAAATCCTGATCCCAAATGTCGTAGCTCCCCACCTTGGTGGGACTCGGAGTGCACTGACATGGTTTGTCTTAGGAAAGTAGCAGAAAGAACTTACTGTGCGTCAATGACCCTCGCTAACTTCTTACATTACAAGCAAGTCTGTGCTAAAGCC
This sequence comes from Stenoptilia bipunctidactyla, assembly GCA_944452665.1. Lineage (NCBI taxonomy): Eukaryota > Metazoa > Arthropoda > Insecta > Lepidoptera > Pterophoridae > Stenoptilia > Stenoptilia bipunctidactyla. Next base: position 11,810,923 of record OX101723.1, on the reverse strand, counting down.
AGAAGGCTGTTTAAAAAAAAGAAGCGAGCATCATGGCGCTCTTTCTGTGAAAGCCTGGGTCCACGTTCCCCTTCCTCAATTGTCTGGAGATCCCTTAAGCGCTTCCGTGGTTCCTCTGACATCCCTCCTTCTCCCTCGTCATCCAATCCTTCCCTATGGCTTGATCCCTTCTTTGACAGAATTGCTCCACCTTATGTTCCTCAGCATGAGCAGTTCCCATGCCCCTATCCATCCCTTTCCTCATCCAATCCCTTAGACAGTCCTTTTACTATCCAGGAATTCAACCTCATACTCTCAAACCTCAAGGACTCTAGTCCTGGCCTGGATGGTATCCCTTACTCCTTCATAGCTAAAGCTGGTTCCCATTTCCGGGAGGTTCTCCTTAATATCATAAATATTATTTTCATAACTGGTGATATCCCCCCCTCCTGGAAACAGCATTTAGTTATTCCCATTCTCAAACCTGGAAAAGACCCCTCCGACCCAAACTCATTCCGCCCAGTTGCAATGGCCTCTACTCTCCTTAAAATTACCGAACATCTGATTAAGCTCCGTCTCGAATGGTTTGTTGAAAACCATTCGCTTCTTAGTCCCACCCAATTTGGTTTTAGGAAAGGTTATAGTACGATGGACAGCCTGAGCATTTTCATCGCCGGTTTAAGATCAGCTTTGTCTGATAATGAATCGGTGGTGGGGGTGTTTTTGGATGTCTCGTCTGCCTATGATAATGTCCATCTTCCCCTACTCAGGCAGAAAATGCTACAGCTGAGTATCCCGGAAAGACTGACATACTTTACCTATAACCTCCTCACTGGTCGTCATGTCCAGGTCCGTCATGAACATGCTCATTTTCCAGCACGTACAGTCTGGCAGGGCCTCCCTCGTCCTGCCCTCGTCGCGCCTCACATTTTTGCCATGCAAACTGGACCTTACTTGTAATACCGTGTATTTCTCATCACGTGATACTGGCAGTAATAGTACGTCGCTTAGTAACGACGGCTGGTTGCCATTATAACCAAAAAATTGAATTGAATTGAATTGAATAGTAGATCATGCAGATATTCTCAATACTCCCCCTAACTCCCAACCCAAAAAACGTCCTTCTGAAAACTCTGATCCCATTTCTATCCCTAAAAAACATATTGTAGACCCTGCCATTTCCTCTCCCTCTATCCAATCCATATATGTCCACCCTAGTCTCTTAGAAAGGAAAACTTATTCTAATAGTGATAAGGGTCCTTTCATTGTCCATGTTTCCCGTTCCGAATCCCAGCCCTCTGCGGGCACAACTCTCAATTCATTACAATTTGGCAGATTTTTAGTTTCTAGTAATATTAAGAACATTAAAAATGATGGTGTTAAGAGCGTTGGTCGCAATCGTGTCTCCGTCGAATTTACGACGGCTGTTGCGGCCAATGAATTTATGGATAACCAGCATCTCACTAATTACAAATATGTAACAGTAATTCCTACCTATAATGTAACGAGGATGGGTATAATCCGTGGTGTGCCAACAACTTGGTCCATGGAGGAACTGGTTGAGGGTATCTCCTCCTCGCAAAGCAGTGGACTCATACTCAAGGCTAGAAGATTCAACCGCAAAGTGTCCAATCCTACTGGCCCTTCATGGGTTGCTACCGGCTCAGTCGTCCTCACTTTTTCTGGTCAGAATTTACCTGATAGAATCTTAGTCTTCAACTCTTCCCTTCCTGTTGACCTTATATTCCCCCATCCATCCAATGTCTTAATTGCTGTCGGTTTGGTCACGTCAAAATCCAGTGTCGCTCCTCTCCTAGGTGCTTCCGATGCGCTCAGCCCCATCCTGGTGATTCCTGCACAGTCCCTATTGAAAATTCCTCCTGTCTCCAGTGTTCAGGTCCACACCTAGCCACTGATAAGACCTGCCCTGAACATTCCCGCCAAAAGGCTATTAAAATTTCAATGTCTCATAATAACATTTCCTACCAGGAAGCATCTGCTCGCTTCCCTGCTGTCACTAAATCATATGCGGATGCATTTAAATCTCCCACCATAAATCCCTTGGTGGTAGGATCTCTTCTGGGTCCGCCTGGCTAGCGACCACCCTTTATATAAAGTCTGCCGCCAAATGTTACCGCTCCGGCGGTAATGTGTTCCGGCAATATTGTATAAAGAGCCAGTTCCTTCCTAAACCCGTGTACTTTCATCTTCGACCTCATCGTCACTTACCATCAGGTGAGATTGAGGTCAAACGCGGGTCTAGTCACTTATAAAAAAAAAAAAAAAAAAAAAAATCCCTCTCCCTCGGTATCTACATCAAAATCCTACAAAAAACCTTTTTTCTCACTGCCCAAACCTAGATCACCTTTGTCCCCTGGCTACGATAAATCTGCACACCAGGATATCATTAGAAACCGCAACCCACCTTCTCCCACACCCGGTTGCGCTTTAAACAATCCCTATGCAAGAAATTCTAATGAAAATCTCTTAGAGAATCTTCTATCCGTTGTTATCAGCATAATATCATCTTGCGATGACGTCCCCCTACCGTCCAACGTTGCATCCAAACTTAACACGCTTTTTGCTTCCCTCAACAATGGCTACTCTGCTCCAGTGGAACTGTAGGAGCCTACGCCCTAAATCCCACGAGCTCACTCATCTGGTACATCAACATGACCCCCTGGCTATTGCGGTCTCTGAGACATGGTTTGTTCCAGGCAGTAGATTCCGACTGCCGGGATTTGCCTGCCTCAGGGACGACAGGTCGGATGGTCATGGTGGTGCTGCCCTTTTTGTGAAATGCTCACTCCCCTATTCTCTTATCCAACTCCCCATCCACTCCTTCAATATAAACATTGTGGCGGTTACATTTGTAAACTTTACTCTTGTTTCCGTTTACATCGCTGATCCAACAGTCACTCTTATCAATGAATTCCGCTCCCTCATCTCCTCAATTCCCAATCTTATCCTTATCCTTGGAGACTTTAATTGCCATCACAGTTTATGGGGTATGTACTGCTCCATCCCGGATGATGGCCCTGGTAGGTGTTTGGCGGACGTCATTGATGATATGGATTTATGTGTCATGAATGATGGACGCCCCACGCGTATTGCGGGCCCAAATCGCCGGGGTGACGCGGTAGATATCTCTATCTGTTCTCCTTCCTTAAACCTATCTACTTCTTGGAACCGTCTCAGCTCCCTTCATGGTAGTGACCACTACCCCATTACCCTTTCTGTTCCCATTTCTGCCCATATTCCCAAAAAACTTCCTCCCTTACTCCTTCACAAAACTCAGAAGGCTGACTGGGCCAGTTATGCCCTATCTACAAATGCCCTGTCTTCTTCAATCCCCATCCCCTCTCCTGAAAATATCCAATCCTGTTATGATTCTTTGGTATCCTGCATCCTTTCCTCGGCAAACTCGCATATCCCCTCCAAAAACCCTGATCGTAAGTGTCGGGCCTCCCCACCTTGGTGGGACTCAGAGTGCTCTGAAATGATACGTAATAGGAGAGTAGCAGAAAGATCATACGGCGCGTCTATGACCCTCGAAAATTTCTTGTGTTACCAGAGAATAAGTGCTCAAGCCAGGAGGCTATTTAAAAAAAAGAAACGAGCATCATGGCGCACTTTTTGTGAAAACCTAAGCCCTCGTACCCCTCCCTCAATAGTTTGGAATTCCCTTAAGCGCTACCGCGGTTCTGCAGCCATACCCCTCTCTCCTACATCATTCAACCCTTCCCTGTGGCTCGACCCTTTTTCTGATCGAATTGCTCCCCCATTTGTCCCACTACTTGAGCAGTTCCCACTCCCCTACCCATCCTTGTCCTCAACCAATCCTTTGGATAGCCCCTTCACTATCCATGAACTAAATCTTATTCTCAGTAACCTGAAGGACTCCAGTCCAGGTCTTGATGGCATTCCTTACTCCTTTATTACTAAAGCAGGTTCCCAATTTCGGGAGGTCCTCCTCAGTATCATCAATACTATTTTCCTAACAGGTGTTATCCCCCCCCTCCTGGAAACAATTTTTAGTTATCCCTATCCTTAAGCCTGGAAAAGATCCCTGTGATCCAAATTCTTTCCGTCCAGTCGCCTTACCAATACGGTTTTAGGAAAGGCCGTAGTACGATGGACAGCCTGGCATTTTCATCGCGGATTTAAGATCAGCTTTGTCTGATAATGAATCCGTGGTGGGAGTGTTTCTGGATGTCTCTTCGGCCTACGACAGTGTCCACCTTCCCCTACTCAGGCAGAAAATGCTCCAGCTGAGTATTCCGGAAAGGCTGACATCCTTTACCTTTAATCTTCTTGCTGGCCGATTTGTCAAGATCCGACATCAAAATGCTCAGTTTTCATCCCGTACTTGCTGTATAGTATTTACACCTCGGATCTGGACAGATCGGTTACTCCCTTCTGCAACATTCTCCAGTATGCTGATGACATTGCCCTTTACCTTCGCGTAAGAGTAATAGAGGCAGCTTCCAATCCCCTCAATAATGCCCTATCCTACCTCGGCAACTGGCTTCATCTTCATAACCTCTCCCTGTCCTCCTCCAAGAGTAGTGTCTTAGTATTTACTAGGAAAAGACAATACTCCCCTTCCTCTATTTCTTTCCTTGGCCATCCAATTCCAATTGTCCCTAAAACCAAGTTCCTTGGAGTTGTTCTTGACTCTAAACTATCAGGTTCAGGTCACCTAAAATATATCGCCAGGAAGTGCGAAGCTAACATCAACTTGCTTCGTTGCCTGTCTGGTGTTTGGTGGGGCTCCCATCCTTACACTCAAAAACTTCCTTAAATCGCCCTAGTGAGAAGCGTCATTGACTATGGTTCTTTTCTGCTGGAACCCTGCAACAAAGCGGGACTTGATTTAATTACGAAAATCCAGAACAAGTCAATGCGCATTATCCTAGGTGCAATGAAATCGTCCCCTACAAATGCCATGAGAGTGGAATGTTGTGAGCCCCCCCTACATCTTCGCAGACAATTTCTTGCCGATAGGTTTTATGCAAAAACACTCCAATTGTCCTCCCACCCTTTACATTCCATACTCAGCTCCCTGCAGAGTTCCCTTCCAAACTCGTCATACTGGCGCAACAAAGTCCCTCCCCGCCTATTGTCCAGCCACTCTTCCTTAGTCCCATCCACTACTCCAATCTTTCAGTGTGAATCCCAATTCCTGTTTACCTTACCATATGAATCCTTAGTGTTCTCCCCCCCAATCTTGACTTACTTTGGCGTGTCCAAAAACGATCCCAATGCCAACCTCATATTTGACAGGATCATAAATAGTGAGTGGAATGATTGGACCCAGATCTTCATGCCTCAAAACTCTCTACTCAGGGAGGTGTTGGGGCAGCTGTGTGGATCCCCAATTTCTCAGTCCTCCTCTTGTATAAGTGCCCTCCCGAAACCACAGTTTTCACTGGGGAGTCTATTGCTCTCCTAGAGGCCGTCAAGTATGTCCTGGAGAATAGACTTAACCATTCATTAATACTTTCCGATTCCCTGAGCTGCCTTTTGGCACTCAAATCTAACCCCTTCCTTCTAGGATCCAAATTCCCATCCATTCTTCAAATTAAATACCTTCTATTTCTCTGTTCCCTTGAAGGCATTAACATAGTTGTAGCATGGATCCCTGGTCACTCAGGAATAACCGGTAACTCAACTGCTGATTGTTTTGCCAAGGATGCTATCGAGACCGGTTCACTGGAGCACTACAGGTGCTTCTCTCAGGATCTTAGCCTTCTGGCTAAGTCCAGATTGGGCCTAACCTGGAAGAACGAATGGAAGAAGTCCCGTACTATAGTAGGCAAATACTATGGCGACATCCAACCCATATTACCAAGCCAACCGTGGTTTTACAAACAGAAAAAGCACAGCAAAAAGGTTACCTCAGTAATAAGTAGACTACGGCTGGGTCACTGTTGCTCTCCCGTATTTCTGCACAGGATTGGAGTCCGCGACTCCCCACTCTGTGATTGTGGACTAGAGCCTGGTACAGTGGACCACATTTTTTTTAGTTGCCCCCTTCTTCCTGTATCCCTCTATGATATCCTTCCCCCCCAAGTTCCCAGACCATCCAGCATGAAAACCCTCCTCTCCTCTAACCACCCTCCTATCCTTAAAACCCTTTGTAAATTTGTCAGTCAGTATAATATTTCTGTGTAAATATGTGTTAATCTATGATACTAACACAAGTGGGTTAATCCTTGTTTGTTTTTTGTCAGTGATGGTTCTAAACGTGTGGTCTTATTGTTTTAGGTAACTCAACGTCCGGTCTACGTCGAGCACCACTTGTAGTGTTAATTCATTTGGTCCTTTACTCTTAATACCGTGTCTATCCCATCACATGATACTGGCAGTAATAGCTTGTCGCCTCATATCGACAGCTGGTTGCCAAATTGTCAAGAATTGAATTGAATTGAAAACCAAAATGTCAATTTATAACTGAACAAAATTAATCAAAATACATTTTTGTTATATTAATGTTGAAATTGATTACAAGATAAACAATTAGCTATTTTCGTTACTATAATATGCCGCCAATACATTTTACGAGTTGTCACCATAGCGTGTCACCATTCTTTGTCACCAATTCACCAGCCACCCTGTATAAGAAGAGCTTAAACATTACCACATAGGTATCTAATAAAAATATGAAACAAAATGTATGTATTCAAATTCTTTATTCTTATTTTTATAAAGTAAGGACTCCTTATTTATATAGGCTTAATTTTAAAGTGAAGACCAATTAGTGAGAAGACAAGACATTTTAAGTCTTGAACTAAATAATAGAAACAGCGTAATCCTTCGGGGTCTCGTGATTGGTTTACATCTACTAACGATCCAGTTTTCGAAGTTGTAAACGAAATATGTTCATCTCCAATCACTATTTCAAGCTCCTGAAAATTATAAAGATTAACTTTACAATGGTAATTTGATAAGTATACACAAGGTGGCTATAATCAGGACTATTAGTACAAAACGAAAAATAAGGCCTCGCGAATTCGCTTCTGAATTTGTTTGATGTTTTACCAAGTTTTTTTTCCTTGGTTAATCATGCTATCAGTCATGGACGCAAATGAATTGTCGGACTAATTGTCGAGTAGGGTGGAACGGCACGATAGAGCCCAACTTTTAATAATTAATTTATTAAGCTGAATAAAACTTTTACCCTTTTACAGTTTTTAATATAGGTAAAGTTAAGAGTTTGTATTAACATTATATTTATAGAAAGCATAAATACAAAATTATATTATTTTAGCTCAAAAGATCATGAAATAAAAGTATGTACTGAATTTGGCATATAACTTTCAACAGCTGCCATACCTTATAAATATTCATTAGTTATTGTTTAAGAAAATGTTCAATAACTTTTTTTTACTTCAAAACTTATTTGTCACTAGAGAGCATTTCAACTTTTACAATTTAAGCCTATGCAAAATCATATTGATTTAAACTATAGGCATAATGCAATTATTATATTACAAAACACAATTTTTTTGGACTTTTAGAAGATGTTGCCAGACAAATTGAAATACATACATGCATAACTTCACACCTTTGGTGTTCTGCTTACCCACAAGGGTAAGCAGAACACCAGAGGTTATAAGATTATCTAATGTCACATTTCTTTTTGGAGGTATTATAATGATAGATAGAGACTATTGCAGTGACAGGGGGTCAGCCTTTCGCCCACAAAAATACCAATAAAACCTCAGTTCTTTAATGTCTTTAATGTATGCCTGGGAAGAGGAGCAGCTGGTACATTCTATGCATGGAAGTTGCATTTACATTCTAACAAAATAAGGTATCTATTATATATAAAATTTTTGTCTGTGTAGGGTCGGGCTAGAATAACACTACCATCCCTTAACAAGTGTGTCTTTACAAGGCTATTCTCTGGCAAATAATTCAACGCAGTGAAATGACGTGGTTTAAGTGAATGAATGTAATTATATTTTTTTAAATAATACAATTTAACATAGTACATAGGTTGTAATGAAATAATTGTATCAATTGGGCAAAGACGCCAAAATAAATAAATTTATTATTATTATTTATTTGTGTTTTGAACATACACTCTCGAGTTTTTTTTCGTTCTCGGTTTTCGTGAGTTTCACGGATTAATATCAAAATGTATGGAAAAAAAAAATTTTGGCTCACAAGATTTTTCTTTTCTTATGGTGCTATTAGCGAAGGGCGACTATAACTATAAATTTTAACAACAAAACTGAAGTTATAAAGTCAATTTTATACATTTTTCGTTTTGACATTTCAATCTGTCAGTTTACTGCAATGTATTATTTACCAGAGTATAATCTGTGTTAACCCCACTTGACGGTAGGATCCCATTAGGGCCCAACTGGATAGCGACCACCCTTCATTTAACGTATGCCGCTAAATATTACAGATCCGGTGGTGATGTGTTATGGCAATATTTCATGATCAGCCAGTTTATCTTCAACCTCATCCACACTTATCATCAGGTATTTAGGTTGAGTATTGAGGTCAAACACAAGTTTAGCATTCAACAAAAAAAAAATGTAAATTTAACAAAAAAAAAACATCAAATATGCTTTAAATATTTGGATAGCCTTATTAATAAACATTAATAAATAAATTAAGATATTAATAAACAAATACTTTATTCCCACAGAAACTATCTCACCCCCTATATTAGTTTTAAATTAAAAAGTAAATATACAATAGAATAGAAACCTTTGATTTGTAAACATTATTTAAATATAAGACATGATTTGACCTCTACATTGTATATTGTTGACCAAACAGGACAAGTAAATCTAGAAAGTAATCATGATCCATTGATCATACTCGTTGTGATACTAAATAAAACACAAGGACAGACAGTTGCAATATAAACTAAGTAATTAATCAAAATACACAGCATACACAACCAATTCCATTTTAGCAATGCATTATACAGTAATTAGGAAACATGATTTAAAATTGTCGTTACACATCGCTCCTTGAATGCAAAAGGGCCACAAATCAAAAAAGAGCAAAAATGGTTTTATTCGAAAATTGAGCTCTAAATTGATGATACTTTAGAGTCTATTTAAGACACCCATAGTTTTCACTCATTTTGACACCAAACTGCTCAAGCGTCTGTTTTGCATTTAGCCACTTTGCGCACTGACTTCAGTGCAAGACTGCCATATTCTCAATTGTGACCCACACCTCAAAGAAAACGCACGTGGTTTTACTGCATAATAGCCATAATCCAAAAAGTGATCTGATTTTCACCATAGTTTTCCCTGCAATAGTGCCACATTTTGAATTACACCCTTTTACCATTCCAATTTCAGGTAAGTTTATTTTTAATTTAAAATACAAAGGTGCCATATTTTAAAATGTGTTTCTTTTACATTCCAATTTATGTAAGACTATTTATTATTGATAATACAAAAGTGCAATACTTTTACATGTGTCCGTTTTGCATTCTAGTATATTTAAGCTTACTTATTATAAAAAATACAAAGGGGCCATATTTTAACAAGAGTCCATATTGCATTCTAATTGATTTAAGACTAGGAATTAATTAAATTACAAAAGCACCATATTTTAACATGTGCCCGTTTTTGCTTGGTGGTAGGATCCCTTCTGGGTCCGCCTGGCTAGCGACCACCCTTTATATAAAGTCTGCCGCCAAATGTTACCGCTCCGGCGGTAATGTGTTCCGGCAATATTGTATAAAGAGCCAGTTCCTTCCTAAACCCGTGTGCTTTCATCTTCGACCTCATCGTCACTTACAATCAGGTGAGATTGAGGTCAAACGCGGGTTTAGCCACTAGTAAAAAAAAAAAATATATATATATATTTTTAATATTGTTTATAGTGTAAAGAATGTGTCAGTTGTGTATTCAAATTTATCTCAAGTTTTTTAACGTAATATTTAATGATAAACGATAGTATTTTTAATATTGTGTTCGTTTTGTTTAGAATACAATTTTGTTAAATAACACGTCATTTTCCATCAAAGTAGACGTAAGTAGTATATTAAATACGTCTTAAGAATAATTACTTTTTCAGTAGATATTTCTTTCTTTTATAAATTGTTGTGTTATTTGCGATAATCTAGAACACTGTGTTATTAAAATATTATAGCCGTGATGCAATATAGTAAAATATTGTATGGAAACTAAATTATTTCTGTTCATGTTATAACAGGATGTCCAGTAGATCGAGACCTATTTTAAACATGGCTATTTGAAACGCAACAATGGAAACGATTGTCAAAATTGAACATTTCAACTTTGACTCTATTTCAACACCTAAGAACATCAATACTCAGCAGTTTGTAGCAAATGATCAACAAGACACACAAAACTATTCTTCTACAATAAATAACATCATTGATAGTCAGCCTGATCCTGCAATACCATTGCTGGATGAAATAAGACAAAAAACTACACAGTCAATACTACGGTGTTGGACCTTCTGATTCAATCAGTGATTCTTAAAGCGATTCTTCTTCAACCAGCGAAGATTTTAGTTCAGATGACACTGTCAGAGACCCTTACTTCGTGCCAGATTCAGAGGTATGCGTAGGATAAGAACAACAGGATTCACCTCAAACTCAAGACACGGTCAGCTCATTTTGTGTTAACCCTGAAAGCTACGCTCGAAGAATGAGAAATAAGTATTTATAATGATAGTTTTTTAAGCTATAGATACCTACATTAATTAAGATTTTTATAAATTGTTACCGACTGTTAGATACGACTGTTGATTTTTTACCAAGAGATTTGTTTTTATAATAATATACTTACTTATATTATAATTTTGATATCTTTTATGATGTGATATAAATATAAGTACCTAAATTTTTACTTTGTTGTTATTGAAACAAAATATAGATACAATAGATATATTTTAAGGATACATTCCAAGTTGAAAAAATGCTTGTTGCCTTAAATTGAAGACTGAATAAAGATTTTATTATGTTAGTTTATAATACTAATGTGTGTCAAGTTACTTTTTTAAAAGGGTTCTTTTAGTTTACTTGATAATGTACTTTAAAATAAATTATGTTCGAGTATTCGTTGATTGTAAAGTTGGGCTTATTATGCCAATATTTAAAAAAAATACTGATGTTTTTCTGCTGAAATTAGAGAGTTCCTAAAAGCTAACGCCTAAATCCTATCTTTTTTCGCTTGTCAATGTTACAATTTACGTGAAAAGATGTTTAATTTCATTTATAAGAATATCTAAAGTAACAGCGAAATACTTTAATATTCTTAGAACTTATTTTGATAATTTCTCTATTCTTGTATATTTCAAAAGAATTTAACGATTGTTGGAATAGATAGGTACCTTGTTTTTTTAGATGTTTAGCATTTTTTCCTTTCCTAAGAAATTATGATACCACAAAAGTAATTTAAAAGAAATTGGACCATTTTTGGACCGGTTATTAGTTCCTACAAAAAGCTTGAGCTATATTTTCTTGTTAAAAATAAACATTTTAATACATATTTGATATGTATAATTGTCAAATTACATAGTTAAACTTTTTTTTAACTATTTATTGTATTTTTATACAAAAAATATTAATAAAGCAATTAGATTTTTTTAAATATTCTTTTCATTTTTGGAATATTTCTTCGGGTTGGGTTTTGAATTACACATCTGGAAAATTGGATTGAAATAGGTTTATTTATGTAGGGGTGGGTTTCCCCTTTCGATTAATACCCCTCTTGTTTTGCGGAGATGCATAGTTTTTTAATTATACGTGTTTGAAATTTCCTATACTGAAACGATATTTTACATACAAAAATGCAATTTATATGATTGCTTGGTAAAACGAAATGTATATCCAGACAATCCATTTGTGGCATAAGATGGATAAATAATAAAAAAATTATTGTTGTTTTATTAATATGGGTACTAGTGAAATGTTCAATTATTAACGAACAAAACAAAACGTATGTTGTTCGCCCTTATTAACGATAAGAGTCCAGTATTAACTTAATAATTGTAACTTTTACAATTTGTGTCACAGACCGACATGGACCGGTTAGGTTAGGAGGTTAATGCAAGGAGCGAAGCAAAGCGGAGCTCCTTGCATTAACCTCCGAGGTTAGTTTTTTTTAATAAACGCACAAAACCGAGTCTAACCCCAAAATTTTATCTTCGATTTTCTCACTTACTACAAGGATCACCAACCACCTCCCCTCCTCCCTTTCACCCTCACCCCCCCTAAATTCGACGGTCCATATACTGTAGTTTTACCAAAATCACCACTAATCAGTGATTGATAACTCTATTTTTGAGGTTATAAATAGTAAACTTCAAAATTCATAAAAAAAACTAGCCATCTCCGCAACTCCGCATCGTGGTGGGGAGACCCCCTTTCGCCCCCCCTTCCCCTCCCCTTCCCCCCAAACCTAAATTCCAGATGTGTAATTCAAAACCAATCCCATTTCTTCTAATAAGAGTTTGGATTTGGAAAACAAAAGGGACTTAACTGCATTTTTAGAGCGTGTGTAATAGATTTCAATATAATTAATAATTCATAAAGATACAGCAACAAATCACGCTTAGAATGGTATATAATAGTATACAATTATTTACGAAAACCAAATGCTTTTTGCAAAAAATCGTAAAAGAAATTTTGTTTCAGCTCTCCTGTAAAAAAAGCTATTTGCGATATGTGGCTCTTTTGCATTCAAGGAGCGACATATTGATTTCGGTTGTCGCATTTAAATTTCAAGATTGATGTCTTTTAAATTATAGTTTTTAAGTTTGAAATCTACATTACCTGCCTCCCCACACGGTCCGGTTGTGGCCAAAGCCGGTCATCTTCATGCATAATTTCAGAATCGACTATAATTCTTTTTAACTCTTCCATCACACAAGGATGTGCATAAGCTTCTTTTCTAATCATTGTGTCGTTTTTATAATTAGAATTATTGGCGTATCTTAGTTTTCCATCAGGACGGAATTCAAATTCCAAAAATTCGTGGCCAAACTTTCCTTTATGGCCAACATAATATCTGATATAGAAGTCGGTAGACATAATACAAATGTAATAAGTTTTGAAAAACTTTCACCACAGAATTATTTCCAAAACAGCAAGCAAACTCACAATTGTTTTACACAACTTAAATCATAAAAGCAACCTGAAACAAAATTTATGGTTCAATCAACTAACTAGCTTCATTGCTTGGCACCATTCTAGTGTTGCCACTCTCATGAATGCCTTTCCCCACGCATCAATTCAGATTTATCATTTTTAGGACTTATTTCCCCTCAAAAAATTCTGCTCTAGAGTCTGTCAAGCGAGTCTAGTCCCATGAAAAAGGCAACAAATTCAAAAATCTTTTAGGTGTCAACACTACTGATGTAACACCCTAAAAATTCTTGATACTTGAAATTGTAATAAAAAAAATTGTTAAGGATAAATAAAAGAAAAAGCATTTCAATGTAGGTATTTATTTGTCACTATCAGAACTTAGATCAGAATCAAGAAATTCAATGCCATCAAATGAAAAATCACTGTCAGTATCATCATTACGTACAGAAATTATGGAGGGTTCCAACTCTGTTTCTGATATCCTGTCTCTTTCTTTGTACTTATTTTGGACATTAATAGTGTGATCTGTGCATTTTTTCCAATCACTGGCTGTGACACTATTAAAGCATTCCTTTATAAGATTCTCCATTTATTTACCAGGAATTTCTAAAGTTTTACTGGCTTTTTTTCTTTTAGCCAAACTCCATATCAGTTCAGGTCACAGTGATATGGTGGAAGTTTCAAAACCTCATGGCCATGTTGTTTTGTAAATTCTTCAGATTCATACATTGGAGTTGTTTTGTTATCTTTCACAAGGCACATAAGCTCTGCCTTTGTAAAGAATTCTTCATAGTAAATTCTATTTTCAGTCAGCCATTTCTGAATGTCGGCCTTTAAATCATTCATGGCTGGCTGATGGTGGCTTATTTATTTGAGTAACATGATAACTAGCATTGTCCATAACAATCACACTGGGTTGAATTAAACTGGGTATTCATTTTTCCCATAACCATTTCATAAAATTATTTCTATTCATATCATCATGATAATCTGCCATTCTTGATTTTGTACTGAAAACCAATAATGCATTAGGGACGAAACCTTTTTCGGATCCAGCATGAACAACAATATGTCTTTTGCCTGTTGATATTTTGTCAATTACACCGCTTGTGGATGGCCCTTGCCATGATTTTTTAACTTTATAATTTTGGTGGACATAGGTTTCGTCAAGGTCAATATCTCTGTCATCAATAGCTCTGAGATACCTATTTCGCCATGCAGCAAGTTCATATTTTTCAATCAGAAGAGATCTTTCATTTTTTTTTATTCAAATCCATTTTTGATTAATAATTGTCTCAATGTCTCATGACATCCAGTCAATCCAATAGATTCTCTTAAATCTGCAAGCAAATTTCTTAAAGTTGGAACTTGCTATTTCACACAGTAAAATTCATTAATTTTATTCCATATGGCTGATAAATCAAAACTATCCAGGTTGGCAACTGTTTTTATTCTGGACGCTTTTTCCCTGGTGTATTCCACTCACCCTGGCGCTATTAAGCCTTTCTTTTTTATTCTTCGCAATGTTTTCACACTTAAATCTGAAAGTTCAATATATCAGTTCAAACAACGGCACAAATTTTATGATAACATATGTTGAAAATGAAGTATAAACAAATAAATCTGTACTAACCTGTCATAGCAGCAATTTTTGTCAGATAGTCTGTTTCAGATTTCATTATTTTACTGTCTTCTATGGCTATGACTTGCTTAACTAAATTAACAATGAGGAGTTTTCTGACTGCTCATAAAAATTAGTTCAAGAAACCTCTATAGATGGCACTTTTAAAAAGCCGAAGGCGTTAAGTCTGTATACTATAATGTAGGTAAGTGGTATCTACCATCTATGGTTATTTATAAGTTCAATTTCTGATACAGACGTCAATTAATTTATTTTACTTTTAAAAACGCAGTGTGGAATAAATTCTTCGCCTTCGCCTTTTGTAAAGCGCCATCTATCGAAGCCTTTTGTACCAATTTTGAACAGTTTTTTATTAATGAGCTGTCAGAAAACCTCCCATTGAGCTTTTCTTCTTCTTCTTCTTTAAGTTTAATGGCAACCAGCCGTCGATACTAGGCGACGTGCTATTACTGCCAGTATCACGTGATGAGATTAGATAATTCATCCTCCAAGGTGGCTGAAAAAAATTACAACAATCTCATAAAGTTGTTTTCACTTATACTTTTCCAGTAAATTTCAACATCATGAATAAGTCTGAATCTAAACCAAAACCGAAATGCTGATTACATCTCCTTTAAAATAAATAAAATTATACAATTGTGCTAAAAGTATCAACATGTTGTAGCCCACCTACCTGATATTGAAACGATTTCATCCAAAATTCGTCGTTTTTCCAATAACTCGTTGTCAATTTCATTGTTTACATGATTATATTTATTAATCATTGTAAATAATAGGCTCCTGATACTACTTTTAATAGGTTTTGGCATTATAAAATTAAAAAATCAACAAAAACAGGAATATTTCGAGGTTAACAACAAAATTTGTGACAATTTGCTTGACAGATAATAGTGCTGCCATTATAAGAAATCAGCAAAATGGTTGTGGACTAGACTCGCTTGACAGACTCTAGCTAAGGCATCAGTGAAGCAACTAAACTAAAGGTCTTAACGTATATATTTTATATTATACTAGCTGCTGCCCGCGACGTCGTCTGCGTGAACGCTATGCAGCACCAAACGCACCTACGATTATAACACTGCTAGCGTGATAATATGTAGCCTATATGTTGACCCGACTTCTTAACTATCTTCATGCCAAATTTGAAGTAAATCCATGCAGTACTTTTTGAGTTTATCCCGGAAAGACAAACAGACAAACAGACAAAAATTCTAAAAACTATATTTTTTGTTTCTGTTTCGATTGTAGATCATACCCCAAGTATTCTTTTAAAAAAATATTCAATGTACAGTTTTGACTTTCCTACCATTTTATTATATGTATAGATCCTGCCCACGCTTCTGGTGCTAACATACTATGAAAAAGCTATTTATTATTTAAATTAAAGGAGTCAACAATCATCGACAAGTAGATTTTGCACATAATTACTTTGATATAATGAAAGTGCATATCACTGTCTGTCCATATCTTTCTAATGTATTTCCCTTTTTTCGTCCCCACTGGGCCCTGATTTCCCCCCAAAAGGAGGATTTCCCCTCATTGTGGAAACACTGATTAGCACAGAGCACAAAACGTGGAACGTAGTGAGTGAACTAGTGATTGATTGATTACTTGCAGTGCAGGAAAGAGACAGAGAAGGTTTCCTTCTTCAGAGTAGTACTCCCACTCCAACCAACCATAGATACATATTTTTTTTTGATTAAGCGCCCTACTGAAAGCACTGCCCGGTTAGCGATTTTCACAAGACTTTCGTTTCATAAAACTACAATGCTACAGGTGAGGTGACATACAAGTGTCAGTAAAAACCGTTTCAAAAAATTTGTCACGAAAAATTGTCAAGCTTTAAGTGTTACTAGATGTAAAAATATTATAATCGTGTATAATAGTGATGGGTCACGAAGAAAGATACAGTTCCGTTTCATCGTTCGCGCGCAGTGGTCGTGTTTATCGTGCTCTCAGTGCTCTCCGTTTCGTTCGATAAGGGACTTGTCGACTCGGCAGGACCCTTATCGTTATCGTTCAGTTGTACCGCTTATCGACTCCGAGGCTCTCCGGTCGGTATTGCCGCGTATTAGTGCCGTTTTGCGACAGTGGCGCCACTTGCGTGCTAACGACGCATTCGCGAACTTCGCTATCATACAACTGGAAAGTTTGAGTGATTTTCGTGCTGAAAAGGACGAACTTTAAACAAACTTCCGAGTTCCGCGTTTGAACGAGTTGATACCTTACGGTGACAACGAAGCTCGTTAGCGTGGCCCCGGAATGCTATTAGCTCTCCAGGGCTAACAAATCCGGCAGACCCGAACCCATTGCACTGGGCCTTTCCCAGGGGGACGGTTAGGTGCCTACTCGAATTAGGAGCACGCACCCCCTCTTTTCAGCTTTTCCGCCGCCGTTCATCGGCATCGGTTTTTCGTTAGGTTAAGTTCGTTCGCCGTTCATCGGCACGTTCAATCTTCTCGGAGGGTACTCCATCATGGAGCCCTCTCAGCAAGCTAGGTTCGATGCAGCTGTGGAGGCCCGCGTGGCCGAAACTATTCAGGCCTCTGAGGCCAAACTCCTCGCCACATTTCACGTGCATGAGGCACAACTCCGAAATGCAATGATGCAGCTTCAATCGGAACTGACGGCCGCCAAGGCCCAAGTCGCTCTGTTTTATGCCGCTCAGGCTCAAGCCGCTCAGACCCCTCAGGTCCCCCCCCCCGGGTTTCGATGCTCAGTCCCAACGCTCTACGGTGTCTCCTGGCCCCTCAGAGTACATGGATGGCATCTCCGAATCGGAATCTTCCGAATCCGAGTCTGCCGAGTCCTCCGCCCAATCCGCTGCGTCTAAACGCAAGGCTTCGCCCGTCAGTGCGTCCCACTCCGATGACACTGTTACGGATGAAACTCCATTCACCCCAGTCCGAGGTAAAAAGTCCTCTAATAGGAAAAAGAAGAATACCGCTTCTTCCGCTCCTCCCACGCCCTCTCCAGCGGCTGTTTCCGAGGTGGTAGCGGCCCCTAAGGCAGCTGAAGCCCCTAAGGCGGCAATGCGCCCCAAGGTTGCCCCGCGTTCTAAGCCCGCGGGTCCTCCCCCGAGCTCTAAGCCCCCTCCCCCTGTCTTCCTTCGGGATAAACATCTTTGGGGACAGGTGTCGACCCTCTGTTCGGGGGGTCTGACTGCCCCCAAGATCAATTACAAGAAGGCAACCAACACCGGTGCCTTCATTAAGATCGAGCCATGTACTCTGATCGATTTCAGAAATCTGACTTCCCTGCTAACTCAAAGGCAATTCGCCTATCATACTTACGCTCTCCCGGAAGAGCGTAAAGCCCGCGTTATCCTTAGGGGCGTGCCGTTCGAGCTATCGAACGATCTTATCGCCGAGGATCTTAAATCTCAAGGCTTCCCCGTTGAGTCCGTGCACAAGTTGCACAGCAAACGGGGCAAACAGTTTCCCCTTGCGCTTGTTATTCTCACGAATAACACAGCTGGGAACTCCCTAATTCGCAATGGGGCCCGCACTGTATGCGGCCTCTCGCAAATCCGAGTCGAAAAGCCTCACAACAGAGGTCACCCCGGTCAATGTCACCGCTGCCAACTCTATGGTCATGCGGCACACAACTGCTTCGCCAAACCTAGGTGCGTTAAGTGCCTAGAGGATCATTGCTCAGGAGTGCACCAAGGAGTGCTCCCGCACCCTTGAGTCCCCGACAGATCCGTCTTGCGTCCTGTGCGGCCAGTCCGGCCACACGGCGAATTATCTTACAAAAACAGAGTTGAAGATATAAATAGAAGATTTAGCTAGAAAATATATTAAAACATAAAGTAAACTGTTATTATAATCATGATAAATTGCTTTCCTCATCGTCCACTACTTTCTTTATTAGGTACCTACTTCTATCTAGAAATGATCGTACTTAGAAAGGTTTGTAAACAATCTGCACATCTTTCTTGTTGTTTCTCTATCTTAATTGTTATAATTATTGTCATTTTTCTGTTTCTAATTATTTAACATTTTTGAAATATTCCTTTTTAAAGTATTTTTTTCTCTAATTGTGTTCAATAATTAGAAAAAAAAATTATTGCATGCTGTTATACAGTGCAGTGTGGAACTATTTATAACTTATAAGATCTATTTATATAGCAATAAAATGATTTGATTTGATAACAGCTTGAATCATACAAATACATGATCCACTTTTGGTACTTTTGCGCACACAATGACTGAACTCGCTGTAGAATTTACTTTATGAACTTAATGATTGATACATTATTGTGACAGGTCAGTTTTGACAGCTTCGTTAGACGTTCTTTTCTTTTCGGTCAACCCTGTAAAGATGGGTGAGTAATTTTTAGTGGTTTAAATCTGTTAAAATCTAAGTGATATCCACCTTTTTCTGCGTTATAACGTTATAATGTCTAAGATTTGAAGCTAGTGTTATTGCTGTGCAACATATTTTGTTCATTTAAGTGCTTATATTTTATTTAGTGTTTGGTTGTTGTCATTATGATTGCTATGTCTTAACCTCTTAGGTATAAGCCGCGACCACTGGCATAAAAGGAGGGCCACTGGAGGCAAACGTGCCCCCATTCGTAAGAAGAGGAAGTACGAATTAGGCCGCCCCGCTGCCAACACAAGAGTAAGTGTATATACTTTTACCTATAACCTATTTTTGTGGATACACACATGTTAAATTTTATAGGATCCTTACATTGTTTTTTGGGATTTTACAGTTGGGCCCACAACGTATCCATCTGGTGCGTTCTCGTGGAGGTAACACTAAGTATCGTGCACTTCGTCTGGACACTGGAAACTTTTCATGGGGATCTGAATGTGAGTTCATTTGTAATGTTAAATTAACTTGGTTTATTCTTCACATATGTCGGTAACTCTTTTTTATTTCTTTTTATTTGAATTTCAGGCGCCACTCGCAAGAGCCGTATTATTGATGTAGTGTACAACTCTTCTAACAATGAGTTGGTCCGAACTAAGACATTGGTAAAGAATGCCATTGTGGTGGTTGATGCCACTCCATTCAGGCAGTGGTATGAATCCCACTATCTGTTACCCCTAGGACGGAAGAAGGGAGCAAAACTTGTGAGTAAAAGTAATTTTAAATGCTTAAAGAAAGCTTTTATCCTAATGTATCATTGTATGTGAGTGCAATAAAATTAGTATGATTTTCAACACTTCATATATAAACTTAATTTCTATGATTTTAAGGCATATCAGTCCATGATCTTTATTAGACCTAAATTGTGCTCTCTTTTGAAGTATACAAAATCATTGTAATTTCAATCTTGGAACATTATGGAATACTTTAACCATATCATTCTTATACAAGTCAGTGTTTTATTGAACCTGGATGCAATGAACTATCCTTGAAAGTCAACATTACTATTGCAATATTTATAATAACAACTGGTCCCTTGGAAATATAAGTCTTTTAAAAATTTAGTCCATCTTATGTAAAAGTGCAATAACAATTGAGTATTGAAATCAAGTTCCTGTAAATAATATTCTAGTATATGTAAGAAATATTAAATACCTCCACACTATAAACTGTTATGAGATACATACATACATAACTTCACACCTGTAGCCCTATTAAGGTAGGCAGATCTGATGTCACATTTGACAAATTTGGAGGTATTATTATGATGGAGAGAGACTATTGCAGTGACAGGGGGTCAGCCTATCGCCCACAAAAATGCCAATAAAACCTCTGTCCCTGAACTGACATTTACAGTTTGCTCGGGAAGAGAAGCAGCTGGCACATTCTATGTTTTTCTTTTGCTCCCAGTCCAGCATGGAAGCACTATGAGATATTGTAATTATAATGCCACCTATTGTGCTTGGTCATTGTGTTTCATTGTTATTTTAGTTATTTCTTACTCTATGTATACAATTAAGAATAAATAAGTATTAAATCACTTCCTTTTATTCTAAAATGATGAAATTCATGCGTGTCATATGAATTTTATGAACATGTTTACAAATAGCATTTCTGAAACATTGATTAATTTATCCTATGCTAAAGAAAATTACAGTGATGATGTATTAAACTTATTTCCAGACTGAGGCAGAGGAGGCCATCATCAATAAAAAAAGAAGTAAGAAAACAGCTAAGAAGTATGTTGGCAGACAAAGACTTGCTAAAGTAGAAGCAGGCCTGGAGGAACAATTCCATACTGGACGCTTATTAGGTAATTTTCTTAATATTCTGATAAGAACTCTTATTTTAAGATTTGTATTGTGATGAAATCAAAAAGTTGAGACTGTATTTTTGGATTGCGACCGTTTTGGGAACAGTTCAGCAGTTGTGTGATCTATTCTTGTCATAGTTACTCTGAATATTACTACATATAAATTTTTACAATAATAATGCACTGTAACAGATACTAATGTTATTCTATTTTCCAGCTTGCGTGTCAAGTCGACCTGGCCAATGTGGCCGTGCTGATGGATATGTGCTGGAGGGTAAAGAACTAGAGTTTTACTTAAGAAAGATCAAATCTAAGAGGGCTAAGTAAAAGTGATGTACTAATAAACAAAAAAACCTCAATAAATCTTTCATTTACCTATCCCCCTGAACACAGCTTCTGCTAGTTGTTTAGATTCTCATGTAAATATGAACTACTATCCAGATCAATAACATTGTAGGGCTGTTATATTTATGGTTTCATAATTTGTGAAGAACTAGTATTTCATGTACTTAAACTAAACCATGTGATTCAGCCATTGAATGAAAAAAGCAAATAGTAACTATATTAGTTAAACAAATCTCTTTTATCATGAAAAGACATGTGCCTACACTCCGTGGGGTCCCATGACTGGGAGACCAATGAGTGATTCAGAGAATTTAGTTCTGAATATGTTCCACTGAATTATGCTATTGAAATTATTTGTGTATTAGTGTAATTAGTATTCAGTGGTAATTTAGATTTAAATTGAATCATTCTATTCAATTTACAATCCTTTAGATATAATTTATAATATTGTCTTAAGTTTTCACGATTTATAATTTAAATAAAAGTAATTTTTTAACCGGATTAATCGCGTATAATTTATTTGATCTCGTGACCAAGGGGTCTGCAAAGACACCGAAACGTCGAGTTAAAATGTAAAGTATAAATTATAGGTACGCGATTATCCGGTTAAAAAGCAGTTTTATATTATTTATATTATATAGGACATTTCTGTCAACAAACCATGGTCACCCTATCGACGTATTTAAGCCGTTCTTAACATTCAGTGCTACAGTTCCTTAAATATGACACTAGGAGTTTTTTGTGCATCTTTAACCCTTTAATGCATGATTTCTTATTCGGCTGTGAAAAAAATATGTCAGTATAGAATTTGAGTCACAGAAAGAGGGAAAAATAATAAAAAAAATAGTTCATTATTTGTTTATATTTTTAAAATAATTGGTATGTAGACATTTGGCAACATTATGCGTGTATGGTAAAACAAATAACAGTAAGGTGGGTGCGATCAAATTCTTATAACTCTAATTTATAACCCTATTCATGTATGGAACGCAGCAAAACAATTTCTATTTTTGGTATGGCAGAGGGCTACTTGACACTTAATGCACTCTGTGCGTGAAAATCCCTTACAACCTGGTAATTTGCACCTGTTTTTTTTTTCACACCTTCTCTCGTTGTGGTCAACCCCATCAGTTCTAATACCTTTCGATGGAACAGGCTTCATGGGTCCTCGATGTTTTTTCGCATCCAATTCTCTTTCTAAACTGCTAGTGGATGGTCTTCCTCTTTTGTTGTCGGTGGTTTTTTTATAGGCACACAATGTTTCTGCTAGTTCAGACCTGAACTCTCCAAGGTTCATAATTTTTTTGGTGCCCTTATTACTATGGACTTTCTTGTAAACCACCCAAGAATTTATAACTGCCATGTCCACCATGTGGTAAAAAAGACGAAGGTACCATTTTCGACTTTTCATCCTAATCTTATATCTACCTATAAAACTGTCCATAAGGTCTACTCCTCCCATATGGGCATTATAGTCCTTGATGATTTTTGGGCATGGTATGGTGATTTCTTTTTTTTCTTTTTTATCGTATCTGTGCACTGTTCCTGCGGGTTCAGCACCGACATAGGTAGATGCCAATGTTACGAGCTTGTTGTCTTTCCAACAAGTGACAGAGATATCCACACCGTCGTAATCTGCAACTTGTTCCTCATACGTACCCCGAGGAATGGAATCCTTCATAAATTCCTTATGCGTCGGGAGCTTACAATTTTTACCGAGACGGTTTCTTTGAATGGTACCCAATGCGTATATACCCTGCCTTTCCAAATAGTACAGCAAAGGAATCGATGTGTAGAAGTTGTCGAAGTAGAGTATGTGATTGATCCTTCGAGGAAGTGGACGGCACAATCGTATGACAGTATTACCTACAGCCCCTAGATCTGGTTCATCGGGTGACATGCAATCATCTTGTTTACCAGAGTATACCTCAAAGTTATAGGCATAGCCAGATAAAGAACACACCACAAAAAGCTTGAACCCCCATTTATGGGGCTTGTTAGGCAAATATTGCTTCATAAAATGCCCTATTTTTGAAGCACACATTTGCTCATCAAGCGAAAGCCTCTGTTCTAATGGAGCAACGTTTATGAAAGTTGTGTTTAAATGTTGTATGATAGGTCTAATTTTGTGCAGCCGATCATGCTGAGGATGTCCAACTGGCTTGTGATTTTCATTATTGTTAAAATGAATAATTGACCTTATCTTTTCAAATCTGTTTACCGTCATTGTCTGCATTATATGTGAAAAACCATACTTTGACCAATACGACCTCACATTAGGGTAGTGGTATACGGACATAAATATAATTATGCCTAAAAATTGTTCAATTTCAATGGCATTGACACGATGGTTGGAACTAAACCCTTTTTGAGCAATGTATAAATTTGATTCCTCAACAATTTTAGCTACTATGTCATCATTTACAAACTTTCTAAAGAATTGAAATGGCTCCTCTAGGCTACATATTTCCGTGGAAAGCTCCGAATGTCCTAAAAAAGCAATGCGATCATCGTTCCATGCTAAATTTCTTTTTTTCCAAATAAGCTCACGACTTCGTGACCTCCAAGCTGCAATTCCAGTAATACCTACAGATGATTGACTGGATGAGGTTCCCGCCACAGGTTCCACCGTAGCCGCATCAGTTGACAAATGCTCCTCTTCATAGACTATAGGAGGGTCGTCGTTATGATCCAAAGATAGAAGATCTAGGGGTTCACTATCCAGCTCATGCAATAAGTCCCGTTCATTTAAGTAATAATCGATATTATCATCATCTAAATCTTCACCATCTTCGGATACATCACCGTCATTTATAGCAGCAAGAGCTGCCTCAATTTCCTTTTCAGCAAGCGACCGAAACATGCTAAAAAGAAAAAGCAAAATAAGCAAAGCACCAAAACCATATCCATCTTAAGATTTTACCTTACATGCATGGTGTAGACATTTGGCAACATACACAAAAACCAAGTTACAAACCAATTTAGGTTATTTTACCGTAAAAGATGTTATAATAGTTGTTACTTACCTTATTTATAATATGTTCGTATTTTTTTAAACTTGTTTCAACAATTAATTAACACCAAATCTGAATTTCAAAGTCTCAAATTTTCACAGAACAAACTTTTTCCACCTTCACGTCCGTTATGTCAAATAACACAAATGTTTTATTTTCAACCGCCTTAATATTTGAAATATTTTTTTATTATGATGTTGGCTATGGTATTAGGGTACGTTCAGAAACAAAAGTATCATGAGACACTTTTTAAAAGCAAAAAAGTATTTTGTAGACTTTTGGCAACAGTATGCATTTAAGGGTTAATGGTTTCTATCTTGGTTTTACAAAATATTTCAGACTTCTGCGATGCTTTTTCAGCAAGATATCGACGGTAAAGTACTTTTCTAACGTTTCGATGGCGCGGCCATGGGTTTTTGGTCTTACAGCTCCTATTATGTATACCTATGATTTTTTATTATATTTTTACTAGTTTCTACAAATTCGAATCCAGGTTTTACAAAAAACTTCAGACCTCTGCTATGCTTTTCCAGCGAGATATCGACGATAACGTAATTTTATACCGGTCAAATGCGCGGCCATGGTGTTATAAGCTTACAGCTTCTAAAATGTAAATCCAGGATTTTTTTCTATATTTTTACAAATTTTTTACATATTCAATCCGTGTTTTACCTAAACTTCAGGTCTCTGCAATGTTTAGTTTTAAAGATCTACGCTACGTGGCCGCGCGGTTCGCATTGTTTCAATGGCGCGGCCACGTTCAAACCCTTATAACTTTTTAACTATACCTTTTACAAATTTATGTTTTTAGGAATCGACTTTTACAAATTTTTACATAATCTTGGCATGCCGTACACTGGGAACAATTACCTTTCACAAAGATTCTATTTTTAACAACCTTTTCGCGCTTTAAGGTCCAAGTGCAAGGTAACTTTGTATATTTATAAATGTTTTCCTTCAACAAATTACTCCATTTGAACTTTGGCATTGTCCTGTATTTCTTATAGGTGTTAGTGCCTGTTCTTCTCTGGTATGCATATAGAGGCTGAATTTTTTTCCAGTCATACAAGTCCATTTCATATGAAAATGTTTTTGTTTCTTTTTGTTTACTGTTCTCTAAATCAAAATCGTTATCTTCAAATGATGCGTTTGTTAGACAACTGCTATTACTAGCACTTTCAATAGTATGGCTTTCACCAGTTGTCTGTTTCACAAGAAGTGAATCGTGATTTTGAAAAAAAATGTGACGGTTGCGTTTCAATGATATAAACAAAGCTAATGGGGACATTTTAAAATTAAGTTCTTTAGAGATGGTTAAGAAAATTCGATCACTAGGTACTTTTAATGTTGAGATTTTGTAGTATCTCAGCATATTTAGTAAAAACTTGTTTTTGATCTTCAAGATCTACCTTTGATTTACGACCTTTCGGCATAATAGTTCTGAAACAATGATATTCCTAACATAACTTATACTATTCTTTATAAAGTTAACTAATAATAATTGATACAATATAGGTACTTTCATTCCCAACAGGAAATCAAAGTGAAGTTATCAGTCACTTATTATGCACTATTGCAGCAGCAAATAGTATCCTCACAAGTCAACAATTATGACGTGATGAATATTAATATAGTTTAGGAACAGAAATTAAACTTAAATATGTGCGCAAACAAGTGAGCTCCGTCGTTAATGAATGTCAGATTACTAAATAAATATGAGGGTAGATACTTTCGACAATAATTTTCAGTTACCCTCAAATGAGATAAATAAATTAAATTGGATTAACTTAGGAATAATCTTTGTACCGAATATTGTCGAAAAATTAAATTTCAAAAATGAATCATCCTAGTTTAATTCATATGACATGGTCACCCAAAATAGCGAATTCGTAAGGAATATTCAGAAGTGATTTGTTTTTCAGATACCGAACATATACAATGTTGATCTGTGCATATGTATTTAGTAGACCGTTTATACTAAATGTTAGTGTCTCTGGTATTTTATTCCGTTTTGATCTCAGGTAGGTACAGTCAATTATTTATTACGCAGACGTCACGATTGAGGAGCCAAATGAAATGCATTTATTTATTAAATTCGCTCAGTCTACTACTTTGTCCATATACTACAAATTCGAACACACTTACTACTAAATGTCTTTAGAGTGGAATATAAATTGACCAATAACTTTCATGGCAATTCATGCTCTTGTGTATAGATCGAGGAGCCACATTAAAAGTATTGTATATTCTTGAATATAAACAGTACTGGGCTCAAATTTTTAGTAGACACTATACACAATTGCTACTAAATGATACAAAATTTTCAAAAATATACATGAAATACTTTCCGTGTTTCAGGTGGCTCCTCAATTCAGATGTTTGGATTGAGGAGCCACATTCACAGTTACATAACTTTAGACATATTATACTACAAATTTCAGAATTCGGTCTACAAAATTATTTACTTCCCTACTAAATAAGGGGGCGAGCTTCCTTTTTAAATCGAAAGTGGCTCCTCAATCCATACGGACATAAAAAAACCCCGTGGCCGCGCGGTCGATACGGACACGTAAGGATTGAGGGCCACTTCGATAAATCTCTACAAAAATATGTTTAAGATTTAGTGGACATTCCAAAACAATGGGGAGTTTTCTGACAGCTCATAAAAATTAGTTCAAAAAACCTCTATAGATGGCACTTTTAAAAAGCCGAAGGCGTTAAGTCTTTAAGCTATAATGTAGGTACGTGGTATCTACCATCTATGGTTATTTATACGTTGAATTTCTGATACAGACGTCAATTAATTTATTTTAATTTTAAAAACGCAGTGTGGAATAAAGCCTTCGCCTTTTGTAAAGCGCCATCTATCGAAGCCTTTTGTACCAATTTTGTACAGTTTTGTTTTTTTAATGAGCTGTCAGAAAACTCCCCACAGATAAAGTCTTAACGACAAAATTTTTGTCAATCACAAACATAATTTGTGAAAATAAGATATCTCCCCAAAAGCTGTCGTACTCTGTATAATTTTCGTTAAAAATGGGCTCTCAATCCTCCTGAAAGTTAATTATGTAAATTAAAAAAAAATCCTTCACTGCCGGCTATAAATTGATGATAACCTATGTGTTACATATTAAATTGTGCAAGTTTGTGAAAGCAAGATCAGATCGGTACTTCAAGTTATTAAAAAGTTACGCCCTTGTTAATATTCGGGCTCTCAATCCTATACTTTTTATTTTATTTTACTCTTATGTACCAAAGGTACGACGAAACGCAACATTGTCACATTTTGTGAAAAAAATGTGCAACAAATATGATATCAAAAGGAGATTTAAAAAAAAATACCGTTTCAGAAAATCGAGTTTAATTTTTGTTCTTCACATTAGGAAAATAGAGTGACCATATTTTCTTTTTACATTGTAGCAAAGATTAGCAAATATAGTGTAATAGGATTTAATAGACTTTCTTCTATTTTTTGCTTATTATCGTCATAGCATTTGAAATGACCATTAATTATTATATGACATTTGTAATGGCCAATACCAGCAGGACTTAATGGAGGGACAAATTCAACAGCTCCGATGAGTTCGTATAACTTTGATTTTATTCTTAGTGTGCTCGGTATATCCAGCAAGCAATGTTCCCCAGTACCATTAAATCAAATGCAATAACAAAATGCAATTCGTAGTTGACGGCTACGTTATAACTGCAAATAGGGCAAGACTTATATGTTTCGTCAAAACAAATTGCTTCTTTCAATGACTGGATCCCAAACACGGATAACATATCCGATCTGAGTGGTAGAAAAGCAAACTGTCTTTCTATTGGAATTGATAAGCAGTTACTATTAACGCATCGTTTCGTAAACACAGCGCTTTAAAAATAGTTCAATAGAATGGTTTCAAGATAACTAGCAACATTGCATCAGCAGTCAACAGTTATGATGTCATTATTTGATTGCAATTATGGTTTTGTTGAATTCTTAAGGACTACATCTGCACGCATTTTCTACGGATCGTTAATTATTAGTGCACCAGTCAAACATTTTATGCACTCTAGGACCAATTCAGAGCCGAACAAATTAATCGCATCTTTTATGTGTTGATTTTGAATATATCCATAACTAAAAAGAAAATAAATCGAATCAGGTCCACAGGTATTTTAAAGTTTTAATTGTTTATTGTCAATTTCAACAGTAGAAAGTAAGTTGCCGTTTTTCATGTGTTTTATTTGTTTTAGTATTTTGACTGTATCGTCATCTTTGCCCTCTCCCTTCCAGTTCTCAGTAAGAGAACGTTTGTCTGAAAATACGGAGATACTTAGCCTTTTTTGTGACTCGTGTTTTTTTCGTATGTCTCATTTTTCTTTTAAAAGTTGTTTTCTTCACTACTTTGTTGGTAACTCTATTTTTATTTTATTCTCTAAGCAAAATTTTTAATAAATTCACCAATTCTATACTTTTGTGTTTTTGTTTTGAAGATCACATGCTTTACGGTTTTAAAAAAACTTTCCACACCCGCAGACGATGGAGCCATATTATCGGAATTGAAATGTGAGACTAAGATGTTTGACCATACAGGAAGTTTATAGGTATAGCAACCTTCGTAGTGCAGCTACAATAGTCGGCAAATAGAATGGGTTATTGTCTTCATCATTATCGTAAGTCTCGTTAGTTTTTTTTACAAGTACTTTCTTGTCAAACCAAGTAAAGAAATCGTTATTGAGTTCAGGCCCATCGATTTCTGAATCTAAATTATCATTATATTTATCTTCATCCGGTGTAATAGGAACTAAGTACTTCATTCTTCAAAATACTATCCAGATTTGTTTTGTAGAGGATCTCTTTTTATTATAGCATACGTCTAATATATTGCTAATTGTACATTTTAAATCATGAAAATCTGTGCATTTTTTAAAATAAAGTATGCTCCGAATGTAAAAACAATTATATCGATATCAATCTCATGTAGACATGGTAAATTGTGAACAGTTTTTATAAAATGACTCGTATCGAGTCTCACAAAAACATATGGTATTTCCTGTTCAATGCCGCCCAAAATAGAAAATAAGTGTTTTATGTAGTCTTTAGTAGAACTGAATGCAGTGAACGTTGTAACTACAGCTGATATTAGGGCTGCGCTATCATCAGTTATGATTTCTTGAGGTTTCATCCCACCAACACTCAAATTCCAAATTTTCAACCAGTTAGCGATAGATTCATGACCATGAGAATTAGATATCATCTGAAAAACTGGGACAGAACGTAAGTTTTTATCACTCGTGATTAATCCTTGGTATAAGAAAAGTCTTTTTGTAAGTACCTATCGTACCATTTGAAAGTACGACAGGTTTGAAAATTGACCCTGTAGCATCAATTGTTATCGTTAACCAGTTTTTTGTTTCGCAGTACATCCTGTAGTAATCAATTTGTTGTTGGGTCCAGAACTGGACGCAAAAATTTGGATATACATTTATTAGACGGAAGAAACTTTTGTATCCGGAATCATGAGACATACATAGTCAGTAAGGACAAAACCACATCCGAGTGAAATTGCTGATCAATCCTTTAATCAGACTTAATTTTACGAAGTGTACTAAAGTTTGGTAATACCGGTGGGGACGAAGAAATTTCTAAATTATCAGGTTCGTTGGATATCAATTTAGCAGCTAAATCTCTGTGGACTGCAATAGCTGGTCTATATTTTAATAACTTTGCTATATTTTGTCGCTTGTATGGGCTCAATTTAGACTTTTTTAGGGCACTGTGTTTATAGTCACCGTTAAAATTCGTTACATTGCAAGAAGCTGTATGAAAATTATCAGTAGGTACTCTTAAAAATACAAATATTAATCTGTGCATTGCATTGAGTATATTGACCTCTTATTACAATATCTTGCGGCGTAATTTTGCTCTTCTTCAGCACCCAAGTACATGGTAATTTCGAATGCAGCCAGATTTTCTCTTTTAACATAGTAGACCATTTGAATTTAGGCAATGTTAGGTAAGTTCTATAATATTTTGAATCATTACGTTTTTTGATAGATCTAATTGTTTTAATTTTCTGCCATTCATAAATATCAATATCAAATTTGAATAATCTATCATAAGTAGATGTTTGATCAGCATGGTTCAGGACTTCAATTGATTCAGTGGTCACTGTGCCATCTGATGAAGAGTTTGTATCAACAATATTATCATTTTTTTCTGCAAATACAGTATGACGATGCCGCAAGAATGATAGATGCAGAGCTTTTGAAGACATTTTACTTTCAATTTCACGAGACATTGTAAAAAATACGGGATTGTTATATTTAATGTTGATTTCCTGTAGGTCATCAATATATTTTGTAAATAATAAAATTTGTTCTTCTAACGGAACAGATGATTTGCGTCCTCTTAGCATTTTTACGGACAAATGCTGAAAAAAAAAACATTAAACATTTAAAAGTAATGTTTATTATACCTACACATAATGTAAATAAATTAAGTTAAAAAAAATAAGTCAGGCGGTCTATTTATGTACACAATAGTATTCTTACTTAATAAAGAATTACGATTAAACTTACTTTTAATGGAAGCAGAAGGTTTCTTTTCCTTATTAAACGAGTTTGTTGACCGAAAATCCGAAATATGCTTTTTTATTGTTTAGTGTACCACATACAAACTAGTGTTTAGTTTATATCATCTAGAACTTGCGCTGCATTGTCCTAGAATTTCCTTTACACTATCACAAACTCAATAATAACCACTGATATGATAGTACTTAGTTATTTACGAATATATTCAGTTGTAAACAATAAAATAGCTCGTGAGGTACGATCTTTACTCGCTCAGAATCGCTAGTGAGAATTCTCGTTTATTTTATGAAATGAAGGGTACATAGAAATAAATAAATTATTGTCACCCTACCCTCTTACAAACTTGATAGAATAATCGATTTTGGTATTTGTTAAGATTTATAGTTCCATTATAATTGTTTCTAAAATAGGATCAAATTGTTGCACATTTTTTTCACAAAATGAGACAATGATGCGTTTCGTCGTACCTTTGGTACATAAGAGTAAAATAAAATAAAAAGTGTAGGATTGAGAGCCCGAACATTAACAAAGGCATAACTTTTTAATAATGTTAAGTACCGATCTGATCTTGCTTTCACAAACTTGCACAATTTAATATGTACCTAACACATAGGTTATCAATTTATAGCCGGCAGTGTAGGATTTTTTTTAATTTACAAAATTAACTTTCAGGAGTGTGAGGATTGAGAGCCCATTTTGAACGAAAATTATACAGAGTACGACAGCTTTTTGGGAGATATCTTATTTTCACACATTATGTTCGTGATTGACAAAAATTTTGTCGTAAAGACTTTATCTGTAGTGCATACAGTTTACCCGGTACAGGTGGGCTCTCAATCCTCTATGCGAGGATTGAGAGCCCAACTATTTAGCCTATAACTCGCTTACTTGACGTTTCACAATTTTTTTTTAACTTGCCCAATTGTTTTGGAATGTCCACTAAAGCTTAAGAATCCACCTGACCCTAACTTGACTACTTACAATGACCTAGATCTCAAAATCTATAAGGTCTAGGAAACTGATTTTTTTACACAAGTAACTTCAATTTATGAAGATTTAATGCTCAAGACGAAAACACGATTACTGAAAAAATTCTCGATAGTTTTTTTTTTACAAAAAACTTCGTTTTAATCTCATTTTTGCTTGGATCTTTGGAGTTTGCTGACTTTTCTATAATATTTTTTAATATATAAATAGGTATTGACTAAACCTAAATTTGCTCAAAATACTTTTTTAATAATCATTGTACTTTGTCTTTTATTCACAATTTTCATTTTGTCGCTTACGTCAAATTTATGGGAACGCGTACTAGATCCGTCGATCTCTTTCTGTTGCTAGGAACGTGAATAGCGTTGTCCTTCAATCGAGTCGATTCAATCGGCCTGTGATTCACGCTAATTGATTAGCGTCAGGTGCATTCTTAAACATATTTTTGAATTCGTGTTAACTCGAAAGTTATGGCGTTTTGCGTGATAAAACCACTTTAGTTGCTGTCACATACCTTTATATACCAGCTGGATCCTCAAAACCCTATGGGGGCTGGCCAAAGTTTTTTCGATTTTTTGAGGAAACTATAGCGTCACAAACGATGAAACCGTTACAAATCGTCGTCACAAACGATGACTTAGCCACCTAGATAAGCAGCAACTCTCCGTGAGAAAAGTCCAGGGAGCCGGACGCACGCAATTTGTTTTGTATGAAAACTGGAAATATAGGCTTTTCCAGTGCGATTTTCACCAAAGTTAACTTTGATGAACAATAAATCGACTGACTTCTAGTTCTATTTTTCTTCTATTCCCCAAAATTAAAAACACTCTTATCCCTATTTATGTCACAATCAAGCTGCAAAGAAACCTTCACTCAGCGGAGTTTTTTTAAAGTGTATTTGAGTAGTCTGGTTTTAATTCTTAAACTTTATTTTTCACTAACTTTTGCCCGCAGCTTCGCTCACGGTAATAAAATGTAGCCTATGTCACTTTGATTGAAGCCCTAAAACTATATACAAAAATAATTTGATTCAAATGGTCCGTTGACAAACAAACAGTGAAACTTTCACATTCATAGTATAGACTTCTTTTAATTTGAAACAGGATTGGTCATTTGTCTCCATGCCGTAAATGAAAGGTACCTATCAGTTTACTACAATACTTCGCAATACACAACCAGTTTTGAAGCTTGTGCTAGAATGACCAAGCTATTTGGTGCACTAACCCGCGAGCAAGCTACGTAAAGCTGACTGTGAGAACAGTCCCTTCTCTTAAATCTGACTCCAGCGAATTTAAAAGGTTGACCCTGTCATTTGTTGGTGGTAATGGCAAAGTTGACGTAAACAGGGAAATTAAAAATTCGAAAAGTTTTATTCATCTTAGGAATTTCACAAAACACTTGATGAAGTCAGTTATCACATAGGTACTTACATTGTTGATAGTTGTTAAATAAAATATTACAGTAGACCACGAGACAAAAAAAGCCGTCGAAAAAGAACTCTTGGCACTCTTTTTCAGTCAGAATACAAATTGACCGTGAGATGAAAAAATAACAAACACAAGACAGCTAATTGTGAGAGCCAATGTCATGCCACAACCAAATTGCTTACATAGTGGGTGCGTTGAGCTATGGATGCACAAGAATGGCATAAAATAGTCATAGTATCATTAGCAAAACGACCTGGCACTGCTAGTAGCACCCGTTCACGAGTATAACGCAAGCATCAGCCATATTTTAGGGAAGAGGGTGACTCGCTATCACTAGCCTTGCCGCCTCAGGGAGCATGACGTTCTTTCTGTTGTCTTGACAAGAAAATAAGTGAGTGGAATAGTCACCAGTATGCCATATGTAGGTATACTGCACAGCCTAGCCGTAAACAAAATTACGAAGTAATCATAAACTTTTAGAAATATCCTGTTGTGCTTAATCCCATGCCTTTTTATCGTCTAATCTAAGTAATCTTTAGTTTTATAATAACTAAAGATTAAAATTTTTATAATAAGCAAGGTTTAGCCCTCGATGCCTTGTACGTGGTCCCTGGGTGGTGCTAAACGAGCAGTAAAATCTGGTGGTAGGCTTCGGCCGTGGCTTGTCACCACCCACTAGACAAAACCATGCCGCCAAGTAACCTAGTTGCGTTCCGGCATGATGTCTAGTGTAGCCATTGAGGAGGATAGGTCTGAGTAATCGTGCTGCACCGGAGAACTGTTTTCAACTCGTAGGATAATGACTCACCGGGTGACTCGTTTTGGAGGGTAGCGGGATCCGAAGCACGGTGCACCGCTGGCCGACCGCAGGTAGTAGGGGGCCCAAGTAGCATGCCAGCCACATGCGAAAGGCTGCCCCGCCACCTCGCGAAAAATCCCGGGAGGCTCCATCGTGCCGGCTGGCGACCGGTTTGAGAGGACCCGATGGCGAACTCGGGGGGGTTCGGGCGTCCCCGCAGTCTCCAAGCGAGTTTCCCAAAGGTGCGTTACCCCTATCGAGTTGCTTGGTTCCATTTGCAGCACTTCACTCAACTTCTGTTCTCCTCCCTATTCACTCCACTCCAAAACTAATGAAAGGTCCAAAGAAGAGTAAGGTTGCACTTCCTCTCGTTTAAAGTGCACTTCTGTAACATCCGAGGAGTGCACTCCAATCTCAATGATGTCCACCACCACCTCGAGACGGAGAGACCCCACCTACTCTTCCTAACGGAGACGCAGATCTGTGATCCGTCAGACTCGGCATACCTTTGTTACGCAGGTTACATCCTGGAGTCCAAATTCCACCCGCACGCCGGGGTGTGCACGTATGCCAGTGACAAGATCTGTTGTCAGCGTCTCCGTTACTTAGAAGTGCCGGACCTTTCAGTTATGTGGGTTCACATAGATACCGGCCTAGACCAAATGGTATACACTGGTATTTATCGGTCACACAGCGGAGTTTGGGAGACAACAAGGCTTATGGACTATCTCAGCAGTACAGCGGACAAGGTTTAGCAACGTTTTCCCACAGCGCAGTTGGTGTTCCTGGGGGATTTTAACGCACACCACGGACAGTGGTT
The DNA here is from genome assembly GCA_944452665.1 of Stenoptilia bipunctidactyla. Classification (NCBI taxonomy): domain Eukaryota; kingdom Metazoa; phylum Arthropoda; class Insecta; order Lepidoptera; family Pterophoridae; genus Stenoptilia; species Stenoptilia bipunctidactyla. The sequence continues at coordinate 11,776,036 of OX101723.1, read as the reverse complement.
ATGACACTGACCATGCTGGTAGAGAGACTGTTAAGTTTTCGCTCACTCATGGCCTCTCTCAGCTTGTTGACGAGCCTATGCGCATCCCAGACGTTGCTGGCCACACTGCTTACTGCCTGGACCTTCTGCTGACAACCGATCCGGACAGATATTCGGTGTCCGTCACTGCACCCTTAGGGACATCCGATCAATGTCTGGTAAAATCTGTATCGCAGTACTCGCCACCTGACACCCGACCAAGTGGTTCTAGGCGAGTATGGCGTTACAAGTTGGCAGATTGGGATGAAATGCGACATTTCTTCGCATCTTATCCGTGGCGGCAAGCTTGTTTTACATCAACCGATCCATCGTGCTGCGCTGATGCAGTCTCAAGTGTGATAGGTCAAGCAATGGAGTTCTTCATTCCCTACACTGATCTATCCCTTGAAACCAAAGCTCGCCCATGGTTTAGTGCTGAATGCTTTTCCGCTGAAAAGCGTAAGCGAGAAGCGTACAAAGCCTGGGCAACCGCTCGCAGAAGCAAAGCCGTGGATTCGCATGAACACAAGAAGAGGTACAATGCTGCCGCCAAGTCCTGCAAGAAGGTGATCAAAAGAGCTCGTTTCGCCCACATAGGCTGTATTGGAGACAGAATAGCGTCATACCCCTCGGGAAGCAAAGCTTTCTGGTCCCTCGCCAAATCAGTCGAAACGAACTTTTGTCGCCCATCGCTGCCGCCACTGCGGAAACCCGACGGTTCTCTGGCCCACACCGCTAGGGAAAAGGCAGATTTATTTGCCAGTATCTTTGCAGAAAATTCTCGTCTAGATAGCCAAGGAAAAATCCCACCCCAATTACCTCAGTTCGGTCCTACAATGGTTACCGTTCATATTGGCCAAAAGGAGGTTCTTAAATGCTTGCTGCACCTAGACGAGAATAAGGCTAGCGGTCCAGATGGTATTCCTGCAGTGGTGTTGAAACGCTGCGCAGCTGAGTTGTCTCCCGTTTTGACGCGTCTCTATAGACTTTCTTTGGAATCTGGTAAAGCCCCAAATCCTGGAAGCTGGCTAACGTACAACCAGTACCGAAGAAGGGAAGCCGTGCTGATCCTGTCAACTATCGACCAATCTCAATCACTTCCATACTTTGCAAAGTCATGGAACGTGTATTGAACAATCGACTCCTGGCATAGCCAATATGGTTTCCGCAGTGGACGCTCGACCGGCGATCTTCTCGTTTGCCACAAACTCAAAAACTCAAACTCAAAAATTCTTTATTTCGTAAGTATTTAAATACATTTGAAATAAGTCAAACAATTTTGAAATTGAACTGAATCTACCACCACTTCGGAAAGTCGATCTGTTGAGAAGAAGTGGCAAGAAACTCAACAGCAATCATCTTTTAAAAATAAGAGAAAAGAAATTACATAATAACAATTTTCAGCCAGGGAATACCAACTTCTTGCATCCGGATATCTTAAAGTAAAACTTTTCAGATCAACACTTATCCACACTTATCTATCAAAGGGTGAATCTTAAATATTTTAGGATTTTATTATAAAATGAAGCGTACACTTTGACCCATGAACGAGTTGATCTTCTGGAGTCTACTATTATATTTATACAATAGGCAATCAAGTACTAGACAGAAACGTAGACATAGATATAGAGGTAAAGATAGAAGCAGAGATAGACGTAGCGATAGAGATGAGAGAGAATACAGATAATGTGAATGGAGATGAGGATAGTCGTGGACAAAGACAGGACGTGGACATGGAAATGGGGAAGTCGGAGTCAAGTTGAAACAAAAGTCATAAAGTTATCAGCAAAACGACCTGGCACCGCTAGCAGCACCCGTTCACGAGTATAACGCAAGCACCAGCCATCACCCTCCTCAACCATATTTTAGGGAAGAGAGTGACCCGACACCCGCCGCTACCGCTAGCCTTGCCGCCTGAGGGAGCATGACGTTCTTGCTGTTGTATGGACAAGAAGGAGATGGAGATGGTGTTGGGTAAGAAGGAGATGGAGTTGAAAATGGAGTTGGAGATGGAGAAGGAGTTGGAGATGGAGTTGGAGATTGAGCACTTTAGAAAAACAATTTACAACCAAGTACTTTTATCGTCCATATATTCAGATATTGTATAAAAGCCTTTATTACACAATTTTTGTTTGATAGTTTCTTTAAATTTATCAAGCGGTAAGTCTTGAATATTTGTGGGAACCTTATTATAAAAACGTATGCATTGACCCATAAATGAGTTAGTGACTTTTTGAAGTCTACTATCATAGCCGGCTAGCTTATACTTATTTCTAGTATTAACATTATGTAAGTCACATTTTCTACGGAACATGTTTATGTTCTTTTTTACAAACATAAGATTTTCAAAGATATATTGTGACGCAAACGTGAGAATATTTACTAGTACACACTTATGGAGTGAAGCCTTGGAGGGTCATGGTGAAGCAATAGCTGTTTCCTTAGACATATCCAAGGCCTTTGACAGGGTCTGGCATGATGGTCTCTTAAGCAAGCTTCCAGCATATGGCATACCGACCGGGCTCTGCGACTGGATATCTGATTTTCTGAGGGAACGGTCGATTCGAGTAGTCTTAGACGGCTACTCCTCTGACCTAATGGCGATTAATGCCGGGGTACCTCAGGGATCTGTTCTCTCTGCAACTTTATTCTTGCTGCACATTAATGACCTCCTAACACCAGGCATTATTGGATATGCTGATGACAGCACTGTTGTTGAGAGATATATATCCAATGCGCGAACGAGCGCCCATGAAATCCAGGTTTTGAGAAAGTCTATGATTGAGCGCGTTGATTCGACCTTGCGGAATGTGTCCGATTGGGGCGAATCTAACCTGGTCAAATTCAACGCCTCCAAAACACAAGCATGTCTATTCTCCGCAAAAAAGAGCACCTTTACTTTTACGCCCACCTTCCAGAATGTATCTGTTCTCATCACCGACCAACTAGGGCTTTTGGGCGTCACTATAACGTCCAAATTAAACTTCGGTCAACAAATTGAGTCTATGGCAAAAACGGCTTCAAAAAAATTGGGTATCATCTCGAAGGTCCGGCGGTACTTCAGCCCTGAACGGCTGCTCAACTTATACACAGCCCAAGTGAGGTCGTGCATGGAGTACTGTAGTCACCTTTGGGATGGTTCTGCCAAATACCAGCTCGAAGCGCTAGACTCTGTTGACAGAAGAGCCCGTAAAATCATAAATAACAACAACCTTACAAATAAAAAATTGCAGACGCTGGAGCATCGTCGTAAGGTTGCTTGTTTAACAGTATTTTATCGGCTACATTTTGGTGAGTGTGCGAGTGCTCTTTTTGACCAAATTGAACCCACCCCTTTTTACAACCGGACTACCAGACGCAGACAGAACTTCCATCCCTATATAGTGGATTTACCAAGAAGTCGAATAAAACGCTTCGATAGTTCCTTTTTGGTACGGATTGCCAAGGAGTGGAACAATCTGCCTGCGTCTGTTTTTCGTGACCACTACCAGTCCTGGAACTTTTAAGTGTCGAGTGAATAGGTTTCTCGTGGATGAACGTGTAACACCATAGTCTTCATGCGCACTTTCCATCAGGTGGCATGGAAGACATACGTCCTATCCTTACAATATAAAAAAAAAAAAAAAATGGCAGGGATAGAATTGACTTCGGAATTTTGTTATATACTGCGGGACTGGGCGCAAATATAATTAATGTGCCTTCTACCTTTCATTTTTTCAAATAGGGCAAAGTTCTTTTTTACAAAAATAACCGTCTCTAAAATATAGAGACTTGGGAAAGTGAGAATTTTTAAATTTTTTAAGTATGGTTTACACGAATCCCTGCTTTTTAAACTGAACATTGACCTGATGCATCTTTTTTGAGCTTTAAAAATTTTTGTTCTAGCCTTGGAATTTCCCCAGAATATAATCCCGTATCTTAATATTGATTCCGCGTATGCATAGTATGCAGATAAAACTGTTGATTGGTTGACCGTTTTGGATAACATGCGCAAAGCGTAAGAGCATTTGTTTAGTTTGCTGCATGTGTCATCTATGTGGTCTTTCCAGTTGAGATTACTGTCTATCGTCAAGCCTAAGAATTTAGTTTTCTTTACATCGATTATTTGATTTCCCCAATAATTAATATTAAAAGATGTTAGGTTTTGGGATCTATTAGAAAAATTTATAATATACGTCTTATTCAAATTAATTTTAAGGTTATTAGTTTTCAACCAGTCTAGAATAATGTCCATTGTATTTTTAATGTCCGTTTGAAGTTTATTGATGTCTTTATCATGACATATTAGTGTACTATCGTCAGCAAATAATACCATAGAGTTAGAAGTTATTTGTGGGAAGTCATTGATATATATCAAGAAAAGTAAGGGACCTAATATAATGTTCAAGCTGTAATCCTCTAAACGGTACCTTTATATCTCTGTGCACACAGCACGGCCGCTCTTATCTCCCGATTTTATCCCTTTTTGAGGGAGAAATCTATATTCTCCACCGCCTAGAGCACGGCGACAGGAGAGAAGGTAAATTTTGCCACTTTGACATTTGTCTAGGGTTTATCTCTCCCGATTGTCTTCGCATTAGAGCACGGACTCCGTCTATCGGAGATAAATTGCTCATCGTTTGACATTAGGTTGAGAGACGTTATCTGCGATCATATTAGGTGGGTTTAAATTTGCTATAAAGATAAGAATGTCTCGTGCTTATTTTAATTTTATTATTTCTTGAAAAATTGAGGTTGCTGCAGCGGAAACGCATCAGAGATGCTTCTAACCCATTTGAATTCCCAGACAATGAATTTCAAAGAATTTTCCGGTAATAAAAATTGATAAGCAGAAAAATATTATTAATATGATAATGTTTACCATGTGGTACATGAAACAGTTGCAGACCCTAGGGGAGCTATATACTTGTGAATGGTGACTTTTAAACGGGTTGTAAACACAGCCGTCTTTTTCCACTCATTTTAAATATAAATATTGAGTCGATTTCAAATATTTAAAACATGATTTCTTGAACATGTTTTTTTTTATGTTGGATTGTTGACATAAAAACTAATGAAAGAATGAATGAATATCGATAATGATGTAAATACTGATTGATTTCTTGATATTGATTCTATGGTTTAATTTTATATTGTCATTTTCTGTAAATGGCAATACTAAAGGGAGAGAAGGCCTTATCCCCGGCGATGAGCGCTCTCCACTAACAAGCCCGTGCTCGCAGGGAAGATACAATTGACAAGCGGTATAAAATTTTATCCTCTCTTCAGAGGTATTTTTATCCCCCGCCCGTGCTAGCCCGGCTGGGGTCGTTAGCTGACTATTTATGAGATTTGGCATGTCATTATCACTATTTCACGACTATTTTTTGGAACTTAAACCAAGTCGATAGATCTTACCGTTAACGTGCACGAGAGGTGAGGATTACAGGTTGACGTTCAGTTGTAATCCTCACCAACCTATAGCTGTACCGCTGTAACGTTGTTGAGGACGGACTCCGGTGTGGTGTGACCAGAGTCGGGCGGGCGATCTAGGGCGACCGCCTGTGCGAAGACCACAATGCTCGTGCCGAAGTACCTCGTGCTACGCCAATAGACGTCCACTTCCTCGATGAATGTTGCGCTAGCTGGATAAACGCTTCCCACCATTAGACTGCGAACCCGCGAACCCGAAGTACCACAGATAGAGAGAGTGATGTGGTTTTCTTGAATAAAACCGCAGTGTAGGTACTCCGAATACCTTTTATTTCTAGATACAGTGATGTAGGCATAGACTATTGTTAGATAGACATAGACTAATTACACTGATCTAGGAACTAAACGATTGTATAATCTAATTAAAATGCGGAGACTATACACTATACAATCTTCTTTCTTGCTGACTTCTCATAGCAAGCTTCCGCTATTTATAATAGGTCTTTACCTATGAAACTGCCGTTTTGCCGTACTGGCCATTTCAAATGAAAATATTTTTTTCTTTTTTGACTGATAATTCTAATTTCAAATTAATTTTATTTGACAAACATGGAATTCTTTTTCTAAAATCGTCATTTGTTTTATAGTTAGTGTTTTGTTTTCAACGCATTCGATCGAACATTTTTCGTCATCATGGATAAGTTAAAAATTCGAGTAATTATGGAGTATGAGTACCGTCGTGGCAGCAAAGCGGCACAAGCGGCACGCAACATCAACGACGTTTACGGAGCGAACACTACAAACGAACGTACCACCCGTTATTGGTTTACCCGCTTCCGTTCTGGACATTTTGACCTGAAAAATGAACCCCGTGGTCGTCCGTAAACTTTGGTCGACAATGACGAATTAAAGGCAATTGTGGAAGCTGATGAAACCTAATCCACGGCTGAATTAGCAGCAGCTTTCGACGTTAGCATCAAAACAATATTGGTCCATTTGCGTCAAATTCGCAAGGTAAAAAGGCTTGACAAATGGGTACCCCACGAACTCAATGACCGCCAGCGCGAAGTACGCGTGGAGACGAGCCTTGCACTGCTCAGCAGGCATACAAATGAAGGAATTCTGAACCGCATTGTTACTTGTGACGAGAAATGGATCCTGTTTGACAATCGTAAGCGCTCAGCAAGTTGGTTGGACCCTGGTTAAGCACCCAAACAATTAATGCCCTAAACGAAAACTTACCCCTAGAAAAATGATGGTCACTGTTTGGTGGTCTAACGCGGGTGTAATTCATCACAGCTTCTTGCCAAACGGGCATTACTGCAGATGTGTACTGTGAAGAACTGAACACAATGATGGAGAAGCTCGCACGTCTCCAACCAGCTTTGGTCAATCGTTCGGCTCCACTGCTCCTGCACGACAACGCGCGACCTCATACTGCACAGCAGACGGTCTCCAAGCTACAAGAGTTGGGGTTGGAAGTTCTCCGTCATCCGCCGTACTCACCAGACCTTGCGCCTATAGACTTCTACTTTTTCCAGAATTTGGATACTTGTTGGTGGGAAAAAAATTCAATACCCGAGAGGCAGTACAAAATGCCTTTGAAGAATTTGTTGCCTCCCGTCCAGCTGATTTCTTCAAGAAAAGCATCAATAAGCTACCAATGCGTTGGCAAAGATGCATTGATTGCATGGGTGATTACTTTGATTAATAGAAATAAAAAATATATAAAAAAATTACGCTTCATTTATTTCGTGAAAAACGGCAATTTCTTAGGTACAAAACTCAGACAAAATTATTCCTGCATTCTGATTGACTTGCGGGTTTGCATGTTCGAACCGAATTGCATGTTAATTTTCATTACCTACCTGTAAGATTTGTCCTAGGATTATTTTACAAACTATTTAACTTCTATTCAAGAATACATCAAATAAAAGGATAACATCTACTCTAACTAAATATAAAAACCATTGTTAAAACTATCCTCTATGAGTTCCTTACATAAAAGTTCATAAAAGTTCCTAGAACAAAAACTTCGAAAAAACTTTCGTTTGCGCTAACAAGTGATTATAAACTAAGACGTTATATTCAAGGCAAAACTGTTCCTAAAGAAAAGTAAACTATTTCGAATACTTTAAAAAATACATAGGGCAGACGACCCGGTTGTAGCCACTGATCCCTTTTTGGCAATTTTGGAATTTTAACCGTGATTACTAAGTCATAGGTAATGAGGAGTTTTCTGACTTAAATACTGGTTAGGATGAGTTTTTGCACACAATATTAAGACATAAACCTGCAGGCCTATTACGGTTCTTTCATGACATGACATAATAAACAAGATTTCTATGATACAATGATCAACAATTATGACATTAAGAATAAACGAATTCCCTTTACATTTGCATGCAAGAGGCGTTGCATTACCATTTGAAATGACAGTTTCAATCATCATCCTATAACTTAAAAACGTCAATTGAAAAAGGTGAGATCGCACCCACCTCTATGATATGTTGGTTTCTTGATTTTATTTGTGTTCTTCCATTTCGTTTGCTTTCATAAATAAATACTTAATTATTATATATGGGGGTTATTGTATTCAATTTACATGGTATACCAAATAATGATCGTATGATAAATTTTAAGGCCGCTCCACATTCTCGCGAGAATCTCGCGAGTCGTTAGTATAATGGGGAATTTTCTGACAGCTCATAAAAATTAGTTCAAAAACCTCTATAGATGGCACTTTTAAAAAGCCGAAGGCGTTAAGTCTGTATACTATAATGTAGGTAAGTGGTATCTACCATCTATGGTTATTTATACGTTCAATTTCTGATACAGACGTCAATTAATTTATTTTACTTTTAAAAACGCAGTGTGGAATAAATTCTTCTCCTTCGCCTTTTCTATCGAAGCCTTTTGTACCAATTTTGTACAGTTTTGTTTTTTAATGAGCTGTCAGAAAACCTCTCATTATCTTCATACATAGAATATAATTTTTTGAATAACAAAATAGGTTTCTTATAATTGGCTTCTGTGTAGCAAATAAAAAAAAATGTAATTATGTAATCGATTGTGCTGTAGAAACCAGTAAAGTGAAATAAAGCCTTGAGATCAATATGTTTTTATCACAATTTATCTTTATTTGTTAGTCAATAAAACATATTAGATATTAATTTTTATCTTCCTGGACCATTTTCAATACTAACAATATAAAAAAATTAACAAAAACTCTTAAAATCTATTACGAGTTACTTCAAAACTCTCTATCGCCCTCTAAAGGGAGTTTTGGGGGTCAAACAGCGGACACAAGCTGCCTTTCAATGCATTCAGTCATTCAACTAACCATTCGAATGCTTTCTTTCAAGGTCATTCGGTCATATTGAGGTTAACCATCGTTAGTAATTACGAATATTAGAAGTATCATTCGACTCAGGACGTTTGTATATTACTATCGTTCAAGTCGAATATTCAAGTTAGTATTAGTAGTTTATTCGACTGATATGATAATTCGCAGACGCGCATCGCTGAGATATACTCTGCGATATAACTGTTCAAATCGGCGGCTCGCTCGTTACTGAGAAACATGCGTACAAAAAGTAGAGAAAAATGAGAGAAATTGAGTAGAATACGAGAATGGCTTTCTCGCGAGATTCTCGCGAGAATGTTGAGCGGCCTTAACGTCAAAACTATTTCATTTTTGACAACTCATATAATGTATTAAAACAACTTAGTGCATATAATAGATCATGTTCGGTTAAAATCATTTACTTATATTAGAAACCGCAGCAAGGATTTTAATATTTTACCCTCTCAAGTTACTCAATAGACTACTAGTATCATTCACTTGAAATGAAAATCCCGATATCGTTTCTAAGTAATTAAATCTAGTCTGCACCAATAGTGTAGATATAAACAGGCAGCATTTCGATAACAATATTAACTTTATACATTCACATACCTACCTAACAAAATGTAGTTTGACAGGTCAGGGACTGTATGGACCACAGAACAGTTAAAAAAGGTGTAAACTTTTTTAACTGTTCTGTGTTATGGACCGTGAACATTACTCTTTTTGCTAAAAAATAGTGATGAAATGGTCGTATGAAACATAATGTTTTTAAGTTTTTGCATTTGTATGCTCAATTATTCTTAAATAACCGAAAAAATGGGATAAATAAAAATTACCCGATCAGGACTCGAACCTGGGACCCCTCGTTTGCCGGACGAGTGCTCTTCCACTGAGCTACCGGGGCCTGGCGGTACGCCTCGAAATTACTTACCACATTTTTGTTTTTACGTTATATTGCTAACTGGTAGCTCAGTGGAAGAGCACTCGTCCGGCAAACGAGGAGTCCCAGGTTCGAGTCCTGGTCGGGTAATTTTTATTTATCACATTTTTTCGGTTATTTAAAAGCCTTTATTTACCCTACATTTCTAAGGCGGACAGTCGCGTACAAATTCATTATTTATCAATCGAAAGGTAGGTACATACTTTTTTTGACCCGTAGAACGACACATTTATGCATACTTACCTACCACCAAGGTACGGAAAACAGTATGGAAATCCAAATCGTTCTCAAACCCTCAACAAATCTACTTTGTATTTCCGATTTTTAATTTTAAGAGTTAGTAAGTAAGTACTCTTCCCCGTACTTATTACAAAATGCATGACAGAGCACTGTCTCCAAAGAATAAACTTTAACAAAAATTACTAGCAAACCAAAAGAGGGCAAGGATAAATAATGATTTTGTACGTGACTGTCCGCCATAGAAATGTAGGGAAATTAACAAGTTTTTATTTTCAAATTAAAACAGTCCAAAATAATGATTGTTTCGTACGACTATTTCATCACTATTTTTTAGCACAGAGCTTAACTTGAAAGTCGAAGACGTTCCGGAGAAGTTCGATCTTTTCAAAATTCAAAAAGTTTTATTCATCTTAGGAATTTCACAAAACACTTGATGAAGTCAGTCATCACATACTTCGGCTTTAACTAGTTGTTGATAGTTGTTAAATAAGAAATTTCAGTAGACCAAGAGACAAAAAAAGCCGGCGGAAAAAAACTCTTGGCACTCTTTTTCAGTCAGAATTATCAAATTAATACAAATAGGTACCTAGGTACAGTACAAATTGACCGTGACATGAAAAAAAAATTAACACAAGACAGCTAATGGGGAGTTTTCTGACAGCTCATTAAAAAAACAAAACTGTACAAATTTGGTACAAAAGGCTTCGATAGATGGCGCTTTACAAAAGGCGAAGGCGAAGAATTTATTCCACACTGCGTTTTTTAAAGTAAAATAAATTAATTGACGTCTGTATCAGAAATTGAACGTATAATTAACCATATATGGTAGATACTACTTACCTACACTATAGTTTACAGACTTAACGCCTTCGGCTTTTTAAAAGTGCCATCTATAGAGGTTTTTTGAACTAATTTTTATGAGCTGTCAGAAAACTCCCCATTGTGAGAGCCAATGTCATGCCACAACCAAATTGCTTGCATAGCAGATGCAATTAGCTATGGATGCACAATACGAACATGACAAACTGGACCAGAGTATTTGAACAAGAATGGAATAAAATAGTCATAGTATCATTAGCAAAACGACCTGGCACCGCTAGCAGCACCCGTTCACGAGTTAACGCAAGCACCAGCCATCACCCTCCTCAACCATATTTTAGAGTATGAATACTTGTACTGTTATTTTTAAATACACCTAATTTAACGGTATGTCGTCATACAGAAAAAATATAAGTACCTACAGAAATTCATACCGGTATGCAGTCCTTGCCGCAGATATTGACACGATATTTACACTGCAGAAAAGGGCTATTCGTGGAATGTATAAACTTGGGAATAGAGAATCTTGACCCTCGCATCACATAATATAGGATACCAATCTCTCTAAACTTTTCTCGAAGAGATTCTCTATTCCCAAGTTTATACATTCCACGAATAGCCCTTTTCTGCAGTGTAAATATCGTGTCAATATCTGCGGCAAGGACTGCATACCGGTATGAATTTCTGTAGGTACTTATATTTTTTCTGTATGACGACATACCGTTAAATTAGGTGTATTTAAAAATAACAGTACAAGTATTCATACTGAAATAATTCGTGTAGGTTCGCATATCTCCGATTTTAGTAATTCTTTTTTTATACTAGGTATTGTTCAACTTAGGGTATACTGCTAAGTTTCATCAAAATCGGTTCAGTAGTTTTTGAGATAGGGATTTTCAACCGACTTTTTTTTTCCAATCGAAGCTGGCATCATCGCACAACTTGCGATACACATTTGAAACCGTTAGCGACATCTAGAGGTGGTATTTAACTGTTAATAACGAAAAGTGCATATTTAACCGCTTGGTTAAAATCAATATATATAAAACTGTTCCGTTACTGACTGAGTGACTGAGGTACTGAGTGACTGAGTGACTGACAGACAACGTACAGCCGTAACTACTGGGCGTAGAGAGCTGAAATTTGGAACATACATTCTTTAGAGAATGTAGGGGTGCACTAAGGAAGGAATTCCCGAAATTCCCACGGGAACGGGAAATATAGGACTTTTTAATTATGAAAAATCTTATTCCTGGAGTGTACAGATGTGATACTTGGCATGAAGGTTCTTCAAAGAGTGACTGATTGTGCTACGAAAAAAATTCCCAAAATTCCCACGGGCACGGGAAATATATGATTTTTAGTTTGTATGAAAAAAACTTATTCCTTGAGTGCATGGGTGTGATACTTGGTAGAAAGTTTCTTTCAGTGGGTGTCTGGTTGTATATTTTCTGAAATTTCCACGAGAAGGGTTGTTAAGCACATACGAAGTTGCGGGATAAAGCTAGTTCATGATGTGCATTTTGTTGATTTTCTTAATGAGTCTTTGTAACCTTATTAACTTTTTATGTACACACTACAAATAATAATAGAACAAAGAAATATAATTAGGAAATTGGTATAAAGGTACTGCTTGAATAGAAAATTACTATATAAATAAATGAACATATAATTCATATACACACCTACATACATATATAATAATAATAATAATAATAATAAATCTTTATTTGTATCTCTCAAATATACAATACAATAAGTAAATATAACTAAACTATAAACAAGAAAACTTAAGGTAAGTAGGTTAGTTAGACGGTAAATGGTAGAACAAAACATAATACAGAAACAAGGAACATGTTTACAAACAGTATGAATATTAGCTATTATAACTATTAAACCGGTTTATAATTACATTTTACAAAAATATCCCTAAATATGCCTATTTTATAATAAATTATCCAATGCTTGCTACAACGAAGCTAATATCATACTAATGGAGATACGTTAAATAATAACTACAAATTAAAACATCACAAAAAGTCCAGTTTCTAAGTTACCAAAATGTAGGTTATATAGGAATGCTTACACAACTCCAATATTACAATATTACTAAACTCGTAGGTACCTATTAAAATTAGAAATAAAAATATCCTTAAACATACCTACTTATACTTATTATTAAACAATCAATCTTACTTACAACAAAACATAAATCTCTTAAACATAAACCAAGTTTATTGCCTAACTAACTACTTTTATTAACAAAACTGTCAACAAAACAAAGAAAAAAAACAGAATTGTAACAGACGGTATACTTATTGATGCGAATTTCTTTACCTTCCGTGCTAGTCGCAACTGTGTTACGGCAAGGTAAGAATCTCACTCATTGAATTGTCGTCCGTATTAATATAGCGTAAGGATTGTAATTTAAAAAAAATGTACATTACTAGAGTAGCAAAACAAAATATTAGTGAAAAGAGACGAAACGATGATGAATGCAAAGTACAGTTGAACCGTCACAGTACACCCAAAACATCCAGAAGTAATGATTTCTATATATATTTTAGTTTTAAATTATTATTTTAATTTTTTTTTATAGAAGTTGTTTACTGTACTTATAGTGATTTAGAAAAACTATATTATTACAAAAATAAAATTAAAAACAATGCTTATAAACTAAGTATTTACCTATTTGTCCAGCCACATAGGAATAAAATAATATGAAATAAAATAAAACAAATATAGAAGAAGAAAAAAACAAAAAAAATAAATAGTAGCAGGGCTATATACTAAAACTATACTTTTTGTATATATACTTAAGTATTGCAAAAATACTGGTTGCATATACACATATATTGGTAGTAAAACTAATACAAAACTTAAATACTTAATTATAAATACATATCAATAATTGGCATACTTAATTGATGATTTTAATTAGATCCTCAGTTTGCTCATAACTCAAATTACTCAGAAACTTGTCCAGTGCCCTTCTGCAAACAAATCTACTCAAAGAGTAAATATTTTTCTCTCTATTAATACGATTGTAAACCAATGGAGCTAAAAAGAAGGAGAAACCCTGCGCAAATACCGTTTTACAGACAGGAACATCAAAAACTTTGTATGTTCTCCTAGCAGACTGGTTCATACGCCCTTGTAATTTGTGTTGTCTTAACAAAGTCGTTTTAATAAATAGTTGTCGAATATTTAGGACACCGAACTCCTCATAAAGCTTAAATGTTGGATACTTGAAATGTTTGAAATTTAGCACTTTAATAATGCATCTAAGCGTTCTTTCAATTCTCAAAAGAATAGTTTTTCTAGCTCCACCCCAGGCACAAATGCCATAAGTTGCTATTGATTGGCACAAGGATAAATATACTATTCTGTTAGTTTTCTGGTCTCTTAGATGTCTAATTCTTTCGAAAATTGGTATCAGTTTACGGAGTCGACTTTTCAGATTGTTAATGTGATGTTTCCAGCTTAACTTATTGTCTATGTCGATACCAAGATATTTCACACTTGCAGCAGGTGACAACACATAACAATTACAACTATTTACATCCCAACAAAATTCGTTATGCACTTTTATTTCAAATTCCTTCTGAGGTTGTTGACGATTATTTATACTAAATGTAAGGTATTTAGACTTATCAAGGTTTAGGGAAAGAAGACTTAGATCAAGCTGTTTTTTTATGGTACGCATACCAACCTCAGCGCTAGATTTTACTTTAGCCCAAGATTCATCGTGAAATAATATGACTGAATCGTCAGCAAATGTTACTATTTTTGCATTTGGGAGTTGAGTGCTGCACAGGTGATTAACATAAATCAAAAAGAGGGTAGGTCCCAGCACTGAGCCCTGCGGTACACCGAATTTGACTTTAAGCCTTGAGCTAATGACATCACCCAATTTTACTCGCTGCATCCTGTTGCTTAAATAGCTTTTAAAAATATCCAGTGCAGTGCCCCGAATTCCAATAGATTCTAACTTATGTATTAGAAGAGGGACAGAGACAGTATCAAAAGCTTTGGCTAGGTCCAAAAAAATGCCCAAACACTTTTTGTTACCGTCCAAACCTTGAGCAACATGAGTAATCAAGGTCTCGATGGCATCTACAGTGGACTTATTTTTCCTGAAACCAAATTGGTTGTTCGATATTAAATTATATTTTTCCAAATAGTTTACTAAACGAATATTAATAATTTTTTCTAGGACTTTAGCTATTGTGGGCATTAGTGATATTGGACGGTAGTTAGTGATACTGCCTCTATCTCCGGACTTGAATATAGGAACGACAACGGATTCCTTCAAAACATTAGGAAATATACCAGACGACAAACATAAATTAAAAATGTGAGTTAAGGGGAGGAGTACAAGTCGTATGTGTTTTTTTAGAAACGATGAGGACATTCCATCCCATCCAGAAGAGTTATTTATTTTTAGTGACATAATTATTTTGAAAACCTCCGATTCATCCGTATCAGAAAGGTAAAAGGAATTTGGTGGTGTATTCATTTCAAAGTGTTTTGATACGAGATTATCTTCCGTTACATTAAGCCTTTGTAAGATATTTTCTGACAATTTAGACCCAACGTTAATAAAGTAATCATTAATGCAATTAACTAGGTCTTGTGGATTTTGACCTTGTTTAAATAATTCCCCTGACTCCTGAGACTTAACTGAAGATCCCAAACTGCACACCTGTTTAATAACTTTCCAAGTTCTTTTTATATCATTCTTGCATTTGACTAGCTCTTGCTTATCGTGTTCATCTTTAAGTTTATGAATAATATTATTACATTTATTTCTGTAACGCTTGTAGATGAATTCAAGCTCTTTGTCGTTCGGTGATTTGCTGTGTCTTTTATGTAAAGTATCTCTAAATCTCATACAGCGCAATAGGCCAGGAGTTATCCATGGCTGAAATGTTAATTGCCGGTTGGGTATCTTTAAGTTATATGTTGACTTTTTAATTGTATTAGATATCATTTCCATGAATAATTCAACAGCATGATTAGGATCTTTTATTGCAATAAGGCCATTCCAATCAATTTTTTTTAGTAGTATGTCAACTCTGCTATGATCTACTTTCTTAACATTTTTCTTGTGGTGTTTTATTCCAAATTCTTTTTTAACTGGTATGCATAAGTATAAACAGCTATGATCAGTGACAGCTGAATGACAGACTACTGTTGTCATTTTGGTGTTTGATTTCACGAAACAATGATCCAAACATGCATTAAGACGAGTAGGTATTATGTGACGGGGCAACAGGCCGTGCATGGCTAGCAAGTCCGAATACTCATCAGATTGCATGTTATTAATATTGTCTAATATATCAATGTTTAGATCCCCAGTTAAGTATATATTTGGTATACATTTTAAATCAAACAAAAGTTTATCTAGGGATGTATTAAAATTAGCTATTGAAGAAAAGGATGGTGATCTATATAGACAGACAAATACGTGCTCATGACCAATTTTTACTACAAGACAATCGGCATCGGCAATGTTAGGTTCATAAACTGACACATTAGATATATTATTACGAATATAAACAACTACTCCACTGTTCTGATTGACATGTTGAAGACTAATATAGCCATTATAATCCTGCAAATTAGGAATCAGTTGTGACTTTTTTAACCAGCACTCCGTTAAAATAATGAGATCGTAGTCAATCATACTTCTACTTAAAAATACTTTGAAGTCCTCAAAATTACGATTTATACTTCGTATGTTTTGGACTATAACATTAAGGGACTTTACTGAATTAGGTTTGTATTGCAAAAACACTTCTGGGTTGTCGACTGCGACCGAATCACCGAAGTTGACATTTTTATCAACCTCAGTGACAACCTCCTCAATATCATTAACCATCATAATAGAATGGTAATAAAAATAAGTAAAACGTTCCAGTCCCAGTCGACAACTTAAGCCTCTGAGTTATTAGTGGCGATATCTTATACGAGTTTAAATATGTTTTCATGTCAAACACGAAACTGAGGAAATCATCATATAATATGAATAAGTAGTATAATATAAACAGAAAATAAATAAAAAATACCTTATAATTCAATGGCATGCACAATTCATAATTTAGAGGGATAAAACAAAACTTACAGTTATAATATAAAAAATATAAGGAGAAAGAGCGAAAGCAAGTGCTAAGGAAAGTTAAACTAAGTTCAAAGAAATGGCGTAATTTCTTTCCACTTACAGAAAATAGTCAGTCCAATTTTAAAGCTGCAACTTGTCCTAGTGATTTAACTATAATGGCTGGTTGACCCTCAGATTTCCGAAGAAGAATATTCCCTCTAGAAGTCCAACAAAATTTGAAAGAACCGTTTTTGACTAGTTCCCTGGCTGCTGTTAGAATTCTTTTAGACATAAAAGTTAGGGGCTCAGATATGTATACTTTGGCATTAAGATCGGACATGCCAAGTTTTTCAGTAGTCAAAGGGTTGTCTTTATTTTTAATGGCATAATTTTTCACGGCTTTTAGGAATTTGTCCTTTTCAGTAGTATCAGCATATTCTATGTGAATAGGTGCATTATTTTTACCTTTTCTGTATATATTTAAGCCACTAGCAAATGGGGTTTGAAGAGTTAAATATATTTTTTCCACAGCCTCACGAACATTTTCGCCCTCTTTCTTGGGAATATTTCTTACTTCTACAATATTTTTCAAATTATTTTTAAGAACTCCATTTAGCTGAACCTCCAATTCATCAATACGCTGCAGCGCTTCCGCATTCTTAATCTCCATTGCATCGATTTTATTAGACACTTCCTTATAATTAGCAGTACTTGTTTGTAATAACTTTAAAATCTCATTATTCGATTCCAGAATTTTCTTGTTCTGCTCCTTTATTTCTGCCATATCAGAATTGAAATGTTCACGTAATTGTTCCAAAATTGAATCTTTCATTTCATCAAGCTTTACTTGGTCCGGATTTTTGCGTTTCCTTGTATTAATATTCATTATCAAATTTTTGTTATTTTCTTGTGGTTCGGAAGAAAGGTCTGGATAAGATGCGTATTTAGCTTGACTACTGGAGTTTGGTGATCGTTGCATTTTATCTGACAATATTGGGTATACTGTTCCTTGCTAAAGTTGCACAAAGTTGAGACGTCGTAAATAGTTATTACAATGCTTAGGAAATAAATGCGTTAAAGTTATGCTATTACGGTTGATATTCGCTTTTTAACTATTTTAGGAATGATCGCACGCGTCTCTCGTCTACAGTGGCTCGAGTGAGAAATGATAATAAAATACATTATTACATAAATAAACAATATCATTTAGATACCTATAACTAAACGTAAAATAAAGTCTAATTTCCACAAATTATGTTAAGGAGAGTTAGTGCTCTCTAATCCTTGTCTTAAAAATGTACAAACTTTTCGATGTTCGGATTTCGTGAGACAATGAATTCCACAGTAGGATTGAGTGGACGGAAAAAGAATAAGAAGCAAAATCAGTCTTATGGACAGGCATGTCTAGTAAACCACGCTTCCACGGTCTACGAATCGTATCATTTGGATGAGCGAATGAAAAACGATCACGCTAATAAAGAGGAGAGTTTGGGCTATTGAGGACATTAAACAGGAGAAAAAGTATTCGAGTGTTCCTACGAAAACCGGAGAATCTTGCGATAGTGGGATACACGATCATATTTTTTAAGATTGAAAACAAAGCGAATACAAAGATTTTGCAAGCCTTCCAATTTGATTAATAGCTCCTCGGTGACATCCAGGCAAAAAAACTTTGGAGGCTTTTTAGAGAGTGGAACGAGAAATTAACTTTCCGACTAATTTCACTAACATAAGCGTTCCAGGTGAGGTGAGGGTCAAAAATAACCTCTAAATTTTAAGCTTTGTCGGTGAGAGCAATCGGAATACCGTTCATTAATATAGGAGGTTAGACCGAGATATTAAGGCATCTGCACATATTTCGACTACCAATGATCATGGCTCGAGACTTATTAGGATTAACAAGAAGGCCGAAAGATTTCGCCTAATCACTGATGCGACTAAGGTCTTCATTCATTAAAGTGATGTTAATACTTTTTAAACTTTTAATGACTAATCCTATTTTTAATTTGTCTATTGGATGTGTTGTATTTGTGACAGACTCGTCACCAGTCAACTCAATAATAATTGTTGGCGAGGCAGATGATATAGATTGAGAGTAAGGGACCAACACTTTAAATAGGAGTTGTGTATAGTCTATCTGAGCCTTAATGGCATCCTTTTCTAATCTATCAATTCGTTCTTGGCCACTAGAAAGTTGGGTTTGTGATCACTGTAAGTTTTATAAATTGTTGTCATATTCAATATAACAACCATCAAATTCCCTAGTTTGTCTTTTCAAATGATCTCTATCCTCTCTAGTTTCCAAGCATAATGCATGAATTTCAACTAACTCTGCTTTAAGGCAAAATTTTCGACCAGGAAAAAGTCGGCGTTATCGGTGTCAGTTGAGGAGTTGTGAGGGTCGTGTTCACGAAGATCGGCGGATTGTATCTGTCAGGATGGCGTGAGAGATATCTGAATAGTCCCAAAATTTGTAACAAACAACTCTACTGTAAAAAAACTGTACATGCCTCAAGCAATTCAATAATAAATAACTAGTGACATAGACACGCCGTTCTGACGTCAGCTTGGCGCGCATAGTCGTGTATTGCTCCAACGTGTGGGAATTGGGAATTATGTTCTCGAACTTATATGAATAAACTGTGCCTAAACTGTACCCAATAAAACTGCAAATAAAAAAATATTTCACAAGGTGATATCTGTCAAATCCATAAAAAAAATTTTTTACTGCCCATTGATTAAAATAATAAAGTATTCATTATAAAGAATGGTCAAACTTATTTCAAATATTATATTTATTATAGTAAACGCTCTCAAAACTTGAACGTAAAATAAGATATAAAACCTAAACCTAATGTTTATATTGAAAAATTAATGTTTGAAGTGAGGGAAACATTATTTTTATTGGCAGTTTTATGAGGTATAGTTTATTGATATATGTTTCAGAACATAATTCCCACGCGTTAGGGCGATATGCGACTATGCGCGCCAACCTGACGTCGGAGCGGCGCGTTTCTACTATTTACTTATTATTGAATAGCTCGAGGTACAGTTTTTTTTCACATAGGTACAGTTGAATACAGTTTAGGTAGAGTTGTTTGGTGCAAATTTTGGGACTATTCAGACATCTCTCACGCCATCCTGACAGACACGGCGGATTGCCGACCTAGTACGGAACGATTGATTTCTATTAATACTTTCCAATTTCTCAAATTCATTATCCTCCCTTTCCTTTAACAGCTGTTCACATTGCGGAACTGTACTCTTTTGAACTTGAATGGCAGATCAGGGGAATGCGAGGTATAAAAAGCCGTATTTGTTTAGTTATGATAAGTATCTAGTTTCTCTTTGGCACGTTCAGTTAATATTTTAGCTTCGAGTGTATTTTGATGTAAAACATTGATTTGTTCACTCTGCACCCATTGCACAACTTGGGCAGTTTTTAATTAATTAGGGCAGGAGGCCCGGTTGTGGCCATTTTTTCGAAACAAAGATTTGTTGAAACAAATGCAGCTCAGTGGGGATTTATGGAATAATAAATAACAATTCCCACCACATTTTTTTCCCTTAAGTATGTATTTTTATTTTTTTATATAAGTAATAACGATAATATTTATGTTCAACTTTCATTATAAATGTAAAGAAAAAATAAATATGGTGGGGATTGTTATTAATTATTCCATAAATCCCTACTGAGCTGCATTTGTTTTACCAGTGGGGTTGTCTGGGGAAAAAAGTAACAATCCCCACGGGTGGGGATTATAGGAATAAATCGGGATAGTTATTAATTATTCCATAAATCCCCACTGAGCTGCATTTGTTTCGCCAGTGGGGATTTCTGGGGAAAAAAGTAACAATCCCCACGGGTGGGGATTTTAGGAATAGGTAAATCGAAAAATCCCCTCCCACATTGATGATGACATCGTTGCCATACGAATCATTTTAAATTGTGACTAATAAATAAGGAGGAAGTCCCATATAAATCTCACCTGTAAGAAGAAGCCGTAAGGGAAGAAGAAGAAGCTGTAAGGGAAGCCGTGCCGATCCTGTCAACTATCGACCAATTTCAATCACCTCCATACTTTGCAAAGTCATGGAACGTGTATTGAACAATCGACTCCTGGCATACCTCGAGACCAACGAGCTCCTAAGCGACAGCCAATATGGTTTCCGCAACGGACGCTCGACCGGCGATCTTTTCGTGTATGCCACACACTTATGGAGTGAGGCCTTGGAGGGTCATGATGAAGCAATAGCTGTATCCTTAGACATTTCCAAGGCCTTTGACAGGGTCTGGCATGATGGTCTCTTAAGTAAGCTTCCAGCATATGGCATACCGATTGGGCTCTGCGACTGGATATCTGATTTTCTGAGGGAACGGTCAATTCGAGTAGTCCTAGGTGGCTACTCCTCCGACCAAATGGCAATTAATGCCGGGGTACCTCAGGGATCTGTTCTCTCTGCAACATTATTCTTGCTGCACATTAATGACCTCTTAACACCGGGCATTATTGGTTATGCTGATGGCAGCACAGTCGTAGAGAGATACGTATCCAATGCGCGAGCGAGCCCCCGTGAAATCCAGAGTTTAAGAAAGTCAATGATGAGCGCGTTGATTTGACCTTACGGAAAGTATCCGATTGGGGTGAGTCGAATTTGGTCAAATTCAACGCGTCCAAAACTCAGGCGTGTCTATTCTCCGCAAAAAGAGCACCTTCACATTTACGCCCACTTTCCAAAATGTATCTGTCCCCGTCACTGACCATCTAGGGCTTTTAGGCGTAACTGTAACATCCAGTTTAAACTTCGGTCAACAAATTGTGTCCATGACTCAAGTAGCTTCGAAAAAGTTGGGAATCATCTCGAAGGTACGGCGGTACTTCGGCCCTGCACAGCTTCTTAACTTATACACAGCTCAAGTGCGATCATGCATGGAGTACTGCAGTCATCTTTGGGATGGTTCTGCAAATATCAACTAGAAGCGCTGGACTCCGTTGACCGAAGAGCTCGTAAACAAATTGACGACGTCGACCTTACAACCAAAAAACTGCAGACCTTAGAGCATCGTCGTAAGGTTGCGTGTTTAACCGTGTACTACAGGATACATTTTGGTGAGTGCGCCAGTGCTCTGTTTGAACAAATTGAACCCTCACCCTTTTACCATCGGACTACTAGACGCAGACAGAACTTCCATCCGTATGTGGTAGATATTCCAAAAAGTCGAACTAAGCGCTTTGACGGTGATACGGGTCGCCAAGGTTTGGAATGAACTGCCTGCGTCTATTTTCCCTGACTGTATAGCAGGCCTGGCTCACTCCGCGCGGTACATCCGTTATTTACCTACAGCGAAGCGCACCGCCGGCGCTACTCGAATGGGTCGTGTATCACGCGCGCGCCCATCGGGACGTTGTAGATACCTACCTACCTAATAGCACTCACAGTAATTCTATGATCGAGGTCGCAAATAGTATTTAAAAATGGACATAAAAAGAAACAAATATTCAATTAGATTATGTTTGGATTTGATTATGTTCAATTTAGCAAACAAAACATATGTAGCATTACTAATTATTCGTCGTCACTTTTTTTTCATTTTGTACTGTAGGTAAGTTTAAACAATATTTTTTACAAAGGTAGAATAACAGTAATACCTACATCGGTAGATACTTAATTACAAATAAGGAGATTAATTATTCTTCACTAGGCAGCAACCCTAACAGCGTAAGAAAAGATAAGAGGCATGCGATAGAAAGAGACAAAACTTCTAGGTATATAAATTTGCAGGTACGTAATGCTGTGCGAGCTGAATTCCACCGTATCGCGTCATAGCAAGACTCGAATTTATTTAGATCTTCTTGCGGAGTAATTCTTCTGTACCAACTATTACTTATTCTGTGCCAGTATAGTCCTAGTACTTTTAAGCGTCGAGTGAATAGGTTTCTCGTGGATGGACGTGTACCACCTTAGTCTTCATGTTCACTTAACATCAGGTGTCATGGAAGACAAACGTCCCATCCATACTTAATAAAAAAAAAAAGAAAGCTTCGTCTTCTTTCTTAATCTTTACCTACGCAGCTATTTTTTACTTGTAATTTTTATCTTTGTAAGGTTTGATTAGAATAACTCTAACGCCCCTGCATAAGCGTGTGATAAGAGGCGACTAATGCGGGTGAGTCCGTGGTATGATCCCGTCAGAGTCCGACTGGCTAGCGACCACCCTGTCCATTTCTGTTCCGGCAATACATTATGAAGAGCCAGTTCTTTCCTAGGCCCGTGTGCTTTCATCTTCGACCTCATGTTTACTTATCATCAGGTGAGATTGAGATCAAACGCGGGCTTTAATAAAAAAAAATTCTCTCTATACCTACCAATTTTCAAACTGCTAAGTAACTCCATAAATAATAAAATTTTCAGAGAAATTTTACCGCCCCAATTTACCTCTTTATATTTTTTCGATCGATGCAATAAAATTAGGGTGTCATTTTTACAGATTTAGGTCGGTTCGATTTCTGGTTCACAAATCTGGTTTCTGGCAAGCAAATTTTAGAAAAATCTTTGAATGCAGTTCTATTTCTTTTCCAAAATAAAGGAATGTATCTTTCCAGGAATGAATAGCACCAAATTTTCGGCGAAATTTGTCGAAATAGAAGAGTGCAAAAAAATTATTGTCGAAGCAAGAATAGTGAAGTTATTCGATCGTGTTTGATCATAGCCGCGCAATCGAAACGCGGAGAATGGCGCGGCCATGGAGATCTCGATAACTAAGATAGCTAGAGATCTACTGTCGAATTCATAGAGAATTTGTCCACGTTAAAACAGCGTTACAGAGGGTTTACAAAGCACAACCAAAAAAAGGTGATTCATAGACGATAAATGACATTGTAAACATACTATAACGGCTTTTTAAACATGTCAAATTTACAATCACGATGAGGCTTCTTTAAGCCCATTGTACCGGCCGAGTCTACCCGAAGGTTAACGAATATTAACGAGTTATTGAAATTGATAATTTGCTGTTTCACAGTTTCACTCTTCGTCTTCCTTCCTAGTTCCCTGTGATTATTTTTTTCGTCGCGTCAATTTGTGGTCAGTGATGGATGGAAGTCGTCGTGGCGCCGTGGTTACTGTGTGTATCATACGATATCACAGGTTAAGCAACATTCGGCGCGGTCGGTACTTTGATGGGTGACAGCCGACCATTCATATTACTCACGACGACTTCCGTGCTTCGGAGGGCACGTTAAACAGTCGGTACCGGGTGCTGTATACTTGTATACAGTAGTCGCTAGGGTTTGTCAGAAGCCATCTAGGCGCCCTAAAAAATTCTGGCATCCACCACCCAGCACTGGGCCAGCTTGGTGGATTATGGCCTATACCTTCTCTGCACCCAGGGGAGAGACTCATGCCCTGCAGTGGGCTCATTACAAAGAGTTGTGATGATGATGATGATGATGGATGTGATGAACAATTTGATTAACATACAGCTGATAGCTCGTATTGATGCAAATAGAGTGCGACGTAGGAGAAAGGAGTACCGACGAAGAAAAGACCCTTTTACTCTAGACGATATTGAATTTAAAAAGAGATATCGCTTTAATAAAGATACTGTACGGCGTATTACCGATTTAGTTCGTAATGAAATTACGCGATGTCCAAGAGGGTTTGCAGTATCCCCTGAGCTACAGGTGCTGACAGCGTTGCGGTGCTGGGCGAGAAATGAGGTTAGTACAGGGAGTGTGTTTCCATCTGAGTGCGGTGAGAGGATGTGAAGATGAGTCTGATGTAATTATATTGACCATTTCTGGCTCTTTATTTTCCTTGCCTCACAAAAGAAAATCTCACTATAAGGCGATAGGTATTACAAAGAGGATATCTCTTGTGAAGCAAAGCCATGTACACCCTGTACAGAGTTCATATTTTATTGTAATACTTGTACGTATTTCACCCACAATAACAATATTTTATTTCAATAATTTCAGGTTCAGGATGACAGTGGTGAGCTTCATGGCATAAGCCAAGCTACTTTATGCCGCATTTGCGCTAGAGTAGCAAGAGCTCTTGCCCGATTAAGTAAAGAGTTCATTTTCATGCCCAACACTGTGCAGGAGCAAGAACAGGTGATGAGGGAGTTCCGAGCAATCAGGAACTTCCCAAATGTAATCGGGGCAATAGATTGCACACACATCCGCATTAAAAAAACTGGTGGTATTTTTCCAAGAATAGTCGGGAGTCGGGGCACAGAAAATTTAAATAAACGAAGGCACTGAACAAGGCGATAAATCTATAATAATTTGTGACGAAACTGACGAAAACAAAAATAAGTAATGAAATGAAATGTCTGTATCGACCTGTCAAATGCCAATTATAACTGCAAGTAAATGAAATATCCATAGCCCTAGGGCAAAAAAAACACAATTTTATCTCTGGTGCAATGAAATGCGACGTTTCCGCTCATGCGTAATGTAATCCGTATAATAACGGTGTATTAGTTAAAATAGGATTTTCAGATGTCTATGAATCACCTTCACTTACAACACACTATAAACCTTAAAGAGTGTTGTAGCTAAAATGCACTTTAAATGCTTTTAAACTATTTTCTATGAATTTGACTGTTAGTCTTTTTTGTTAAAGGAAAAGTGAATTAGTCGAGAATTGTCGAAAAAGCAAAACTTCAAAAATAGAAATTTCAAAGTTATGACCGCGCCATTCTTCACTTCCGGTTTTTTCGTCTTTGATTATTTCTATAATCCACGACTTCTAATGGCTGAAATTGACCCTAGGTGTCGTCAAATAATTTGTCGATTCTAACAATACCATTTTAAATTTCTAATATCTAATAATTCAAAAAAAAACAGTAATTTATCCTCCTAAGGTCCCGCGTACATTATAATGTACATATTTGAAGTAATGCTTCAGACCCAGCTTAATATGGTGTAAGAAGAACTAAGCGCCCATTGTACATTTATAGTGTACAATATTTTTTTATGTGCTTCAGGCCCAAGCATTACTCTTATTTTTTTTTTTAGAAAAATACGTCCGTCTTTTTAAATATTTTTTAGATGATTTATGATCAAAATAGGGACCGGGTGGCTTTGAATGCGATAGATTATGTTCCTTTAAATGTACAATGGGCGTTTATACAATGAAATATCTTGGGGAAAACAGAAAATTAAAATTGATATTTTTATAGATTTTCTTTATATTATTCATTGAGTTATTGTCGAAATTTTCATGCGAACAATAACTTGAAAACTTCCTCTTCCTTGAGATTTCAGCTCTTTGTCGTCCGTTAACATATCTCGAATAGCAGTCAGTGTTCTATTCTTCATTAGAGTTTCTGTACCTCTTAGTCCGCGGCTTTCAAGTGCATCTACCAACACTTTTGATATAACGGTCATTATTTTACGAATCTCAACTAATCTCTTTTTTTAGTAAAAGTTAGGTAGCTATGCAAATTTTTTTGTTTAAATTTACTCATTGGCTGGTTAGAAAAAAAAAACGATATTCTATTGTTTTTTTACAAAACAAAAACGAATGCATTTAAATAGAATTTCAATGCATTTTCTTTCTTATATCGACTTATATAATTGAATTTGGTGTTGAATCTTCATGTTACAAATTTTAACAATAATTTAAATAGAGTTATCGATATAATTACATTTTACGTGATTTTATAGATAATTTTTTTACACCATGGAGCGACGTCATTTGACTGCAAATGAAATGCAAAGAGCTGTAAGGATGTTGCATGCGGGAAGAAATCAATCCCAAGTCAACAGGAGCGTTATGTCGTCTTTGGCAGCGTTACACCAACACAGGAGATCCTGCTGAACAACATCCAGGCAGCGGAAGGGGTACCACCGCTCGGCAAGACCTTTACATACAACTGACTGCAAGACGCCAGCCGATGATGACTTCCCGCCAGATAGGTTTAAGGCTACGAAACTCAAGTGGTGTTGATGTTAGCCCCCAAACCGTGCGAAATCGACTCCGTGAGTACGGCCTACGAGCACGACGCCCAATTAGGTAGGTACGCGTGGGAATTATGTTCTGAAACATATATCAATAAACTATACCTAAACTGTACCTCATAAAACTGCCAATAAAAATAATGTTTCACACGTTATATCTGTCAAATTAACATCAAATTTCCCTCACTTCAAACATTAATTTTTCAATATAAACATTAGGTTTAGGTTTTATATCTTATTTTACGTTCAAGTTTTGAGAGCGTTTACTATAATAAATATAATATTTGAAATAAGTTTGACCATTCTTTATAATGAATACTTTATTATTTTAATCAATGGGCAGTAAAAAAATTTTTTTTATGGATTTGACAGATATCACCGTGTGAAATATTTTTTTATTTGCAGTTTTATTAGGTACAGTTAAGGCACAGTTTATTCATATAAGTTCGAGAACATAATTCCCAATTTCCACACGTTGGAGCAATACACGACTATGCGCGCCAAGCTGACGTCAGAACGGCGTGTCTATGTCAATAGTTATTTATTATTGAATTGCTTGGGTACAGTTTTTTTTCACATAGGTACAGTTTAGGTAGAGTTGTTTGTTGCAAATTTTGGGACTATTCAGACATCTCTCACGCCATCCTGACAGATACAATCCGCCGATCTTCGTGAACACGACCCTCACAACTCCTCAACTGACACCGATAACGCCGACTTTGAACCTGGTCGAAAATTTAGCCTTAAAGCAGAGTTAGTTGAAATTCATGCATTATGCTTGGAGACTAGAGAGGATAGAGATCGTTTGAAAAGACAAACTAGGGAATTTAAAAATTAGTATACCATTTACAGGAGCTGTATTTCTAATTATGTATTGCATTTAAATGACGATTTTCGAAAAAGTCTGGCCTGGGTAACGGACGGGTAATTTGACTGGGCTAAAAAGGATATTCCAATCAAATCAGCGCAGCCTCTATCTACCGATTGGCTGTCGCTCCTATAATGATCAGTGGCCTATATCAAGGCGGGTCATAAAGGGGGGATGTATAGTGGGTATACTCAGGTGTTCTGAGGAGTCGCGTGGCCGGTCTTGTGGTCCCCACACTGTCTGGGTACTCTATATCTGTTAGCCACTGGGGTTAGCAGATTATAGAATTCCCTTTCGTCCTTAACAGGATTCATCCTCCTCCCGCTAGAGCTTGCTTTAGTGGGTGCCAAAGAATTTTCGTTGGCGGGAAAACAAAAAAAAAACATCAAAGGTTTATACCTGGCAGCAAAATTAAAACTACACTCATCACAACAAAAGTAGTGTATTTTATTTAGTAACATACATCAACGCTGTTCACAGTACTTCTAAATTAAAATTGAATTAGTACATTTTGTAAAATAGCATTTATTTCTGCCAGTAAATATACAACTTACGACGAGACTAACCCACCTGCGACCTTAGATAAAATTTGCCCACTATTTAATACACTGTCCGAACCAATGTACTCAAAAATATTCAGACCATCCCTTATTTAAAAATAATAAAAGCTTTTGAATATATTTAATTCTAGCAGTAAATAAGGTTGCCTTAACTTTTTTTATACTTTAACATAACATTTAAGACACTCAGTTTAATGCTGCATTCCATTGTAAAACAAATGAATTTTTAAAAGATTAATTTTAAAATTATATTTTGAGTACAATTTTTTCGGTTGTAAAATAAAATAGGAAGTAATTTTATCTATTTTCGAAGGAATGTCTTACGTCAGTCAGTTCTGATATGAACATTAATTCTACATGCCGCGTCCTCTACCACGACCTCTCGGTCCAAAGTTACCACGTCCTCCTCGCGCTCCTCTAAAATTATTATTTAGATTTTTCCTATTATCATTTTTACCATTAACGAAATGACCTCCACGGCCGCCTCTATGAAACGAATTATCCTGATTAAAGTTCCCTCTCGAAGGGCCCCGGTCTTGTTTCTGCGCGTCCCAATTTGGGCCTTGATTGTTCCAGTTCGGACCTTGGCTGTTATCTCTAGGTAGGCCTTGATTGTTCCAGTTGGAACCCTGGTTGTTGTCCCAGTTTGCATTTTGATTCTTATTCCAGTTAGAATTTTGTTTATTATCCCAATTCTGACCCTGATTGTCGCCCTCCCAGTTTTCACCCTGGTTATTCCAGGATGGGCCTTGGTTATTCCAAGAGTTTTGATTATTCCACCCTTGATTTTGATTAGGGGGTTGGTCATCCCACGATTGCTGATTATCGACCCATTGAGAGCCTTGATTTTGGTCATAGGTATCCATCTCTTGGTTGTCTGAATATTGATTTTGGGGTGTAGGTTGCGAAAAGTTATTTGACGAGTTTTGGGGTGTAGGTTGCGAAAAGTTATTTGATGAGTTTTGGGGTGTAGGTTGCGAAAAGTTATTTGATGAGTTCGGGGGTTGTTGTTGCGAGAAGTTGTTAGGTCCGCCTGAGGGTGGGGGCTGCGAAAAGTTGTTAGTCGCATTTAATGCCGGCGGCGGCTGCGAAAAGCTGTTGGAGTTTGAATTGAGGGTTGGAATAACGGAGACGGGTTTCGGGTCAGCCGCAGCTGGAACAGGTTGTGCGTCACCGAAGGACCGAGGTTGCAGGGTGTGACTGATGACATCTGCCGACGACGAGGCAGTGGACGTCACTGCAGTGGCTTTCAAAGAAGCCTGGACCAGAGCGAACAGATCCGTCGCAGAGGACATGTTTTTACTCAAGTCTACGTTGGACACCGCGGGCGCTGGATCAATCTTGGATTCGAGAGATTTCTTTACGACTTCCATTTCCTGGCGGATTTGATTTTCCTTTACTTTTGCAGTGGCTGATTTGAATACCTGGAATAAAAGGGTAATTTAACAAAATCGAAAAAGATGTTAAATGTATTACAACTGTATTTAAATTAGTTTACGAGTAATTAATATTATAGCTAAAATACAAAAGAAATTGATTCTGACTGGGACTCGAACCCAGATATCTGCAACAACCACAAGATGGAACTACGCTAGCAGCATAAATAAATAATCCAAAACACTAAATAGCATTGATGGTGAGATTCATGAGTCATGACTCAGCAGACTTGCGGGGAGATCTGGGTTTGAGTTTCAGCAGGATGGATTTTATTAAGTATTTGTGTCTATAAAATTATATTTAAGCATTATAAAATGTAATAACGCTCTAAGAATATTGTGTAATTTATAGTTGAATTCTTTTCAAGTGGTTTTTGTGACAGTTCAAAATTGACAATCTTTGTGACGTTGCCATAATGAAAATGTTCTATCTTCCATTCAATGGCTTTGACGTATCGAATCAGTTGGTGAAAAAAATGTATACAAACTTCCGATTACACGATGGCCGCTCATATTCATTGATTCAATGTCGATTCAGTAGTGTCACTCACTATCAACTGAATGTTCCGTTTCTTTGAATCTCTCTATTTAAGATGAATATTTTTATGACATTGCCTTAATCTATTTACAGTTAATAATTACACTTTATTGATAGTTCAATTTATAATTTTAACAAATTGACATAGTTTTTATTTTCTTAACGCGCCAATTTATATTTTACATACATACATACATAACGTCACGCCTGTATCACTTATGGGGTAGGCAGAACACCAGAGGTTACAAGACCATCTGATGTCACGTTAAACATATTTGGAGGTACTATAAAAATGGAGAGAGACTATTGTAGTGATAGGGGGCCAGCCTATCGCCCACAAAAACGTCTTTAAAACCTTTGTCCCTTAACTGACTTTTACAGTATGCCCGGGAAGAGAAGCAGCTGGCACATTCTATGTTTTTCTTTCGCTCCCAGTCCAGCATGGAAGCAATTTATTTATATTTTATTAGTTGTGAATAGTTTGCGCGTAATGGAAAACGAGAACTGTCACGAAAATCATTCGAAAACAATTCAACTATAGTAGGTAAAGGCGTCTAAAGCAACCTCTTCGACGGTGTAGTCGTCGTCGTCGTCGCTGTGTATGACGGTGACGCCGGGCGGCGGCGCGGGCGCGGCCGGCGGAGCGACCGTCGCCGCCGCGCTCACGTACTGCCGCAACCTTTCCACACGCAGAGGCTCCTTAGCCTCCAGTTTCTTGAGATATGCGATCAGACTATGCTGCTCTTCGGCTGAGAGCTCGTTGAAGTTTTTGAGCAGGGTCTCTAAGTCAGAGTCGGAGAGACGATCCATCGCTTCAGTTGCGTCGTCTTTGTCGTTTCTATAAGAAGAGGTGGGTATGTGAGTAGAATAGTAATAATGTGTCATTTAAGCATGCTTTGATCTTTGGTGAGGTTATTTTTATATAAGAAACTTTTAAAATGAGTGTATTACCGAGCATTTTAATAATTAATTGGCCTATCTTTAAATGAATAAAAAGATAAAAATACTAATTATAAATAAAACTCAGTTAAATTAATCAAATCATGCATTTTAAAAATACAGAAAAAAACATACTTCTTGTCATTTTCATCATAGGCCGACTGTAAGAGTTGCAGAGCAGAAGCTTTCTGGGTTTCCTGCGGCTTCACTTCTTTGAAAGCGGGTTTCTCTTCCACGAATTGGTTAGCCTCAGCTTCGCGTTTCTTCGCTTCAGCCATACCGACCTGGGAAATAATGATATAATGTGTAATCTCTGTAAACTAAAGGCGAAACTGAATTTACAACATCCCTGATATTCAGATAGAATGCAAGAACAATGTTAACCGTAAGTGACTCCGCTATTCGTACGTATTTAATTGTTGGTTTGTATCACGAAAAAACGCCTTGCTTCAAAGGCGTTTTTAATCAAGTTTTGTAGCGATCAATTCGTCAGGTGACAGGAAAAACTCTCTAAGTACAATAGGAAATATGTTTTTGCAGAAGTACATTTAAATATCAATCTAAATCCCAAGAAAAAGTTGTCATTGCCTTAGATGCAGTAGGAATACGTAGACGTAAAGATCTCTAAATCCAAAATATTTGTTTAACCCGGCAGGATATACTAACTAAGTGCGGGTTACTAACTTGGCACTGCATAAGTTCACTGTACTTACGACGGCGTCCACTAATTGCTCGAGCTCGTCCTTGCTGACGTCACACTTGCCCTGCGCGACGAGCGCGGCCGCCATTTGCAATGCGATCTGCTCGCGGTCCACGCCCCCGACGCCTGCCACTGGAACTACCGCTGCTGCTGTTGATGTAGGCCGCGACTTTGCTTTCTGCTGCTGCTGAAAACAAAACAATAAATTTTATTCATCACGACAACACTTAATAATGAGCCCAAAGTCGAGCTTCGAGTCTAACAAATTTTATTCATTTAATGTATTTACAAGCATGTGACGTCACTGACCACATTACAGATATATATATATATATTTTTATAAATGACTAAACCCGCGTTTGAACTCAATCTCACCTGATGGTAAGTGACGATGAGGTCGAAGATGAAAGCACACGGGTTTAGGAAGGAACTGGCTCTTTATACAATATTGCCGGAACACATTACCGCCGGAGCGGTAACATTTGGCGGCAGACTTTATATAAAGGGTGGTCGCTAGCCAGGCGGACCCAGAAGGGATCCTACTACCAAGCATATTGTCAAAGTGTAACTCTTAATTGTAAATTTCTAAGTAAGTAATTAACAGAACTAAAATAACAACTTAGGGCTAAACTGCTAAAAGAGCGGGCGCCCACGCGGGAGAAAGAACCGTCGAGCGGCAATTTGTTACGAATCCGCGCGTGCATCAAAATAATGCAGTTTAAATTAATTTGTTATTATGTATCTGTCCTCATTCCTTGCATCTTACCATTCTTCGGTCGGCTTCATGCAACGTAGCGGCGACACGAACGACAGCGGCTCGCGCGGCGCCGGCGGCCGCGAACGGAACCAGCCCCGCCTGCACCGCGCCCTTGAGACGCTCCTTGCCGGTCTCTAGGAGAGTCACGGCTGCTTCACGTGATAGAAGCTCTTCGGAAGAGTTGGCACGCTCCTGTTTAAAAATAGAATGGTTTTAAAATTAGAACATCCCCTAAATCGCGAGAGAGTAACTGCTGCTAAATGGTCCCTTATTAAATTAGAATAATTTAGCATGGTTTTGAATAGGCAATACTTATGTTTAAAATTCTATTGGTGTTAATAATAATAAAGTCTGTTATATTAAAACATAACATGCAATGATGATGAATGTAAAGTTGTAAAAATTATAAAATAACACTACAAAAAACCATGATACTCATACCTTTTCCATCTTTATCGCCTCTCCTAGAAGGTCTACAATCTTCGGTCCCAAACTGCCTAAATAGTCTTCCAAAGCGACAAGTAGTCTCAGCGTAGCAACGACGTTCTCAGCGGGGCCCAGGTCCTGTGGCTCGGCCACGTTGCCATAACGCGGCTCCCGGCGTCGAGATGACGCAACGCTATCAGTTCGAGAACGAGCGACGGAAACCTTGGGTTCGGGGATTGATCCGATTGATTCAACGTCAGAATTCCACGGTGATAGGTTTGTGTCCGCACTGAAATAAATTGAATTGTTTAGATTCTAAATCAAATATATTTTTGGTCACGTAAATACAACTTAAAAACGTTCTCGGTATAAATATTTTGTACTCAAACGGATTTACATATATCCTAATTATTTAAAAAAAAACAATCATTTCTTATAGTAAGTTACTTCAACAAAATATCTTTAATCATAATTATATTTCGTAAATTTTCGAACAATTGGCAAAATATGAAATTAATTCGCAAATGTTCGAAATCGTGAATATTGATACTTACGGCTTCAAATCTTCGTCAGAAACATCAGACACCAGTATCTCCTCCGGTTTGTTGTGTTGTATGGTAGGGCTCTTGTTTCGAAGGGTATCTTCTCGAAGGGACAGGGGACTGCGGCTGCGACGGATCGAAGGCAGGTCTATGTATGTACGCGGAGGGCTACGTCTGTTTAAATAGGCAACGAGACTTTAACAATTGAGTTATGATGGCAGTTTATAAAAATAGTGCTGTGTATTTTAATGCAGCGAAAACTAAACTAAGCTTGGCTAGGGAAGGAAGTAAGAATACGATGTTCTACGAATATACATAGATTAGTGGCTTTTCGTTTTACCCTTAGGGCGCGGACCCATGTCTGCGGTGAGGTGAGAAATGAAACTAGCCTGAATGGATTAGGATATGTTTGTTTATTATTTGTAGAATATTTTTTTAATTCTGTGACAGATGCCTGACGAAATTTTAATTGAACATAGTAGTGAATAAATGTGCGTTTGACCACTTTCTGGTAAACACTCTTTTGTTTTATATATTTTATTGTGACAGTGACTTTGTGACAGTAATAAAAAACAAAATAACTATTATTTATAGGTATGTGTACATACGCTTAAATCGCGTCAGAATGTTTCCAAATTAAAGTGAACCTACCACCACTTCGGAAAGTCGATCTGTTGAGAAGAAGTGGTAAGAAACTCAACAGCAATCGTCTTTTTCAACTTAATTTCTAATTTTATATTAATAAGTGCATAAAAGAAACAAACACAAGACAGCTAATATCATCACATAAAAAAAATATACTCTAAATTTTAAAGAAACAGCCTGTGGAGAACAACTATATATGTGCAATGCAAACATGGCAAACTAGGTGCACTAGGTACAGTAAAACTTTTATAAGACTCTAATTTACAAAAGGGAGCCACCGCCGCGCGGCGAACGGCGCCGCACCGCAGACATGGGTCCGCGCCCGGAGCGTTTCGTGTATTATACCTATAATCTGTAACTATCAATCGAGTTTACGAATGGCGCGGCTTATGGAAACTATCAACATCTAGCTCCTTTAGATCGAGTAAAACGAAAAAGATCTAGCTTACAAAACTAAAAAGAGTTCTAAAATAGCAAAAAGAAAAACACAGATACTACGTTGAATAAAGGTTTGAAAACTAGTTTTAATCACAACTCACTTTGACAGAGGGCTTCGAGATTTAGTACGAAGGAGTTTGGGTGGCGGCCGCGAGTTTCTACCGGCCGACCTGCCAGTGCCAAGCCAATATTTAAGTCCGCAGATGAAAACGCGCTTGCGAATAAAGATTTATGATGGTCAAGCAAATCTCTTTGGTAAAAAGTCCTTATGGATGATCTTCAAAGAGGCTTTTAATAGACTACATATTCTGGTTTATATGCCGTAACCTGATCTTACAATATGTACGGCCATTTCATGATTTTATAATAGTATTTCAATCACGGTAGCCATATGAAAAGTGACTTATACTTGCGCGCCTTAAAAACCTTTACATGCACTTTATTTGAATTTTTATTTGTTAATCACGCCAAAACTATTCAACGGCGTTATAAACAAATTAAGAATAAAAGCTATATTTTACAGCAAAGACCTCGTGCATGATCGAAGAATTTCGCATTACTAAGTATTAACTACTGTCGTCACAATACACTTTTTTCCTATCTTAATGTGGTTTTACGTTGCTACAGAATACGTCAGTACTATTTTACATCAGTCTTTAAAAAAATAACAAGTTTATTTTGTTTGCGTAAAATGGGCTCATCACCCTTATCACATAATGAAACACCAGTTAGTATCTACTCTACTCAAATCTACTTTATCTAGTATTTCAGTTTTCATTAAACGATTTTTGACCATCCTTTCTTCAACACTTAAGATTTTCTAATTATGTATAAACAATCAATGCACAAACCTGCGATCAGGTCTATAATCAGGCGACCTCCTCCTCTCAGCCGACATCTTCCTCGCTTCAACCGGCTTCCACGCATCTTGCGGCATCGGCCGGAACCCAGGGGACTTTCTCCTCGGCGGCGGTGACCGCCTGCGCTCCATTGAGCGTCTTCTTCCAGGCGACATGCGTCTAGCCATGTGGTGATACGGCGACCTGCGACCGCGACCTGGCGATCTTCGTCTCTCCATAGATCTACGTCTTTCTAAGGAACGACGTCTTTCTGGTGATTTTCGTCTTTCAGGAGATCTTCGTCTTTCTGGCGATCTGCGTCTTTCGGGAGACCTTCGACGGGGTTCTGGGTGTTTTGGCTTCGGTTCAGGAGAACGCTTCTTCGATTCGACTATACGGTTGTCTGGTGGCGTCAAACGCAGTTTGCGGTAAATCTCGTTGACAATCACACGTAGTTCTTCGTTGTGGATCTCTTTCATGCGCGAAGTCCAGTACACGATCCATTCTGGTTTAAAGTCATGTTTGGATGCATCTTTTCCCTCTGAAACAAACCATAATTTTTCAAAATAAGTAACTGCTATAATCATAAGAGTTTTCACAATCATTTCCTGTATCTAACTTATTATAGGGCACATAAAAGCAATCTCAAAAAACTTGGGATTGAAATTCACATCCATATTAAATTAAAGCATATAGCATCTCAAAAAAGTTGTTACAGTACCGATTGTTCTTTCATCTACAGGCGTCATCCCTAAATGGCTTCACAAGTCCCTTAAAACACTTTCACTAGCTGCGCATACCAATCACCTCATACAATAAGCTTTAATACCTGCCGCATAGTTAGAAAATTCTTGAGCACTGAAACGGATTGTCTTAACACCACACTCACTACTCCTTACTATCGCACACAAGCTTCCAGTCAATCTAACACTCAAGGCACACTGAAACCTAGTTTGCAGCCTACCTTGCATCCAAACACATGTACTGATATGCACATAGCTTAGGACCGTGCATACCAGAAAACCGAGAGAAAATGAAGTCATGAAAAATAATATCAATAATTAACTCTTTACTGCACAACTACAAATATATAGACAACCTACAGAAATATTAGGCAAACCAAATTTTCGAAAAATCTTTGAATGCAGTTTTATTTCTTTACCAAAATAAAGGAATGTTTCTTTGGAGTAAATTTTGCTATCTCTATTATTTAGAGTACTTTCCCTCCAGAGGGCATTCAAAAGTTCCACCCTGTATAACTTACAAATAAGTGTAGTTATAGCTATCTGCTGCCTTAGAAATAATTAAAAACAACACTAACCAGCCTGAATCTCTTTGTACCGTCTGTTCCAGAACTTCTTCCACTCCTCGGGGTACATAGGGTGCTTTTCTGGATTCTTCTCATGATAGGCCAACATTTTATTAGCGCTTTCCTCAGCCGATTTTTGTTGAGTCCTCGCCATGGTCATCTTATACTGGTAGTTCGGAGGACGAGCACCCTGTTAACATTAATAATTTTATTCAGACATTACAATCGACTCAACATATTTTTTATTTCATATTGAATTAAAAAAAAACATCATAATTATGTCTCATTTTTCATAAATTAAAATGTATTTACCGCCACTCCAGCAAGGCGATCTGTCGAGAAGAAATGGTAAGAAACTCACAGCAAAATACTGCTTTACAATTATTGCCAAATGTAGTAAACTTTTTGTCTGTAAGTACCTACTTAATTTAAAAAATATATAAAAAAGTATTTATGATAATAGGAATAAACCTTGTTGTCCAGTGCAAAAATAAAAAATATACATTGAACACGATCTAGACAGCTTCATCGCTGAAGAGTGATCTCTTCAAGGCTACCGCTTATAATTACTAAGTATAAATAGAATCATATCAACAAAATAATGGGAAGATCTAAAAAATATACCTTACCTTTTCATCTGCACCTTTGGTTTTAACGTCACTTTTAGGTGGCTTTTCGTAAGGGTGATACCGCTGTGTTTTCGCTTCTTCTATCCTGTTGGCATTTTAAATAAAAAAAAAAATTACAATCTTACCCTTTTCCTTAAAGCTTACTTAACATGAATAAATCTAAATAGCCCAGTCATTTTAGGTTTTATCTGCGAAAAAATTCCAAGTGGGCTGAATTTTAGTATACACCTGTAAAAATATTGATATCATGCCGGCTAAAAAAGTTACCTTTTGGCCTTTGAGCGATAGATCTCGCAATCTATCGCTCAAAGGCCAATAAAGGTCATAACAAAAATTATTTATCGTGCTATTTTCCACAAAAAATATCTCTTACATTTTTCTGTGCAATTTACGGTTTTCGAAGTAGAGCGCTGAAAACGTGACTATATTATGAGGATGCAGTAATAAAGAGGTTGAACTTTTAAAACAATGTATGCATATTTTTTTATCATTCACTGTCGATTTATTCAGTTTCATCAGCAATTGCTGACAAAACGTCGAGTGGACTTATTTCTATATCTAGATTGATATCTGCATCTTCATCATTGGTTGACTCTGCGTTTAAGGCGACATATCGAAAAAATGCATTGACTTTCATCGCTATGAGAATATGACGAGGCGAGCAGATCTGAAATTTTGATATGTGTAAAATTATATTTTTATCTTTTTACATTTATTGGATGAAGCATATTATTTTTTAACTCCCACCCCAATGACGATCGGCTGGTGTAGTGGTAACATACATTGCCTTCTATGCCAGAGGCCCTGGGTTCGAATCCCGGTGGCGCCGGATATTTGTGTGATGAACACAGATATTAGTCGTCAAGTCATGGATGTTAATATGTTTATTTAATTGTATCCTAATAAAAATATGCATTTCTTCAATATATATATTTATATATTTCTTAAGTAGGTATATCAGTTATCTAGTATCCATAACACAAGTTCTTTAAGAAACTTAATTTGGGCTAGATAATGTTCAGAAAGTGTCAGAAATATTTATATTGTTGTGGATCAACTTCTCTTCCTAGCCAGATTTGTGTCTGGTAAATATGCTGTTGAGCTGCTGAAGAAATAGGTGGTAGAAGTATGATAGAAATTTCACAGCCGTACATTGCCTCGTTAGTGTAGCAAAGCCACAGTGCCTGTAATAATCTATCGAAAGTTCTGATTTTGAAGCACCATATATTGCTAGTAGAAAATGTATTCCAGCATTGACAATAACATCTCGAGAGCAATTTTCTTGTATCAAATATTTTTTATCGCGCCAATTTATATTTTATTAGTTGTAAGAAGGTACTTGCGTGTAATGGAATATGCGGATAACATTTAGAAACCATTCAACAATAGCATAACTAGTACTATGTGTCTGTATGTGGAGTAGGTTTTACTGACAACACACTCACAAATATGAGAAAACAACGACTTTACGCCTTGGTATATGCCGTATGGTATAATACTGTGTGTTAATGCATTTCGAAAAAAATGCAGGAGTAATTTTTTTTAATAATAAATTTTGTACCTTTATTGGCCATTGAGCAATAGATCGGGAGATATTTGCGTATAACTGATTTTCGCGACCTATTGAGCTGTGAAACTTTTTTATCCGGCACGATATCAATGTCGGTTTTTCACATCTTCGTATTAACGCTGTAATAAACGTGTACTAAAAAATTTAGCCCACTAGGAATTTTCCCGCAGATTAGAGTTTAAAATGCCTAAAATTACTGGGCTAAAAGACAAACCCTATTACTTTTTACTAATATTATAAATGTGAAAGTTTGAATGTATGGATGGATGCCAGTTCCTCAATCACGGCAGAACCTCTCAACGGATTTTGATGAAATTTGCCATAGTGATAGTGTGCAGTCTGATAGGCGCTACTATTTATCCCAATATTCTCGCGGGATTCAAAATTACCGCGACAGCTAGATGCATAATAAAATGTTTTCATAGTGATCATAATTTTGGCTGTCTCAGGTGTAGAATATTTCTGAAAGCCGATGTTACATTAGAAGGATGTTCCTTAATCTTTAGCTTGCAAGTATTTTGTAATGTACAGCTGTTATTTACCATGAAGGTTTCGCCTTAGTTTCTTCATCACTTATATCTGATAGAGAGTTAGTTGATGCCGCGCGCCGCTCTTGTCGTCCGACTGGCCGCTGAAACAAACATTATTTTTGTATATCATCTTTGTATAAAAAAATAATAATGTAATACTATACGGGATATTTTTTTTTATTATCATCTTTATTTTTTAATTAAGGGATTTTTGTACACAGAGCGACGATGACAATCCCATCGTGACTTATTAAATACATTACATAGCAAAACAATAAATGAACCTTAAAATTAATAATTTTTTTGTATAAGAGAATATAGCATTCTAGCAGCACCCGAGGAGGGCTCTGCTAGTATTCCGTGGAATACGCCTACATTATATGTCGGCGCCCCAGAGCGACGCTAGGGTGGAAGGGCGCGGGGAGCAGTCAAGAGTCGTTCCCGCGCGCCCGCCGTCTCTGCCTGGCACTCGCATGCGCGGTTCGCCCCCCTGCGTGCCCCGCTACCCCCGCCGCCGCCTCGTCTCGAGCACATCTGCCCGCGCGCCGGCAGCTTCTTTTCCCAACGCGACGTCGACCGAAGCGTACGCAACCCGCTAATTAAGGCCATCCGCCATGCCATGTTTAACAATATTATATTAGCGTCAAGAGAAATGTAAAACAAGTTATAATACATAACCCTATGTAACTCCTTAATTCGGCCGAATTAAAGAAGCATCAAGTCTACCCCATGCAGTTTCAATTTACAACCCTGGGAGTAGATATCTGGCGACCGTTGACGAAATAAGCGAAGAAGGAGCCGGGCGTCACCACGTGGCTGCAACAGCAAGAGTGCGGGCCGCGTCAGGTTAACCAAGACCTGGCTCCCCGGGCGAAGAAGGAATAAGGGAGGAAGGAGCCGGGTGTCACCAACACCACGTGGCTGCAACCTGCAAGAGTGCGGGGCCGCGTCAGGTTATCCAAGGGGAGTACCGGTCCTTTTCTATCCTATTACCTATTATCGCCTCTATTGTGTGTGATCAGTGTTTTTTTTCAGTGCATTAATTTGCTGTGTTTGCACTATCCGCTCGTTGGCATCTACTTACAAGCTTCTGGGTAACGCATTTATTTACTACGTCCCATGCTAAAGTCGTTTCTAAATTTAAATTGCAAACCTTCGAGTGTTAATTTAGTTTAAATTGGTCCGTTCAAATAAAAAGCTATATACAATTATAGCTACTGTAAAGTTCCTTACTAACTGTAAACTAAAGTTTCTCGCCCAAGTTAGTTAAAATATTGCAATAATTACGTATTGATTCTCAGCTTGGCTGATTTATCATTGCACCCCCTTGTAACCTTAGCTAATTTATCATTGCATCCCCCTTTGAACTGCGCACGCTTGCTTCATGTGATTAAACATTTAATTTGAACATTTCAGTGAATGCAAAACATCGCGGCAGCCATTTTGTTTGCTGATTTTAGCGCCGCGTCGCGCGTCATCGAGACAGCAAGACACCTGGAGCGCATAACCTACAAGCCACCCTGCACAAAAGGATTCGGTTTGATGCACATAAATTACCTAGTTCCTAGTTCATTGTTACGTCGCTCAATTAATTTAGTCATTTTAAATTAACTCAAGTTTATCTTTAACTTAATTTTAATATTGCAAATACACTGCTCTATTTAGTTGTATTAAATATAACTCAACCATGTCTAAAGACGAGTCGAATGATTTAATGAGGAAAAGGGCTAGTATAAGGGGCCGTCTAACTAAATTGTGTGATTATGTTCAGGACATTGAACAGTCTGAAATTACAAACTTAACAATTAAGGAATTAAAAAGAAGGTTGGACAATTGCAATGATTTAATGATAAAGTTTGATGAAGTCCAGTCTTTAATTGAACAAAATTGCATCGATTCCGAGTTGGAAGACCAATTAAACTTAAGAGAAACCATTGAAAGTAAATTTTATTCTGTTACTTCCATAATTGAAAGTTTAATAGAAAGTTTTAATGAGAAATGTGAGAAACCTTTGTGTCAAAATGATTCAACTTCATCAAATTTTCACTCAATTAAGCTCCCTACTATTAAGTTACCATCCTTTGACGGTTCGTACATAAAATGGCTTGAATTTCGAGACATGTTTAACTCTTTGATAAATAAAAATGAGTCCATACCGGATATAAACAAATTTCATTACTTGCGGTCATCTTTGTATAATGGTGCCATTGAAGTAATCAAGTCTCTAGAGTTTACTTCTGTAAATTACAATGTTGCTTGGAAATTATTGTGTCAACGCTATGACAATAAGTCTGTTTTAATTAATAATCATTTAAAGGCGCTATTTAACATTCAGACATTGTCTAAGGAATGCCATCAAGGTTTGCGTAGTCTGATAGACACAATTATAAAAAATTTAAGAGCGCTTAATACTTTAGGACAGCCTACTGACCAGTGGGATCCTTTAATTATCTTTATGGTATCCGGGAAATTAGATGCAGTCACAAATAGAAAATGGGAGGAACACAAGGTTAGCTTACCTGATATTCCTACATTGGAGGATTTTTATAGTTTTATTCGCAGTAGGGCTAATATTTTAGAAACAGCAATAGAATCAAGTGACAGAGAAATATCTAATTACAGTAAAAATAAATTTCATAATAGTAAGAAAAACATTCACTTTAACCAATCAAAGGAGTTTAAAGGGAACACAAATTCCTTTGTTTCTTCCATGGACAATTTAACGGAATGTTTGTGTATATTGTGTGGCGAACAAGGTCATCGCATATATGGCTGCCCTAAGTTTATTAACATGAATATTCGGGAAAGGCGTCACGAATTAGCAAGATTAAATGCATGTTCGAACTGCTTGCGAGAGGGTCACCATGTTACACGCTGCCTCAGTAAAAAATGTTGTAGAAAATGTAATCGAAAGCATTGTCACCATACTTTACTTCATGGTGACAACCAGGCGGACAATAGGACAGAAAGGACTTCATCCAATGCAATAACACCTAGTCAAAGTGAACCATCGCCAGTTTCACTATCTGCGGTTACAATAAGCCAGGTCCTCTTGTGTACTGCTATGGTGCAAGTAGTTAATATACATACTAGACAGTGTTGCGATAGCTAACTAGGTATTTGATTATCTTCTTCAGGAAAACAACTAGGTAAAACTTGAAAACCTTTAATTAAGTAGGTATAGACTTTTCACTATTTTACAATTGAGATTTGCGTGCGAAGCTACTTTATATAAAAGAATATGGCAAAGCAAGAAGGTTGGTGGATCGTTCCCGTACTGGCAAGTTGAGTATGTGGCCGTATGACGCTATAATAACGCTCCATCATTGGCTGTCGATGATGCGAGATATATCTCTACGATTGGCTGGCTGTGACGCGATGTTAGATTCTGCAAGGGATACTTCGGAGCACCACAGCGCCATCTAGTTATGCCAACGCTAGAGTCTTAACATTCTCCCGGCCTTGGAAGTAGGTACGGCTTCCAAACTACTCTTCATTAACTGGCAGTGGACATATTTTTGAAAAGGCTCGTCGAATGACTCCGTTTGCCGTCTTAATATCAGCCACTCTTGATATGCCGTCTCGTCCTGGATATGTCTGTATGATACGACCAAGCAGCCATCGAAGAGGTGGCGAGTTGTCGTCCTTAATAAGTACCATTGTATTTACCTTGAGATCACCTGTGTGTTCGTTCCACTTTGTTCTGACTTGAAGTTCCGATACATACTCTCTAGACCACCTTGCCCAAAAGTGTTGTCGCATCTGCTCCACTCGCTGATACCTCGTGAGCTGTAGAGTGGGCTTATCGCCCAGATCCTGGAACACTGGCGCTGTCAAGGGGCGACCAATGAGAAAGTGCGCGGGGCTGAGTGGTTGCAAGTCTGCCGGATCTGCTGACATAGGACTCAAGGGACGAGAATTCAATACAGCCTCAATTTGTGTTAAAACTGTATTAAATTCTTCGTACGTTAGGTGTGCGTTAGCAACAACGCGTCGCAAATGATGCTTACAACTCTTGACTCCTGCCTCCCATAGCCCTCCAAAATGACTAGCGTATGGAGGAATTAAATTAAATTTAATATTTTGAGAGGCTGCGTAATCTTTAATTTGTTCAGAGTATGATAATAACAATTTTGAAAATTCGTTACATAAACCTACAAAGTTTCTCCCATTGTCTGAAAATATCTCTGCTGGTTTGCCGCGACGCGAAATAAATCGTTTCAGCGCCAGTAGGTATGCCTCTGACGATAAATCGGTGACAAGTTCAAGATGAGTTGCGCGTGTAACGAAACAAATAAATAAACAAATATATGACTTAATAGTTTTCGCTCCCCTACCTTTACGATTAAGAATAAGCACTGGGCCTGCGTAATCGACTCCGCATTTAATAAAAGGAAACCCGGGTTGTAATC
The DNA here is from genome assembly GCA_944452665.1 of Stenoptilia bipunctidactyla. NCBI lineage: Eukaryota > Metazoa > Arthropoda > Insecta > Lepidoptera > Pterophoridae > Stenoptilia > Stenoptilia bipunctidactyla. Next base: position 11,732,046 of record OX101723.1, on the reverse strand, counting down.
TTTCAGGTGGTAAGTTACCCATGAGCGGTGCTACAGCCTTAGATCGCATGCGCGCGCATGTGATGCATTTGTGAACTATAGTTTTTGCTAAATTTCTACCACCTACTGGCCACCACATTTCCCTGAGCGTATACAACAGTAGTTGTGGTGGTGCGTGCAGTAATAATTTGTGTTGGTATCTAAATAATAACAAAGTAAAATGATGTTTAGTCGACAATAAAATTGGATGCTTTTTCTCAAAATTAAAATGATTTGAATTTCCTAGACGACCACCCACGCGAATGATGTTTTGTTTATCTACAAAAATATTCAATTTAGACAAGTGATGCTTGCTACGTAATTGTTTAAATTTGTCTACGGCATCACAGTCACCTGGATACGCTTCACGCTGTGACAACGCCGCTAACTTCAGTGTAGAGTCGCTCAGCTCGTCCGCAGACAGCGCGCCGGATCGCGGCCGTTGTTTGTTTCGTGCGTTATGTACAAAGCGAAGTACATACGCGGCGGCGCGCTGCATGCGACCGAACTGAGAGAACCTGGAAAAGGGAAATAACGTGTCGTTACTGACTTGACTAGACACTAATGATTGAATAACGTTTGATTTAGTCTCTGGTAAATCAACGGAACTCGGAATCGAGTCTGTGTTACACCTGTAATCATAATTACATTCATTTAGAAATGCAGGCCCGTTCCACCAAATAGACGATTTGCCAAGTGCGTCGAGGTGAATCCCACGCGAAACTAAATCAGCCGGGTTGTCTCTGCCCCTTACGTGCTGCCACATGTGATCCCTAGTCAGCTCATGTATTTCCGAAACTCTGTTCTGTACATAGGTTTTTAGCAAATTCGGAGACATATGTAACCATCCTAGCACAATAGTTGAGTCAGTCCAAAAAATTACTTTATTGTAAGTACCTGAGAGCGACTCCTTGATTTTTAAATACAGCCGTGCGCCTAACAGAGCTCCGCACAATTCCAACCTCGGTATAGTTGTAGGAGTCAGTGGCGCCACCCTGCCTTTCGAGCATAGTAACCGCACTACGACAGCTGACTCACTGTTTATACTACGAACATACGCGCACGCGCCGTAAGCTACTTGTGATGCGTCTGTAAAAATATGCAGTTCTTTATATGTGGCTGTGTGACAAATTACATAACGTGGAATCTGTAATTTATTTAAATTTGACAAATTGGAAACAAATTTAAACCATGCCTGTGCTATATCCTGCGGTACCTCATGGTCCCAGTCCAAATGAAATAACCACATTTTTTGTAATAAAATTTTTGCTACTATTATAGCAGGACTTAACAAGCCGAGAGGATCAAAAATCTGTGACGTCATAGATAAAATAATGCGTTTGGTTGGAAACTGATTGGTAGGTTCTATATTTGAATGAAAATGTATATTATCAGATTTATTATGCCACCCTAATCCCAGCGTTTTACTATGTGTATGATCACCTAAATTTAGTTCCTTAATCGTGCTGTTTGTGTAATTATCGTGCTCGAAATTAAAAATCCATTTTCGAAGACTAAAACAGCCCTTTTGTAAAGTTTTAGCTGTTTCTTCGCATACAAACAATACCTTCTCTATGCTATCCCCACCACAAATATAGTCATCGACGTAGAAATTATTATTAATAACGTCTGCGACCTCTGGAATGCTGCATTCTTGCGCTAATTGTTTTAAACACCTACAACTTAAAAATGGTGCAGAGGCAGTACCGTAAGTCACGGTGTTTAATTGATAAATACCTATTTCCTCCGACGAGTTGTCGCGCCATAAAATAAGTTGTAAATCGCGTTGTTCAGGGTCCAAATTCACATTTCTGTAAAACTTTTCAATGTCAGCGCAGGCAACGTATGCACTTTCACGAAATCTTAACAAAATAGTTATTAAATCACCCTGTAATGGCTCTCCAATAAGTTGTAAATCGTTAAGTGATTGTCCGCTAGAAGTAGCTGCGCTGGCGTCGAATACTACACGTAAGCGAGTCGTAACGCTGTGCTCGCGGAATACCCCATGATGCGGCATGAAATAATGTGGGTTACCATAAGAATTAACTTTAGTCATGTGACCTAATTTTATGTATTCGTTAATAAAATCGGAGTATAATTTCTTATAAGCAGTACTACGATCTAGTCGCCTTTCTAATGCTAAAAAACGCCTTTTTGCTTGCGAATAAGATTCACCTAGTGTGTTAGGCGATTGTTTAAAAGGAATACGAACGCAAAACCTACCGTCAGCCGCTCGTGTCATCGTTTGTAAGAAATGTTCCTCGCATCGACGTTCATCTTCACTGCGCTTATCTCCTGACTTGCGACTGCAAGGTAATTCCTCTAATTCCCAGAACATACGTACTTGTTTATCTAAAGGTTGCGTGTCTACTGTTACGTAATTACAAGATACGAGTTGCGTGCTATTATTATATTGATCAACTGGGCCGGATACCAACCAGCCGAGTTTACTGTTCTGGAGGAAAGGGCCGTTGGGTAAGCGCATCTTCCCTGTTTCTAAAAGATCCCAAAAATGATCCGCTCCAATCAACATATCGCTGGGTTGACTTTCATAAAACTCGGGATCGGCTAATTGAATGCGTGTAGGTATCATAAATTTATTTTTATTAATTGTAAAAGTAGGCAAATTCGAGGATATTTGTTTCAAAACTAAACAAGAAATGCGCAAGGAAACTTTACCACAAACAGAATTTATTTTTACGTTACACCTTTTTGTGCTTTTTGTAACTAAATTGCCAACCCCATTCACTTGCAGAGTGGACGGAAACAATTGTAATTGTAGTTTATTACATAAAGATTGCGATATAAAACTGCGTTCGCTGCCGCTGTCTAAAATAGCACGAATCCTATGATAAGTATTTACTCCGTCATAAATCTCAATGATAGCCGTTGATAACAAAACGGCGTGCGAATTCGACTGTGTGCAGAATGCGTTAGTGTGCGTGTTAGTGCCGCTGTTTACCTGAACCGGTTCCACGGGCGGCTGCTGCGGCTGCGGGCCGCGAGTCGTCTTCGCTTCATTTGTAGTAAGCAATGACAGAGTGCGCATCTCGTGGCTGCGCTCGCCTTCATCACGATGAATTAGGGAGTTATGCTTTTTATCACATTTTCTGCAAGGACCGTAGCGACATTCGCTAAGTGTATGACCGGAATGTAGGCAGTTTTCACATAAGTTCTTGTTTTGTATGAAATTGATTTTATCGTGTAAGTTTAAGTTTAAAAATTGCTGACAAGAGTATAACGAATGATGCGCGTTACACATTATGCAATTTTTAGTGCGTGTTTTAGTACGATTTGTATGTAAATTAACTTTGTTATTTGCCATATTACATTGAACCTTATTATGCCCTTTAAAATTTGTAGATTGACGCCTATGATCGATTGAATAAGAGGTTGCGGGCTTTGAATGAGATACTGTTAAAGTTTCTAACATATCGGCCTTGTTTCTGAGAAATTTAATTAAATCATCCAACTTTAACTTTAACAATGACTCGGTGGTAGGTATTAAGGTGTTTTTATACTGTTCCCACTCGCGTTCTGTAGGAGGATCTAACTTAGTTACTACAAGGTAAATAACTAATGTATCCCAGTGCTCTGTAGGTTCCCCAAGCAAATTTAATGCGCGTATGTTTTTTAATATAGTGTCAATAAGCTTTCGAAGCTGAGCCGGCGACTCTTTGTTTACAGAAGGAATGCAAAAAAGTGATTTGACATGATTGTGAACTAGAAGCCTACTGTTGTTGTATCGATTAATAAGTAGATCCCAGGCAATCGAGTAATTGTGAGCTGAAAATTCAACAGAATCTATTACTAATTGTGCACTCCCACGTAACGACGACTTTAGGTAATGAAATTTTTGTATATCTGAGATGACATTAGACCCGTGAACTAAAGCAATATATGTATCACGAAACTCTAACCATTGCTCATAGTTACCGTCGAAGGTGGGAAGCGAAATTGTTGGTAATTTTACTGACTGTAATGAGCTGGTACCCATTGTGATGGATTTGTCACACGATTCATCGTCAATAATCATACACTCGCTTTGAGCTATTACACTATAGTAATCGTTTTCAAATGTTTCGCGAACTACTAACAGATTTTCAAATTCAGATTCCGGGAGCAACGACTCAATTTTATTTTGTATTTCATTGAATTCACTGTACAAATTTTTTGTAGCCTGTAAGCGTAATTTTAACTCGGCTCGCTGTTTAGGAGTTATATCAGAGCAATCAAAAGATTTGATGTAGTTTTTAAACACAGTTAATCTACCTTTAATAGAGCCTCTTTGCTTATTTAAATCTCTCATTGCAATATCAATTGACCGCGCTAGTTCCTCTTTCGACATGTTTTGGAGGGAATGAGAAAACAGAAGTACTTACAGTTTTATTGTAATCACCAGAACAACGCAGCACTGGCCACGACACCCTTGTCCGTTAGCTCTTGATGACGTCAACTTCAACAGCTTAGCTGCTGCTCAGAAACTCCACGCGGCGGTTTTCAGGCTTCTCCTGGTTAATGGTTTCGTCAATCCTGGGCTGCGGGCTCCTCTCAACGGCCGATTCAAACGTAGCGATATCTCGATCCTCGATTTCCTTTTGTATGGGTCGTCGTATCCAAATCGGCGTAGGGCGTAGGTATATGCTATTGCTGCGCAGTGATGACCTTAGTAGTTGACTAGTTGATTAGTTTGCTTGAATTTTGTGTGCTGGTTCTATGTCTTGCATCCGAGTTAGAAGGACCATATATGTTGCGATAGCTAACTAGGTATTTGATTATCTTCTTCAGGAAAACAACTAGGTACAACTTGAAAACCTTTAATTAAGTAGGTATAGACTTTTCACTATTTTACAATTGAGATTTGCGTGCGAAGCTACTTTATATAAAAGAATATGGCAAAGCAAGAAGGTTGGTGGATCGTTCCCGTACTGGCAAGTTGAGTATGTGGCCGTATGACGCTATAATAACGCTCCATCATTGGCTGTCGATGATGCGAGATATATCTCTACGATTGGCTGGCTGTGACGCGATGTTAGATTCTGCAAGGGATACTTCGGAGCACCACAGCGCCATCTAGTTATGCCAACGCTAGAGTCTTAACAGACAGACTTTTCTTGCTCGAGCGCTACTAGATACAGGGAGCCAATCTTCCTTTATAACGGAGTCCTTAAAGGCTAGGCTGGGGCTTCAAGCACAAACTGCTGAACCCCTAAAAATTTCAGGTATTAATACAGTAACGTTTAATGTGTCTGAACGCTGTATATTACATTCATAAAGAAATTAAATGTTTGGTTGTTCCACGAATTACAGGCATGCTACCTAGTGCTCCTGTAAACATTCATAACATTAATTTACCGCGAAATCTAAAGCTTGCAGATCCTGAATTCCACCATCCCTCTGAAATAAACATTCTCTTAGGGGCAGATATATATTGGGATATTGTAGGGTCCAAGCGCATATCATTGGGTCTAGGTAGGCCTGTCTTGCTAAGCTCTCATCTAGGATGGTTGGTCAGTGGCCCAGTAGGAAACAGTAATACTGGTCACGTCATGTGTAACTTCAATCAGGAAATTCACAATGATATGAAGCGATTCTGGGAGCTTGAGGAAGTTAATCCATCTAATAACAAATTAAGTTTGGAAGATAAAATCTGTCATACACATTTTTCTGAAAATACTAAGCGTCTAACTAATGGTCGGTTTTCAGTTAAGATGCCATTTAGAGAGGTTCCAGAGAAAGCACTGGGCAACTCTTACCCTATGGCTAGGAAACGTTTTAGCTCTTTAGAAAATAAATTCGATAGGAATCCACAATTAAAGGAAAAATATGTCTCGTTTATAAAGGAATATCAAGAATTAGGTCACTTAAGTGAAATAAAACGCCCTAATTTTGGCTATTATTTGCCACATCATGCAGTGCTCAAGGAGAAGAGCGAAACGACAAAATTGCGTGTGGTATTTGATGCCAGTGCCAAGTCTACTACTGGAAAATCTCTAAATGACATACAATATGTGGGTCCCGTAGTACAAGATGACTTGCTTGCAATTTTACTAAGGTTTAGAAGCCATAAGTATGTACTTACTGGTGACATTAGGCATATGTATAGACAGATTGAACTGCACCCTTCTCAGAGGCACTTGCAACTAATACTATGGAGGGACAACAAAACTGACCCTCTCAAAATTTTACAGCTTAATACTATAACTTACGGAACAGCCTCTGCTCCATTTTTAAGCACTAAGTGCATTAATCAGTTAGCTCATGAATGTAAGGACACTACTATTGCAAATATGTTAGAGCATGATATATACATAGACGATGTGAATTCAGGATGTCAAAATAAAGGTGATATAAGTAAGTTGTATAACGGCCTTATGCAAGCACTATCATCAGCTTGTTTTCCTTTACACAAGGTTCGCACTAATTGTCCTGAGGCACTTGGTAATAAAACATCAACTGAAACTCTTGATTTAAGCAAACATTCAACGGTTTTAGGATTGAATTGGTCACCATCAAGTGATGTTTTAACCTTCACTATAAACTTGAGTTCAGATAAAAAAATCACCAAGCGTACTATCATATCAGAAATATGTAAAATTTTTGACCCGTTAGGGCTCTTATCTGCTTCTATAATTAAGGCTAAGATTATTTTACAACAGCTTTGGAATGAGAAGCTGAACTGGGACGACCCAGTACCACCTTCTATAGCCAATAAGTGGAATAAAATTTCAGAAAAAATGCATAAACTAGCGGAAATAACATTACATAGGTATACATTGAGTAATGAACCAATATTAATTGAACTTCATTGTTTTGTAGATGCCTCGCAGGCAGCGTATGGTGCCTGTGTCTATCTACGCTCTGTTGATAAGGAAAGCAACATCACAGTCAATCTTTTGTGCGCTAAGGCAAGGGTTGCGCCTATAAAGCCCACTACAATACCACGTCTGGAGCTGTGTGGGGCCCTACTGGGCGCTCAGTTGTCAGACAAGGTTATAAAGTCGATACATTCTCACAAAATAAGTTCTAAGGTAATATGGACTGATTCTACAGTGGTGCTTGGTTGGATTAAGTCTCAGCCAAGTCTCTTAAAAACGTTTGTTAGTAACAGAGTCATTGAAATTACCGAACTCACTCAGGGTTTCTCGTGGAGGCATGTACCATCTGAGTTGAACCCAGCCGACTTAGCTTCCAGAGGTGTTGACCCAGAACAGTTGCAGCATGAGCCTTTGTGGTGGGAGGGACCCTCCTTCTTGAAGGAAGAGTCATCAGCCTGGCCACAGCGGTTACATAACTCTGTTGCTTTACCAGAAATGAAAGTTTATTTGCAAACAGAGTCCATTTCAGACAAATATTTGAATTTAGGCATCGACTTTAATAAATATTCAAGTTTTAATAAGATTATTCGAATAGTAGCTTACATACTGCGTTTCAGCAATAATTGTAAAACAAAATTCAAGTGTAGTGGGCCTTTGAACACTGATGAAATTAATAAGGGCAGGATTACGCTTATTAAACTTTGTCAATTAGAATCATTTACTGTGGAATTACGAGCATTGCAGACAGGTACACAATTAAATAAAAACTGCAAGGTATTGTCATTAAATCCGTTCATAGATTCAGATGGTATAATGAGAGTGGGTGGTCGAATAAGGGCCTCTAATTTTGAATTTAATAAAAAACATCCTATAATCTTAGACAGTAAACATAGATTTACTTATTTGTTAATGTTGAGTGAACACAATCGTTTATTTCATGCAGGACCGCAGTTGTTGTTATCGACTGTACGTGATAGCTACTGGCCTATCGCAGGTAGAGCCTTGGCGCGGAAGGTGTACAAACAGTGCGTCATATGTGTTCGTTTTCGCGGCCGCACAATACAGCCGATAATGGGAAACCTGCCATCACCTAGAACAAACATTACTTACCCTTTCTATAGCACCGGCACTGATTTTGCGGGACCATTCTTAATATCTAGTAAGAAGGGTAGAGGTAACCGTATAACTAAGTGTTATCTTTGTTTGTTTGTCTGTTTAAGCACCAGAGCAGTGCATTTGGAAGTAGTAAGCGATTTGAGCACTTCATCGTTCTTGCTTTGTCTGCGCAGGTTCATTGCCCGCAGAGGTAAACCAAATGAGATTTTTTGCGACAATGGCACCAATTTTGTAGGAGCAAACAATGAACTGGGTAGGGTTTTGCGCTCCAGTCGTGAGTCCGTACTTGATTTTGCATCCACTGATAGTATCAAGTTTAAGTTTAACCCAGCATATTCACCACATTTTGGAGGCCTCTGGGAGGCTGGCGTTAAGGCTGCTAAATACCATTTAAGAAGGGTGGCAGCTAAAACTTCCATGACTTTTGAGGAATTGACGACGCTTTTTGCACAAATAGAGGCGATCCTCAATTCCCGACCGTTATCCCCTCTCTCTACAAATCCACTCGACCTCACCCCTTTAACCCCCGGTCACTTCCTTATCGGACGACCACTGACGTCGGTTCCCTCTCTTGCAGCGCAAGACCTGAAGCCAGACTACAGCCGGCTCGAAAAGCTTCGCATCGATTTCTGGGAGCGGTGGCGCATGGAGGTCCTGTCCGAACTGCAGCAGAGAAACAAATGGAAGACAGGCAGCGAGGGCCCCAACATCGGTGACATGGTTGTCATCAAAGAACCAAATTTGCCGCCTCATCAGTGGCGTCTCGGGCGCATTACGCGACTCCACAAGGGCGACGACGGCATCTGTCGGGTGGTCGACGTGTACACCGCAAGAGGCACCATACGCCGAGCTGTTCACTATGTCGTGCTCCTGCCAGCTGAGGAGAAAGTTGAAGCCAGCGGCTGTCAACGGGCGGAGGATGTCGGCGCCCCAGAGCGACGCTAGGGTGGAAGGGCGCGGGGAGCAGTCAAGAGTCGTTCCCGCGCGCCCGCCGTCTCTGCCTGGCACTCGCATGCGCGGTTCGCCCCCCTGCGTGCCCCGCTACCCCCGCCGCCGCCTCGTCTCGAGCACATCTGCCCGCGCGCCGGCAGCTTCTTTTCCCAACGCGACGTCGACCGAAGCGTACGCAACCCGCTAATTAAGGCCATCCGCCATGCCATGTTTAACAATATTATATTAGCGTCAAGAGAAATGTAAAACAAGTTATAATACATAACCCTATGTAACTCCTTAATTCGGCCGAATTAAAGAAGCATCAAGTCTACCCCATGCAGTTTCAATTTACAACCCTGGGAGTAGATATTATACATATTCAAATTCAATTTATTAACTATATTAGATCTTTGGAATGCATTCTGCTCACATTCCATCAAAACATGATGTAAGTCTTCTTCTTTACCACATATCTCGCAGTTAGGAAAATTCGTCTTTTTCATCAAAAAGCGAATTTTTTTGACGGAATGTGACCAGATCGGATCCTGTGAGCAGTAATAACTTCTTGTCTTTTTAATGTGGTTGTTGAAAACCAAGGCATATGAGGAGGCTCAGTTTGTATACTTTTATACCAAATCCCCTTGGTCTTAGAGCGTTCGTCAAAGTATTCTCGCCACGCATTGTGTACTCGAATATTATCGCGTAGAATTATATTTTACATTTTAACTCGAAGTTTCGACATCTTTACAGACTCCATGGACGAGAACTGTCTGAGTTTCACGTCTCGTTTATATACATACATACATACACACATAACTTCACGCCTGTCTCCCCTTGGGGTAGGCAGAGACTAGGGAACGCCAATTGCTACGATCCAGACATACCTCTTTCGCTTCCTCCTCGTTCATTAATCTTTTCATACATGATCGTTGGTTACGGGTGCTTTTAACTAGACCCTTTTTTAAGCATGTCGCCAATTTGGTCGGCATACGTTCGCCGAGGGCCCCATCCATTCTTGCTTTGTACACCTCTTTTGTAAGTCTACTTTCGTCTCGTTTGTCGATTTGTAATGTAAAATATAATTATACGCGATAATATTCAATGAAGGGTTTTATTTAATCAAGTAATAGTTCTAACGTCATTAACTTGGCCCATATTTTCTACTATGATTAAAAACTAATTACTTTTTATGTTTTGAAAATCAAGCGAGTCTTATAATAAAAAGATTTACCACTTAACCCCAACAATTCATGGTAACTAACTACAGCCTTCCTAATTTAAACCTCCGTAAGATCCCCATGTAAGCTTAGTAACAGTTCGCACAACTTTTGTTTCGCTCTGAATACGAGTCTCGCCTGTACTATCGAAGACACTTCCGCCTGACCACCACAAAATTCATTTTGCTTGCACTCGAACAATAGAAGCGCTCTCTAACCCCGCCCTGCCTTAACTTCCAAGTATCGCTTTCCTAATTGGTGAAATCTTAAAGAAGGCGCGGCTCGGCGCCGCAGCAATATTTATGCGACATTTTTCTTAAATGATCAGGCGGCTATGGCCGCGATGGTACCTGCGGAACTTGCGCGTTCTAACTTAAGGGCGGCAGAGAATTTTTGTGCAAACTGTATGTTTCGAATAAAGGCAAGGATTACGAGGATTTCGCTGCCTAGGGTCGAAAATATATCATTAATTTTACCATTTATGATTAAAAATGTCCATTGTTTCAGAATATATCACAGACTATTTGTTAGCTGGTTTTCATAAAATGTAAAATAAACTCACCGTGAACTTGTTGAAGGAAGGTCTAGGTGCAGCCACTTTTGGTGGAGATGGATCTCTGAAGAAAAAAATATTTATTTTAGTTTCTGCACCATTCGTCAAAAAAAATAAAAAATTATTGATACATTTAATATTTTACCTAGTTCGCTTAGTGGCGTTTTCATCTGTAAAGAATAAAAGTAAAAATTTAGAATCATTTTTTAAACACAATATATTAATCACCAAATGCTCACTCGAAAATAAAAACAGTTACCGAAAAATATATTGCATGGTTGTATCAAAAATCCAAATCATTGCATCAAGACGACAGCATTGTAAATCTAATTCTATAAATTATAGGATAAAACACACTTAAGTCGATAAATTATAAGACCCATTTAAATATCGATGATATCATGGTATACACATGGTATACAGGAATAACACTGCCGCGAAACAATTTTTACTTAGAAGCTAAGTTTATTTTCGTATTTCATTCACGTTTTAAAGAAGCCTGTTAAAGCAGAACTTCTGAATGATTTTATAGGGATTTCCATTGTTATGTTATAACTTTGTAAAAGCCACGTTTTGTGTGACGTCGGTCTGCCTGGAAATTTTAAAAATAGAATATCGTTACGGATAAAGTACGGTAAAGTAGGTCAAGAAGCAAGCAAACTACTTTGATCGAGAGGGGAATGATAAGAAGCTATTATTTTTTTTTTAAACTAACTAATTAGAGCATACCATATCATATCATAAATGCTTAAAAAATAGTATTTACCATTGTAAAGAGACTGCAAGAGTCCGATGTCGACTACTTCCTCGAAAGTAACGCCGCTTTGCTCCGAAAAATGTGGCCCGTTCATAATCCATTGATGAATGAACTCCCTGTGAAAATATTACCCATTAATAATAATAATATCGTACACAAATAGCAAACAACTCACAAACTTTTTGAATGTTATGAATTTTAAAAATGAATCATGGGTATGAATTCTATTACATCTAATATTTTGAAAAGTTCATAAATATTTGTTACATAGGAATTTTTGTTCCTTTCTTGTATGTTGTAAAAGTTCTATTTGAATAAAATGAAAAATGTAATAAATAAAAATTACCCGACCAGGATTCGAACCTGGGACCTCTCGTTTGCCGGACGAGTGCTCTTCCACTAAGCGGCCTGGCGGTACGCCTCCAAATTACTTACCATATTTTTGTTTTTACGTTATATTGCTAACGTAGCTCCATCTTATGGTATAGCTTTGCAGCTAAGACCACCAGAGACCAATTTCTTTACAGAAATTGTGAATCCCAGTTTAGTTCTATTTGACTTATTTGTTATGTATTAAGGTCCTTAATCTGCATCAACAATTAAAACCCTTTTTTGACATAAATATGGATGTAAACTATATACGATCTAAGTGCAAATTAAGAGTGCTTGGTGGTATGACTCCTTCCGGGTACGCTGACTAGCGACCGCCCTCTACATAAAGCTCACGCAATCACCTTGAAGGGTTTTCACGAGCTTGTGTGTTAGCATTTTAGACCATAGTAACCTATACCATACCTAGACCATAGTATCAGCTCAGATTCCAGTCAAAAGCAGAGCAAACCAATAAAGCAACAAAACCATAATTATAATTCGTGTAACTAATAGCAACTATGGGGCCTTAAAGTTACTTTTTATATAAGCTTCTTCAATGGAGATCACACAGTGGAACTAAGTAATATCCTTGTATTCACCCAAATCTCTCAAAACTACACTCCACCAATAGAGAAGGCCGTCAATATTCACTAACTTGTCTCTATCATAGTCCTCCTTTTCCAAGTTTATAGGCTTGAGTCGTCCGAACTTGGCTTCGACGCGACTCACGAGTCGCTCGATGATAAGGGTCACTCCCTGGCGGTACTCCCGCTGAATGCGGTATGGACCGAGTAGACCGATCGCTTTAGGGAAGTTGTGGCCCTGGAAATTAAAATAAGCTTTTTGATTTTGGAGGAAATATTACTGCGTTAGCTTTTTATTTTACGTAAAAGTATGGTCTATGAGACCAAATATGGAGCCTGTTGAACGCGATATGGCTCTGCGTAATTAATGGCTGGAATACATCAAGTACGAAGCGAATATAAGAGGCAGTATTTAAATGCAAATGGGTGACCCGCTTAGCTGCTTTACTAGTTTCTATACGCATCTACAGTGTGTCTGGTCACCGGTGTCGGTAATATGATTCATTTTATCGACAAAACCACAGTTAAAAGGCAATTTGCCCCTACTGTTTAGATACAGCGTCCATATTAATATTTTCTTTACTGAGTTTGGATGAGTTTATTTATTTAGCAATATTTACCGAAGTAAAGGTCCTACCGACATAAAAGTATTTCGTTTGACAGTTAAAAAGGTTGGCTATAAGATAACACTAAAAATTATCAAAACCCACATTAAAACCTTTAAAAAATACTTGAGACGTAAAAAGTGTAAAAAAATCTGTTTTTTTTTACTGTTTAAATGGTTTTAAAAAAATTTAGACCATTAAATTATTTTTCTTTTTTTGAGGCCCTAGAATATTACCTAAAAACTAAGGTCAAACCTTTAGTTTCAAGACAAACAGTTAAGGAGTAAAAAAAACAACCAATTTTTTTTACACTTTTTACGTCTCAAGTATTTTTTAAAGGTTTTAATGTGGGTTTTGATAATTTTTAGTGTTATCTTATTGCTAAATAAATAGACTCATTCAAACTCAGTAATGAAAATATTAAAATGGACGCTGTTTCTAAACAGTAGGGGCAAAATGCCTTGTACTGTGGTTTTGTCGATAAAATTTATCACATTACTTTGCCTTAACGGGTCCGATACCGGTGACCAGACACACTGTATATTTATGGACAATTTATCTGTAACTACTGTATTTTTTTGTAGGAAGTCTCCAGGAACCTCCCGAATTTTAATATTGGTATTTATTGTCTTCAGTTCTGTACAATTTATTATATCAAATTAACCACGATATTTGACTAAGAAGATTGTAGAAAAACATGGAGCTATTCGGACATCTAGAGTTACCTAAGGAAGCAAAATCGCTTCTAAAAAAACTATTTATACTTAATATAAAAAACTCACCAAAAACGTGTACCGATGCGAGAAGCATGTCAAATGGTTGAGGATGGTCCTCGGCGCGCCCTGCTTCATACACAGCGTGCACAGATACGTCGGCTCGTAGTGCGCTTGTTCCGGCGGAAACTCTATCAGGTACTCCAACCCAATCAGTGGACACCTACAAACATTTATCTCGTTATTTATCATAGTTTTATTAAAATTTTATTAATTTTCGAGATTCTTACCACGATTAGACATTAATGTGTGTTCTAGTAGTAGTAGATCAGAACGAACAAGAAAGTGGGGTAGATCCTTTTTTCTGCTTCTAACTGTCATCGCCACCTACTTAGATCTGTCAGACCGCGATCATGGTGCTTGTAATAGCATCGAAATATCAGACACGCGAAATAACGGAAATCGTGGTAAGAATTCATTCAATCCAGTAAGGATTCATTCAAGTATAATGAAAATAACCGCGATAGTTTAATAATTATCATAGTTTTAAGTTGGTAAATTAAAACCTTATTCAGATTTAACTCTCCTTAAGCATAGACGTTTAGACAGTTACTTATGGAGTATTGACCTCGAATTTATTCTTACAGTCATGATCAAAGCTAGAGAAAGTTTTCATTATATGGGTTTTAGTTGTACAAATATTGAGAAATTCCGTTATGAAATTACAGTATGGCAGGCATGGCAGTTGCTCATTATCAGCTCATACTCCGGCCGGAAATGGTTCAAGAGGCATTAATAAGAATTGCAAATTCTTCTGTAATGCACGTATTTTTATTGATAGAAGAAAAGCACCTGTGGTACCATATATTCCAGCGGCAACATTAAAGCCAATATTGATGTCAAATAAGTCATTCATACTCTATTTCTAAAGTTCATTTCATTTCTACACGTTCTTACGTTATTTTTTGTTCATGCAAAACCTGAAAACAGTTTGTTAAGAATCGGTAATAGAATCGATTGCAATGGTTTTTATACCATGTTATATTTTAACGCAATAATTTCTAAATAACCTTAAATAATGTTTCATACAATACTACTGCACTAGTTAGTCACGCACGTGACATAAACCTACGATGTTGCATGAATGAACGTGTAACGAGCGAGCCATCTCAATTGGCTCACGCTATGCTTACGCCGTATACAGAAAGAAAGCTGGAAACTTATAAGCGGTAAGCGCCGTAAGGAAAATGTATGAACCCGCGCCGATAAGCACTGGACGGCGCCGATAAGCTTCGACCAACTTCAACACGCGCTGGTCACCAGTTACCACGCGGTTCTTGTAAGCTGACAAGCACTTACAAGTTTCCAGCTTTTTTTCTATATACGGGCTTACGCTATGCCCAACTTGAAGCCGTGCCGCACCGCCCGGCGTCCGCCAGTCAGTGGCCCACGAATTATCAACTGGAGTACCAGTACGACGTAACACATAGGCATGCATCCGCCCCACGCAGAACTCCTCTTGCTGTCTACAAGTGTTTCAGTGTTGCAAATATACGTTTCCGTTACTAAAGTTCAATACATTGAAATGGTATCTACGAAAACTAGCAGCTGTGTGCGGTGATAATGTGTCCGCGGCGATGCAAAGATGGTAGGAACAGTTTGGGATTCACGTGTCCTGGAATAGAATGCTGAATACAACAGAACCAACGATTGAGGAATAACGGTCACTTCCATCAGTTATCATTTTTAGCTTGGTGGTAGGATCCCTTCTGGGTCCGCCTGGCTAGCGACCACCCTTTATATAAAGTCTGCCGCCAAATGTTACCGCTCCGGCGGTAATGTGTTCCGGCAATATTGTATAAAGAGCCAGTTCCCTCCTAAACCCGTGTGCTTCCATCTTCGACCTCATCGTCACTTACCATCAGGTGAGATTGAGGTCAAACGCGGGTTTAGTCACTTATAAAAAAAAAAAAAAAAAAACGTAAGATCAACTGAGATTAAATTACGAGAGATACGACTAAATTTCGTAAGAAATCAACTTTCGATATTAAAAAGGGCTTATTAAATATTTTTTTGAAAGAAGTATTTCTCCAATTTACCATCGTGACAGTCCAAAGCCTGCAAGTGTGATGGAAATGTCAACACCGCATCATTTATAAACATCGTGTTAACACGCTTATCACGGACACCACGCGATACTCGCATCTGTGGCGCGTGTGACTACCTCTTGAGTGGTTGGTATATTCCTTGGGGACACAAAAAACCGCTACAAGAGGCTTATAACTTGGTAAGTTTTAATGATAATAATATTAAAAAATATATACCGATTCTTTGAACGAAAATATTAGACCCGTGTTAGGTTTCCCATGAACAAAAAATGACAGTATGCTGCATAACTACACTAATGAAATATATCTAAATATAATACTGAGACTAATACTAAAAACGTTATTTCAATCAAGAAGAATTGATGGCTATAACATACTTTAAATTGTCAATGGCATCTTGAATGTTGCAACGAATGTTGCGTCTCTTCTCATAATGTTGCTCTTTGTCAGCCCCAGGTTTCTTTATAAAATGCGCTTCTATAATCTTCGTCAGCGAGCCTTTTTCTGGCCCTGGCAAAATAATAATTTCCATAAATTACTGATCCATAATCATTTAAGTACCTATATTGTATTATTTAACGTTTGTAAACGTACCGGTGTTCTTGTCCTTGTCCGGTTTGTTGTATGGATGGTCCTCGATGATACTCACAGGCCAAACAGTTTTCAAACTCAACTTGCTTTTGTGCTTCTTTCCAGATAAGTGATTCTGAAACAAAAGCAGATAAAATGTTGGATTTGTATATTCAGGTCGTAAAGTAATGAAGTAAGCATATGGTTTTGAGGGAGCGCGGTTCGTTCTCGTGCTAGATTTGTATAGATTAACACAACAGCTTCCCTATCGAAGGCACCCTAAAAATACTAGGCAACAGATAAACGTAAAATAAATATAAGTACTATCACTTTTCGTAAATTCATCAATAATTAAAACGAAAAAATAAAAAGTTTTAGATGGTCTCTTTTTTCAGGCGTTCTCTTATTCCTTCCTTAATTGGAAAATTTAGGATGTGATATATTTTTTCTATCTTATTATCCTATTGATTAATCAGTAAATTGTTCAATTTAAGGTTTAAGATCTTTGAAAACCATGAAATAGTTATCTGCATTTTTTATTTTCATTGTTAAATTTGGAATAAGTAATAGTACAGTAATAGTACAAGAATTACCTGCATAATAGCTTCTCCGCTACACACAGCGGCGCAGGGGTAGCACAGATATGTCCATTTGCCGGAAATATCGCGTTCTCGACGCTCCAACATATTGCGTGTCTCTCCATTTTCAAGTTTGATCTTCAAACTGTGCAGGTGATGATGAAACTCCTGTTCAGCCTATATAAAAGAATTAAAGTGTATTAAACTAAACATAAAAATATTATTTTCTAGCTAGATGGAAACTGAAATAATTTTCCAATAAAATTCATGGAACACTTTTATTTGTTGTAACAATAACGCGCTTGAGATCAACTCAGCATATAATGACCGGATGGTACAAGAAACACTAAAAGATACAACCATTAAAAAAATTAGTACCTACTATATCGATCCCATCGTTCCTAGGGTAAAAATCAGTTTTCCATACGTGATCTGGTTAAAACATAAATAAAACAGGTGACTTTAATATGTGTATATTTATTCATAGAAATAACTTTTTACTGACACTTTTTTCCCTGTACTTACCGTGATTTCACCAAATTATGAAACTGTATTTATTTTATATGAAGTTTCCAATGGAACGCACCAACATTTATTCGCGCGTAAACTTTCCGCATCGTAGCGCGGCGGCTTACCACCCTAGAGGTGGAAGCATGTGGCATTTAATTTTGCAAAGCGCTTATAAAAACAGAACAAACACGTTTTCTTTGCTATTAAGGTGCCAGCAAGAGACAATGAGTCCTAATGTGAAGCCCCTAGAAGCCGGTTCCGGAAGACATCATCGCCGAAACTTAATAGTTTCTAGTTATCTACGCCGATGTAGCACCAAACAGAGCCCAAATCAATCATATTTTTGAAGACAGGTAACTTTAATGAAACGATAAAGGGCTCTAAATAAAGAACTTTACAGCAATGCCATAGTTGAATCATAGTTGACATGGGTAACACCAATAAAAGATCTCGCACTTCATTTCTACAAGTAAAATTTTAAGAATCTTCAGACAGACCAATTGATAACTATTCAGGTGTAAATCAGTACACAAACATAATTAAATCTCTCAATAGAAATGAAAAATCTATGCTGTGTAGATTCATTGCTTGCAGATTATTCTGCAAAACTGGCCTGAGACTGACTGCATCAAGGATACCTTATTCTAACAGAATGAATGTGAAAATATCAGAATTTATAAATGTTTGTAACCCAAACACACTTGACATACACTGTGGACGGATGTAAAACAGCCATGTTGTTGCTTATTAACAAAGGTTATATTTTAAAACCACAGGTACAGCTAGTAAAGTATATATTTTATATTAAAAAAACTGATAGGCGCCACCTGTCTCATATATTATACAAAGTGTTCTTTGAAAATTATACATCTCATAGGTTTATGCATATTCAAAATTTCATAAAAGCTTGTGTCTCTTAATATCAGCACAGGTATCATGTCATTTGAGGAGCCTCTGACAGGAACGTTAGTATACCACACCCAACCTCAACTTAATTCTTTCCACAAAGTAAACATTCATAGAAAAATTATAGCATTCATTTCTTGTATATACAATTAAAATATATTCACCCAGAAAATATGGATTTTATTTTAATATGGAGGTGTTCAATGCCATATACTGCAAATATAGCCCCAAATTTTAAGTTAAATTATCACATATTAATAAATTTGTTTCCAATTTGAACCCCTCTTTTCCATAAATAGCTTCGCTATTTAGCAATTGATTGTTTTTTTTTATGTAATATTGAGTGATATTGTTATTGCTCTAGTGAGTGCTTTGGGTGAGACAAACCAGGACATTATAACGTTCTAGAAAGGTGTGTTATGGTCTGTATTTACAAAAAAGGTATGCAGTGTACCATGTTTTCATGGTTATGATTATTAAATTTGAAGGCTAGATGTAACATTCTATTAGAAAATAATATTTACACTTGATGATCACAAATAAACATATACCAACATAAATAAATAGTTACCCTTAAGGAGTAAGTAAATTCATTATAATTGTTCCTGTTACATGAAAGTATTACTTTGTAGAATGTTTAGTATCTGGTTTCTAGTTTGAGCATAGTGTCACCAATCTCCACATTATAAAACTGTATGGAAATATTTCGAGCAACTGTATTATTCGGGTTTTCTTTTTATTAAATTAGCGCAAACTCATTACTAAATGTTGGTAAAAAGTACACTTGGCTATGGATGTATTTTAAATATAAATAAACTTTTAATCCATTTCTTCTTTTGCTGTTTCTCCTTGTGTTCATCAAATGAGTTGACATAATTAGGGGAAATTGTCACTCCCACAGGCAAATACAATGACACTTCATGCTGTGTTAAATGAGCTGCTTGGCATACATACACTCAAAAAACATTACCATCCTTCTGAAGCAGTCAACTAACACACATAAACTTATTTTTCCTTTACCTAATGTCTATCAATCAAAACAAAATATAAAATTATCGTAGAGACAAATCCTCAATCTAAAAGTCCTTGTTTGTTTATAAAAAATCATATAATATTGTCTTAAGTTTTCGCGATTCATACTATAAAATAAATTTTTTTAACCCGATTTATCGCATATATTTACATTTTAAATTTTAACTCCACATTTTGGTGTCTTTGCAGACCCTGTGGTCACAAGCGACAGCAAAGACACCGAAACGTCGAGTTAAAATATAAAATGTAAATATATGAGATAAATCCGATAAACAAAAGTGTTCTATTTAAAAAAGTCATCTCCTTAGCTAATGAGTAAAAGAATTGAAACTATGAAAATTTCAAATTGTTACAAAACTGTTTTGGACAAATAAAAATGATGTTTCCAATAGTTTTGCTTAACTTTCTTTTTTATAGGTGACAGATAAAATTATATACAAGCTCCTATTGCGGTCAGTGCAGGACTCCTACTGCGGGATCATTTCATAATGTGCAGGAAAAAGGATATTATCAAATTAATGCATATTCTAAAATATTTTTTAATGCTCAATAGGTTGATAAAGTTAGTTTTGGTCACATTTTACGCAACATTGTCAAAAACAGAATGTATGTTTCAATAAAAGGGTACAAAAGTTGGCGGTTTCACCCCTTCCAACAAATCAATTCCCACTCTGTCTCTCATCTTCCTTAAATAATTTGCTTATAATGTAATGTTGAAAGTTGTATTAAATTTAAATAAAGTTAAATTTCATGACATAAAAGAAATTATAACTATTTATATGATACTACAGCAAAACTACTATTTATAATAGAAAATCTAAATTCCTATATGAATAAGTTAATTCAAAATGTAAATTCAAATGTAATTCATCTTTATGCTGCATTGGCAATGGATTTGCCATTTTTTTAATTCAGATCGGTTTTTAAAACCGAGATCTACATATTATAAAGTTTTTACCTAAGTTTTCAAGTATAAATTGTACTTAATTGATGTACTATTTCACTAACAAAAACTTGGGTGAATATTATGTAGATAAAAAATAAAGTACTTTTGCAATATTTACCTTTGTGCTAGTCTTTGCTTCAAGATCTAGTTTTTTGGATGGCAATTCAATCACTGTATCTTCATATCCTTCAGCCCCAGGAGGGCAGTCTGGTAAGTCCATTTTAATATGCACTACACTTTATAGTTTAAGACCTGATAATGGTCATAAACTATGCAACACTTAAATGTGTCCAGGCACTAGTTTTAGTTTCTTCCCATTCACCACTTTTTTCAATGAACTGTAAAACAACCATAATAATCAATATTCTCATAATGGCATGAAGTACAAAAGTCTTAAAATATTAATATATCAAAATTTGATACTTACACATTTTTCATGGGTTCTATACTTACTACAGTATTCTTCACATACGCTTTTAACACACAAGTAATTCCTATTTTTTTGTTTAACAATGGAAAAAACAAAGGCATAAATCTGACAAACTGTTGCAATCTTGATTGTAAAAATAACATAGGAGGAAGAATCCAACAGTGAAATGCTTACCGAATTTGATGTATAGATTTTAAGTAAATAAGACGTCAATTAAAAATCGACGATTTACAGAACCAGTAAATGCCTAGCTGATATACTTTATATACGAAACAATTATATAATATAACTTTTAGTATTCGTATAAACTATTGAAGTATATTAAATTGCGAAGTATTTGAGATTGAGAAAATCAATAAAATTAAATGTTACTAACCTGAATGATGCTTGATCAAGAGGACTCCGATTAACACTTCAGTTCATAATACGACTTAAGTAATAAAACTAATGTAAAGTATTGAACAATGACTATCATCACAGCTACATAGAATAATATATATATTTTAAATTAATATATTCGCATAACAATTACAGACAGACATTTTAGTCAACTAAATGAAATGAAATGGCTGGCTGGCTACGATTTTTGGTGCAACCACCTGTCAAGTGTCAGTCACTTATATTCATCTATGGTGTCAGTCAGCACCACTGACCTCTATATTTACCACTGGACTGGCTGTTCCGTAAGTTTGACAGCTATTTTTTTGTGCCTATTTGAAGCGCCACTAGCGAGTAGCGAGTGTCCGCAGAACAAATTTTGACGTATATTGGAAGTGGCCGCCAGAGAAATGCTTGCTTATTGCTAAGTGATTTTATATTTTTCAAATATTAATTCGAATTTTATGTTGTTATTGTTATAAGCATTATATAAAAGTTATCAAGAATGAGGACATGTGTATATTGTAAGCGACTAGTTTTAGTACCACGGACACTCGCTACGTCCGACAGCGCCAAAATGGCGATTATCAAACGGGCACAAAAGCACTTTGACAGCCGCCAGTCCAGTGGTAAATATAGAGGTCAGTGGTCAGCACTGACTCAGCTCAGCTCAGCCACATACAAACCATAAAGCATTTTGTAATCGTCAAATATTCAAAGCAAATTCTGAATTGCATTATTTGCATTATTTATTGACATTTATTACATTATTTATTAACAACCCAAATACATTCTTAATGTTATCGAAATAAAAAAAAATGAATCGAAAAATGAACACAATCGTTGAAATCAAAATGTGCATTAAAACAAATTCAAAATCTTCTGAAACAATATTCTCCCTTGAGTACCTATTCCGAACTTACTAAATTTGTCTAAATCTAAAAATGGCCTTTAATCACTATTGTATACAAAACTATTCCGTTACTGACTGAGTGACTGACATAACTACTGGGCAAGGAGCTTTTTAAAACGTACATACAATCCGTAGGGGTGCTCCAAGGCAGAAATTCCCAAAATTCTCACGGGAACGGGAACTTAAGGACTTCAGGTTGTTTGTTACACCACGAGGTACTAAAGTTAGGGAAAAAAATAGAACTTAGCACAAACTGTACGTTTAAAAATAAAAATTAAAAAAACTTTGGCTATCGTACAAAATTGGTAGTTTACGTTTGATAGCACCACTATCACTGAATGCTATTGAGAAAACAGATTGAGAAAATTCTTTGTATTGTTAATTTGGCACTTAAAAGAGTGGGTAAAGGCCTAACTTTTTCAAATTTAAAAAAATGCCTAAAAACTCGAAAACCGTGACACTTTTACTAAACACAAATTGTCATTTTCCGAACAGCCGCAATACCCCCCAACCGTCGGTAAAGGATTATCCACTCATTACGCCACACCCTGTATATGATAATATGGGTATATATATATATATATATATATATATATATATATATATATATATATATATATATATATATATATATATATCTATATATTTAAACATATAATATAATTAACCATATTCACAGAAACACAAAGAAATAAAAGTATTTTTAACATTCATGGTTTTTATTTCGTTGAAGGTTGGTAAGTACTATACAACTGTTCATTTTTATTAGTCTTCGGTTTGAAAGGCAGTTACGATAGGTTTTATGACATTCGATTCTCATTATACGCAGTTTTAGTCGATTCGGAATATTCGATAAACGGAAACGGGATTTTAAATATCCGTTATAGACAAATTAAAAAAACTAAAAGTAACTCATAATCAAGAAGGATTATTCAGCAGGGATCAAATCTTGTTTGGAGAAACAATTCTTAACGACTCTATTTGAAACTTCCCGCGACTGAGACTTTTTCACCATACACAGTCTTATTATCAGTTGGGTTTCACCATTTCTATGGTTGGTTTCACCATGGCTTCTGGTCACATAAATATAACGGTTTTATATTCCAACACTGCATAGGTACTTGAATATGCATTATGATAGGGATGAATTTAACTGTCTACCTATATGTAAAAGCGTTATTATCTTAAATGAACGGGCGAAAAATATTAAAAGAAAAGTATTATTGGATTGATCAAACTAAAAAGCGGAAAATAAAAAGTAATTATAAAAACTAAAAACCCGACTGCGGAATACAATAAGTTCAACCTAAAAAGCGCAACACAAGCACATAAGAATGTAAGATATTTCATTATATTTGTAGTTCTTAGATTCATAGTAAGCTAATAACTTTTATAAAGTTAAGCTTTTATCAATATTAGTATCTGTTTTGGAGTATATTTTGAACATTGTTTTTGTTGTTGTTATTTCCATAGTGATGTTATACTCAAGTTTGTAATATTTATGGATAAAACTTGTCGATACAGGTGCAGTTGCGTAGTATTTGATCTTGCGGAAAAACACTTTAACCTCGGCTTTGTTTACGATAATTTCAGTTTTACGATAAATAAAATAAAATAAAGTCACATACACAGACATATATCTACTTAGACAACCCAAGTGTCACGATTTGTATTATTAAAACCAGCGTGCCAATCTTTTAACACCTGTTGTGACGTCACAGCTGATATTTACTGCTGGGAAATACGAACTGATTCAAATACACCGATGCCGCCGATGAAATCGATCATTAAGAACGATATTGATATTGTGAAAAGGATTTTATAATAGAAATACATACGCGGGGACTGAGTCTAGTGGCGACCAACCTTGACGCTTGGTCGGGGTTTGGCCACGCAAAGTACATGCATTTGCGTTGTCTATTTATTTATTTATTCTTTATTGCACACAATTACAAAAGGAAAACATATACATACAATAAAAAAGAAACATACAGATAGGCACAACAGGCAGCCTTATCGCTGTAAAGCGATCTCTACCAGACAAAATGGCAAAAAAGTAAAAGAAAAAACTAAAGAAACTATGAGTAGATATAAGTTTTTGGGAATAACGCTTATTTATTGAGTTTAGATTATTTATCAACAGAAATAGTTTTATTTAGGCAGGAAGGTATTTTATTTTCTGTTATTGAGTTTAATTTTTTTCATCAGGTAGAAACTTCGGTTTACGTTTAAAAGCATTACATATGGGTAGATACATATTATACACTGATAATGGCTGGATGGATGGATTTTTACTACCTACTCTTTCACGCTAAAATTACCGAATGGATTTTTATGAAACTTTACAGTACCTAATAAAATCGCGGCACAGTCTATGTAATACCTACCTACCTATAAACCTACCCTAATACACACCCCGTTACTTTTTCTATTTTATTTTATGTAGGTTTTTTTCACAAAACCTAGGTTAAGCTGCAGATCACAGCTTTGTTGTAACAGTTTTTAAAGTAACTCTGTCTTTCATAGCTAAACTACTGAAATTTAGAATAGTGTAAGTTTGAAATTCGAGGATATTACAATATTATTTTATCTAACTCCGAAAACCAGTATTCATGCGGATGAAGTCGCGGGCAACAGCTACTTCATTCATAATAATTCAATGAACACATTCGCCGCTGTACCTGCCTATTAGTATTAGTACCTAGTGTGCTAATTATCGTAAGATAATATTTGTATGCTACTTTCACAATTTCGTACTTTTTATTAGTATACTTTTAGTAAAGATAACAGATATTAAATCAACTTTTGGATATAATCTTTTTAGTTACACGAAGGTACTACAATAATTGCCAATTATTTTGGTTTTTTAGTACTTTGGCTTGTCTCCTAAATCATTTGATCTAGAGCAGCAAACTTTTTAACAAGGCTGCGCCAGATTATGAGAAGATCTGAGAAGCATAGAAACATGTTTCGATAGATTAATTTCTTTACATAACACGTAATAAGGTTTTTTATAAAATTATTTTTTCTTCATCAACTTAGACTCCTCCAAGAGCGATACAGGACCAAATGGAGGACCAAAGGACGATTATATAGGGACCAAAGCTTTTCTAACTTTTTTATCCCATGCGTGTAGAACGATTTGTCTTTGGCTTTAAAATATGCCTCCGTTGCTGCGATAACTTCACTATTTGAGTTAAATATTGTACCCTGGAATATTTTTTAAGGATCTGCAAACATCCAGTAATCGCTGGGGGCCAAGGCTTGCGAATAAGGGGGATGAGGAAGCAATTCAAAGTACAATTCATTAATTTTGGCCATCGTTCTCACAGTCTTGTGACAAGGCGCGCTGTCCTGGTGAAACACCACTTTCTTTTTGTTCATTTGAGGTCGTTTATCCGAAATTTAGAACTACAATCGCTCCAATAAGCAGATGTAATAGTCACTATTTTACCCCTTTTCAAGGTAGTCGATGAAAAGTATTCCATGCGCATCCCAAAATATAGACGCCATAACGTTACCGGACGATTTCTGAATCTTTGGCCGCTTCGGGCGGCTTTCACCAGCCGCTCTCCACTCCGCTGACTACCGATTGGATTCCGGAGTGAAATGGTGTATCCATGTTTCATCCGATGTCACATAGCGATGTAAAAAATCTTCTTCATAACGATTCATCAGCGCCAAACATCGCTCTGAATCATTGAAACATTATTGTTTTTTTTTTATCAGTTGCAAGCAAGCGCGGTTGTATGCTCCTCGTTACCCAGGGAGAGACTCATTGGGCAGTGGGCTCATTACAAAGAGTTTTGATGATGATGATGATGATGAAGCAAACGCGGGATCCACTTGGAAAAACCTTTATCATGGCTAAATTTTATGTAAAATAGTGAAAACACCACCAGCTGAAATCTTCACTATCTCGGCTATCTCGCGCACTTCCATCGCATCCAAGATTTTCAAGACTTGGTTAATATTTTGTTGAGTCACTGCTTGATTTGGACGACCTGAGCATTCCCCGTCATATGTATCCATGCGACCGCGTTTAAGGTCGGCATACCACTGACAAATGGTTGCTTTAGAGGAAGCTGATCCCGCATAACATTTTATAAGCCATTGCTGTGCTTCAACGGTATTTTTTCCCATTAAAAAACAATATTTTATTAACACGCGAAACTCGTTTCTTTTTTCGTTGTTTCGAAATTATTTATCAAGCGTAGCGTCACTTAAATATCTGCAAAATCAATATTTTATTATTCCATTTAAAAAAAATACCTTCTGATACTTACCTTTTATAGATCAAATCAAAAGAGTTTTTAATACATGCGGCATTTCCAAGTTAGTCTAGGACTTGTTGATCGATGTAGGTATTATCTGCGATGAAATAAGGATTCAATACGAGGGCGGGTCAATAAGTCCGTGACTTTTGGAATAAAACACAGATTTTTTGATAAATAAATCATTTTATTTTACAACGTAGTCTCCCTTGAGCTCTATACACTTTGTCCAACGCTTCTCCAATTTTTTTATCCCTTCCAAAAAATATGATTTGTCGAGGTCCTCAAAATAGACCTTTGTTTGCGAAATGACTTCATCGTTGGAGTCAAATCTTTTTCCACCAAGCCATTTCTTCAGGTTTGGGAACAAGAAGTAGTCACTCGGAGCCAAATTTGAAGAATAGGGCGGATGAGGATGATTCATAGCCCAATTCATGGATTTTTGCCATGGCAACTGCACATGTGTGCACCCTTGCATTGTCTTGGTGGAAAAGAACTTTTTTCTTGGCCAAATGAGGTCGGTTTCTTTTTTTCAAATCGTCATTAAATCGGCGGAAAGCTTTCTCATGCCCAAGTGATCCTTCACAATTGAAACCACTGAGCCATGCGAGATTCCTATGGCTTCCACAATCTCTCGCACTTTCAATCTTCGGTCGGCCAATACCATATCGTGAATTTTTTCGATTGTTTCGGGTGTAGAGACCTCAACTGGGCGTCCAGGACGTTCGGCATCTTCAGTGCTTATACGGCCACAACGAAATTCAGTAAACCACTTTTTTACCATTGAGATCGATCGTGCATAGTCCCCATAGTATTTATCAAGCTTAGCCTTGATCTCGGTACCTCATGGTTTTTTTTCGCAAACGCACACGAAATTCACTTTTTTCCATTTTTTCCTCAAATTCAATTCAATTCAATTCTTGACAATTTGGCAACCAGCCGTCGATATGAGGCGACAAGCTATTACTGCCAGTATCATGTGATGGGATAGACACGGTATTAAGAGTAAAGGACCAAATGAATTAACACTACAAGTGGTGCGCGACGTAGACCGGACGTTGAGTTACCTAAAACAATAAGACCACACGTTTAGAACCATCACTGACAAAAAACAAACAAGGATTAACCAACTTGTGTTAGTATCATAGATTAACACATATTTACACAGAAATATTATACTGACTGACAAATTTACAAAGGGTTTTAAGGATAGGAGGGTGGTTAGAGGAGAGGAGGGTTTTCAAGCTGGATGGTCTGGGAACTTGGGGGGGAAGGATATCATAGAGGGATACAGGAAGAAGGGGGCAACTAAAAAAAATGTGGTCCACTGTACCAGGCTCTAGTCCACAATCACAGAGTGGGGAGTCGCGGACTCCAATCCTGTGCAGAAATACGGGAGAGCAACAGTGACCCAGCCGTAGTCTACTTATTACTGAGGTAACCTTTTTCTGTGCTTTTTCTGTTTGTAAAACCACGGTTGGCTTGGTAATATGGGTTGGATGTCGCCATTCCAGGTTAGGCCCAATCTGGACTTAGCCAGAAGGCTAAGATCCTGAGAGAAGCACCTGTAGTGCTCCAGTGAACCGGTCTCGATAGCATCCTTGGCAAAACAATCAGCAGTTGAGTTACCGGTTATTCCTGAGTGACCAGGGATCCATGCTACAACTATGTTAATGCCTTCAAGGGAACAGAGAAATAGAAGGTATTTAATTTGAAGAATGGATGGGAATTTGGATCCTAGTAGGAAGGGGTTAGATTTGAGTGCCAAAAGGCAGCTCAGGGAATCGGAAAGTATTAATGAATGGTTAAGTCTATTCTCCAGGACATACTTGACGGCCTCTAGGAGAGCAATAGACTCCCCAGTGAAAACTGTGGTTTCGGGAGGGCACTTATACGAGAGGAGGACTGAGAAATTGGGGATCCACACAACTGCCCCAACACCTCCCTGAGTAGAGAGTTTTGAGGCATCTGTGAAGATCTGGGTCCAATCATTCCACTCACTATTTATGATCCTGTCAAATATGAGGTTGGCATTGGGATCGTTTTTGGACACGCCAAAGTAAGTCAAGATTGGGGGGGAGAACACTAAGGATTCATATGGTAAGGTAAACAGGAATTGGGATTCACACTGAAAGATTGGAGTAGAGGATGGGACTAAGGAAGAGTGGCTGGACAATAGGCGGGGAGGGACTTTGTTGCGCCAGTATGACGAGTTTTGAAGGGAACTCTGCAGGGAGCTGAGTATGGAATGTAAAGGGTGGGAGGACAATTGGAGTGTTCTTGCATAAAACCTATCGGCAAGAAATTGTCTGCGAAGATGTAGGGGGGGCTCACAACATTCCACTCTCATGGCATTTGTAGGGGACGATTTCATTGCACCTAGGATAATGCGCATTGACTTGTTCTGGATTTTCGTACTTAAATCGAGTCCCGCTTTGTTGCAGGGTTCCAGCAGAAAAGAACCATAGTCAATGACGCTTCTCACTAGGGCATTATAAAGAAGTTTTTGAGTGTAAGGATGGGAGCCCCACCAAACACCAGACAGGCAACGAAGCAAGTTGATGTTAGCTTCGCACTTCCTGGCGATATATTTTAGGTGACCTGAACCTGATAGTTTAGAGTCAAGAACAACTCCAAGGAACTTGGTTTCAGGGACAATTGGAATTGGATGGCCAAGGAAAGAAATAGAGGGAGGGGAGTATTGTCTTTTCCTAGTAAATACTAAGACACTACTCTTGGAGGAGGACAGGGAGAGGTTATGAAGATGAAGCCAGTTGCCGAGGTAGGATAGGGCATTATTGAGGGGATTGGAAGCTGCCTATATTACTCTTACGCGAAGGTAAAGGGCAATGTCATCAGCATACTGGAGAATGTTGCAGAAGGAAGTAACCGATCTGTCCAGATCCGAGGTGTAAATACTATACAGCAAGGGACTGAGGACAGAACCTTGAGGAAGGCCCTGCCATACTGTACGGGATGAAAACTGAGCATTTTGATGTCGGATCTTGACAAATCGGCCAGCAAGAAGATTAAAGGTAAAGGATGTCAGCCTTTCCGGAATACTCAGCTGGAGCATTTTCTCCCTGAGTAGGGGAAGGTGGACACTGTCGTAGGCCGAAGAGACATCCAGAAACACTCCCACCACGGATTCATTATCAGACATAGCTGATCTTTGTCTGATAATGAATCCGCGATGAAAATGCTCAGGCTGTCCATCGTACTACGGCCTTTCCTAAAACCGTATTGGGAAGGACTAAGGAGCGAATGATTTTCAACAAACCATTCCAGTCGCAGTTTCACCAAGTGTTCCGTGATTTTAAGGAGAGTGGGAGCTATAGCGACTGGACGGAAAGAATTTGGATCACAGGGATCTTTTCCAGGCTTAAGGAGAGGGATAACTAAAAATTGTTTCCAGGAGGGGGGGATAACACCTGTTAGGAAAATAGTATTGATGATACTGAGGAGAACCTCCCGAAATTGGGAACCTGCTTTAGTAATAAAGGAGTAAGGAATGCCATCAAGACCTGGACTGGAGTCCTTCAGGTTACTGAGAATAAGATTTAGTTCATGGATAGTGAAGGGGCTATCCAAAGGATTGGTTGAGGACAAGGATGGGTAGGGGAGTGGGAACTGCTCAAGTAGTGGGACAAATGGGGTAGCAATTCGATCAAAAAAAGGGTCGAGCCACAGGGAAGGGTTGAATGATGTAGGAGAGAGGGGTATGGCTGCAGAACCGCGGTAGCGCTTAAGGGAATTCCAAACTATTGAGGGAGGGGTACGAGGGCTTAGGTTTTCACAAAAAGTGCGCCAAGATGCTCGTTTCTTTTTTTAAAATAGCCTCCTGGCTTGAGCACTTATTCTCTGGTAACACAAGAAATTTTCGAGGGTCATAGACGCGCCGTATGATCTTTCTGCTACTCTCCTATTACGTATCATTTCAGAGCACTCTGAGTCCCACCAAGGTGGGGAGGCCCGACACTTACGATCAGGGTTTTTGGAGGGGATATGCGAGTTTGCCGAGGAAAGGATGCAGGATACCAAGGAATCATAACAGGATTGGATATTTTCAGGAGAGGGGATGGGGATTGAAGAAGAGAGGACATTTGTAGATAGGGCATAACTGGCCCAGTCAGCCTTCTGAGTTTTGTGAAGGAGTAAGGGAGGAAGTTTTTTGGGAATATGGGCAGAAATGGGAACAGAAAGGGTAATGGGGTAGTGGTCACTACCATGAAGGGAGCTGAGACGGTACCAAGAAGTAGATAGGTTTAAGGAAGGAGCCAGGGGGTCATGTTGATGTACCAGATGAGTGAGCTCGTGGGATTTAGGGCGTAGGCTCCTACAGTTCCACTGGAGCAGAGTAACCATTGTTGAGGGAAGCAAAAAGCATGTTAAGTTTGGATGCAACGTTGGACGGTAGGGGGACGTCATCGCAAGATGATATTATGCTGATAACAACGGAAAGAAGATTCTCTAAGAGATTTTCATTAGAATTTCTTGCATAGGGATTGTTTAAAGCGCAACCGGGTGTGGGAGAAGGTGGGTTGCGGTTTCTAATGATATCCTGGTGTGCAGATTTATCGTAGCCAGGGGACAAAGGTGATCTAGGTTTGGGCAGTAAGAAAAAAGTTTTTTTGTAGGATTTTGATGTAGATACCGAGGGAGAGGGATTTATGGTGGGAGATTTAAATGCATCCGCATATGATTTAGTGACAGCAGGGAAGCGAGCAGATGCTTCCTGGTAGGAAATGTTATTATGAGACATTGAAATTTTAATAGCCTTTTGGCGGGAATGTTCAGGGCAGGTCTTATCAGTGGCTAGGTGTGGACCTGAACACTGGAGACAGGAGTAATTTTCAATAGGGACTGTGCAGGAATCACCAGGATGAGGCTGAGCGCATCGGAAGCACCTAGGAGAGGAGCGACACTGGATTTTGACGTGACCAAACCGACAGCAATTAAGACATTGGATGGATGGGGGAATATAAGGTTCAACAGGAAGGGAAGAGTTGAAGACTAAGATTCTATCAGGTAAATTCTGACCAGAAAAAGTGAGGACGACTGAGCCGGTAGCAACCCATGAAGGGCCAGTAGGATTGGACACTTTGCGGTTGAATCTTCTAGCCTTGAGTATGAGTCCACTGCTTTGCGAGGAGGAGATACCCAACCAGTTCCTCCATGGACCAAGTTGTTGGCACACCACGGATTATACCCATCCTCGTTACATTAGGAATAACTGTTAGGAATAACTGTTACATATTTGTAATTAGTGAGATGCTGGTTATCCATAAATTCATTGGCCGCAACTGCCGTCGTAAATTCGACGGAGACACGATTGCGACCAACGCTCTTAACACCATCATTTTTAATGTTCTTAATATTACTAGAAACTAAAAATCTGCCAAATTGCAATGAATTGAGAGTTGTGCCCGCAGAGGGCTGGGATTCGGAACGGGAAACATGGACAATGAAAGGACCCTTATTAATATTAGAATAAGTTTTCCTTTCTAAGAGACTAGGGTGGACATATATGGATTGGATAGAGGGAGAGGAAATGGCAGGGTCTACAATATGTTTTTTAGGGATAGAAATGGGATCAGAGGTTTCAGAAGGACGTTTTTTGGGTTGGGAGTTAGGGGGAGTATTGAGAATATCTGCATGATCTATTATAACAGGATCAGGAGGTTTAGGTGGGATGTTGTCAATCTCCATCATGAATGAAAATGGTGAATGGCCTTAAAACTACACTTACCAAGATGGGGCAGCACAAAAACAACACAAAACAAACATAAACTAACCCAATGTGATTAAATAACTCAACAAAAAGACCAAAAAATAGCGAAAATATGCGAGAAAAAACAAAACACGTGTGTACCACAATGACAATCACTTGACAGTTTCCTCAAATTACTGGGTAGTCTGATAAAGATAGCTGTCAAACACAAACTATAGTAGAATTCTGTTCGAATGGTTTCTGTGACAGTTCAAAATTATCAATCATAGAGATGTTGCTCCAATAAAATTTTTCGATTTTAAAATCGATTGTTTCAAAATACCGATTCAGTTAGTAAAAGAAATGGGATAAAAGATTATAGGATTTTGTTTTCTTGTTATAAAAAATTGAAATAAAGACCATGATTTTTAAATCATTAATTTAATTCGTCACTATTTGTCGAAAGAGAACTTGTTTCGGTATCACTCTCTTCTCCGAGTGAAATAATTAATTGTTGATCGTGAACTCTATCTATGCGGATATATTTATTCCAATCTTCATATATAGTTCGCTGCGTTTTTTCAACAACTTTTTTCCAATTTTCAGTATTCACATGTAGACAAGCTTCCTCCAGTAAACCCAACATTTTGTTTGTCGTAAAAGGCGGAGTCATATTGTATTTAGCCGCATAACCTTATAAAAAAAACTCTATTAATGTGTATTGTAAAATTAATTAAGTATGTAACATTAAGTAAAAGAATATTGTAAATGAGCGTGTGTTTCTTCTAAATATAAACTTTTTACAAAGACAGTCAATTTAATTAGATATTATAATATCTTTTCAAATAATAATTTTAACTCGAATAGGCTAGAAGAACGTACCTTTCACTTGGGCCCAAATCAATTCTATTGCATTATATTGACAATGATATGGCGGTAATCTAAAAACTGTATGGCCACGTTCTTTTGCCATCTCATCTACCTTATAAGTGGGTATTGGGGGTTAATGAATTTTAATTAATTTCTGTAATTTTTCCTTAAGCATTGTCATGGTTGCAGCCACATTATTTTTATTCAGCCATTCCACGAGCGTTGCTTTATTATTTTGGGAAGAAGGCGGTTTGTTGAGCTGTCGAGAATGGTATTTTCCATTATCCATTATAATAATGCTAGGTTCCGCTATATTATTCAGCAAGTTGGCGAACCACTCTTCGAATTTGTCAGCATTTATTTCTTCGTGATAGTCCCCCGTTTTTTTTTTATTTAAATGCTAGAAGACTATTGGGTATAAATCCTTTTGCATTCCCAGCATGACATACAATAAGCCTTTCGCCTTTTCCCTCTGGAACTTTCATAGAGGCATGAGCAGTGTAATTTGTCCACATTTTGCTAATAGAGTGATTAGCGTTTAGCCATGTTTCGTCGACAAATATAACATCATCCCAATTTTCTATTTGCTTTGCATGCTCTAAAAATGTAGCACGGGCCATAGCAATATCTCCCCTTTCCATAATTATGTTTCTTTTATTTACCTTTTTCCACTTAAATGCTATTTTGTGCAGTACACGCCGTAGCGATGAAATCCCTCCTTTAAACAGTTCAGCCTCTTTTAACGATTTCATTAATTTCATCAGCGTCGGGAACTCATTCCTTTCGCAATATTTATAAATATGATTGCGGATTGCCTCAACATCGAAACTGTCGATGTTGTTTATTGATACTTTGCGTTTATGCTTCTTCGGAGTGGACAGCTTCTTTTCTTCCATACCACTTTTACCAAATTTTTCATTGGTAATTCGAGAAACCGTAGATGTTCCTATTTGTAGTGCTGCTGCAACTCGTTTTACGACATTTTCAACCGATATTAATGGACCCCCGTTGATACGTTCTTGTTCAAAGTAGTCCCTCAGTCGAATAACCAACTCCCGACTTTGAGAACTTATAACGTGTTTGTTTGTTTTTTTTTATGCGCAAAAAAGATAAGCAATTATATAAAATTAAAAATGAATAAAAATAACTAAAACGAATAAAAATAATGGTAACGAAAATATGAATTAAAACGAAAAACTTATTAAATACAAAAAAATTGGACAAGAACGAATAGATACAAAAATTTCAATTAATACGCAAAACTTTACAAAATGTGAAAACTTAACAAAACAGTGAAAAAGCAGTATTACACAGTATTCGTATTGGCGCCATCAATACGATTACAAGATGGCCGCTCAATCATCGATTTGGTGTCGATTCAATAGCGTCAATCCCTATTTACGGACGCGTTCCGGTGCTTTACATCTGACAGTTTAAAATGTATATAATTTTACCACATTTACTTATTTTATTTACAGTTAGTAATAATGATTAATAGTTTACTTAAAAAAAATAAGTTGGCAATTTTATTCCAATACTTTTTAATTTTTATCCCGCTTCTTTACTTATTTTTTATTATAAAAAAATTGCGCAAAATGGAATATGAGAACTGTCACGGAAACATTTCATTGGAGCAACATCTCTATGATTGATAATTTTGAACTGTCACAGAAACCATTCGAACAGAATTCTACTATAACTGACGCAGCAAGTTCAAATTTTGACAGGAGTCAACTGACAGATGCCTGTTGGCAGGAGTACTGTTGCTTTTTCAGTAAAGCGGTCAGAAAATCAAAAAGTCACGGACTTATTGACCCGCCCAGGTAGTATAATATACCTAATTCCTAATTAAAATAAGATCTAGAAAACAGGATAATTAACTGACTAAAATTCGTAAAATTTTTGCACAACTTTTTTATGGAAGCTTTTTCTTTCTTACGTACGAGCAACCACATAGGTACATAACTTCATGCCTGTGTCCCTTTGGGGTGGGCAGAGACAAAGGAATGCCAATTGCTACGATCCAGACATGCCTCTCGCTTTCTTCACGTTCTTTCCGTACTACAGATATCATCCGTTCTCCGTGATGCATTGGTATAGAGATAGACGCTACTGCGTCAAGCTACTGCGTGAGGTCGCAGGTTCGATTCCCGCTCGGAACAAAAACAAATATTCCCTGTCTGGGTGTTTATCCATGGATATGTAATTGTATTCTAGGTTACCCCCTAGTTCGCTACAAGGTATCCCATATAACAAGCCATGCTTACTTTGTGGCCATGTAGTTGGTGCGATTGGCTGGGGATTTATTACCTATGCCTTTGATTAGGAAAGTATGTAATTATGAATAACCAGGTACATATTATTTATTTCTTAAGCAATTTAGGTAGTAAAACAGGATCATAGGTATCCTGTTTTACTTAGAACGGGGCTTAGAACGTTTTTTCTCTGAGAAATATGAAGCAACCATTAATTTCGAGGTATAAATACTGTGGCGAACCCGCTCTCGTATACAGGGTGACTGGTGGGTCCTTTAATTCTAGTCTTTTAAGTCTTTTACGTCTTGAAATTCAAGGACGTGATAGTTTGAGAACATACATGAAGAGAAAAAAATTAAATAAAAATTGATTGAATCAGGCGTTACTTTGCGGAAATCCATTCTACTTCTACTAAAATCTACTTTGTATTTAAAGTAGATATAATAAAAAATAAATATTATTTATTTACTGAGTAAACTTAACCGAAAGTTAAAGAATTGATAAAGCAATACATAGCATTGGCAGCGATCCCTGTGTCAGGTCTCGTGCCGCAATTGACTCAGGCGTAGGTAAAGTCAATAGTTATAGACTAGTGTAAAATTAAGTTTAAGTACTTAGGTACCTACTTTTATTACATAATTATGAACAGAATCGAGTAGTGAAATTTGTCACCAGTCACCCTGTATACCGTTTGATGTAGCAGGTTAATAACAATAGTTTTGTCTGGGTTGGTCAAAGTTTGGATGTTAGTCAGCCTCCATGGCGCAGTGGGAAAATACGCGGCACAGTGAATACTCTAGAAGTTGCGTTATCGATCCCATCTGCATGACAAAATTGTAAGATCTATGTATATTTATCATGCCAGACTTTAATTGTTTCTGGAGTACCAAAAAATAATAAGTACTTACGTAAGTTTTTTATCCGATTTAAGCTTAGTGGCATAGCTAAGTTTTGGGCTCGCTGTTATTGGGAGTAAAATAAAATGTGGCAAATTATCAACATTTTTATTATTTCACAGCTACTTTGGTACATCAATTGTAGGAAATACGCAGGAGTTGTATTCAGGATATATCAGGAGGGTATTTCTCCAAAGAGAAATTTTTTGATGTCTTTGGGTTTATTTCTGTAACTAACCAACAAAAATGCATGTAATTTTTTTTGTACTATAGTTCAGCTTTATCCCTTTCTAGTGCAAATTATATTTTTACAAAAATTGCAGCCTAGGTATAAAATAAAAAAAAAAAAATTTGGTTCTCCCGATTCATATGGCGCGTCCGTTTGTCATTTTCCGGAATATAATGGTCTGTCGCGTGTATTTGGTCCATCGCGGGCCAAATTGATTTGGCCTGTAGAGTAGATTAACAAGTGGTTTGTTTTTAATAAGATTTTTAAACCTTTGTTTTTTAAGTCGAAATTATCATAAAAATGTAAAAATAAAAAAAAAGTATTCCGTGTAGACAGCTAATTTTGATCTCGTTTAAAGTACTGTAGTAGGCATCTTTTGACACCCAAACCTATCTCATAAGTTAACTAGTTTTTGTTTCATTTTCCTACGAAGTTTGGGAATTGAAAATATTTTTTTTTACTCTTTAGCTTTAAACGCGTATGAAACTTAAAAAAAAAATGACCAAGATCTTTCAACTTTTCCAAAACTTCTCTAGTTATTCTTCTTTCAAATTATATGCAACATAAAGAAAATCGCGAAATTTGCTAAATTAGTGAAAAGGGTCGCGTTTAGCGAAATTTAGAAATGTGGTTAAAAAGTTTTTTGCATTGGTTGACACATGGGAAACAGGTAGAAGCTGTTCTAAACGTCTTGCAAAGTAAAATCTATCTCTTTAAATTTATTTTAATTGTGTCTTAACCGCTTCTGCTATCTAAAGTTTGTGCCTTTTTTGACCAGAGAAAATCCTAATGGATACCTGGTCAAGGACTTCACTATGGCCGAAAGGCGTCAGGAAATGGCGAAATCATGCATTAGACACCTCTGGCCCCGATATCGATATCGTCCAGAATATCACCAGAATTCGGACCCGCCGGCGGATAAGATCCAGAAGGCATGGAGACCTTTCGCACCTTTTAGCACCAAGGAAATCGGGTTAATTTTTAGAGAGGTATTTTATCTCGCAAACAGCAGGCCCCTGCCCTTTTTCTACCCAGAATATGGGTTAGCCAACGACTTAGAAGCCAAAGCAATCTAAGTCTGCCGCATGTTCATAGCAGCTGGTAGGCTCGATACCAGCGTTCCCCTGATAATCAAAGTAATACCGAGAGGGTTTTGGTAGCTGCTTAGATTAGAATTAAATTCTGCTGATCTAACTCGACGCGGTTTCACCGATCCTAGATCTCTTGAGGTAGCAGAGGCGGTAAAGACTTAATAAAACCTAAGAGGATAGTCCCGTTGCGGCTTCACCTCAGTGGTCTACCTATACTCTACTTAACCAAACAGGTTCATCCTATGCATAAAAATATATAAAACAGATTTGGAATTTAGTTAAACGCGACCCCTTTCACTAATTTAGCAAATTTCGCGATATTCTTTATAGTTTTTTCAACACACTTGGTCGTAAAGTGAGCGTTATTCTATTGAATTTAGAACTATAAACTGGGCTATAAGTCACGCGTGCATAATATATTATACCCTAGTGCATAATATAATGAACCCTACAAAGTTGAATTGTACCTTTGTGCAAATTACATGCGAGTAAACAGAGCTTATTTTATTGGTCCGGGTTATACATTAAATATTTTCAGAAACAACAAAGAGGTTTTATACCACTTCAATCCATATACATTTTTAAATGTTTGCGCCTTATATTAGTAAAACAAATTTGTATATCAAACAAATTATTCACAATTTACAATAATTTGTTATAAAATATTAAAATATTTGCATTTACTACTCCAAATTAAACATTTTCACTTAAAATAGGCTGTATATGCTATACAGACATTGACACATTTGGCGGAAAAAAAAAACCTACGCGCATGCGCGAGGTTCGGCGCCATTTTTCAATCACAATTCACAGCTTTGTTATCAAGTGTGTTTGTTATTATGACCACGTATGTCTATCTTTTACTCACAAGTGTGTTGAAAAACGTCGTATGTAACTCGTGAGCGTTGCTAATTACAGTCTCGGCTCATTATTAAGCCCTCGCCTGCGGCTCGGGCTCAAATCACAGCCTCGACTGTAATTAGCAACTTCGCTCACTTGTTACATAATATACTATTATAGGTCAGATAAATAAATTACCTACCTGTGCAGGGAGAAGCGACTCTTCCAACGGAAAAGCTAGAAAGAGGATGTGCGGCTAGGTGGCTTAGATCGTGCTTAGATCCTGGTGTCATGAAAACGAATACCTGATTCATCTGTATTTGGTTTAGGTGGCATTCTGATTACAATGATTACAAATTGTGTGATGCTTTTGGTTTATAGTTTCATGTAGAAAAATATAAACAGTGAAGTATATATGTTCTGTGGATTATAATTTGCCCAAAATTATATTTCAACAACAATTGAAATATAATTTTGGGGAAATTTTTGGGAAATTTTGGAGAAATCCTCAGAAGTCGTTTTCCTAAAAGTGGACTTGTTAAAGCCATAGGATTTACTTTACAGTTCTTTGTTGGAGATTGGACGGTTATCGACATTTTTAACGTGAACGTATGCGGTGACGTGTAAATTTGCCCTTAGGTGCAACTACTGTTAATTAAGTCACTAATGAAGACCTGCAATATGATATAATCCTCAATATAATTTAATAATATGAATAAGATTTTCGATTATACCGCTACAAATTATACTGAATGTAATTTTATTGTTGTGTACGGTATGGTACTAAACATCACATTATTCAGACCGCCTTCTAGGTAAGTACCAGAAAACAGTTTGTCTCCAATGCCAGAGGTCCTGGGTTTGAATCCCGCCCGGTTGAGGTACATAATATGTATGCGATGAACATAAATCATCAAGGGGCCCTACCCCCAAGGTACTTAATATTATATACTCATTAACATAAAATGAGGGATGTTTAGAATTTCTAGCCAAATCTTAAACCAAAACAAGTTTGTGTTCTATTGAACCTCATTCATTCGCATTTTCTTTAACGATAACTGTATACCTACCATTACTGTAAGTGCCAAATTTCGCGTTTGAAATTAATCCCACCTGATGATAAATCAAGATATAGCCAAAGATTGTACAACTATGTGTATGACCGGTTCTTCGTAATACTTACCACAGTTATATTATACGCCAGCGAAGCTCATATTATTGATGGGGCGATAATATTTTTCCTCAGACTCATATAAGGTTCAGGTACCTATTAATCATTTTAGTGAAGTTGACTTTTCGAAACTTCGAAACGTTAAATCGTACAAGATCGTTATCACAAAGATTGTTTCACAGACGGTAAATCGTACAAGATCGTTATCACAAAGATTGTTTCACAGAGTGGCGCGAGGAGAGCTATAAAATAATTATCCCACCTAATGAACAAATTTTGAAACTTAATAATTTTTATCTATAGATTTTCATCATACCGACCGAATATGAGATTTTATTAAAAGCTTTTAAAAGGAGAAATTAAAAGGATTTTCAGACCATAAATATTTTTTTCATAACTCGGTACGTTTCACTTGTAAATATTTAAGTATCCAATTGTATTTGTAAAAATACAATTTATGTAAAGTAGGTTAACCATGTAAGATAAATAGACGTGGTGACCACGTTACAAAAACTTTAATAATTTAATAGATATTAGGAACGAAGTAAAACGAAAAAAATGTTCTTAATATTATAATATTCTATTATTTAAAGGGTCGACCATTTTTCCCGCCATCAGTGCCACGTGGATAGAAGAGTCCATCACGAAGTAGAGGAATGGATACGTCGCTAGAAATTTCACCGGATGCCTGTTCACGACGTATTCTGAAAATTAAACGAATTTCTATATTTTAAATTTAAAAACGTTTAGTGAACCATATGAACCATAGTTTATTATGCGCCTTTTAGTCATACTTATTGTCAGAGGTGTCCGACTTGTTTTGAACTCATGGGGTCCTTCATCAGGCTCCATAAGAGTTTGAAACTAGTCGGACAACTCCGACTATAAGTGTGAGTAAAAAAAATATAGGTACTATAATCTATATTTTCTTTTGAGACTTTGATCTATTTTGCGGAATTCATAGTCTATTCTTTATTTTTTATCAGCCTTTCACTTATAGGTACTATTGAAATTGCATTTAGGTCACAATGACTCATCAAGATCTCATTTATTTTTTATTGGTGACTAAACCCGCGTTTGACCTCACCAGATGGTAAGTAAAGATTAGGTCGAAGATGACAGCACTCGGGCTAAAGAAGGACCTGGTTCTTTATAAAACATTGCCGGTACACATCACCGCAGATCGTTTACTGTGCAGAAGGCAGTTAATAAAAATTCCAATTAAAAAATATATTTTTTTACACGACTGTTCCCAAAATAAATCAAAATGCGACCTTTCAATCATTATATTGCAAATCCGCTGCAATGGCCTGTGCAGATTTATATCACTTGTGGTCGTTATTACAGCAGAATAGAAAATCCAATTAGGCCTTTGTGAATGTGATTATGTTATGTTGAGTAACGTTTTGTAATGACATCCTTGCAAAGCAAATGCCCAGCGCTTATCATTTAAAATCGTTGAAACAAACCAACTGTGGCGACAGGAAACAATCATCTAGTAATTTTTTCAGTTATATTCATTTATGAATTCGAAATTGAAGACTATCTACAAATGATCATTGTCAATTCGTGATTAGGCATTTGGGTCACAGTAATAGTGGTTTGTGATACACACGAATAGGTATATTTCCTTGGTTTAAAAATATGTACATACCTAGGCAGGTACTGTAAATTTTTGGTATTGGAGAGCAACGATTGTACAGGAACATACGTAATATTGTCTTATTGTCAACGTCCAGTTAAATTCAACATCCCTTTACAAGACCCGTGTAAACAAGATTGACTACTTCAACAGAGAAGATGGTTGGAAACTATCACCAGCATGGGACCCTATTCTCAAAGATATTAAATCAAACATCCAACAAACCTGAAACTCAAGATACTGTCAGCTCATTTTGTGTTAACTCTGAACGCTACGCTCGAAGACTGAGAAACAGATGGAGATGATGTAGGTACTTATAACTTTTTCCAACTATCAATCTGACGCCTGATATCCTAGTTTCTCGTGACATCCAAAGACACCGAAATGTCGAGTTAAAATGTAAAATATAAATAATACGCGATTAATCCGGTTAAAATGTGATTTTATTTAAAAGGAAACGTTTCATTATTTATGTTAGTATTTCATGTATATCAGGTATCTATATATATTTTACTTTATCTGATTCTCTGCCTAGATTTATTTATCTATCGCTTAGTTCCAAATTGTGTTGCAAACTTATACCGACTACAGTTCTTGTTGGAGATTTAACTTAGTATAAGTATCTAGGTTTATTGACGGTATATTAAGTAACTTTGGTAACTTTTTGCTCATGAAATTGCTTGCATGAACTGAACGCCTACTTTTGTTCTTAATAGGCAATTAAATTATCTCTAAAAAGTCTATTTAATTTGCCTGACACGTAAAACATGCGCGTGTCATGTCTTACCGATATTAAATTTAAGCACGGTAACTAAGTACCTACTTATGTAGAGAAGTTGTACCAATAAAAGCCTTTTTTGAGTAGGTAATATAAAAAAGTAAAAGCAAGCTGATTTATCTGAGCAGTTTATCTTGGAAATTATAAAAATAATATGTAGGATAACATGTCCAGACAAAACCACTTATTAGGCGTTAAAAGGTGTGTAAAAAGTATGATTCTCTCGTCATCCTGCATCACCCCGCGTCACGCTCTGACACCTAGCAAAGACAATAGAAAACACAAAGTAAAGCAATCTGGGCGTTCTTTTGGCAACCATTAACGCGGTCTGTGCGCCGGAAAATTATGTCACAACAGACACTCAGTCAAATTCACGATGTGGCAATTGTTTACATGACTCTATCTAACTTTCGTGCTAAGCTGGCTATTTATGTTCGCTATATTATGTAAAAT
Source organism: Stenoptilia bipunctidactyla (assembly GCA_944452665.1). Classification (NCBI taxonomy): domain Eukaryota; kingdom Metazoa; phylum Arthropoda; class Insecta; order Lepidoptera; family Pterophoridae; genus Stenoptilia; species Stenoptilia bipunctidactyla. The sequence goes on along the minus strand of OX101723.1, from coordinate 11,689,780 downwards.
GTAGATAAAAAACAAAAACAAGTTGTACAAATCGAAATAACAAAAAATTATAACTACCTACCTAATCAAAAAATAACGGCTTTTTTTTCATTTATTTTTTATAATTATTGCCTAAGTTGTTTGAGTTCTAGGTATATATATGATCTCGGAAGAAAGTTAACCCCAAAATTAAATATGAGAACAATCCAACCTTTTCTACAACGTAATTGTTATACTTAGCATAAACAAATGCACATCATTTATATTACTGTACCAAACTATTACTGTAAATAAACCTTATAAACACATAATGATATAATGTTATTACCAACACCAACCATTAACTTTAACCTGTTAGCAAATTATCTTCAGGTTACACTGCATATTATGTCTATGTTATCATGTCCATGGCTGTCAATTAAATTAATTGTGCAAAATCAATTTTACAAGTTTCCGAAGCGGAGCGCATCAATGTCGCTCAAGGATGTTCCGGCGCGGACGCAGCGAAGCGTGACGGTGGTCGGCCGCGAGCACCGACCCCGGCTTTACCCTACGATTGATCAAGTGTCTGAAACCACTACATTTTCACCTTTATACCCATACGATCAAGAACGCATTAATTGGCAAACATATGAATCAGCGGACCTAAGAAACCTGTAGACGCCCACGCATCTGGCCTCAGAACAAAGGCCCCAACAATTAAGTACTTAGAATAAGTACGTTAATCTTTTTAATTTATATACAAAACAAAGCCTTAACTGAACGATGGTATTGTTTTAAACTTTTAGACTACTCAATTTAGTGTTATATATTTGGATTTTGGTTTGATGAACGAGTGCCGTATCTTTTTTATTAATGTACATAGGTAAGCTGCAAAAGATAACTGAATCCACCTGATTATAAAAGTAATCCAAGCTATCATTGGTGTTTTGTTTTTATTTGTGACCAAACTCACGTTTGACTTCAATTTGCCTCATGGAGATGAGGTCAAAGATTACATCGCACAGGTTTAGGAAAGAACTGGCTCTTCACAATATTTGTGGTGATATTAGCGGCAGGTTTATATGAACCGTTGCCACTAGCCAGGCGTGGAGGGCTCCTTTCATGCTTTCTCAGGGCCAGTAGACTATTCTAAGCCGACCTTACGTGACGATTATCATCTTCACTTCATAACACAGTACAAAATAATAACTCACTGTTGGTCTTAGGCTCATCAGCGCGGTACTTGCGGATGGCGACGGACACCGCCTGTTCGATGCTGCGCACGTACACCCCGGCTTGGCGCGTCATTGGGGAGAAGTCTCGCTGACGAGGCTCGAACACTTCGCGGATTCCCAACTACAAAATAAACAAATGATTTTGTTCTTTAAAGTTTTTACACAGAGTTATTTTTGTTGGACCCGCATCTGTTGAGGGGTTATTAGAGCAGGTCAAATCGAAGCATTTTCACTATGGAACCACCCCTCCTAAAATTTACCAGTTTTGAGTTATTTTATTTTCAGGATTATACTGTAAACACCCATTTTTCACTAATTTTGGTGTGGAATAAAACTAATCTTGGCTACTTATGAAGCTGCGTGTTTTGGTGTTATCATGTAAATGATTTTATGAGAGAACTTTTGCAGCGCCTGTGTCCAGAAGTGGGCGTCACCAGACTGATGACGAAGATGTTTAAGAGTTAAGGTTGTCCATTTCATTCGAAACGGCAGTTAAGTCCATTTTGTTGATGCAGACTGTTGTGCGGAATCTACAGCATCAGCTCTTACTGGGGCATATGACCAGTGGTAGATTTCAATGTATATTTTTCTTACAGCCTTCATAAAAAAGTACTCTTGTTTTATTAACCATCACACTTGACACAACATTACATTATCTTAATAAATACAGATTGGCCCTACATAAAATTATAATAATAAATAATAAAATCCTTTATTTGCCAGTATATGCGTACAATTTGGTGTTATGTCATCTATCTATATTACTTATAATAAATCTGTAGAAGTCAAAATTCTGTACATTGAAAATATCAAAAAAATAAATTGCAGAGGTTGTTACTAGACCGACACCGAACCCAAAAATGTGATTAAATAAATTTTTGTCTGTCTGTCCGTTGCTTCGGGCATCACGTAAAAACCACCGGTTCGATTACGATGAAACTTGGTATAATTATTCTTTAATATCCTGGGCACCACACTGGGTACTTTTTATTCCAGAAAAGTATATACAATAAAAAAGAAACTTAATTTTGCGGTTCGATCCCTAGACTCGACTACTGTACCAACCGGAAATAATAAGTTTGTCAATTCTCAATCGTGCTTTTCACATACATACATACATTATTTAGTTGTATTTCTTTCTATAAATCGTAGGTATAGATTTTAATTTTAAAGCATAGGTAAGTACTTAGTATATTTGATATTGTACGTAGTGACCGTAGGTTATTTTATAATACTGTTAGGTAGGATTAGTCATTCGTATAGATATAAGTTTTTGGGAATTTTGCTTATTTATTGAGTTTAATTTTTTTTCATTAGGTACAAACTTCGGTTTACGTTTATAAGAATTATAAGGGCTTCTTGCGCGATTTAATGTGGGTATGTAGGTACATACATAGATATATTGTAATAAAGTTAAACTTAAAATAATGGAACTCAATATCGTTTAGGTTTTCTATATTTCGTGATCTTAGAAGTCAGAAACCATAGATTTCTTCGGAATATAAAGTAGCATTTGTGTTAACACAGGACTTTATGAACTACCATACCAAATCACATCAAAATTAGCTAAGCCGTTAAACCGTTAAAAACAGCCAAACATATGGGTAGATACATATTATACACTGATAATGGCTGGATGAATGGATTTTTACTACCTACTCTTTCACGCTAGAATTACCGAATGAATTTTTATGAAACTTTTCAGTAGTAAAGTCGCGGGCACAGTATATAGAATACCTATCTACCTATAAACCTACCATTAGACGTACCCCCGTTACTTTTCTATTTTATTCTTTCTAGGTCTTTTTCACAAAACCTAGATGAAACTGCAGATCACAGCTTTGTTGTAACAGTTTTTAAAGTAACTCTGTCTGTTTCTCTATCAGTAACGCTTTCACATTTAAACTACTGAATCGATTTTGACGAAATTTAGAATAGTGTAAGTTTGAACTTCAGTGAGGATATTATAATATTAGGTATCCAACTCCGATGACCAGTATTCACGCGGACGAAGTCGCGGGCAACAGCTAGCAATATAATATATTTCCGATCACATACAGCTGATATTTCAGCGTGCAAATATACAAATATATTATGCTTTTATATATTACAATAAAAAAACCGTACATAAACAGAAGAGATAAATAAGAAAATAGAGATAACAATAACCTTCGTGGCGCAGTGGTCGAGTGGCCAGCTGCAGCGTGAGAGGTCCTCTCAGTTCGAGTTTCATTTCGAGAGTTAGATTTTTTTTCTACATGACCAGGTATTCAATTTATTAATGGTCAATAAATTTTAATCAGTCGGAAATAGGTACTCGTAGTACCAAGTCGACCTTACGTATTTTAATTTGTGACGATCTCTACATTTTGATAAAAATACCGGGTGTGTCTGTGATTTTCAATTATTTCAGTTCTTCTCATTATTGAGTCGGTGCGTGCCCGTGTGTGCCTACGCGCGGTAAGATAAGATCTGTTTGTTTTACCCAATGGAACGTCATTTAAGTGTATTAACTATGTGTGAAATTTTACTACACACTAAACATTGAACAATGAAGTGATGGATAGATAAAAGCTCAGCTTTTGTATAGTTGTGACATTCATTTAATTCTCTATGAGATGGAAATAGGTCAGTTTTGTTTTTAAATTAGTTTTTCACGTAATGAAAAGTGAAAATACGTTGCGTACTAACTACGTCACCGTATGTATTAATTTTAAAAATCTGTTCGTTTATGGTATCTTTGTCTTAATTTTCAAAGGTCCTGTTTTAATTAAATAAAACTTACAGACAAGAAATTCAAGTGGGAAATTAAAAACTTTAAAAACTGACTTTTGAAAAGACTAGTTCACAGTGTCTAACAAACGTCTAGTCTGCGAATTGTAAATCCTACAATATTAAATAAAAATATTCATTGTTCTCTTTAAACGTAGATAGACGTTTTAATTGTTCGTCAGTGCCTGCATAGACCGTGTCATTATCACACTGGCCTCTAGAAACTCACCTTCTGCAAATCCGTCGTAAGTGTCACATGTCCCTTGACCATGAAGCTAGGCACAAGCGCCCGTACGCGGCGCGGGCGCAGTGCTGCATGCACGTCTCGTAGATCCGACTCTCTTGCCATCCGAGCCAGCAGCCTGCCCAAGTCTATTGGACTTCGACTGGTAGGCAGCACTACAAGCAGGTAGTACCGCTCACTGTCTAGCGGTAATCGTAATGCAGATGCTTCTAAATGTGGGAGATATGCGTGGTCCAGCACGGAGTCGTATGACATGTAAGTCGCCTGTTTGAAGTGAAAAAGGTATTTAAAGTAAAGTTTGACATACTTGTTAAAGGGTCCGTGTTACATTAAGAAGGTATATTATGTGTACTTATGGTTACGGACTAAATAATAATATACATAATGCCAAGTTAACCGTAGGTATTATTTATCAGAAACGTTGGTCAACCATCCTTCCAGTTTGTTGAGATGAGAGTCATTTACTGCCTGTACTTTACTTGATTGCAATAAATAAATAGTCACTTAGCATTAGGTGAGATAGTCATAAACTCAGATTAATTTGTCGATTCAAATTCAATAAAAGTCACCGAGACTCACAAAAAATTAAAAGTGATAGCTTTTATTACATCCACGGTTTTGATAGCTTGATGTTATCAGCAGGTTATAAAAATGGAAAAACAATTGCGTTTAAACGGATACATTTATGTTTATTTAAATATAGGTTCAGCAAATAGACCTGGAACTTTCAAAGCCTTTTTTCATAACTTTAATCAATTTTGAATGTTTTTAAAATACCGTTGTAAATTGCTTCGACAATTTATTACTTAGGTATAAATTGTCGAAGCAAATAGAATATAAAGCAAATAGAACCAATAGACTATATAGAAAATAATAGTGTTGGTATAGTTGACTGACCTGAATATTTCTTAGTCCATTGACTAGAAACATGTCTCCGCCTACGCCACTAAAACCACCACCTCCAAGTGGTATGTCTGGAATGGGTATTTCATACGATTTATAAAAGTAATAATCATCCAGATATGAAGGATTTGTAAAAATGAAATCAACTATTGATTTTTTTCGCCGCTCTAAAGTTTCTAGTGTTGATAAGCTCTCAGTAGTACTTTCTGTCATAGCTGCATTTATTTCAGTAGAACTTGCCTCTGAGGATGTGACGTCACTGTTAGTAACCATTGTTGACATGCTGTCAGAAGTGGATCCGCCAGAAGTACTTAAAATATCCACTTCATTATTAATAGTTGGCTCGTCATTAATGGTTGTTTCATCATTTACAGCTGTGGTAGTGGAGCTTTGCATAGTCGTTGTTTCTTCTGCAGTAGAGGTAGGGGTGGTCATTGGAGATGTGTTGACTGTAGAGGTCATTGGTGATGTGTTAACAGTTGTTGACATTGGTGAAGTGTTCACAGTAGTGGTCATTGGTGAAGTGTTCACAGTAGTGGTCATTGGTGAAGTCTTCACTGTTGTGGTTATTGGTGACGTAGTGACTATAGAAACAGGTTCAGCAGTATTCGTTGCTTCAGATGTAGTAACAGACGGCGAAGAAGTTGTTGTCAGTTGTGGTTCCGCAGATGTTTCCATATTGCCCTGTACTGTTGTGGTCGAGGAATCAACTGTAGAAATAGTCATTGTTTGTGGTGTAAAGTCATTGATTATCTCTGCATTTGAAGTCGTTGTAGTTACAGGAACTGTAGTTGGGGTTATTGTAGTGCTGGATGGTTCTTCTTTTGCAGCCATGTCTTCTGTTGTGGGCATCGCGGTTGTGGTTACAGCCTCTGCAGCTGTAGTTGTACCAGGCATTGCAGCAGTAGTTGCATTAGTAGAGCTACTCGGCACAGTTGTCGGTAACGTTGGCATTTTATCACCATCCAAATCATAGCCATAGAATCGTAAAATCTTTTTGTAACCTTCATTAAAAGTAACATTTTCATTATTTAATGCTAGGCCAGCAAGAAAACCTTCCTCTGGGACGAAATAAGTCTGAAATTAAAAATAAAGTATATTTTTATTGGATTATCTATAGCTACTTATACCAATATGCTTTAGAAGGAAGCTTATGAAATTTGAGCTTTACACAATTTGTCTACGATAAGTTTTTTTCCTGATCTTCGCTATTAACAATTATAAATCAACTACATGTTCGTTTAATGGTAAAATAGGTTTGTCGACGTCGGTCGATAGTTTCTATCAGACCAATCGATCGATCGTTGACCGAGGGCGTCGATCGATGGTAGAATAAATTAGTCGACGTCGATCGAGCTGATGGAATATAGTCGAAGTTACTCGATCAACATCGACCGGCTATCGATCGATTAAGTCGTACGGTATCCGTCTATCAATAAAAGCCAGAACAGTCGCTCGACTTCGATCGATGATCTCTACCATTAGGCACCATTAGGGAGAGTCAACGCAAAAAAATCAAAATTGGTGTGAAATTCTCTAGGAAAGAAAATACATATAAAAGTCTCGCCGCAAATTTTGATGAAAATTGCACATTGTACCTAGTCAATGAACGTAAACCATAATAAAATCTAACTTCATCCACGATTGAATCGCAACAGTTTATAAAAAGCTCTCCTACGGCAATATTCAATATTCAATTTCCATCACCCATTTCTTTGTACCACTTTACCTCAACCCCTTTTTTGCAATCAAAAGTAGGTTGTGTAGACCCTCTTCACGATTAAGTCTCTATACTGTTGAAGTAAGCTAGGTACTATAATCTAGAAAGATATCAGCAATCAATATTAATTATTTGTAAATTTTATAATTAATCCTTAACTTTAGGCAAGCTATCCAAAGTTATTTAATAGGTATGTAAGATTAATTGTAAATTGATTGTTTGTCACTTAATAACTATTTCTATTTTTATATCTTTCTAAAAATAATTAATGTACCATAGGTACTAACTTATTATTACCCGTAGTTTTGTCTTATTTTAACTTCTCTTTTACATGTTTATGGCTTTTACACCACGTTACCTTTTTGTATTGATAAGAATTTTTATATAATTATGTAGCACATAGGATTGCCTATATACTCTAGTAATAAAATCCTATGTATATAAGGCTAAATATAAAATAAATAACAAAATATGTAAACTTGATTAGGGGAAAATTGTAAACTTGACTATATTTTTGATCTTTAAATTTAAATTGTTAATATTCTTAATTTAGGCTTTCTTGCATTTAGTAGCAATTAAAATTGTCCATCTTTAATAAACATAACCCTTAATATAAGTTATAAACATAACAACGAATTGTAGAAATAACTCAGAATGTAAGAGAAAAACGAATTAAAATAAAATTTAAACTGCGGCTCTCTTTACGGTATTGCTCAGTTTTGGAGTCTAAACGGCAGTCTGAGAGATTAATATTGACTTCAATTAACAAAATCAAGATTTACTTTTTATCGTGCTCTTCATACTGCCTGCCTGAAAAATACCGCAACGAAGCCAAGTTATTATTATCAAGTCACCACGAGGTTTTATTTTCAAGATCCCATTGGTACTGCCCAACCTCCACATTTCCATACAGTCCACTGCTGGGTAGTATCAACCAATGGTCCTTCGAGAGCCGGATCTCTGAAGATTGCGTCAAACCTAGTGAAGCCTTCGTGGAGTCTTCGTGGTGGCGTCGAAGAGTCTCCGTGGTGCCATCGTGTGCAGTCTTCGTGGTGGCGTCGAAGAGTCTCCGTGGAGCCGTCGTGTGCAGTCTCCTTGGTGCCGTCGTGGTGTCGTCGTGAAGCCGTGAAGATCGAGAGGCAAGACGGACAGCGCTGGAAGAAGCCATCACGCGGCCACCTAGCGGTGTTAAACGGCCATCAAACAGCGTGCGTTAATGCCATTTATGGTAGTGTGGGTTACCAGACGCGCCCACGAGTCCACAGGGCTCAATAGTCTGACCTCGCTGGTAAGGTTCTATTACTGAGGGTTTCTCAGAGCTGTTTTACGGCCTCGAGGAAGCTGACGAGTTGGGTTGTTCCTACCCTTCTCCGAGCAGCCCAAGGTGGTAGCGCTCTCTGCCAGGTGGTTCCCCTACCCGCCCTATCCTATTTCCACCCTCGGCTGACGTCATCACGCTAGGAAGTCAGTCGAACTGCTAGTGTTAGGAAATAGGTATTATAAGTTAGGGTTTTTTATTGTGTATAGTGAATATTTAGATTAGGGAACCCCCTCGTAGCACCATGTCGGACGGAAAGAAGCTAAGGTCAGGCAAGAAAACCGGTACACCATTGGACAGTGAAGCATCAGGAACCACAGAGACCAATACGTGGAGCCATGGGACCGGCACAGAAGAGCAGTCACGCAATAGCACGCAACAAAGTAGCGAACAGGTGACAGAATCGAGCGGAAATATAGAAGTAACGGAAGTGTTAGTGCAAACGTTAGCAAACAGTGCACCCGGGACGGTTGTAGGTATGCCTGTCGCGAGTGATAGGCCCGGAATCGATATATCTACTTCGCAGTCTAGTAAATTATCTCAGATTAAGGCGCAGTTAGAACTTAGGGCCTCCGAATTAGAACGGGCGCGGGCGGCAACCGCATATGCTGAGACTCGTTTGGAGTTAGCCAGATTCGAACTGGCAACTGTTGAAAACTCCAACGAGGCGGATGTCACCCCCGAACCTATTGACGGTAGGGTTCATAGTTGGATCAATGATCAAAATAACGCGCGAGTAATTTGCGAACGGGAATGTAGGGCACAACCGGCTAGCGTACCTCCGTGCGTAAACGTTCAGATGTCTCACCCAGTTAAGAGTCGCGAAAATATTAGTGATGAAAGCGGCATGTCGGCGCTAGCCGACGCGATAGTAAAGGCAGTCAATCTTAGTAAGTCAAACAGTCAATCAATACCTAAATTTATGGAAGAGTTGCCCTATTTCGAGGGCAACATATCCGAGTGGATTCCATTTAAATCGGTGTTTATAGACACTCAGAACTCGTATACGGGAGTTCAAAACGTAGCTAGGCTTCGTAAGGCGCTCCGCGGCCATGCTAGAGAAACCGTGCGGTCTTTAATGTATACTAGCATCGAACCAAGTGCTATAATGGAAACATTAGAAAGACGTTACGGTAGGCCGGAAATGTTGATATTATCGGAGTTAGAGTCTTTAAAAAAGCTACCCCGCATGTCAGAAGACGGGAAAAATATAACGATGTATGCTAGCAAGGTAGCTAACACCGTCGCCTCGATTAAAACATTAAATCAACCTCAATATTTATACTCACCAGAGTTAGTAAGTAGAGTTATAGATAAATTGAGCGTAATTTTAAAATATAAATGGTTCGAATTTAAATCAATGTATGCCGACATACCAGAATTAGTTTTATTGTCACAATTTTTAAATAAAATGGCAGATCAGTGCGGTGCTATGTTTTCATACAATTTAAATAGGGAAGAACGCGCCTTTAGTCGGCAACCGAGGCCGGTTAACGCCGTGAAAACATACAAACATCGCTCGCGTTCATACAGTAGCGACTCATCATGCCCGTCGGAAAATGAGCGCGAACCGAAAAAGGCAACCGTTGCTGCAGTGGCTCACCGAAAGAGTTTAAATAAAAAACGCAACTCGAAACCCCCACAAGCCACACCTTGCCACGATAAAGTCGATAAGGGCAAGTGCGCATTGTGCGGGGGTACTCACTTGATAAAAGAGTGTGCGGATTTTGCCAAATTAAACGTCGCAAAACGGTGGGAAACAGCGAAGAACAACAGGCTGTGCTTTAGATGTTTAAATGAAGCACACAAACGCATAATGAGATGCAAATATAAACCGTGCGGCATAAATAGTTGTGAAGCGTCGCATCATCGCCTTCTACATCACGGGCAGGAATCGAACCCGGGAACTGCGGATGCGACGATAAACTCGGTTAACCACGTTAGCGCGTCAACCACGTACCTTAAGATTTTACCGGTTGAGCTGAGTGGGCCGTTAGGTACAGTCACCACACACGCCTTGTTAGACGAAGGGTCAACAATGACGTTGATAGAGCGGGATGTGGCTCACAAAGTAGTGTCGCCCGGTAGGCCGGAACAGCTCACCATCGAAGCTGTCTGCGGTAGTAAAACAAATGACTCGGAGTCAACAAGGGTTAAGCTGAACATCCGAGGCATATGTAGCCGCGAGCTAGAAACCATGACCGCGCACACGATAAGCGCTTTGAGCCTCGCTCCGCAAGAAATAAACCGCGAATTAATAATGCAGTGTGAACATCTCATAGAATTAGAGGACGAGTTGTGTTATAGTCAAGCCAGGCCAACCATAATTATAGGCCAAGATAACTGGCATTTAATAGTTTCGCGCCAATTACGCGTTGGAAACAAAACACAACCCGTAGCCTCGTTCACTAAATTAGGTTGGGTTCTACACGGACAGAACTCACAGCCGCGTAGGTACCTAGGTACGGTAAGCCACGTTAGGCATGTGACCAACGAGGATGCCGTATTAGAACTCGTTAAAGAGCATTTTAGTATAGAATCATTAGGAATCGAACCGCGCAAACCGGAAAAAGATCCCGAGGTACGGGCTCTAAAGTTGTTAGATTCTACATGCGCGAAGTTACCTAACGAGAATAGATACGAGGTAGGGTTGCTATGGCGATCGGACGATGAGGTAATGCCCGATAACCGCCAACAAGCCCTCAGCCGTCTGTATAACCTCGAAAAGAAATTAGATAAAGATACGTCTTTAAAAGCGGAGTATAGTAAACGGATAAAACACCTTATCGAAAAAGGTTACGCCGAAATAGTCAAGGCACCGTCGTCATCACCGCGTCTATGGTATTTACCACACTTTGCTGTGACGCACCCACAAAAGGGTAAAGTAAGGCTAGTCTTTGACGCCGCGTGTAGAACAGCCGGTAAATGCTTAAATGACGCACTGGTAGCGGGTCCCGACTTATTGCAGTTACTTTTCAGCGTATTAATTCGTTTCCGCAAAGGCCAAGTAGCAGTTGTGGCCGACATTAAAGACTGGTCTGTTATACGAATGTCAACAAAAATCGAGTCAACCGAGAAGAAACTTAGGTAAACCTGCTATTACGGTCACAATTAGCAAAACGTACGATAGCTTACCCGATTCCTCGCGATTTTCATCGTATAATAAAATGTTGCGTGCTACGGCGAGACTGCTACTCGCAGCTGAGGTATTTAAAACCCGAAGGCTATGAGAATCACAGTCAAGAACAAGAGATGTTTCAACGAAACACTTACTTATCGCCGAAAGAACATTACTTCATAGATGTCAAAATGAATCCTCCCATGAAGAAAGAAGACGTCGAAAGTCAGATCGTCCGCGGCATCGATTCGCCGCCCTGTTATTCTTCTCGACCGACCTAGCTTACAAACTAAAACGGTGCTTGCGCACGAGGGGGAGACTGAAGTAAGCTAGGTACTATAATCTAGAAAGATATCAGCAATCAATATTAATTATTTGTAAATTTTATAATTAATCCTTAACTTTAGGCAAGCTATCCAAAGTTATTTAATAGGTATGTAAGATTAATTGTAAATTGATTGTTTGTCACTTAATAACTATTTCTATTTTTATATCTTTCTAAAAATAATTAATGTACCATAGGTACTAACTTATTATTACCCGTAGTTTTGTCTTATTTTAACTTCTCTTTTACATGTTTATGGCTTTTACACCACGTTACCTTTTTGTATTGATAAGAATTTTTATATAATTATGTAGCACATAGGATTGCCTATATACTCTAGTAATAAAATCCTATGTATATAAGGCTAAATATAAAATAAATAACAAAATATGTAAACTTGATTAGGGGAAAATTGTAAACTTGACTATATTTTTGATCTTTAAATTTAAATTGTTAATATTCTTAATTTAGGCTTTCTTGCATTTAGTAGCAATTAAAATTGTCCATCTTTAATAAACATAACCCTTAATATAAGTTATAAACATAACAACGAATTGTAGAAATAACTCAGAATGTAAGAGAAAAACGAATTAAAATAAAATTTAAACTGCGGCTCTCTTTACGGTATTGCTCAGTTTTGGAGTCTAAACGGCAGTCTGAGAGATTAATATTGACTTCAATTAACAAAATCAAGATTTACTTTTTATCGTGCTCTTCATACTGCCTGCCTGAAAAATACCGCAACGAAGCCAAGTTATTATTATCAAGTCACCACGAGGTTTTATTTTCAAGATCCCATTGGTACTGCCCAACCTCCACATTTCCATACAGTCCACTGCTGGGTAGTATCAACCAACTGTACCAAATTTCATTAAAATCGGTTCAGAAGATTTTCAAACGAAGTTCATCTCCAAGATGGTTTATTTTAGTTTTTTCATAGTAGGTATAATGTTCTACGGCATCCTGCAATGCCGCAGATATTGATACGATATTTACACTGCATCAATGTATAAACTTGGAAATTTATAGAGAATCTCTAAGAGAAAAGTTTAAAGAGATAGGTATCTTGACCCTTGCATCACAATATATTTTTCAACACACTTGCTCGTAAAGTGAGCGGTATTCTATTGCATTTAGAACTATAAACTGGGCTATAAGTCACGCGTGCATAATATATTATACCCTAGTGCATAATATAATGAATCCTACAAAGTTGAATTGTACCTTTGTGCAAATTAAATGCGAGTAAACAGAGCATATTTTATTGATCCGGGTTATACATTAAATTTTTTCAGAAACAACAAAGAGGTTTTATACCACTTCAAATCCATATACATTTTTAAATGTTTACGCCTTATATTACTTAAACAAAATTGTATATCAAACAAATTATTCACAATTTACAATAATTTGTTACAAAATATTAAAATATTTGGATTTACCACTCCAAATTAAATATTTTCATATAAAATAGGCTGTATATGCTATACAGCCATTGACACATTTGGCGGAAAAAGAAAACCTACGCGCATGCGCGAAGTTCGGCATGCGCGTAGGCGTTCGGCATGCATGCATTTTTTAATCACAATTCACAGCTTTGTTATCAAGTGTGTTTGTTATTTTATGACCACGTATGTCTGTCTTTTACTCACAAGTGTGTTGAAAAACGTCGTATATAACTCGTGAGCGTTGCTAATTACAGTCGAGGCTGTGATTTGAGCCCGAGCCGTTTTATATATACTTCGCTCACTTGTTACATAATATACTATATGAAAACATTATGTATCTACTATTCTATTTATATTATATTAAATAATTTCTTTTATATTTAATTAATTTCATAAATTTTTAATTTATTACTATAAAAATAGTAAATTTATGAAAGATAATCATGGTAAAAATTATTGTGTAAGGCCAAGGAACGACCATAAGTTAGCGTTTACCAGCGTTTGGCTGGCACCAAATCATATATGGGAATGTCAATACGTATTTATAATAAAATACCAAAGTCAATTTAATCCCTAACGTTTATAAAATTTAAAAGAACTATCAAAAAAAGATTATGCAAAAAATTTAGGTGGATGATAAAAGAGCGTGGGAGTGATGTCTCCACAGGTTATTTCCAAATACTAAACATTAATCACTATGCACCTAAGCAGTTTGGCTGTGACAAGCACGAAGACAGCTAGTCTTCTGTTGGTTTTAGCAGAGCTGTATTTCTGCCAAATTGTACCTATAACTAGCTGACCCGGCAAACGTTGTTTTGCCATATAAATAATAATAAAAAAATAGATGTTGGCCGATTCTCATAGATACTAGATAAGCACAACAAATTTCATCAAAATCGGTCAAGCCGTTTCGGAGGAGTATGGCAACGAAAACTGTGACACGAGAATTTTATATATTAGATGAGCACTGTTTACAAAAGAGTGCCGAGAGTTTTTTTCCGCCAGCTCTTTTTCCTCTTGGCCTTAGGGTTCTACTTCCATTTCGTTTTTTTAAAGCCGAAGAATTAGTACAAGACAACACCAAGACATTGGTGGATAATGGGCGATCATTATCTTCATGAGCCGAGAGACGCACACTTCTGGACAGAGGCCACCCTCAGGATTCGCCCTCACCCAGCGTTTGACCTTCGTCAAGTGTATTAGAATACCTACCTACTGCGAATAAAACAGTTTCATTTTCATTTTTATTTCTATCCCCTTAACTCCTTTTTTTGCAATAAAAAGTAGTCTGAACCCTTTTTCAAGATTAAGTCTATATTAATTGTTTATTATTATCGGTTCTGTGGATTTCCAAGCAAAATTTCTTGCCCTATTTCTAACTCTCAACCCGTTTTTCGTGATAAAAGGTACCCTATGTCTGTGTCCATCCTTAGGGTCAAGTCTATCTCTATACCAAATTTCATTCAAATCGGATAAGTACTTTAAGGGTGAAAGCGTAACACTTTCCCATTTATAATATTAGTATGGATATCTTTTTTCAAAAGAACTACATAGATTTTATTTTAACCTTCGAAACACTTGAAAATCGTTGACGAGTGGTGAACTGGTGAAATAATCACTTAACCGAGAAAAACATTGATACGACTTGAGATATTCTGCTTTTTCAAGTCGTATGAAAATAGTTTAGGCGAGCCATAAAATAGAAATTGGCGTAGGTAGGGTAGTACACGTTGCTAAGTAAACAAAACTGGAGGTTCTTCGGTCTAGATATGTAGGTACAGAAGGCTGCAGAACCGTTAAAAAAATTTACTTGAATGAATTGAATGCTGAAAATATTCTTTCAACCCCAACGGAAGAAGCAGTTGTACTTAGCAGTTGCATGATTATACATATACAATTGTTCTTCAGTTACCTATAAATTTTTTCATAATTCCCTTCACTTGTTGGCTGTTTTGGTTGCAGTAAAAAAGTACCTACTCATTTAAATCATAGATTTGAAAAAGTCATTTGATTTTACCTAATCACGATTTAAATCACTGATTTAAATCATTTGATATCATCCCTGTTTTGGTTGATTAATATTTAGTATTTCTTGTCTGTAGATAGGTACAGAAGCCAGCAGATCAAGCGTTACATTACCTGTCAAGTTTCCCCAACCAATTTTAACTTAATGTCGGGGGCATAGCAGTTCAGATTCAAGTAAATTTTTTTGAAAGATTTGTAACGATTAAAGTTTTGCCTTCTGTACATCCCTACTGTATGACTTGGACACGAGACATCAGTACCTATAATATTTTGAATAGAAATCTGGTGCTATGTTAAGTAAAGGTGGGGAGGTACTTAATTATCTTAAGCTCAATGAACTCTGATCAATTTGTTTTGATTTAACAACAACGGATGTTATGTGATGCCAAAGTTCCCGTTTTTTGTTGTTGTAAGTGGTCCAAATTCAACTGTAGGTGAATTATCTTTAATATCTTAAACCACCATATTACTCGTATATAATATACTTATTAAGTAAGTGATTTAGGACGTGTAGGTATTGGGACATTTAAAAAGTTGCCTATTAAACGAATCAATTGTCTGACTTTGTTGCGGATTTCTTTTACAAAATATAATTATTGTTCTAAAATGAAGTATTCCCTATATATTATCTTTAAAAACACACATTAACTTAATTGGTTCGGTTTTCATATCATCTCCCAAATCTACATAGCAAACCTTACGTAAGTACTTGGTTGTGTACCTAATTTTGGTGTCTACCTCACAGGTTTTATATCAGCAATAAAATTAAGTAAGAATTGGATTAATTTTAGAGCATTTACAAACTTAAGTAACAATTATTGAACAAAAAAATGCTACCTAAAGCTATATTGCTTAAAGCATAGTTTTTAAAGTAGGTAAAAGTTACAACTAATACTCAGGTATTTCTTTGCGATTTGGAAAAATACTAAAGGTATTGTTGATGACACTCGCTTATGAAGCTTTATCAAATCAAAGCTGTTTAAGAGATGTAGGTACCTACCTACCCATGTAGCTTAAGAATATATAAAACTAAGAACTCTTTTACTTATTACTTAGTATTATCAATAAGTACTTAGTACTAGAACTTAGTACTTATTGATAATAGGTAACTTACTTTCAGTGTACGATGTATGTCTCTAAATCCAATCCTCATTGTGTTTCTATTCCACGGAAGTCCCATAGCGCGTTGAAGCTGAAACGAAGCTTCTCCATCCACACCCTCAAATAGAGCCACTAAGATCCCCATTAGACCGTAGGGCGAGAACGCTATATTGTTTTCATTCAAAAAGTTATGTTCCGCAAGCACTTTTAAACCAAATCCATTCGTAACGTCCACCATGTGAGCCAATGGTGTTCTTCCGGAATCCCAAAGCTTGATTTCTATAGGTATTCCATAGTCAATGGTAGACGTAGACTTGATGCTGATACTGCAAGTCAGCAGAAAAATTTGGAAGAATTGAGCGGAACGCGCGCGGCCGCTTTGTGGCATGGTGTCGGCGGTTCTAACCACGGTTCAGTTGGCAATGGGCGAAGCCGGTGCATGCTCAGCCGGCCGGATTGTGTTAATCTTCATGTTTAATTAATATTTACACTTACATCGGTGAATGCCCTTCATTTGGTCAGAAAAAAGTTCGCACGGCCTGCGAGTGAAGTATATCTGATTAGAGTAAGGTAAGTGAGGTAAGTACTGGGTGACTTTTGAATAAAGGATGACCTTTGGTTATCTAAAACTGAAATTGGATTTAACTATAGAAAAGTTTAAGCCTGATATGTGACTTGTCCGGTGTGTATTTAACAAGAATAAATTATTGGACTATACTCGTATTTACTTACAGAGTGCCATAGGTATAGCCCTAAAATAAGTTTAGCTTACATAGCTTTTGTCAGTACGGGTATATGTACTGACTACTGTTTTATATAAATACTAAAATAATATAACCAGATCAATGCATACAGACATGTTTATTCACACGATTTTGATTGCTTTGCGCGAGGATCAATCCCGCGACCACTGGCCTAGGAAGCAGATAGTTGTGGTCGCCGCGCCGATGTGCCGTAGTTACTTTCTCATCGGCAAAATAATATAAGTACTTACCCAAAAAACGTAATTTCAGATGTGCATTGCTTTTTTTCTTACTGCCTCAAGCTGCGTTCAGTACCTAAAGCAATTCTTTGCTCTTTACACTTAAACAGAGAGCTTATTAAACGATTAAGTAAAAATTTACACAAAAACGGCAATAAAAAATAATGTGGTATGGCGAATTAAAACTGTGCTCTGCCTTATCATTTTGTTTAAAACCAGTTCATGTACCCACTAAAGGCATAGGCGTATGGAATTCACATGTTCCGTGATTCCGACAGGATCATCAAGTGGCGTTTAATAAACGGCTTATAAGTTGAACGATAGCCACTTCGTTATTCACAGATAATTATATCAGTAGGTACTGCAACTCTGCGCTGCCTAAATTAGTTGTTAGTTTAAAAATATTTTAGTACCTACTTACCCACCTATTTCGTATAGTAGGTAGATTGGAAGACGTGATGATGTAACTTTTTTCACTATCAAGACGCCTGACACCTCAGGTCGCTCGTGACCACGGGTCTGCAAATACACCGAAACGTCGAGTTAAAATGTAAAATATAAATTAAACGCGACACATCCGGTTAAAAAGTGTTTTATTTAATAGATGGGAAGAATTAGTTTTAGTGTTCGCCTTACATTACTGTTGTAAGGCGGTGATAAAACAGAAAATGTAGAATGTGAAATGGTTTACATGGTTCAATACTTACAAAAAAAACGTAGAAGACACTCGTAAAACAGCGAACCGTGCCGATGCTATAAAGGCATGGATCGCAATTTGCTATCACGTTCGTTTTTTTATTTAAATAAAAATTACACAGTTTATGGTTAATACCAAAATGGGTTTTTCGTAGATATTGCTGCTTAATGTATTTTTTGTTTTAAAGTTATTGTAGTTATTTGTGTTTATAAGCTACGGTACCATATTACTGTACCATCTTACTTTAAGGCGAAATAATCTTACAAAAGATGATGAACTTAGACATCTAATTTTAAAATTAACAATTCAACAACAAAAATCCGTTAAAATCTGGATATTTAAAGTAGGTACAGAAGGCAGCAGATCTTCCCATCTTCTTGCACCGAAAAACATACCTTAATATTATTTTTAAAAGCTTTATTTTGCATTTTATAATGCCAAAATATAATTTTATAGATAAAAATACCAAATTAATTGATCACAGATCCCTCGCATTCCGAGCGGGTACTCTTCCAACTTCCAACTGACATGGCAGAACCCGGTAGTTTAGTTGGAAGAGTGACAACTCTGAATGCGGGAGATCTGCATGCGAGTCCCAGCCTTGATACTGCTTGTACTACATCGATTTTACTCAAAAACAAACAGTATCACAATATAGGCAAAATCAAAGTCAAAATATTTTTTATTTCGTAGGTATTTAAATATACTTAAAATAGTCTAACCACAGTCTGTACTGTGGTCAAACTATTGAACTAAATCTACCACCACTTCGGAAAGTCGATCTGTTGAGAAGAAGTGCCTATAAACTCAACAGCAATCATCTTTTAAAAATACCCAATAACAATTTTCAGCCAGGGAATCCCATCTTCTTGCATCCGGATATCACGACAGTTTAGTAAAAAAAATAAGAAACAAGCGCACACATTTACGTTATTTAAGACGCTACTACGCAAAACGTGAGGTCGTGGGTTTGATTTCCGCGGTAAAACTTTCTGCACAAAAATTATCCGGATAAATGGAGGGATTTAAAAAAAGTCACATTTACAATAGATACAACTCTACATTAATTTTCGTCGAACGTGGTAGCAGCCAGGGGAGCTTAATCACTTTGAGCCAGTCCCGACTTAGTCTTTTGTTCTATTTTATACTAGCTTTTGCCCGCAACTTCGTACGCGCATAAACATTGTTTATATTTAACTTAACCAGTCATTGAAGAACCTTTATATCAAGTATTACATCCATGCACTGAAGAAATAATTGTTCCTACAAACTAAAAAGTCCAATATTTCGTGTTCCCGTGGGAATGGCGGGAACTTCATTCACAACACTAACAGTTACTCACTGGGGAACCTTTATATCACAAGTATCACATCTGTGCACTCATGGATTTTTTTTTTTCATACAAACTATAAATCGTACATTTCCCGTTCCAGTGGGAATTTCGGGAATTCCTTTCATAGCACAACCACTCACTCTTTGAAGAACCTTCATGCCAAGTATCACAACCATGCACTCAAGGAATAAGATTTTTCATACAAACTAAAAAGTCCAACCCCTTCCCGTGGGAATTTCGGGAATTCCTTGCTTAATACAGACACTTATTGAGGAACCTTTATACCATGTATCACATCCGCGCACTCAAGGAATAATTTTTTTTCATACAAAATAAAACATCATATATTTCTTGTTTCCGTGGGAATTTCGGGAATTGCTTTCATAAAACAATCATTCATTTTTTGAAGAACCTTTATGCCAAGTATCATATCCGTGCACTCAAGGAATAAGATTTTTCATACAAACTAAAAAGTCCAATTATTCCCGTTCCCGTGGGAATTTCGGTAATTAATTCCTTTGTGTACCCCTACATCCCCTAAAAAATGTATGTTCCAAATTTCAGCTCTCTACGCCCAGTAGTTACGGCTGTACGTTGTCTGTCAGTCACTCAGTACCTCAGTCACTCGTCAGTAACGGAACAGTTTTATATATATTGATTATAATAACCACGTGATACATAAAACATTTAGCCTAAAATTAGTAAAGACTTTTCTTCCACGCTGGACTGGGAGCAAAGAAAAAGGTATTTTTTGTGGGCAATAGGCTGGCCCCCTGTCACTGCAATACAGGGACCGGAACCGCTTACCCTTTAAAGGGTTTTAGCCCGGGTTTTTAAGCGCTAGAATAATTTTGCTGGTTGTTCATACGACTAGTTATTTTAAGGGAAACCCTTTGAAGGGGTTTCCCACTAAATAATTCAAATTACTAAAACCAAAATAAAACAGTCAAAACGAATGACTTACCCATTGGGAAAGGGAAACCCCTTCATTAGCGCTTCCCTACAAAAAGTATGCAAGCAAATTTGGTTCTCATATCTAAAGAATAAGACGAATCCAACAGGTGTTAGTCAAAAGAACACAAACTCGGCGATGAATCACACAAAAATGAAATCTATTGCTATCTGAAGTAAGCTAGGTACTATAATCTAGAAAGATATCAGCAATCAATATTTAAGGGCCCCATTCGCGAAATCTATGCGTTTTCAAACTCATTACAACCGGCCAATATTGTTTGTCTGGATCGGATAAAAATATATGTTGAAGTTTGTTTAATATATTTTATAAATCTGTGGATCAAAACACGATACTGAAAACTTTACTCGATCATAAAAAATTACGAAAATGATGAAAATTTTAAGTGATTTTCCGATATTCTAAGAGAATATCAAACTTATACTTACAAAAACTTGTCATTATATTGGTAATGTAGCATAAAATTAATTTATTTGGATAATTTCTTTCTTAAACCGTTCTATTTTTTCTAATATAATATAATATAATAAAGACGACGGTGCGATACAATTCAGTACCACGCGAGGCGTCATGGAGGTAGGACCTGTGTCGCTTTTGCTCCCGATTTTCCCGCGTAATTGATCGTCTTTTTGACCATAGCGTACACATAACAGTACGACAATTTAATCATTTAATTTTTTATATTTAAGTCACATTTTATATTTTGATTGATAAATTAAAGGAGTATTATAAACAATTATTACTTCTGAATATAGAGCTAAAAACTTGTTTCTGATATTTTTTTTTAAGTTTATTAGGCAACAAGTGCAAAAAAGCATATAATTTTTTTTGCGATAAATCTTTTCTTACGTAATCACCCGACGAAAACAAAAGGAGGATTATTATTCTATACGTACGTATACAGGGTTAATATTAACGCATCACCTCTTGTGGGTTGCCCCTCCACATCAATTCCAACGTAGATACTGATAGGTGCACATCGATAAATATACAGGGTGTAATTTTTAATGCCATCTGGAGGGAAAGTACTCTAAAGAAGAGATAGCAAAATTTACTCCAAAGAAACTGTCCTTTATTATTGAACAGAAATAAAACCGCATTCAAAGATTTTTAAGAATTCACTCGTTTCACCTGGGATTCAAACCGACTAAAATCTGTAAAAATGACACCCTGTAATTTTATTGTGTGGTTCGTTAGAGCCAATCACAAGAATAAAATCTCTCTCACATACTAGGTTAATTCATTGAAAGGAAAACCATGAAATCTTCATTTTTAGATTTAAGTCGGTTCGATTCCTGGGTGAAGAAGAGAGTTTTTGAAAACCCTTTGAATACAGTTTTAATTTTTCCTAAAATAAAGGAATGTTTTATGGAGTAGAATTTGCTATCTCTATTATTAAGAAAACTTTACCCCCAAATGACATTAAAAAAAATTGCCATGTATATTATGTAATATGTTCTGCTTGATTTCCCATAACTCTAGGGTCTTGATGGGGCCATGTAATAGAATCAAATAACATGTGAATAATTTTTCAATTTTCTTTTGGTTTTTATTTTTCATGCAAAATAATTCAATTAAGTCAAAAATAACTTTATGCGAAGTATAACAACGTGGCGTTTTCTACTCCTTTTTTATCGCTATGCACAGGTAGGTACAGTTTGCGACGTTTTGCGGTGTACATTGTATGCAACTTTCCTCAACGTTTAAAATGTTTTTGTTGTTTATTGTATGACTTCAGTGACACGCGTCTATTGAGTGGATGAGATGTTACACGGGTGATATTTTAGAACTCATTATATTAAGACCGAGGATATCGTGGAAAGTATGCACTTTTGAACCACATATTCTTTGGCAAAAAGTATTATTTTTTAAGTAAGGAACAAAACCTCAAAGTTATGGGATATATAATATTATATAAGTATTAAAGAACACCTATGCAAAGTTGTATATTATAGAGGTGTTCTTTTTGATGTGTGCTGATAGATGCTGATGGGTGCTGATAGTTACTGATAGGTGACGATTGTAACTGATGGATGCTGACAGGTGCTGATGGGTAATGATGGTTGCTGATAGATGCTGTTGAGTACTGATAGGTTTGGTGCTCAGATGTGCTGATAGGTGCTGATGGGTAATGAAGGATGCTGAGAGATGGTATTGGGTTCCGATGGGTACTGATAGGTGCTGATGGCTTCTCATAGGTGTTTATAGGTGCAGATGGGTAACTACTGATAGGTACTAATGGTAATTTATAGGTACTGATGAGTGCTGATAAGACATTAGCACTGATGGTGAGATTAAGATGGGTATTAGTTATTAATATCGAAAAGAATATCAGTTAATTTGTTAGTTAATTTGTTTGAATGGGTTACGTTCAAATAATATTGCTTTGCCTGTACTTAAACGTCAAATAAAATAATGGATTGAAAATGTCTGTCCGTTAAAATATCTTCTTGTATTTATTTTCGTCACGAGTAAAATAGACTCTATTTCAAAAGTTCCAGATATCAAATTAGTTTGGTATCTTTATAATTTCAACAAATATGTTTTTGAGTAATGCTGCCACCTACAATTCTTTTGATGTATCTAGTTATTAATATGTAAAAAGTACTTACTTCGTTCTTGAAAGGGAATGTAGATGGCATCTACCACCAATTTTCCTGCGTGTTGAAATTATGATTCCAGATAATTATAATTTCACAGTGTTAAAAGTTAGTTTAAATTGGTCACCTTTTATGTATTTTGTGGTTAAACTTTCATATGCTATGTTTTTTTTTAAATATAGTGTTTTGGACCTTTATACATCAACTTAGTAACATCTTGAAAGAACCGATCAGATATAATTTATATCTGATCGGTTCTTGCACGAATAATCTAGTTCAAAGTTCAAACAGACAAACCCTTCAGCTTTATAGATTAGACGGCTAATACATTATGACGATACATAGACATTTAAGAATATAATCATACATTACTATTTTTTTGATATAATTAAGTACTACAAATTTACTACTTCGTGTAAACAGGTGCACATTCCGAAGGGGTGGATTGAATTTCATTTCATAAAAAAAATAATTATTTGTAACATTCACACTACATCATTTAGCTCAAATTAACTCGTGTTGTAGTGACTAAATAACGGATCCATATTAAATAATAAATGCGAAAGTCTATCTTTCTGTTCCTTTATTTCAGCCAAACCATCGGACCAATTTGTAGAAAATTTGTAATGAAAATAGCTCCCAAACCCTACTTTTTTTCAAACACCAGCCTTATTGGATTGGAATGAGAGAGAGATAAAAGCTTACGTAAAAGATCTCAACTACCTACTTTTCTGATTTTAATGAATTTTGGAACAAATAATTTATGAAAGTTATAAATTAACGTCACGATATACTTTCAAGTCAAAATAGCACGATTTTCACAACAGAATTCAGTAAGGATATAAATTTAAAAAGATTTCATCTATAAAATGGCAATTACAATATTTATAAAAAATAAAATAGTAAGTATAGGTATCGCAATACTAAATCCAGATAAATAAAAAATATACATTCTATTATATCATCCTTGACATAAGTTTTAGTCATCGTAGAAACGAATTTCGTATAACAAGGCACACCATAGGTATAGGCTACTATATTACTGCTATTAATTATACTGTGACATTTCTGTGCGCTGACGTGTTCATTTACGCGACTGCCCGCCACGCAGTCCCATATAGCGTTAATGCCTACTGCGGTCGAAAATCCTCGCCTTAATTATTTGTACATTTTATAATTAATCCTTAACTTTAGGCAAGCTATCCAAAGTTATATAGGTATGTAAGATTAATTGTAAATTGATTGTTTGTCACTTAATAACTATTTCTATTTTTATATCTTTCTAAAAATAATTAATGTACCATAGGTACTAACTTATTATTACCCGTAGTTTTGTCTTATTTTAACTTCTCTTTCACATGTTTATGGCCTTTACACCATGTTACCTTTTTGTATTGATAAGAATTTTTATATAATTATGAAGCACATAGGATTGCCTATATACTCTAGTAATAAAATCCTATGTATATAAGACTAAATATAAAATAAATAACAAAATATGTAAACTTGATTAGGGGAAAATTGTAAACTTGACTATATTTTTGATCTTTAAATTTAAATTGTTAATATTCTTAATTTAGGCTTTCTTGCATTTTGTAGCAATTAAAATTGTCCATCTTTAATAAACATAACCCTTAATTTAAGTTATAAACATAACAACGAATTGTAGAAATAACTCAGAATGTAAGAGAAAAACGAATTAAAATAAAATTTAAACTGCGGCTCTCTTTACGGTATTGCTCAGTTTTGGAGTCTAAACGGCAGTCTGAGAGATTAATATTGACTTCAATTAACAAACTCAAGATTTACTTTTTATCGTGCTCTTCATACTGCCTGCCTGAAAAATACCGCAACGAAGCCAAGTTATTATTATCAAGTCACCACGAGGTTTTATTTTCAAGATCCCATTGGTACTGCCCAACCTCCACATCTCCATACAGTCCACTGCTGGGTAGTATCAACCAATGGTCCTTCGAGAGCCGGATCTCTGAAGATTGCGTCAAACCTAGTGAAGCCTTCGTGGAGTCTTCGTGGTGGCGTCGAAGAGTCTCCGTGGTGCCGTCGTGTGCAGTCTTCGTGGTGGCGTCGAAGAGTCTCCGTGGTGCCGTCGTGTGCAGTCTTCGTGGTGGCGTCGAAGAGTCTCCGTGGAGCCGTCGTGTGCAGTCTCCGTGGTGCCGTCGTGGTGTCGTCGTGAAGCCGTGAAGATCGAGAGGCAAGACGGACAGCGCTGGAAGAAGCCATCACGCGGCCACCTAGCGGTGTTAAACGGCCATCAAACAGCGTGCGTTAATGCCATTTATGGTAGTGTGGGTTACCAGACGCGCCCACGAGTCCACAGGACTCAATAGTCTGACCTCGCTGGTAAGGTTCTATTACTGAGGGTTTCTCAGAGCTGTTTTACGGCCTCGAGGAAGCTGACGAGTTGGGTTGTTCCTACCCTTCTCCGAGCAGCCCAAGGTGGTAGCGCTCTCTGCCAGGTGGTTCCCCTACCCGCCCTATCCTATTTCCACCCTCGGCTGACGTCATCACGCTAGGAAGTCAGTCGAACTGCTAGTGTTAGGAAATAGGTATTATAAGTTAGGGTTTTTATTGTGTAGTGAATATTTAGATTAGGGAACCCCCTCGTAGCACCATGTCGGACGGAAAGAAGCTAAGGTCAGGCAAGAAAACCGGTACACCATTGGACAGTGAAGCATCAGGAACCACAGAGACCAATACGTGGAGCCATGGGACCGGCACAGAAGAGCAGTCACGCAATAGCACGCAACAAAGTAGCGAACAGGTGACAGAATCGAGCGGAAATATAGAAGTAACGGAAGTGTTAGTGCAAACGTTAGCAAACAGTGCACCCGGGACGGTTGTAGGTATGCCTGTCGCGAGTGATAGGCCCGGAATCGATATATCTACTTCGCAGTCTAGTAAATTATCTCTGATTAAGGCGCAGTTAGAACTTAGGGCCTCCGAATTAGAACGGGCGCGGGCGGCAACCGCATATGCTGAGACTCGTTTGGAGTTAGCCAGATTCGAACTGGCAACTGTTGAAAACTCCAACGAGGCGGATGTCACCCCCGAACCTATTGACGGTAGGGTTCATAGTTGGATCAATGATCAAAATAACGCGCGAGTAATTTGCGAACGGGAATGTAGGGCACAACCGGCTAGCGTACCTCCGTGTGTAAACGTTCAGATGTCTCACCCAGTTAAGAGTCGCGAAAATATTAGTGATGAAAGCGGCATGTCGGCGCTAGCCGACGCGATAGTAAAGGCAGTCAATCTTAGTAAGTCAAACAGTCAATCAATACCTAAATTTATGGAAGAGTTGCCCTATTTCGAGGGCAACATATCCGAGTGGATTCCATTTAAATCGGTGTTTATAGACACTCAGAACTCGTATACGGGAGTTCAAAACGTAGCTAGGCTTCGTAAGGCGCTCCGCGGCCATGCTAGAGAAACCGTGCGGTCTTTAATGTATACTAGCATCGAACCAAGTGCTATAATGGAAACATTAGAAAGACGTTACGGTAGGCCGGAAATGTTGATATTATCGGAGTTAGAGTCTTTAAAAAAGCTACCCCGCATGTCAGAAGACGGGAAAAATATTACGATGTATGCTAGCAAGGTAGCTAACACCGTCGCCTCGATTAAAACTTTAAATCAACCTCAATATTTATACTCACCAGAGTTAGTAAGTAGAGTTATAGATAAATTAAGCGTAATTTTAAAATATAAATGGTTCGAATTTAAATCAATGTATGCCGACATACCAGAATTAGTTTTATTGTCACAATTTTTAAACAAAATGGCAGATCAGTGCGGTGCTATGTTTTCATACAATTTAAATAGGGAAGAACGCGCTTTTAGTCGGCAACCGAGGCCGGTTAACGCCGTGAAAACATACAAACATCGCTCGCGTTCATACAGTAGCGACTCATCATGCCCGTCGGAAAATGAGCGCGAACCGAAAAAGGCAACCGTTGCTGCAGTGGCTCACCGAAAGAGTTTAAATAAAAAACGCAACTCGAAACCCCCACAAGCCACACCTTGCCACGATAAAGTCGATAAGGGCAAGTGCGCATTGTGCGGAGGTACTCATTTAATAAAAGAGTGTGCGGATTTTGCCAAATTAAACGTCGCAAAACGGTGGGAAACAGCGAAGAGCAACAGGCTGTGCTTTAGATGTTTAAATGAAGCACACAAACGCATAATGAGATGCAAATATATACCGTGCGGCATAAATGGTTGTGAAGCGTCGCATCATCGCCTTCTACATCACGGGCAGGAATCGAACCCGGGAACTGCGGATGCAACGATAAACTTAGTTAACCACGTTAGCGCGTCAACCACGTACCTTAAGATTTTACCGGTTGAGCCTAGTGGTCCGTTAGGTACAGTCACCACACACGCATTGTTAGACGAAGGGTCAACAATGACGTTGATAGAGCGGGATGTGACTCATAGATTAGTATCGCCAAGTAGGTCGGAGCAGCTCACCATCGAAGCTGTCTGCAGTAGTAAAAGAAATGACTCGGAGTCAACAAGATTTAAGCCGAACATCCGAGGCATATGCAGCCGCGAACTAGAAACTGTGACCGCCCACACGATAGGCGCTTTGAGCCTCGCGCCGCAAGTTAAAGAGCATTTTAGTATAGAATCATTAGGAATCGAACCGCGCAAACCGGAAAAAGATCCCGAGGTACGGGTTCTAAAGTTGTTAGATTCTACATGCGCGAAGTTACCTAACGAGAATAGATTTGAGGTAGGGTTGCAATGGCGATCGGACGATGAGGTAATGCCCGATAACCGTAAACAAGCCCTCAGCCGTCTGTATAACCTCAAAAAGAAATTAGATAAAGACAAGTCTTTAAAAGCGGAGTATAGTAAACAGATAAAACACCTTATCGAAAAAGGTTACGCCGAAATAGTCAAGGCACCGTCGTCATCACCGCGTCTATGGTATTTACCACACTTTGCTGTGACGCACCCACAAAAGGGTAAAGTAAGGCTAGTCTTTGACGCCGCGTGTAGAACAGCCGGTAAATGCTTAAATGACGCACTGGTAGCGGGTCCCGACTTATTGCAGTTACTTTTCAGCGTATTAATTCGTTTCCGCGAAGGCCAAGTAGCAGTTGTGGCCGACATTAAAGACTGGTCTGTTATACGAATGTCAACAAAAATCGAGTCAACCGAGAAGAAACTTAAGCCTGTTAATACGGTCATAATTAACAAAACGTACGATCACTTACCCGATCCCTCGCGATTTCCATCGTATAATAGAATGTTGCGTGCTACGGCGAGACTGCTACTCGCAGCTGAGGTATTTAAAACCCGAAGGCTACGAGAATCACAGTCAAGAACAAGAGATGTTTCAACGAAACACTTACTTATCGCCGAAAGAACATTACTTCATAGATGTCAAAATGAATCCTCCCATAAAGAAAGAAGACGTCTAAAGTCAGATCGTCCGCGGCATCGATTCGCCGCCCTGTTATTCTTCTCGACCGACCTAGCTTACAAACTAAAACGGTGCTTGCGCACGAGGGGGAGACTGAAGTAAGCTAGGTACTATAATCTAGAAAGATATCAGCAATCAATATTTAATTATTTGTACATTTTATAATTAATCCTTAACTTTAGGCAAGCTATCCAAAGTTATATAGGTATGTAAGATTAATTGTAAATTGATTGTTTGTCACTTAATAACTATTTCTATTTTTATATCTTTCTAAAAATAATTAATGTACCATAGGTACTAACTTATTATTACCCGTAGTTTTGTCTTATTTTAACTTCTCTTTCACATGTTTATGGCCTTTACACCATGTTACCTTTTTGTATTGATAAGAATTTTTATATAATTATGTAGCACATAGGATTGCCTATATACTCTAGTAATAAAATCCTATGTATATAAGACTAAATATAAAATAAATAACAAAATATGTAAACTTGATTAGGGGAAAATTGTAAACTTGACTATATTTTTGATCTTTAAATTTAAATTGTTAATATTCTTAATTTAGGCTTTCTTGCATTTTGTAGCAATTAAAATTGTCCATCTTTAATAAACATAACCCTTAATTTAAGTTATAAACATAACAACGAATTGTAGAAATAACTCAGAATGTAAGAGAAAAACGAATTAAAATAAAATTTAAACTGCGGCTCTCTTTACGGTATTGCTCAGTTTTGGAGTCTAAACGGCAGTCTGAGAGATTAATATTGACTTCAATTAACAAACTCAAGATTTACTTTTTATCGTGCTCTTCATACTGCCTGCCTGAAAAATACCGCAACGAAGCCAAGTTATTATTATCAAGTCACCACGAGGTTTTATTTTCAAGATCCCATTGGTACTGCCCAACCTCCACATCTCCATACAGTCCACTGCTGGGTAGTATCAACCACTATCACTTGAAAGTAGTATTCGTAAATTTTCACTGCTCAACAGCACGCGGTTTGATATCTATTTGTTTGTCACACGCCGAAACTCCCGCATTATGCATTCAGATGCCGGCAAAATTGTTGTGTTTGATGATTTATCATAATTAGGTATATTGATTTCTAAGTAAAGTGCTCTCCTGAACTAAGAAAAAACAATGCCTCAGCCAAAAGAGATGCAGTGCATAGATATTTTGAATATGAAGATCAATACAGTAAATGTGTAATAATAATAATATTCTTTATTGTACACCAACAGAAAAAGTATAATAACAAAATTACAATATATTTTCATATTTGTACAAAGGCGGCCTTATCGCTGTAGAGCGATTTCTGCCAGGCAACCAAGTTGTGACAGGATTAGGAAGTGGAAATTAGGATGGGCGTTGGGACAAAGTTTAGAAATGTTTATAAATAATAAACTACTTACATGCATATCAATAATTACATACACATACCTAGGTAAATATAATAAATACATACAAATACCTATGAATTATACATACATATACATTCTAATAATACATACAAAGACATAAACAATGATAGCGTTAAGATGAACAATGTTTCCAGAGGTAATGTTGTTTAAGCATTCGTTTAAACATGTAAGGATTGCGAGCTAGGCGGATCTCCATCGGTAACGCGTTCCACAATGACACCGAACGGATGAAAAATGAATTTGCCCATATATGTGGATGTGTGTGATGGTGTCGCCAGGAGGAGATTTGAAGAAGAGCGCACGTTGCGGTCGGTATTGCTAAACCGATAAGTAATGCGATTTTTTAAATAAACAGGTACAGCTTTATCATACAGAATACGGTAAACTACAGATAGGATGTGAGTATTCCGGCGAAGGCGAATGGGAAGCTACTTGAGATTAGTTCGGAATTCAGAAATGTGGTCGTATTTGCGTAAACCAAATACGAACCTTATGCAGAGATTCTGGAGCCGCTCAAGTTTATTAAGGAGTTTTTCAGTTAGGTCAAGATAGCTGGCATCAGCATAGTCGAGAATAGGAAGTAAGAGAGATTGTGCTAGCGCAATTTTAGTGGCAACAGGAAGGAAATTGCGAAGTCGTTTCTGCGAATTCACCGCGGCAAACATCTTCCTACTGACTTCAGAGATCTGAGGTATCCAGGAAAGTGTACGATCAAGGTGATACCTAAATTCTTTACAGTTTCACTGAAAGGAATGGTAACGCCATTAAACTCAACTTGAGGTAGAGAGTTCCAGTTTACTCGAGGAATCATTTTATTACTGCCGATGATGATTGTTTGTGTCTTAAGAGGGTTGAAAATAAGCCCGTGTTTGTGACTCCAGTCCGATATATATTTCAAATCCGTATTATGTAGCACTAGAGCTTTTGACAGACCTTCGAGGCTGCTTTGTGTATAAATTTGAAGATCGTCGGCATACAGATGGTAGGGAGAAGATATATTAAGAGTAATCGAATTGATGAATAAAGTGAAGTGGAGTGGAGACAACACGCCACCTTGTGGTACACCGGCATTAACATCACACCAATCAGAAATATCCATCTCAGTAGATATACGTTGCCGGCGTTCATGCAAGTAAGTATGAAACCAGTCAATAGTCGATTTGAGAAGGACTATGTGAAAGGAAATTAAAGGTGAGTTATCGAATCGACTTCCATTCATAACGAAGGTATACTTACATAACATAAACCAACGATGCCCCATAAAAGGTAAGTATATCTATCTATACATGTATTGTCATTATCTACGCCTTTCACTATTTTAAAATGTTATGTTTCTACGTGACAAATGATGAGTATAATAAAAAAATACCTACCTAGAAGAAACGATGAAAGGAATAGGTTTCATACTTACACAACTTTGAATGACTTAATACTATTTTAAATCGGTGACTAAGCCCGAGTTTGATCTCAATGTCACCTGATGGTAAATGTAGGTAGATGAGGTCCAAGATGACAGCAAACAGGCTTATGATAGGAGTGGCTATTCAGTAAATGTTGTCGGGACACATAACCGCTGGAGTGGCAGATTTCAGTCAGGAGCCCTGAAGGGATCCTACCACCGACACGCTTATCCAGGGGTGGTTTTTCTTAAATTGCTTATGATATCGACCTTGGTTACGATACCTCGATGCACTTCTTGACCTTGATCTTTATCGGAATTCACTGCGTCGATACTTTTCGTTTTGGTCGCGTAGTGCAGCGATTTCAGTTTTCATCTGTGTAAGGTGATTTGCAAGTCTGGTGACCTCGTTAACTGCATTACCTACTTAAGTTTTAGAATATCCGGTCTGACATCTCACTCATTTCTTCGAGTGTTTCATTTTCTAAGACTGTAAGGATGGATGTTACAGTATTCGGGAGTTGACGTAACCATAACGACCGGATTGTGTCGTCGTTAGTAATGCCTTCTCCTAGTTCCTTCATTTGATGCAGCAACTGAGATGGTTTTTTGTGACCGAGATTCATTTTGTAGAATAAACACTGAAACTTCTTTTGTTTCGAGTCTTCGTAACAATAAATGAAGCGGTCCTTAATAGTTTTATACTTATTTGTTTTCTTCCGGAGGGTTAACGATGATGTCACTGACTTCTCGTAGTTCATCCTTCGATAAATGTGCGATTACCAGATTGTACTTGTAGTCATCTCCTTGATTCTGGGCGGCGACTATAGCTTCGAAGTGGTTAAACCATAATTTGGGTTGGTCTTGCCAGAAGCGTGGGATACGTTCCGATATGTTTCTGGCGACAACTTCAGGTTCCAATGTTTTAGTTAGGGCACGTAGAGCCATTTTTCCTTATTACTTCTGGTCGGGTCCTCAAAAATCTTCTTGCTTAATTGGCTGCGTGACTAACTTCGGGGTCCACCACTTATTACGACCAGGAAAAGGGTTTTAAAGCAAAACACGATTAGGTACATCTTGAGTGACAATTTTATTAGCAAGAGAAATGATTTATATACTTAAATCTACGTGTATAATTAACTTTGTTAGCAATATTTTATCTTATCTAAAATGTAGTAAGTATCTAATAAATGTGCACTGGTCAACATGTTTTTATCAAGCACGTTATATATTGATAGTGACGTCACAGAGATCATATAGGTGCTTTCTACTAATATGTATACCTGTGGTAGCCCAATCACTGAATGATTTACAATGGTTTAGGGACTGTTTTTGGAATAAATACACTCTTATGTTGTTTATAGTCTGTAAAGACACCAAAATGTCGCATTACATGTAAAATATACGTGACAAAATCCGTTCAAAAAGTAATATACGTATATTTAATACTTAGTGAAAACTTAAGACAATAATAGAACACTGTAATATGAGAGGATATTGAACCGAATGAAAACATACAAACATCGCTCGCGTTCATACAGTAGCGACTCATCATGCCCGTCGGAAAATGAGCGCGAACCGAAAAAGGCAACCGTTGCTGCAGTGGCTCACCGAAAGAGTTTAAATAAAAAACGCAACTCGAAACCCCCACAAGCCACACCTTGCCACGATAAAGTCGATAAGGGCAAGTGCGCATTGTGCGGAGGTACTCATTTAATAAAAGAGTGTGCGGATTTTGCCAAATTAAACGTCGCAAAACGGTGGGAAACAGCGAAGAGCAACAGGCTGTGCTTTAGATGTTTAAATGAAGCACACAAACGCATAATGAGATGCAAATATATACCGTGCGGCATAAATGGTTGTGAAGCGTCGCATCATCGCCTTCTACATCACGGGCAGGAATCGAACCCGGGAACTGCGGATGCAACGATAAACTTAGTTAACCACGTTAGCGCGTCAACCACGTACCTTAAGATTTTACCGGTTGAGCCTAGTGGTCCGTTAGGTACAGTCACCACACACGCATTGTTAGACGAAGGGTCAACAATGACGTTGATAGAGCGGGATGTGACTCATAGATTAGTATCGCCAAGTAGGTCGGAGCAGCTCACCATCGAAGCTGTCTGCAGTAGTAAAAGAAATGACTCGGAGTCAACAAGATTTAAGCCGAACATCCGAGGCATATGCAGCCGCGAACTAGAAACTGTGACCGCCCACACGATAGGCGCTTTGAGCCTCGCGCCGCAAGTTAAAGAGCATTTTAGTATAGAATCATTAGGAATCGAACCGCGCAAACCGGAAAAAGATCCCGAGGTACGGGTTCTAAAGTTGTTAGATTCTACATGCGCGAAGTTACCTAACGAGAATAGATTTGAGGTAGGGTTGCAATGGCGATCGGACGATGAGGTAATGCCCGATAACCGTAAACAAGCCCTCAGCCGTCTGTATAACCTCAAAAAGAAATTAGATAAAGACAAGTCTTTAAAAGCGGAGTATAGTAAACAGATAAAACACCTTATCGAAAAAGGTTACGCCGAAATAGTCAAGGCACCGTCGTCATCACCGCGTCTATGGTATTTACCACACTTTGCTGTGACGCACCCACAAAAGGGTAAAGTAAGGCTAGTCTTTGACGCCGCGTGTAGAACAGCCGGTAAATGCTTAAATGACGCACTGGTAGCGGGTCCCGACTTATTGCAGTTACTTTTCAGCGTATTAATTCGTTTCCGCGAAGGCCAAGTAGCAGTTGTGGCCGACATTAAAGACTGGTCTGTTATACGAATGTCAACAAAAATCGAGTCAACCGAGAAGAAACTTAAGCCTGTTAATACGGTCATAATTAACAAAACGTACGATCACTTACCCGATCCCTCGCGATTTCCATCGTATAATAGAATGTTGCGTGCTACGGCGAGACTGCTACTCGCAGCTGAGGTATTTAAAACCCGAAGGCTACGAGAATCACAGTCAAGAACAAGAGATGTTTCAACGAAACACTTACTTATCGCCGAAAGAACATTACTTCATAGATGTCAAAATGAATCCTCCCATAAAGAAAGAAGACGTCTAAAGTCAGATCGTCCGCGGCATCGATTCGCCGCCCTGTTATTCTTCTCGACCGACCTAGCTTACAAACTAAAACGGTGCTTGCGCACGAGGGGGAGACTGAAGTAAGCTAGGTACTATAATCTAGAAAGATATCAGCAATCAATATTTAATTATTTGTACATTTTATAATTAATCCTTAACTTTAGGCAAGCTATCCAAAGTTATATAGGTATGTAAGATTAATTGTAAATTGATTGTTTGTCACTTAATAACTATTTCTATTTTTATATCTTTCTAAAAATAATTAATGTACCATAGGTACTAACTTATTATTACCCGTAGTTTTGTCTTATTTTAACTTCTCTTTCACATGTTTATGGCCTTTACACCATGTTACCTTTTTGTATTGATAAGAATTTTTATATAATTATGTAGCACATAGGATTGCCTATATACTCTAGTAATAAAATCCTATGTATATAAGACTAAATATAAAATAAATAACAAAATATGTAAACTTGATTAGGGGAAAATTGTAAACTTGACTATATTTTTGATCTTTAAATTTAAATTGTTAATATTCTTAATTTAGGCTTTCTTGCATTTTGTAGCAATTAAAATTGTCCATCTTTAATAAACATAACCCTTAATTTAAGTTATAAACATAACAACGAATTGTAGAAATAACTCAGAATGTAAGAGAAAAACGAATTAAAATAAAATTTAAACTGCGGCTCTCTTTACGGTATTGCTCAGTTTTGGAGTCTAAACGGCAGTCTGAGAGATTAATATTGACTTCAATTAACAAACTCAAGATTTACTTTTTATCGTGCTCTTCATACTGCCTGCCTGAAAAATACCGCAACGAAGCCAAGTTATTATTATCAAGTCACCACGAGGTTTTATTTTCAAGATCCCATTGGTACTGCCCAACCTCCACATCTCCATACAGTCCACTGCTGGGTAGTATCAACCACTATCACTTGAAAGTAGTATTCGTAAATTTTCACTGCTCAACAGCACGCGGTTTGATATCTATTTGTTTGTCACACGCCGAAACTCCCGCATTATGCATTCAGATGCCGGCAAAATTGTTGTGTTTGATGATTTATCATAATTAGGTATATTGATTTCTAAGTAAAGTGCTCTCCTGAACTAAGAAAAAACAATGCCTCAGCCAAAAGAGATGCAGTGCATAGATATTTTGAATATGAAGATCAATACAGTAAATGTGTAATAATAATAATATTCTTTATTGTACACCAACAGAAAAAGTATAATAACAAAATTACAATATATTTTCATATTTGTACAAAGGCGGCCTTATCGCTGTAGAGCGATTTCTGCCAGGCAACCAAGTTGTGACAGGATTAGGAAGTGGAAATTAGGATGGGCGTTGGGACAAAGTTTAGAAATGTTTATAAATAATAAACTACTTACATGCATATCAATAATTACATACACATACCTAGGTAAATATAATAAATACATACAAATACCTATGAATTATACATACATATACATTCTAATAATACATACAAAGACATAAACAATGATAGCGTTAAGATGAACAATGTTTCCAGAGGTAATGTTGTTTAAGCATTCGTTTAAACATGTAAGGATTGCGAGCTAGGCGGATCTCCATCGGTAACGCGTTCCACAATGACACCGAACGGATGAAAAATGAATTTGCCCATATATGTGGATGTGTGTGATGGTGTCGCCAGGAGGAGATTTGAAGAAGAGCGCACGTTGCGGTCGGTATTGCTAAACCGATAAGTAATGCGATTTTTTAAATAAACAGGTACAGCTTTATCATACAGAATACGGTAAACTACAGATAGGATGTGAGTATTCCGGCGAAGGCGAATGGGAAGCTACTTGAGATTAGTTCGGAATTCAGAAATGTGGTCGTATTTGCGTAAACCAAATACGAACCTTATGCAGAGATTCTGGAGCCGCTCAAGTTTATTAAGGAGTTTTTCAGTTAGGTCAAGATAGCTGGCATCAGCATAGTCGAGAATAGGAAGTAAGAGAGATTGTGCTAGCGCAATTTTAGTGGCAACAGGAAGGAAATTGCGAAGTCGTTTCTGCGAATTCACCGCGGCAAACATCTTCCTACTGACTTCAGAGATCTGAGGTATCCAGGAAAGTGTACGATCAAGGTGATACCTAAATTCTTTACAGTTTCACTGAAAGGAATGGTAACGCCATTAAACTCAACTTGAGGTAGAGAGTTCCAGTTTACTCGAGGAATCATTTTATTACTGCCGATGATGATTGTTTGTGTCTTAAGAGGGTTGAAAATAAGCCCGTGTTTGTGACTCCAGTCCGATATATATTTCAAATCCGTATTATGTAGCACTAGAGCTTTTGACAGACCTTCGAGGCTGCTTTGTGTATAAATTTGAAGATCGTCGGCATACAGATGGTAGGGAGAAGATATATTAAGAGTAATCGAATTGATGAATAAAGTGAAGTGGAGTGGAGACAACACGCCACCTTGTGGTACACCGGCATTAACATCACACCAATCAGAAATATCCATCTCAGTAGATATACGTTGCCGGCGTTCATGCAAGTAAGTATGAAACCAGTCAATAGTCGATTTGAGAAGGACTATGTGAAAGGAAATTAAAGGTGAGTTATCGAATCGACTTCCATTCATAACGAAGGTATACTTACATAACATAAACCAACGATGCCCCATAAAAGGTAAGTATATCTATCTATACATGTATTGTCATTATCTACGCCTTTCACTATTTTAAAATGTTATGTTTCTACGTGACAAATGATGAGTATAATAAAAAAATACCTACCTAGAAGAAACGATGAAAGGAATAGGTTTCATACTTACACAACTTTGAATGACTTAATACTATTTTAAATCGGTGACTAAGCCCGAGTTTGATCTCAATGTCACCTGATGGTAAATGTAGGTAGATGAGGTCCAAGATGACAGCAAACAGGCTTATGATAGGAGTGGCTATTCAGTAAATGTTGTCGGGACACATAACCGCTGGAGTGGCAGATTTCAGTCAGGAGCCCTGAAGGGATCCTACCACCGACACGCTTATCCAGGGGTGGTTTTTCTTAAATTGCTTATGATATCGACCTTGGTTACGATACCTCGATGCACTTCTTGACCTTGATCTTTATCGGAATTCACTGCGTCGATACTTTTCGTTTTGGTCGCGTAGTGCAGCGATTTCAGTTTTCATCTGTGTAAGGTGATTTGCAAGTCTGGTGACCTCGTTAACTGCATTACCTACTTAAGTTTTAGAATATCCGGTCTGACATCTCACTCATTTCTTCGAGTGTTTCATTTTCTAAGACTGTAAGGATGGATGTTACAGTATTCGGGAGTTGACGTAACCATAACGACCGGATTGTGTCGTCGTTAGTAATGCCTTCTCCTAGTTCCTTCATTTGATGCAGCAACTGAGATGGTTTTTTGTGACCGAGATTCATTTTGTAGAATAAACACTGAAACTTCTTTTGTTTCGAGTCTTCGTAACAATAAATGAAGCGGTCCTTAATAGTTTTATACTTATTTGTTTTCTTCCGGAGGGTTAACGATGATGTCACTGACTTCTCGTAGTTCATCCTTCGATAAATGTGCGATTACCAGATTGTACTTGTAGTCATCTCCTTGATTCTGGGCGGCGACTATAGCTTCGAAGTGGTTAAACCATAATTTGGGTTGGTCTTGCCAGAAGCGTGGGATACGTTCCGATATGTTTCTGGCGACAACTTCAGGTTCCAATGTTTTAGTTAGGGCACGTAGAGCCATTTTTCCTTATTACTTCTGGTCGGGTCCTCAAAAATCTTCTTGCTTAATTGGCTGCGTGACTAACTTCGGGGTCCACCACTTATTACGACCAGGAAAAGGGTTTTAAAGCAAAACACGATTAGGTACATCTTGAGTGACAATTTTATTAGCAAGAGAAATGATTTATATACTTAAATCTACGTGTATAATTAACTTTGTTAGCAATATTTTATCTTATCTAAAATGTAGTAAGTATCTAATAAATGTGCACTGGTCAACATGTTTTTATCAAGCACGTTATATATTGATAGTGACGTCACAGAGATCATATAGGTGCTTTCTACTAATATGTATACCTGTGGTAGCCCAATCACTGAATGATTTACAATGGTTTAGGGACTGTTTTTGGAATAAATACACTCTTATGTTGTTTATAGTCTGTAAAGACACCAAAATGTCGCATTACATGTAAAATATACGTGACAAAATCCGTTCAAAAAGTAATATACGTATATTTAATACTTAGTGAAAACTTAAGACAATAATAGAACACTGTAATATGAGAGGATATTGAACCGAATGAAAACAAAGCAACAATTTTGGTATGATTTTATTTGTAAATCTATTATCCTAAATATAAAATATGATAATGTTTATTTATAAAAACTTAAAATTAGTATGTTCCCAATTCCATCAAGGCATCAATATGTTCATTTTCTGGAATAATATCAATTTCTACAGGTTCAGTTTTCAGCTTATTTCCAGCTTTAGGGTTGACAGTAAAGAAACGGAATAGTTTTGAAAGGTTGATGATGGAGTAAGCTGAGTGAGATAAATTTTCTTCCACCATTTCTTTGAGTGTGATCAAAGCAGAGGCTACATTAGGCGGAACTCTAGATTCTGAAACAAAAATAAACACAATTAGGTAAACAAAGCACGTACATAAGGGCTTTGTATTAAAATAGAAACTACGTTTTTTTTAAATCATGATGGTTTCTTCAAGCATGGAGTCCTCATAAACAGTACTGGAACATCATCGCCTTCATTTTCAGGTGCCATGATACAAAATGTGGTTATCCATTCAGTTTAAATGTAAAGAGGTTTTTTATAAAAAATATATATTAAAAAGTAACTTACTTGATGAATTGTTAGTTTTGCTTAGATCAAACAAGAAGTGAAAGAAATTGATTTGCAGATACAAGTCCTTTTCCGTGTATTCTCTGAACATAACGCCTTTTTCACACTGTCGGCACAGCGGGTACCCACCGGCGAATGTTTGCGGCAGTCGCACAGTGCGGTACGCACATGCAGGGTCCTCACAAGACAACCACCCCGCGTAGTACTGGCTATTGTACTGTCTCATTTGCAAACTCAACTTATTCTGAATACTACCCAGATAATCTATCGGTTTTAATGTACATTTATCATTCTGACAACGCTCCAAAAACGTAACGGTTTCTTTGTCTAACTTAAGCAATGTTTCTTTTACTTTGTTTTCTGTTTGACAGTTCTCAGCAGGACAGACAAAAACAAATTCCTTGCAATACCTATATTTTTGCTGTTCATTTTCTAACTCGTATGTTTCACTGTTAGATGCTTCTCTTTTTATTACATGTTTATAACCTGATGGATCAAGGCCTAAGCAGTCAGCAACTCTGGCGGAATCCATGCCTTCAATAGGCTCGCATATTCTTGATATCACGGGATGTAACTGGTGTGCTAAGTAGTACTTATAATCTACTTTCAAGTGTTCTAAGTTCTTTAACTCTTCAATGTGATAAGCTCTTTGTGTGGCTGAATTCGTAGTCCCGTCTTCACAAATGATATAAGGGACGATATCGCTTTTCTTGAATCTTCTGCTATTTTTACTATTCAGTCTTAGAGCTACTTGCACATGGGGTTGCACGTTTTTGTCTGCATATTCATTCGGATTTTTCGTCAGTTGTTTGGTGATAGTTAACATTGATAAAGGCATTTTGTTATTGACTAAATCCTCTTTTAGTTTGTTGAGATGAGTCTGTATACTCTCTAATCGGTCATCTGCTGACTGTTCTGATAGAATTTGACTTAATATAAACTTCCCTGCTTCCGCTGCTAACTGCGACCAATCACGCCTTACAATATCTAAACCTTTGTGCTCCTGTGTAAACACAAACTCTCCACTTTTATTTTTGCTAATAAGCACTGCTGCATACTTTTTCTTTTTTAGCAGCAATAAATATCTAAAAACTCCATCTATATCTAGCTCTATTTGCTTATATTTTTTATTGATTTCTCTTTTTAGATCATTACCTATTTTGAAGACGCTATCGTAATCTAGGGAATTAGTATTAATCATGAGACTGTCGGTGTCACCGTAGACTACTTCGTAGCTTAGTTTTTGAACTATTTCTTTGGTGTCCATCAGGATGTCGCGACCTTT
Organism: Stenoptilia bipunctidactyla; assembly: GCA_944452665.1. Lineage (NCBI taxonomy): Eukaryota > Metazoa > Arthropoda > Insecta > Lepidoptera > Pterophoridae > Stenoptilia > Stenoptilia bipunctidactyla. The sequence goes on along the minus strand of OX101723.1, from coordinate 11,649,504 downwards.
CATAGTGACGAGCGCGGCCAATGGCTTAGCGTAAAATCTAGAGTGTGTAAAACCGAGGCAACCGTACATGGAGTTGGCTGTCAGTTTTAATGCCGTTTGTCGGATGTTGTACTGCATGTACTGTTCAGGACCCAAATCAGGATTTTTCATCAGCTTTTTAACCTCCCTTCTGCTTTCTACTAGTTTTCTGATCTGCGTCGGTAGAACACCGAAATCTGTGTTAGGACCGGGCAGTACTAAATTCGCTACATCGTTATCCATAGCTTCCATGCTTTTTCTTTTTATGGTTGTGAAGCAAATGTTATATTCCTGGATGATACTGGGATATAAGGAGTTGAAGTCCATGAGCAGTATAAGTTTATCATAAAATCCTTTTTTAGGATCCAAGACCAAACCACCGGAGTAGGCAGCCTTTTTCTTTCCTTGTTTTTTCGACGGCCCTGATTCGACATCGTCGTTATCAGGATCGTCGGCGACCTGTTTCCTACCATACATTTTGTCTGGGACAATATAACCCTTTTCAGTGAACGCGTGAAGCAGCAAGAATTCATTTCGTTCTGATCGGCCTCCCATCAACGTTCTCGACATGATATTACCTGCGATTTGTGTGATTTGGAGGGACAGCGGTATAACGTTTAATTCACACATTATTTTTAAAATATAGGAAGCATCCTGCATTGAGAGTGATACTAATTCTAGGAGATCGCGGCTGCTTTCGTAGTACCGCGGTAAATCCTCTAACGCTACTTCAACCCGACTTCCCTCTTTCATTTTCAGAACATTCACACAAAGTGTGTCCAAATCGAAACTTCTAGCTCTTATCAATTCCATGGCCGACAGCTTAATATCACAAACGAGTCGCCCAAGAAATGCATCTTTGGAGGCATACTTCTTTTGAGGCGCTACAGACCTCTTTAGTCGGCCTAAACGTGACCAATTAGGAATGTTCAAATCCAGTATGTTACCAATAAGCAGGTCTTGTTGGAATCCATGCAAGTCGTGTCCTACAACTAAATCAGGATCCAGTTTCCAGAATTGAACCATAAAGTAATTGAGGAGTTCTCTTTCTGTGTCACATTTCGTAAGTTTTGTTGAATTGTATTGCGGTAAAGCTTGTTTTAGATCTAATGGCCAGATTTCATTGCATTTAGTCATTACTGAAAAATAAATAAAATAAACAAATTTAATTTCAATAACTGTGTATAAGTCTATACTAATATTATAAAGAGGAAACCTTTGTATTTTTGTATGTTTGTATTGAATAGGCTCAAAAACTACTGGACCGATTTCAAAATTCCTTTTACCATTACTTAGAGGTATTCTTCCGAATCCGTATAGGCTACTTTTTATCCCGAAAATCCCGCGGGAATCGAAATTGCGCGGGTAAAACCGCGCGCAACAGCTCTAAATAAATAAAGTGGAAAGGTGCTGTATGAAATATAATCCAGGCAACACGCAAAATAGTTAAATAATTTTTAAATGCACAACGCATGCAGTAGGGATCGATCGACCCCACAACTCTCGTGTTTCAACCGGTTTGAATAGAATAGAATAGAATAGAAAAATTGTTTATTTGATATCTAAGCATACAGAACAACAGAATATAATTTATAACTACACAACAGGTCGAAGATATCAAAAAAGGCCTCCGCTCAGCTTAATGTCGCGGCGGAGACCACGACGCTGGTTTTCTGCGGACACCCTTATTTATAAATTAAACATTATATACATATTAAAAATACAATAATCACAAAAAATCAAAGTTAATATAAAAAACAGAAAAATAAAACCAGTAATTTATAAAAAGATACACTAAATAACACATATAAAATCTAAAATAAAATCAAGTCAAATAAAATCAAGTCAAATGTCAGCATATAGTTATAAAATAAAAATTATTAAAAATTATTTGTTTTTTAAGTATTACAGTCATAAAATGATAGTAAAATTGTCACAAACAAATTATACAATTTCAAAATAAATAAATAAAATTGAAATAAAATTAATATATGTATTATTATTAGACAAGCATGAGATATGATAAGTAGGACATAAGAGAAGCAGAGAGAAGCATAGAGAAGCATGCACATATATTCTAATGCAAAAGGATCTTGCCTCTAACGACGTTACAGAGGCCCTACTCACATTAAAACACACAGATCAATTTGCTCAACACTGTACTCTGTAAATTCGGCGGCAGCGATCCTATTCACAACCAGTCTGTGAAGAACTCCTCTTTAAGAGAAAGAACAAAGGCGGGTCCTTAACATTTGTCTATGAGTATTTTTTTGCACTGAGTTACTCAGGAATGAATTCCGAATAGTCTAATATGTTTTTGTTTGTGAAACGCCACAAAATAATATCAACTAAAATCATGTATGGCCCGCTGCCACTGTTCTTTCTACTCCTGCATAACTTTATTTTTCCTCTGTGATTAACCCACACACAGTGGCTTAGGAATAAACTGGCTCTTCATAAAATATTGCCGGAACACATCATGGTCGAAACGGTGTTATTTGGCGGCAGATATGAAAGGTGGTCGCTAGGCATTCGGAATCTGAATGAGTACTACCACCAAGGGGTCACTCTGATTTGTCGCCGGATACAAATTTTATCCAGGGGCTGATCTAAGCCGATCACATTCTGATGTTGTGGAACTAGCAAACGAATTTAGTTGTACTCACAAATACATCATTTAATTAAAGAGTTTCTTACCACAGAAATGACTTTGGAATGGCGGGTTTGGTGGAGGCTTATGGATTGGAAAACTGTTGTGTGCTAAACAACTCAACATAAGTATTTTAGTTTTCTTCGTTTTAGGATCCGTTGCAGTTCTCATATTCACCTGCAAGAGTTAAATGTATACTTTCATTTCCTATTAATCACATTTACATTTTACCAAATTCATTAAATAAAATTTTCCTTACAGCAGCTATAACAATTGGTGGAGGCTCCAGGTCGCTATGATTTCTGATTACATTGACAGATTCTATTCGGTCACAGGTAGCCTCAAGCTTACACCAGGACACTTTTGCTAGAACATTCTCTGGTGCTTTGATCTCCAGCCAGCAGGGACCTTTGATTTTTCTTTCTAAAAGGAATGTTTCTAGCGAAGAGGTATTCGTGCCGAAGATGTGAGAAAATGTAAGGTACTTTTTATTTTGCGGAGGAGTGGGAAATGTCGCCTGTAAAATAAAAGCATAATTAGTGTTATGTAAACTTTGAAACAATTTATTAGCCCTTTTTAATAAATATTTATAAACTTTTAATATTAGTTTTTGTATAATAGAAAGTATAAAAATATTCTGGAAAAAATAGATATAAATAAATGAACTCAATATCTTTTGATAATTTATTTACCGAATATTTTATTTCTAAGTAATCTGACTGTGCAGGAATGTCAGGTAGGTTGAATGCATAGTTCTTTGTAACTTTACGAGATTTAAATTCTTTTAGGCCCAGCTCACTAGCAACACTAGTGTTGAACTCTTCATATAAATCCATCATGGTTACTTCCTGATCTGTAGCCTCTAGTGTTACTGGGTCTAATTTCTGAAATAAATAAAAAATAATTATTTTTCTCCATGAAATTTCAAAAACTGGAGAGAAATAATGAGGTGTCCCGCATTGACGGACAGCCAAAATATGGAATATCATACAATAGACCCAAACTTAGGGGTCATTAAAAGCAGTAGCAAAATACCATTACCAGTCAGTGTATTTTTAATTTTGAAACAAAACTGATGCCAAGTATTAAAAATTCCAGATAGTGCAATTAGCATTAAAAAGGATCTGACTATGTAAAACTTTGGTGGAACAAATCATTGTAAAGCTTTAATAGATGAATGCAGACTTAATAAGAACAATGGCCAGGCTAACCCTCAAGGTCCTACTACCTAGCATATTCAATATATTTTAGTTTTTTGAACAACTTACGTATTCCCTAGGCAGTAAAAACATCTGTCTGTTCACATTTTTGACAACAACACAGCAGGAAGCACATCCAGCTTTCTTATTAGAAGGATTTACATAAACTTTTCCAAATAGGTAAACAACACCTGGTTTCACAAAGCGATCTTCCCATGCATCCAGCCAATAGAACTTGAGAACTTTTTCTCCGTCTTCAGTAACTGTGATAGGCAACTGGCCATCTGTTTGAACTGTCAAAGCAACTTCATTATTTCCCTTCTGTTCGGACCATGAACTTGTTAGAGGTTTTAACTCAGCTTCATTTTTAATGTTGGGAAGCATTTCAAAATCTTCATTGAAAAACTCTTCGGCAACATCTGTAATAGTGTTCGAAGAACAAGGTAGTTCTTTTTTCACATCACTTTTCGTCTCAACTGAAACATGATCACTGAAATCATCGTCAAAATCTATGTCTTGTGTGTGAAACTCTTCTATGTTTTGAGATGCTGAGTCTTCAACTTCTTGTTTTATTTCTTTATCTATTTTCCACTCTGATTTTTTTACAGAATTTGTTTCTAAGGGCTTCTTACTTATGCCATTTTGTTCTGTAACCTATAAAAGTAATAATAAAACATTAAGTTTATCTAATATTAAGATATTAAATGTGCATTATTTTTAAATACTTACCTTGATTTCTTCTTTTAAACTTGTTTTTTCAGAAAACTTTACTGCAGTAACTGGCTTTTTTACAGCATCAGATAAACTTTTGAAATAGTTTTGGGCATCTTTTTTACTTGAAGCAACAATATTTGTTTTACTTGGAATAAGAGGTTTAATTGTAGCTGGTGCTGATGCAGCATTTCCATCCAAGTCTGACATTATATCTGATAAAATACTATCCTCTGATGTTTTTGCATCCTGTAAATATATTTATTTCTATAGTGGTTTGGAATTTTAACTGTGATTATCTTTTGCCATCTGCATATAAAGCAATCTTACTAATATTATAAATGTATGGATGTTTGTTCCTCAATCACGGCAGAAGGGCTCAATGAATTTAGATGAAATTCGGCATAGTAATAGTGTACAGTAGCACATAGGCTATTTTTTATCCCAAAATTTTTGTGGGATTCGAAATTGTGCGGGTAAAACCGCGCGCAACAGCTAGAAATATCATAATTGTATAGTATTTTAGCTTATGAAAAAAAATAATAAGCAGCACCATTGAATAGTATATTCAGAAATTTTATAGTCTAGTGAGCAAGAGCGATACTTTGAGATCAAACAAGACATAAGTTGGAGTCAAATAAAAATGTAAGGCAAATTATTAATTTCAATAACTAATGTTTGTATTATTACACATACTTTTTTATATTAAAGATAAAGTAACACTATTAAAGCATTCTAGAATACATTTAATAATATAATAAGCACCATGTTCATATATTTTGGGCAAGCATTTCCTATTTTACAATATGTATTTATAGAATTAATTTAAGCTCTAACATGAGGATACATAATGACTATTGCTCAACATATGAAGAATTTTTACATTTCAAATAATTTACCTCTTTCTTTTTAGTAGGCATTGATCCTAACAGATTTCTAATGTTTCCTTTAAGAGATGGTTGAGGAGCAACTTTAGCTTTTCTCTTTTGACCTCTCCCAGATTCTTTAGAATTTGATGCCTCATAAGAGTCTTCAATAGCATCATCATCAAATATTTCCCTTCCATCTTCAACATAGCCTGTACCGTCTGAAATAATATATAAAATTTAAGGCTTTATTCAAAATAACCACCACTAACCCTGCATAATGTAAATAAAACACAGCATAATAAGTATATTATTATATAGTGCTGTCAGAGTGCTATGTTTTAGGACTATGTTTAGGAAAATTCTGGTGACTGGGCTACTCATACAACTTACCATCTTCAATCCAATCGTCTTCCTGCCTTTGCAAAACACGTTCGGTGTACTCATGCTCATCAACAGTGTCATACACATTTTCCACATCATCTACGTCATATTTATGTTTATTTCCTTTTCCTTTAAGCTGTTTTAACTTTTCGAAAGCTGATAAGCGCCCTTTTTTATCAACTTTTTGCCTTTTAGCCCGTTGGGCCGCTGAAATAGAACACACACAGTAGTTATAGCCGATTTCTTCATATATCTAGGTTTCATATGAATATACAAGAAATATTTTATTACCAATAGAATCAGCCATAATTTATTTCAGATTTTGTATTTATTTCATCAAAAAAGCATTAAAAATTAAATTTGTTTGGAATGAGCGCTAGTGAGGTTTGTTTTTCTTACTTATAACTTTGACGTTTAATTTGGCGCGAATGAAAATGTTACCAAACTTAGATTCCATTTCTACCATAGGAAAATTTAGCCAACACCAATCAGGTCCAATATATCTGTACTTTTAAATATGGGTAATAATAAAAGTAATAATAATAATAAAAGGTTCCAATAGAGAAATTTGAAGTAAAACTAAATTAAACATTAATGAGGAGTTTTCTGACAGCTCATAAAAATTTGTTCAAAAAACCTCTATAGATGGCACTCTTAAAAAGCCGAAGGCGTTAAGTCTGTATACTATAATTTAGGTACGTGGTATCTACTATCTATGGTTATTTATAAGTTCAATTTCTGATAGAAATATATGAGCAAAATATCCCGCGCTCATTGCAAGAAATCTCATCAAATTCGTTCTGCTTTAAACCAATATATGACTTTATTATCTCTACTTTCGGAGATATATAATAGAGAAAATTATTTCTACTTGAAATTAAGAATCCTGAAATGACACTACCAAGACACTAAACTACCATGGACGAACCTACCCTAAAAGACTTGGCTTTTATGCCTACAAACTACAAATTATAAACACGAAGAATAATTAATACGAAGATTTGGCCTATGTGCCTTTTATGAAGATAATTTAAGAAATTGGCTATCATGCCTTAAACCCACGGAAAAGATTTGGCTCTAATGCCTTTTAAATAAAATAATATTTAAGATTATATTATAAAAGAACAGGCTGTATGGCTCAGATCCATACCTATCCTACGAAGGGTGAATTAAAAATACTACTACTGAAACTCTTTCTTTCGCGCCAATTTGTCAGTCAGTCAACGAACGAATTTGTTTGTTTGTGTCTAGGCCACAACACCGTGTTTCTCCTAATCTCCTTCCTTTAATTAATCGTTAAAAGTTTTTCACTGATCAAAATGGCTTTAAGAGATTACACAGCAGATAAAGGTAAAACACATTTAATCTTAAAGTATATATACTCTATTGGACACCAAATCATTAACACTCTCTATTTTGTTTTGCAGAACTCTTCAAAAACTTTTTTGTTGACTTTTGTCAAACTGATGATGATGGCCATAAGGTTTTCAAGTATTCCGAACAGTTAACCCGAGTTGCTCATCGAGAACAAGTGAGTTCCAATGTTTTATCTTTTAGGTTATTGTAACTTTTTTCTTTACTAATGTTCCGATAACTTTTTAGAATGCATTCATAGTGGAATTAGATGATTTACATGAAACTAATGAGGAACTTGCTGAGGCAGTCAGGCAAAACACTCGACGTTACACAAACATGGTCTCTGATGTTGTTTATGAGATGATCCCTGATTACAAACAAAAGGAGGTTAGTATAAGTCATTGCTACTTATTTTCTTTGGATAGAAATAACTAGCAGGCAGCCATCCAAGTAAAATGAATTTGAAGGTTTCTTTAAACATCTGCTAATAATTTCTAACACAAAAGACCTGGTCTAATGGTACGCTTGTGTGCCATGTAAGAACATAATATACTCTTTATAATGGCACCTTGAGAAGTTGCAATGTATAATGGCTGTAATATGTAGTAGTAACAGAATTCCTGGAAGTGACCAACCCTTACTTACAGGTTATCTATTTCATTTGAAATGTTTTGCGTAATGAAGGGATTTATAACTTTAATTGTTATGTTTATACTTCTAGATGGCTGCTAAAGACTCTTTGGATGTCTATATTGAGCATAGAATTATGTTAGAAGCAAGAAATCACAGAATTCCTGGTGAAATGAGGGATCCTAGAAATCGTTACCCTCCAGAACTGATCAGGAGATTGTAAGTCAAGATTGTAATAAAAAAAATAAGAAGTATGGAAACCAGATTTTATTGCATTTCATAATTCGAATTTTCGGGCATCATAATAGCCCATAAAATGTGGCCTTAAAATGTTGAAATAAATGTATCCTATTAATAAGCATAACAAAATCTGGTTACAAAGGTCCTTAATTTAGATAGTAAACATTCAAGTTAGATAGTAAGAGAATTCAGAAAAAAAAATTAATACTCATAAACATAAACTCTTTCAGAGGTTTAGTTGCTTCTGAACAGTTATTTAAAAAAAAATATTTAACTGCCTATAAAAAGGAACTTAAAAGTAAATTTTACTACACAGTGAGGTGTGCTTCAAGGACCTGTCAACTGCGAAATCCTTGCCAATCCGAGAGGTTAAAGCTGAACATATTGGCAAACTAGTTACAGTTAGAGGTGAGTTGGTGTTTTACGAATGTGCCCTTTTGAGTATATGGTATTCAATGACTGAGGCACTGGAATGGTTGACCGCCAGCCGTTAATTTCTCACGGCGACTTCCGTGCTTCTTGAGGCACAATAAACAGTCGGCCCACCATTAGCACCATTTACAACATTTAGTTAGGGTTTGTCAGAAGCCATCCTAAGAATTGCGTGCCCTGAAATTTTTGACATCCACCAACCAGCACTGGACCTGTTTGTTGGATTATGTGCTCAATACATGGAGTTGTGATGGTGATGATGCATGTATCAAATGCTTCTCTATCCACATTCTGAATAGATTTTTAATCATCTATAAATATTATTTTGCAAATCATAGAACTGGGAGGTAGTGTGTAACTTTGTGACGACTACTTTGGCGATGGGGTAAACCTGTCTGCCTCAGATGCCAGTGGTTGCAGGTTCCATTTCTGCACGGAAAAGAAAAAAAAAATGTTCCATGTCTGGGTGTTTATCTATTTATGTATTTATATTCGAAGTTCCCCTTTGTTGACTTTGGGGCCATGTAGTTGTTGTGATTGTCTGGGGATTTTATTTTATTTAACTATTTACCATATTGAACCGGCGTTTTGGTCTCAACCTCACGTGATGGTATTGGTGTAGGAAGACTACATAAGAATAGTACAATAGGAAAAATAGTATAAATAAAATAAATATTTCTGACACTCACATTAAGTTTCTTAAAGAACTTGTGTTATGGATACTAGTTGACTAATATACTTAAGAAATAAATAAACATACATATAGAATAAATACATATTTTGTATTAGAAAATAAACTTAAATAAACATAAACATTCATGACTTGACAACTAATATCTGTGTTCATCACACAAATATCGATTCGAACCCAGGACCTCTGGCATAGAAGGCAATGTACGTTACTCCTACACCAGCTGGTCGTCGAGTCCACTCTGATTCGATTTTTTATATAAAGCTTATTTTATAAAGGGCCAGCCTTATTTGAACATGTATCAGACCATCAGGGATAACTGGTGTGGTGAGTTTCTGCACTTCAACTTAAACATCACTCAGTGTTTATGGAACGCCACGCCAACCATGTCGTCACCCATTATACAATTTTTTGGTTTATAGTTAGACCTACATTCATCACATCGCCATACAGAAGCATACATAATTCATTAATACATATCATGTATAATGAACTCAGAGCAATGGAAACATGTGTAGGCACACAAATATTTGTATTGTTGATCGAATTCATAACAACTCGCTTTATACTTTTCGACTAGTAGGCCTTTCGTCTCTACTTATAAAAAAACGATTATAAACTCATGTACATACATACATACTAATACGCAAACTGATAGTATGGCCAACTGCTACGATCCAGACATACCGATCGCCGGTTACGGGTGCTTTTAACTAGCCCCTTTTTAAGTATGGTGCCGATTTGGACGACATACGTTCGCCTAGGGCGGCCCCTTCTGACATGACCATCCAATCGTGCTCTGAACACCTCTTTCGTAAATCTACTTTCCTCATATTTTCTAAATGTCCAAACCACCTTAACATACCCTTTTCAATCTTACTTACTACGTCTTCGTTCAATCCGCATCTTTTGCGCACCCTATCTTTACAATTCATTAATAATTGAATCCTCGCCTTACTGTGGCATGTGTCTACTCGTGCAATGCTTATGGCGCAAAACCTTTCGTCTCTGTTAATAAAAAATAATAATCAAACTATGTAATTATTCATTAATAATAATTATTTGAACAGGTATCGTAACTCGCTGCACCGACGTAAAGCCGCTCCTCATCGTAGCGACCTATTCATGCAGTGCTTGTGGTGCGGAGACCTACCAGCCAGTACGAGGTCTACAATTCACTCCGCCCGCTGCTTGTAACGCTGATGAGTGTCGGATCAATAAGACAGCTGGACAGCTGCACTTGCAGACGAGAGGATCCAGGTTCCAGAAGTTCCAGGAGTTGAAGATTCAGGAACATGTATGTGTTTTTTGATTTTATTGAATTTTGTTGTTTGGATTACTGACTACCCTACAGTAATGCTTACCGTCATGTTTATATAATGTCCGTCGTCCTGTCTTTAGTAATGCTATAAATAAATTCAGTTGCTGTTGTTTTATGAAGTTTACACATGAGTTTTGCTTAAGACCTCAACTTATAACTTTAATGAAATATGACTTGCAAAGATGTAGTGCCGCGAGAAAATGAAAATAAATGTTTAAAATATATTTAAAAAATAATAATAACTTTTATTAAGTTTGTGTTAGGTAGATCACAGAATGGTACTAGGTTGTTTCCTAATACCCTAAAAAACCTTAAACAAAAGCATTTACAGACATGTCATCTTAGATTATCAATTACAAAAAACCACCTAACCAAAAAACCTCTATTTTTGTCACATATTTTGAAGCCAGCAAGGTTAAATCCAATTCAAGCGTACTTCCCGTGGAACTAGAATCATAACATTTGGCAATAATCTAGGAATTAACTTCAAATACAGGAAAACTGCAAAAATTGGTTAGAAAAACCCCGCTATCATTATTAATTTCCGATCAAGCTTTTTCTTTTTACAATTCCAGTCAGACCAAGTGCCAGTGGGGCACATCCCGCGGCAACTGTCCGTGTACTGCCGCGGCGAGTGCACGCGGCGCGCGCAGCCCGGCGACCACGTGGCCGTCACCGGCGTGTTCCTGCCGCTGCTCAGCGCCGGCTTCAAGCAGATCCTGCAGGGACTACTCAGCGACACCTACTTGGAGGCGCATGTGAGTTACTTTCGCTATAATAAATAAATCTATACTAATATTATAAAGAGGAAACCTTTGTATTTTTGTATTGAATAGGCTCAAAAACTACTGGACCGATTTCTATTTTTTTTTTACCTAAGTAATGGGATTCTCTGATTTCTCTGAAGTCGTCGTGGCGCCGTGGTTACTGTGTGTATCATACGATATCACAGGTTAAGCAACGTTCGGCGTGGTCGGTACTTGAATGGGTGACCGCCGACCATTCATATCTCACGACGACTTCCGTGCTTCGGAGGGCACGTTAAGTATACAGTAGTCGTTAGGGTTTGTCAGAAGCCATCTAGGCGCCCTAAAAATTCTGGCATCCACCACCCAGCACTGGGCCAGCTTGGTGGATTATGGCCTATACCTCCTCTTCGCCCAGGGGAGAGACTCATGCCCTGCAGTGGGCTCATTACAAAGAGTTGTGATGATGATGATGATGAGAGGGATTCTTCCGAATCCGTATAGGCTACTTTTTATCCCGAAAATCCCGCGGGAATCGAAATTGCGCGGGTAAAACCGCGCGCAACAGCTAGTTATATTATAAATGTGAATGTTTGGATGTATGGATGTTTGCTCCTCAATCACGGCAAAACGGCCCATCGGATTTTAATAAGATTTGGCATAGTGATAGAGTACAATCTGGAATAGCACATAGGCTACTTTACAGGTCCGAAATTCCTGCGGGAATCGAATCTGCGCGGGTAAAACCGCGTGCAACAGTTAGTAAATAAATAAAATCCCCAATCACACCGACTACATGGCCCAAAGTAAGCATAGCTTGTGTTATGGGATAGCATGTAGCTAACTAGGGGGGAACCTACAATATAAATACACTTTTTTATTTATTTATCTTCATTTGGGAAACAAACAGATCTTATACTATTTATACATAAAACATGGGTAATATCACCTAATCCAATGAGGTCACTACTGATTAATATTACAAAATATAGATAAAGACCCAGACCCGGAATCGAACCCGCAAAGTTAGATAGGTTTACCTCATAGCCTAAGTGGTTATGAGTTGATATGAGTGATTGATAAAAAAAAATAGTAATAATATAATATAATGTAAATAAGTGACACTTCTCATATTCCATTACGCGCACACTACTTTCAACTAATAAAATATGTAAAAATAACAGTCATGAGTTTCTCCCGTGAATGACGAGGAGGTTAAGTCCATAATCCACCAAGCTGGCCCAGTGCAGGTTTGTGGAAGTAACAATTTTCAGAGCGCCAAATTGGAATTACTGTAACAGCTTAACGTGCCCTCCGAAGCACGGAAGTCGTCGTGACAAATGATCGGCAATCACCCATTCTTGTACAGACCGCGCCGAATGTTCCTTTACCTGCGATATCCTATGATATACACAGGAGCTATGGAGGAACTGTGCTTCAATAACTTTTTCTATATTGACTAAAGCTGCATTATACCTCAATCTTTCAGTATGGTAAGTGCAGATAAGTCTTATGTTTGGTAAGGAACTAGCTCTTCAACACAACAACGACGGAGCGGTAATATTTGTCGACAAACTTTATATGAAGGATGGTCGCTACCCAGATAAACCCTAAAGGTGTCTTTCAACCTACTATACTAGACGCAAAGACTCGTGGCAGACGAGGCCATAAATCACTTTTGTTATAGAGATGCGCACACGCAGACTTGCAGAAATGTCGATAAATTTCAAACCGGGTGAGTCATCGCTGCACACACGCGAACAAATAAATCACCATATTTTAATAATAATTAACTAATGATTGTTATATTCTTGAATATTATCTTTAGAAAGTAGTTAGCAATAAATTCGTAATTATAAAAAAAATACTTTAATGGAAGGTAGTTAGCAATTATTGCTAACTACCTTCCATTATAGTTATTTTTTTTATAAAATTAATAGGTTACCCTTAATTAATAGGTTACCCTTTTAATGGAGCGTATTTTTTTGTATATAACAGCAAGTCGCTGATACTTACAATCATTTCAACTGATAATTTCTTTCGAGATGGAGTCGTTTGTTACAAATAACATATCCAGTATTAAAGGGAATATTGAACATCAAAGTCGTGTTATAATAAACAATGTTCTGATTTTTCTAACAGAGTTAAAAAATGATCCCGTTAAGTTAAACCAACTCAATTTCAACAAGCCCCGTGATTTAACTGCAATGATGTGTGGAATTAGTTTGAGAACTGTCGATAGAATAAAGAAGGAGAGTACTGCTGGCGAAATAAGTTCTCCCCGGGAACAAGTCCATCAACCACGACCAGTGACGGAATTGGACGAGTTCGATAAAAGTGTTATCAAGCAGATTGTGTCTTCGTTTTATGACAAAGGCGAATATCCTTCTACAAAAAAGGTTTTGACCACCGCAAGGGAGAGAATAGATGGATTCAAGTGCAGTGTGTCTTCCATGAGAACAATTATACATGACCTTGGGTACCGATTTAAAAGTGCGCCAGATGGAAGAAAACAACTCATGGAACGAAGTGATATTGTGGCAGCCAGAATGCAATTTCTTAGAAAACTAGATGAGTTAAGAAAAAGCAGAGATTCTCGTCCAAGAATTTATATAGATGAAACCTGGGTAAACCAAAATCATTCTAGAAAGCGCGTATGGGTTGACGAAAATAATGAAGGCGGCTTACAAAAGCCCATAGGAAGAGGTAGCAGACTTATTGTTTGTCACGCAGGATGCGCTAAATATGGGTTTATGCCAGGTGCTAAATGGGTGTTTCGTGCTGTCAAAAGCAAAAATGAAGATTATCACACTGAGATGGAAGCCGAGGGTTTCACCGATTGGTTTACTCGACTACTTCAAAGCCTCGAGGAGCCTTCAGTGTTAATAATGGACAACGCCAGTTACCACTCTAAACAAATAAACAGGGTTCCGACAACTGCCTCTACAAAAGCCGAAATTCAAGATTGGCTTCACCAGCACGGGATATCCTTTGCAGCTTCAGCTTTCAAGGTTGAACTTCTCCAAAAGGTGAAAGAAAATCGCGGAGAAAAATGTTATCATTTGGACCAGTTGGCAAACGAATACGGTCATGAAGTTATCCGCTTACCACCGTATCATTGCCAATACAATCCTATAGAGTTAGTATGGGCGCAGGTGAAAGGAGAAGTTGCAGCAAAAAATAACACCTTTAAAATTGCTGATGTGGAAAAATTGACAAATGAAGCTATCGAAAACGTGACTATAGAAAATTGGCAAAAATGTGTTCGTCACGCAGAAACTCTGCAAGAAGAAGACTTGAAGAAGGCGCATTTATGCGAACCCTTAATAATACATGTCGGCGATGACGACAGTGATACTGATGACGATGATGCATAATGTTAATTAATTATTTTAGTCTTAATTATTGTTAATTTTGTTTGTTAATTTGTTTAATTTCTATTTAATTTACCTATATATAAGTTTGTAATTAAGTTAGTTTTTTTTACATGAATAAACTTAAAAAAATAGCTATATTTTGTTTACATTAAATATGCCTCACTTAAAACCTAATACCATCGACATACAGTCGAAACCAAACGACGCGCATCCCTACATCGTTGTGACGTCACCCATAAACAGTGTAAGTGCGAGCGAGATAATGATGTGCGCTGTCGCATTCACACGTTTTATGGCCTCGTCTGCCACGAGTCTTTGCGTCTAGTATAGAGGTCGCTTTTTAAGGCTATTTTAGGAAACGCTTTTCCAAGGGTGGTAAGGTTTGGGCTAGATGGCAGTGGTAGGTTGATTTTCTTGGTAATAGCTATAAAAGAAAAGCTTCTGCCGTGTATACAACACACAATCAATATGTCTGAATGTATAGCAAGCATAAATTTAATTCACTTTACTATAAAAGTTAAAAAAATAATCATTTTCAACAAAACCGCTATTCCCACAGACTGTGACAAGCTTGAACCAGGCAGACGATGACGTCACAGAAGCCCTCACTGAAGAAGAGCTAGCAGAGTTAACGGATGAGGACCTTTACTCCAAGCTAGCGCAGTCCTTGGCCCCGGAGATCTATGGACATGAGGATGTCAAGAAGGCTTTGCTTCTTTTGCTAGTTGGAGGAGTTGACAAGTAAGTAAAGCACGGCATATATTTTTTCGTAAACATATAAATATTATTTGCGCTTCTGATTAAAACTGTGAATTTAATATGCAGCTGTTTTATATTATTAAATTACAACCAAAAATTTGAAACCATAGCATATACAAATTAGTAATAGAAGAGTAACGCAATGTTTTGCTCACTTGAAAAATCTCATTGCATCATTTCAAGGTTTATAATAAAAAACAAAATAAAAATTTTGAAAAACCCACGACGCGACGGTTTAAAAGTAATTGAAAAAGAATAAAATAATTTAAAATCCCCTGACTTGTCGCAGTAACATAGGTATTCATGATGATGTATTCCCTATGAACTTTATAAGAAGAGCAAGAAAATCTGTCGAGGGCTGCCATCAATATTTTAAATTTCAATATAAAGCTACAAAACGAATTCATTCTTTTTCAATTACTTTTAAACCGTCGCGTCGTGGGTTTTTCAAAATTTTTATTTTGTTTTTTATTAAAAACTTTTTAAAGAGCATAATATAGGTACCATACATAACATTACACAACACCTCGTTCCTCATTACCTATTTTTAAGAACATTATACCAATCAAATCCAAAGCGATAATTGAAAACGGCATTCAAATCGGACCAATGGCTTGCAAACAAATATTTACTGCAGCGCCCCCTTGTGAGTTGTTACCGTAACACCTATCTCAGAACATGCGCTAATCAAATCCAAAGCGATCACTGAAAACAGCATTTAAATCGGACCAATGGTTATGCAGATAAACGGTAACATTGGCTTTTACAAACAAATGTTTACTGCAGCGCCCCCTGGTGAGTTGTTACCGCTACACCTACCTAAGAAGATGCATCAATCAAATCCATAGCGATTACTGAAAACCGCATTAAAATCGGACCAGTGGTTCTGGAGATAAATGGTAACATTGGTTTGCACAAACACCCTCTCACCCCAAACGCATATACCGTCTCCGTTCCGTCGTGGGTAAAAAAGAACTTTCAATAAAAATTTCTTGGTTGGATTTTGTTACGAAATAGGCAGTAGTATCATGCAATGCATCAATTTCAAATGATAAAAGACAATATAGATAGCACTTTATTACCTCTCACATGACATTATCGAAATAAGCAAAATGTATTGTGTAAATTGTTAAAATTTCTCTCTTTATCTGAAGGCGTCCCAACGGAATGAAGATCCGTGGAAACATCAACATTTGCCTCATGGGAGACCCCGGTGTGGCCAAGTCCCAGTTATTGAACTACATCGACCGCCTGTCGCCGCGGAGTCAGTACACCACAGGACGTGGGTCTTCCGGTGTTGGTCTGACTGCTGCTGTTATGAAGGTAAATAGTTTTTTCCCCTATAAAATATTTTTTTTTAAATAATCTTCTCTATCCTTTGAGATCCATCTTGCTGAGCTAAGTAACTTTGAAGTCTTAGACCGTAAGTATGGTAATTAAATCTTTGTAAGGGCGGCAATTAGTGCGATGAATACAGATATTTGTTCTCAAGTCATGATATTTATTGTCTTTATCTCATTTACATTAAATTCATAGACTTATTTACGTGAATTTACATGAAGGGTGGTCACAACCCAGTCGGACCCTGACAGGATCCTACCACCAAGCTTCATATAAAATCTGCTGACAAATGTTACCACTCCGGTGATGATGTGTTCCAGCAATATTTTATGAAGTGCTTCCCAGCTGGGCTGGGGGGTGCAAATTAAATAAATGAAACACTTGCTTCTCTTCCTGGATAAACTGTAAGTCATTTAGTGGTAGAGGTTTTATTGGCATTTTTGTCGGCGATAGGCTGACACCCTGTCACTGCAATAGTCTCTCTCCATCATTATAAGACCTCCGAATTTGTCAAACGTGACTTCAAATGCTTTTATAGCTTCTGGTGTTCTGCCTACCCCATAAGGGATACAGGCGTGAAGCAATGTTCGTATGTCATAGATTTATTAAGTTAATTTATGCACTAACAGTCGCGCGCGTTTATTCCCGCGTAACTTTTGATCCCATAAAAAATTCTTGATAAAATGTGGCTAGTATAACCTAAGTTAATGCTAAGACATTTCAATGGCGTGTTGCCAGGGCCCGGTTGGAAGAGCGCTATTCCGGCAGAGGTTTTATTGGCATTTTTGTGGGCGATAGGCTGACCCCCTGTCACTGCAATAGCCTCTCGCAATCATTATAATACCTCATTAGTCAAACGTGACATCAGTTGGTCTTATAACCTCTGATGTTCTGCCTACCCCATAAGGGATACAGGCGTGAAGTTATGTATGTATGTATGTATTTTTCAAATCCGACTGCTAGCGTGATGAGCACGTTCAAACAAACTAACTTCAATTTTCGTCGCCTAGTTGGTTGCCATTATAACCAAAGAATTGGATTGAATAATATCAGTGAATTGTTTCAAACGAACCAGTTTTTTCCTATAAATATTATCTCTTTCAATTTTGTCTTTTAATAGATATTTTTAATTCTAAATTTCCTTAGAATGAAAATCATTAAAAAAACAGCAGATTAAAAAAGAATTAAACGATTCTATTTATTATATCTACACTTCAAATTCCAGGACCCGTTCACGGGTGAGATGATGCTCGAAGGTGGTGCCTTAGTGCTCGCGGATGGCGGGGTTTGCTGCATCGACGAGTTTGACAAGATGGCTGACAACGACAGAACTGCCATCCATGAGGTCATGGAACAGCAAACTATCAGCATTGCTAAGGTATATGGTAAATAAAAAGAAAGATGGTTTTAGTTTGAAAAACGAATCTGGGTGGTGGTTGAAATGTGTCAGTGTTATATTTAGGTGTGTTTAAAAGAAAAATTGTTTTGTTTTCACTAAAGCTTATTTGTTTAGAACAATGCTCGAACTTGTAGGTATATTAAAAAATAATTTGCTGTCAATGTTTTATCATAAACTGTTACTATGCTATGCTTGAATGTAGGATTTACGCTTCTGTCAGTTTTTGAATATGGAGTTTAGTATATTGTATTAGCAAATCATCTATACTAATATATAAAGCTGAAGAGTTTGTTTTTTTGTTTGTTTGTTTGTTTGAACGCGCTAATCTCAGAAACTACAAGTGGGATTTGAAAAATTCTTTGGCTAGTATAGGATAAGTAGAAACATTGATTGGAGAAAAGACATTCAGTTTTAAATTACTGTACAAATAAATCCCAAGTTATTCACTGTCGTTTAACGCTGCTCATAATAATATTTAAAAATGTTAAACAAAACACTTATTGATCACGAGGTCAGAGAAAGTGTGTGTCCAAGAAAAAAGTTCTATAAAATTAAGCGGGTTAAAATCCCTTAGAAACTTATTATAGTTAAATAAAACGTCTTCTTTTATTATTTGCCTTGTCTAACTTAATTCTAAAATTGTTCTTAGGCTGGTATAATGACGTGTCTGAACGCTCGGGTGTCGATCCTGGCCGCCGCCAATCCCGCGTACGGCCGCTACAACCCGAAGCGGACGATTGAACAGAACATCCAACTGCCGGCAGCTTTGTTGTCCAGATTCGACTTGCTTTGGCTTATTCAGGATAAACCTAACCGGTAAGTTTGTTCTGCAAACTATCTTAATTTCATATCTACAAAATTTTTCTTTTGTTTTATGTAGGTATACAGGGTTGTTTTGTAGGCACCTACCAAATTTAAATATTACGTACTTTGATATAATACGAAAAATCTGCATTTTTACTTTAGTATCGCTCAGTAGAAAAAAGTAAAAATATGGCACCTCAATTTGTTTCACGAATAGTCGTCGTTGATGAAGGCACTATGATTACGTTTAATAATATTACGAGGACGTAGTACAGTAGTATCTTGATAACTCGAATGTCAAGGGAAACCAAAAAAAAAAATCGAGATGGCAAGTTTTCGACTTAACAAGAATTTCGACATAAAAAGGCACAATTTCATAGAACATTTATTACGACAAATTACATTAGGTAACATAAAATGAGAGAGAGAAACATAACATCAGCTGTGTTTCTTAGAAATTCGAAAGTTTATTGAATGTATTCATTCCTTGCACGTGTGCAAAACAAAAACAATAGATAAGAGGCCCCGAGCCCCGAACATTCCTTTTTGATTTTATTGCCACGAGTTTTGAGCTCCGGGAATCCCGAGTAAGAAACCATCATATTTTATGAACTTCGACTTACTGAGGTAGGTATTATTATTATTTATTGTACTACAAGACGTTTTGTCGCGCGACAAAACATGTTAACGATATTAGATTGCAAAGTCACACTTTGAGTTCAGTAGTTATGCATACCTACAGGCAATAAAAAAAGTTACCTACATAAGTTACGTACAATCTTTTCCTTCATACTTTTACGGGCTTAGGACCGGCAAATTGCAAAAGGTTTTAGCGATTTAATAAGAAAAATTTAACATAATACTTTTAAGTGAATGCAAAAAAGATACAAAGAACAAGCATTTTGCAATTCGGCGTATTTAAAAAGATTGAATCAACTTATGTACATTAATTAAAGCTCTAATCAATATTATTTACAGAATTATTACGATTGAGTTTCAAATTCAATACTTAAGTAAGTGTTCAAAATGATTACCATGTTTCTCCAGGCAGAGTCTAGCACGTTTTAATACAGTTTCTTTAATTTTGTTAAGCACTGCAGTGTCACTTTTTCAAATGCACTCACTATTTGGGTTTTTAACTCAGAGAGGCTTTGAGCTTCGTTCTGATAAACAAGTCAAGGGTTTTGCGGGCTCTCGCGAACGCAACTGCAATACGCAGACTGTGCGTGCACTTCCGTCGAGGATGCGCGAGCGACTGAAGGTCTTGGCAACAGACAAGTGTTTCCGGATTTGCGACGGCGCCGCCGGCCGGTTTCGTTCACGTCCGGTCATGTCGGTACCATACCTACTCGATGTAATGGCACTTATTTTCAAGAAGATGCGATTGTTTTTTGAGAATTTGGACGTCTGTGATGTAATTCATTCGGCCAAACACGTTGCACCTCTGCACGTAGTCTTTATAGTTCATAGCATTGATTCATAAAATAGTATGACCACGTTGTGCTTAACATTATAGTGAATAATATGAATTTCGGTGAAAAAAAATTACTACTTATTTTTGGCAGAAATGGTTTCTATTAATGATACTTATTACGTAAAAAAAATTTGGTAGATGTTGTCAAATGAACCCTGTATACCTGCAGTCACTCGCTGTTTTACCTTCGTAACTTAAAAAAAAATGATTTTTTTTTTAATGAAGTACAGCCTGACTCAAGAGGGTATCAAAGGTCGGCTGCCGTCCAGTTTGCAGCCTCAGATTTATCATATTACTTTAGGTAATACCTAAAGTAATATAAATAATTGTTGGGTTTTGTTTTGACTCTGCCAGAAGTTAATTAATAATTCACTTATTTATTATTGTATTCAGTTCATTTCTACCGAGAATCCATCATTTCCGGATCCGCTGCTTAGTGATTGGTCAGTTTTAGCCAATCACCGGGCTGCTGACTCTGATTGGTTTCGATATTTTTGCGCGGAAACATCCGTACGAAGCGTGGGAAAAATGGTCGGTTGCAGCATTCTATTAACGGGAACATAAGTGTTGAGTTGTTAAATTAACTAGCATGAGAAATAAAAGTTGTATTCAGTGATCTTTCAGTTTCACTTAATATCAACCACTATCTTTCATATAATAGTTAAAAAGAGTTGTCTGAACATTAAAAGTAAAACGAGTCGAGTTCCAGTTTCGAACCGTAGCGTCTACATTTTGAGAGCTGCTACATTTTAATATGATTAAACATCCGTAGCATTAACTAACTTAGGATTTTTCGATTTACGATTTATAAGTTTTGTGAGGATGAGGTGGAAAATCATCCGCCCGCGACGTAGATAAGATAGATTCGACACACGGATTTGGAAGAAAAACTTGGCTCTACATGAAGTGACATATCGCTGGAGTGGATATAGGCGGGGCAGCGGGTGTTATACGATGGTTTGCCAGTTGGACTCCGAAAGGTTCTTAAGACCAACGGGAATTGTTCGATTTAGCCGCATTTTACAAACACGCTTCATTAGGACCCTACGCGCTTAAAATATTTTTATTATATTAGTATTAGATTTCGGGAGCATTAACTGATTCGGAGTGTACGGGTTATTAATAATTCTACATTATTTTCAGTGACAAAGATCTGGAGCTTGCCAAGCATATAGCCTATGTCCATCAACACTGCACGCAACCTCCAAGCAAAGTTAAGGCGCTTCCGATGCGTCTGGTCAGGCGATACGTCGCACTCACCAAGCGAAAACAGCCCGTTGTTCCTAGGAATCTGTCGGATTATATTGTTTGTAAGTTTTTTATAACTTTTATTTATAGAAATAGAAAATATTTTATTGTTCTTTAGAACACACAATTTTACAATTACAAACTTATAACAGGGTTCTTACAAGTAACAATGCTTATTTATTTTATCTCATAAATAGGATGATACCCCCCCCAGTCTGTATGCTCGAAATAATCGTCGAAATAAAAGCAAGAGTTTAAAGCCAAACTGCACTCGAGCGGAGCCGGGTACTACAATTTGTTAATTATACGGCGCATTTTAGTCGTAACCTGAGCCCAAATGTTGTACTCTGAGAAGTTCTAGTGTAAAATAAATACTTTTAATTGGAAATATATGTTTTGCATTCTGCCAAATAAATAAATAGTTACCTACTTCTATGCGTGGCAAGCTTAGAATAAGCGAATTCTCTCATCTCTTTTCGCTGACTGCGCTAATCATGCTTTTAATGTTTGAAAATTATTCTTCCTTTTGATACTTATCTGTTTTTTATTGAGGTAAAGTAATTTGATTAAAAGTTATTTTGTTTGTATAAGATATAAATTTTTGCCCTCAATATTCAACATCTGCATTTTCTTAGTATTAACAACCTTAAAATAACTTAATTAAAAAATAAATTAATTTCTCTTCAGCGTCATACGTAGAACTTCGGCGGGAAGCGCGCAACGCTCGCGACACAACCTTCACATCGGCAAGGAATCTGCTCGCTATACTGCGCCTGTCCACCGCTCTTGCAAGACTGAGGTTTGTAGGTCTTACTTTAATAATTACCGATACAATAAACTAATCATTTTGTAAAGATGGACAAAATTGATGTTCGCTTCTCTTTCGTACTTTAAAGGTATGACAGATTTGTTAAATTTTGCATAAAAATTAGTTCCATAAGATACTGTTTATCCTGATATTCCACTGGGATCAGGATTTATGGAGATGAAGCTGTACTTTTATTATTATTATAACAAATCGCGTGAATAAATCAGCAACTCTTTTTTTAATCACAAGTATCATTGGTCGCTTGTCAGAAAAATTCCGGAGGAAGTTTTTCACTAAGGAGTTCTCCCGGATTAGTGACCTTTTAGAGCCGAAACAATCATTAAAATTATCAACTCAACTGTTCATCAACAAAAACAATACAAAATGTTCGTCATTCTTCTTTTATTATACTTATGTAGACTATATTCAATGTCTCTTCGTGTTTCAGGCTATGTGATGTGGTTGAAAAAGAAGATGTTTCAGAAGCAATCCGCCTGGTTGAGATGTCTAAGCAATCTTTGCAAGCTGTTGATGAAAATGTTCAACGGTAAGTCTGAATAATTCGCAGTGGCAATCATTAGTTGAAACGAAAAAAAAAATTGTGAATACACTATACCATCGGCTTAAAATTATTTAAGTCTTAAGTTTTTAAGTCTGTTTAAAAAGAAAATAAAATAAAATTAAATCCACAGACAATCACACCAACTACATGGACCAAAGCAAGCATAGCTTGTGTTATGGGATACCATGTAGCGAACTAGGGGGGAACCTAGAATATAAATATATAGTTTACCTTTTGACGTACCACTGATACAAAATTTCAAACTATACTGAATCCCAAGGCCCAATTGTCATCACTAGCCGGTGTGCACGATATTGCTTCCGTGGGGTTAATAGTAGCAAATTGTACAAAGAATTTGCTTATACAGGCTGATATCTAATTTACGTAGATAATCAGAAAAAATGTAGCTTTAAATTATTTCACTAACTTTAGCCCGCGCTTTTGCTTGCTCTATTGATTTATCTATAAAGGTTAAGATGGGTTTCAATATTTTATCTCAAAAGTGACACTAAGTAGTTCTGCAGCTTTAATTTAAATATGAAGTATTAATTTTGCTGAATGTTCATGCAAAATTTTATCACCTCGCACCATGGTGATTTAACACTGGTGATACACTATCAAATTTTGGAATACTCGATTTCGTGTAATCTTATTAGACTTCTTTTTTATTTTTACAGAGGAATCACATCGACGGACCGCATTTTCGCTATAGTGCGCGACCTCGCCGGCTCCAATAAGACGGTTAAAATAGCCGATGTCATCGAACGTTGCGTAGACAAAGGATTTAAACCAGATCAGGTAAGCTTCTTTTGAAAACAATTTGTACTACCAACTACTTTGAAATACTTAATATACAATTTTTGTAGTAGTGTTTATGTGAAAGGACACACCTGGGGAGGCACTACAGTCCTTCCGATTTTACCCGCTATAGCAACTACGTGAAAGCGTATTTGCGTTCCGGTTAAAGGGAAGGAAAAGCTAGTGGAATAACAGGAACAACAGGCAGCGTATCATTAATCCTATCCTACCTTTTATTAATTATGTCCATGGGCCTGAATACTACTTATCATCAAGTAGATCCAGTGCCCGTTTGTCAGCTGGATTTATTAATTTATCAATATATTCTACAGGATGCCAAAAAAATATACTAGATCTCAAAAACTGTAGGGCTTGTATTATGAAAGGTAACTTGGGCTTCAATTCTACTAAAGTTAACATATTTTGATAGTTATCTAGGGAGAATCGACAGTGAATGTATGCTTGATTCATGATCAATGCTTAAAAAATATTCCATTATACTGCCCTAAAATTATAAAAAGTACAAGAATTAAAAATTACCCTATTTATATACATGTCTAACATGTCATGTATATACATGTCTAAGTCGTAAATTTGCTAGATTTTTGGAGTACAGTATGGCTATTACTAGAGTAATTTTGTTGGAACACATTCGTTGTATTTGGAATAAAAATTTATTAAAAGTATGTTTTATTTACAGGTGGACGCTTGTATCGAAGAATACGAAAATTTGAACGTTTGGCAAGTCAATCAAGTACGAACCAAGATCACATTTATGTAAATCGAATCTGTTGAAGCTGTTAATGTTTTAATTAATAAGCTGTTCGTGTTTTAATTAAGTATGTTTTGATATTAAAATGATAATAAAGTGAATGATTCCAGTTTGACTTAAATTTTGTTTTCGTTTCTTTGGAATCGCAGGATTACTTTGCGGACATTTTCCTATAGTCCTGGTACTTTAGTGAGCATTTCATCGACAAGCCCCCCCATAAGTTATGGTTTGACTCCGAAAATTTTGTCTAGGACAAAATACTACATACCTAGGAAGATCCGAGAATGCATTGAAACTGCATACCATAGAGAATATATATGGAAACCACCGACATGTCACCCCATACTTCATTAAATCCATTATCTACCAATCTTTACAATAAGGGATTAGACACTGTCAGATCATATTTTGACATTTCTCTACATTACTCTATACCTGTTAGCCACTGGGGTTAGCAGTACTATAGAATTCCCTTTCGTCCGTAACAGGATTCATCCTCCTACTGAGAGCTTGCTTTAGTGGGTGCCTTAGCTTTCCTTGGTTGAAAAACAAAAAAAAAACAAAGTTTTATTTATTTACCACGTTATTGAAAATTGAAGGATTTAGAAGGTATAATATGTCAGTGTAATCAGTGTGAGAATATTGGTGGCAACATTTCTAGCAATATTGCCTGAAGTGGAAATATTGGGGAATGTTGCTGTTTTTGCAAAAGGATTCAAATTATCAAAGTGGATTTTGCTCATCTGAATGGGATATTTCGGAAATCATAAATGAAGAAAGTCAGTTCATGTCAAAAAATATACATTCTGGTCCATCATATACAGGGTGGAATTTTGAATACCCCCTGGAGGGAAAGTACTCTTAATAAGGCCAATGCTGCGTTCCGCGTTCGAACGCGCGTACCGTACGTCCGTCTCATACGCGTAACACAGCGTTGCTAGCACAATTTTATAAGTGTGCTTGTACAGTCGTGTCAATGGAATACTTAATTTGGCGCATTCCGAACGTGCGTATCGAACGCGCGTGTGGTACAGACGTTGCAGTTTTGTATGAAACGAACAGTTATTCGAACGCGTGACGCAGCGTTGGCACTAATAGAGATAGCAAATTTCACTCCAAAGAAACATTCCTTTATTTTGGAAAACAAATAAAACAGCATTCAAAGATTTTCGAAAATTCACTCTCTTCACCCGGGAATCGACTAAAATCTGTAAAAATGACACCCTGTAATTTTATTGCATCAATCGTTAGAGTCAATCACAGGAATGAAATCTCTCCAACATACTAGGTTAATTTATTGAAAGAAAAACCATGAAATCTTATTTTTTTTATTTTAGTCGGTTCAATTTCTGGGTGAAGCAAGCAAATTTTCAAAAATCTTTGAATGTAGTTTTATTTCTTTTCCAAAATAAATCAAAGTTTCTATTGAGTAAAATTTGTTTTCTCTATTTGGAGTCCAGTTCAAAAATTCCACAAACGAGCCAAAACCTGAAAATAGTGACCTTCGTTCCCCCTTTACACCGACAGCACACCCCCACACTAGAGGACTTTTAGTATGTTATACAAGGTATTCTTTCGTGTGCCAATTTTCAAAACTACACGAATTATAGGTATATCCTGTTTGCTTTTTATTTTATTTTTTTGTCTGGAGGAAAACATGCTATCGGCAGAAGGCCGAACCGACCCACTAAAAACCTCCAGGTGTAGGTACCTCCCCCGCCATAACTGGAGACGACGGTATCGCCAGTGGCATTGCCCGCGAGCCCCGGCGGATTGCGCTCAGCCTGAGCCGCGCGACCCCACGTAGGAAATGGCCCAGTACACGCGGCCATTTCCCTCCCTCAGAATGTATAGCAGTAGGTCCCCTCACCCGCCACGGCTGGCTATCGGATGGGAGAAGGCTCCTTCCCACCCTCCTTCTCCGTCCCACCCTCAGCCCAGCCTAACCTAACTTAAAACCTAACCTAACCTAAAACATAACCTTAAAACCTATCCTAAACGACGTAACTTAACCTAAACCCTAAAACCTTTTTTTTATTTTGAGACCGGTGAAATCGCGTCGCGTTATATCACCAGAATATAACCCCCCCTCCCAGCCGCGCCTCAATCTAATGGAATCGCGTCGCGTTAGACCACCAGCATTCTGCTATCCGGCCTACCATCATCCGGGGAAATCGCTCACGCGTTAGATCCCCGAAATCTGGATGTCCGCAGAAGAGATTCGAAAGGGCGGTGTCCCTTTTGCTTCCCCCTGGCAGACGGACTGACCCCCACAGCCATCCGTTCCACGGATGAGGCACCTCGTGCACCCGGGGATTGGGGTAATTTTTACAGAGGTTGTCTTCCTCGCAGCCGTTAGGCCCCCGGTCCTGTTTCTGCCCAGGATTACAGGTTGGCCAACAGCTCAGAAGCCGAAGCAATCCAAGCCTGTCGTCCCTCCGAGCAGCTGGTGGCCCAAACCAGCGCTCCCCTCCCCCATGTCCTCATAGGTTCCCCAAAGTGAGCCGCTGAAACTCCTTTGGGGAACTGACGAGGGCCCCGCAGCTGACTTTGGTCCGAGCCGTCAAAACGGTACCCCCCATTTCTGGGGGGTATTACCATTTCCGAGATCTTACCGTCAGGTAAGATTGAGGCCAAGCGCAGGCTTAGTCTATAAAAAAATGGTTTTCATAACTAAATTATCATTTATTCACACTAGTCATATCGCCCATTTCTCGAAATTCGAACAGAGGTACCTAATTATAATTACATTAATTCGGGTTTTCTGCATTCTGTCCCTATATTAACTCGTCTGTGCACATAGTACCTATACGGGCTAAAATTCATATTAATATGTATACAAGTGTGCTGTTATCTCGTTCCAGTTTTTCTAGACCCCTTGTCTAAAAAAATATTCGAAATGATGGTACTTTTACGGGGGTTCTTTATACGTAAATTTAAATAAAACACCATGTAAACTAAACATAGTTTTTTTTAAATTGAGTTTCAAGTAGAAACAAACAGAGACAAGATTATACTATCCACATAGATTCGGTTTAGAATAGCCCTCCCCACCAGTCCAGCTATTTTTAAAAGTCGACTTATCCGAACGTACCTTTCACTTGGCGGTAGAACACCTCTAGGGTTCCCTGGCTAGGGACCACCCTTCGTTTAAAGTCTGCGGCTTAAAAGCACCGTTGCGGCGGTGGCAGTGATGTGTTCTGACTAGGCAATACTTTATGATGAGCCAGTTAAACAAGAGGATACTGTATGTATGTATATAGTTAGGCCACTGGCTATCTTGTCCAGATGCTGCTTATATTTAACACTTAACTCAAAAAATCAAGGAATTTAACTTTTCTCCTGCCCGTTGGTGAAAGCCGTATGATTATCCCGTCGCAACATTTTGAGGTATAATCGCGTTCAGAAGACAGATGCAACATTATTGTATGAAATACAAGGAACGTATTCTTCTCGAACGCTGTGCCGCTGAATAATTTATGTAAGTATTTTTATACGTCACACTCATAGAGATATGTTGAAAGGATACCCGCGATCGTATGCCATCGTTTTATTTCATTATTATAATGAATCTGTTTTGCTAGAATAGGTGGCTTACAACCACGGCCTTCCTTTTAACTTAAACATATCTCTATCAGTATTTCGTATAAAAATACATAAATATTTCAGAGGAAACCATTTTCTTGTTTCGTACTTTTTAGAACGTGGTTTTTAGCTGTCGGGTTTTAGTATTAAAACTTTTTTTTCACTACTTTTGGAGTAATAGTATTTACATATTTGACCTGTGCTAACAAAGCTCTTTCATTTGATACCCCTCACGAAATCGTCAACATTTTTTTTTAGTTCTTTCCTTTAAGTCTCCTGTAGGACACTGTAGTCAATTTAACGTGACGCAATGAAGCTTATAATCAGCGGACAATCAAGACGCTTTCGACGACACCTTTGTACAATTATAATAACTAGTTTAGAAGTTATGAGGGAACAGATGAACATCCATACCCACATAGATATGCAGGCCTATTATGAATCTCAAAACCATGCGATGATATGAAATAGTTTTGACGTTAAGGCCGCTCAACATTCTCGCGAGAATCTCCCGAGAAAGCCATACTCGTATTCTACTCAATTTCTCTCATTTTTCTCTACTTTTTGTGGGTTTTGGGGTTTGTGGGGAGTTTGGAGTTTTGTGTAGGAGTCACGATCGCATGTTTCTCAGTAACAAGCGAGCCGCCGATTTAAACGGTTACATCGCAGAGTATATCTCAGTGATGCGCGTCTGCGAATTATCATATCAGTCGAATAAACTACTAATACTGACTTGAATATTCGACTTGAACGATAGTAATATACAAACGTCCTGAGTCGAATGATACTTCTAATATTCGTTATTACTAACGATGGTTAACCTCAATATTGGCGACTGACCTTGAAAGAAAGCATTAGAATGGTTAGTTGAATGACTGAATGCATTGACAGGCAGCTTGTGTCCGCTGTTTCACCCGCATAACTCCCTTTAGAGAGAGAGAGTTTTGAAGTAACTCGTAATAGATTTTAAGAGTTTTTGTTAATTTTTTTATATTGTTAGTATTGAAAATGGTCCAGGAAGATAAAAATTAATATTTAATATGTTTTATTTACTAACAAATAAAGATAAATTGTGATAAAAACATATTGATCTCAAGGCTTTATATTCTGTGTGTATGAAGATAATTATATTAACGACTCGCGAGATTCTCGCGAGAATGTGGAGCGGCCTTAAAACTTATCATACGATCATTATTTGGTATATCATGTAAATTGAATACAATAACCCCCATATAATACTTAAGTATTTATTTATGAAAGCAAACGAAATGGAAGAACACCAATGAAATCAAGAAACCAACATATCATAGAGGTGGGTGCGATCTCACCTTTTTCAATTGACGTTTTTAAGTCATAGACGATGATTGAAACTTGATTGATGATTGAATTTTAAAAGGTAATGCAACGCCTCTTGCATGCAAATGTAAAGGGACTTCGTTTATTTTTTATGTCACAATTGTTGATCATTGTATCATAGAAATCTTGTTTATTATGTCATGTCATGAAAGAACCGTAATAGGCCTGATGATCATACAGGTCAAAATCATAACCCTCCTTTTTGCTTCGCCGTAGTCGGGTATTAAAAAAATATTTACTGATTGTAAATAAATATTCTGACTACATAGTATCTAGTCACAATGCTGGGCAAGATTGCTAAAAATACTTACATATCCAATATTCAAAAGTAATAAAACCCAAAGGTGAACAGTTTTAAGGATCAGGTATGGAAGTGAAAATTGAGCTGTATTACTTCGTAATAAGGTTCACCTTCATGAAGACCTTTTTCCTTTGGATAAGTAGTCCATGAATGTATAACCTTACTTACAGTTACAGGTGAGCTTTTTACCCTTTTCCGAACATGGGATTTGATTTAAGTTTAACAAAAGAGAAAAACCTTTTTCTAAGTATGCGCTCGAAAAGAACTGTTCTCAGATTTTATGCGTTCTCGACTATTCGTAGTCAACTCAAGAGTTACGTATTCCCTAAATAGTTTTGAAAAGTTCGTGACATGATGATTTTTGAGCAGCAAGTTATTGCGCTATTCACACAAAATATGTTGCCAAAAATGGAGCAATATAGTATAGATCCATTTCAAAGATCCAATAGAGTTCTCATTACTTAACAAAAATGAGTCCAGTAGCAATTTTCCAAGAGGTTCGTGCAGGTTATTCTTCCCTTTGAAAAGAATCATTTCAAACAGGTGTGAGGGAGGGTCGAGTTTGCAAAGTTCAAAGGTAAAGTGCCTAAAATGGCGCCGCGCTGAAAATCATGCTCCTAAATTTCTTGTAATTTAAAAGCCCTTTTCAATGAGATTCGAGTTGTTAACCTTCGTAATTTGTTTTAATAAATTAAGAAACAATATTCGGGTGAATTTTGTGGAAAATATTTCGGTTCACTGGTCCTTTTGTTTTTTGTTTTGGAGGTAAATCAATGTTTTATTAGAGTTTACGTGGGAAAATATTGGTTTAGTGTAAAGTAGGTTTTATTACCTCTTTACTTATTCCCAAATGCGCGGTAGAGTAGATATGTTACAATGTATGTTAACATCATTTGTTATGTCATTAACAACGATACATAGTTATGAAACAAGCCCAATGAATGTTATGTTTTATTCTTAAAATGCGCTTATTTCAGGAACTCCACGAGAAATATGAAAAAAAAAACAAATCTTCTTTAGGATATAGGCATTTAATTTCATCGTAAAATAGCGCAAAACTGCAAATCTGCACCAAGCAATGTAATAAAGCTGAAGTCTCCTCATTTAGCATTTAATAGTTCAATTATTGAGCAAGGTCATACATTTTATCCAGTACTAGCTGTTGCCCGCGACTTCGTCCGCGTGAATATCGGTTATCGGAGCTGGATAAATAATATTATAATATCCTTCTTGTAGGTCAAACTTATAACTATTCAAAATTTTTTCAAAATCGATTCAGTAGTTAAGCTGTGATCGAAATGGTATGATTATTTTATACCTATATCATTTCAATTGTAAATTTGAATTTCCTTGCAGTTACAACTTGATTGTACAGAATATAGCTGACCCGCAAACGTTGTTTTGCCAAATACATTATTATTTCTAGGTAATTTCTAGTGTAGACAAAAAAATAACTGACTTATTGTAAGTGTGTAAGGAAGGATGTGGTCATCATCATCACAACTCTTTGAAATGAGCTCACTGCAGGGCATGAGTCTCTCTCCTGGGTGACGAGGAAGGATAGGCCATGATCCACCAAGCTGGCCAGTGCTGGGTGGTGGATGCCAGAATTTTCAGGGTGCCAAAATGGCTTCTGACAAACCCTAACGACTACTGTATACAAGTATACAGCACCCCGGACCGACTGCTTAACGTGCCCTCCGAAGCACGGAAGTCGTCGTGAGAAATGAATGGTCGGCGGTCACCCATCCAAGTACCGGCCGCGCCGAACGTTGCCTAACCTGTGATATCGTATGATACACACAGTAACCACGGCGCCACAACGACTTCAGTGGTATATGGTTATTATAGTTTATTGCTTAAAATTACATATCAATAATTAATTACGACAGTAACACTAACAAACAATATCAGTTGCTTAATGCTATAGCGTGAAAATATTTTCTGTTAGCCCATCTTTAGCTAACAGCGGTCGCCGGCGGCTCCGCCCGCGTGGATGTCGGTTACCGCTGCAAAAAGCCTACCCAGGAAAGACATGGTCGAAAAATGATTCCCAGGTCAATTCACAGACACCGACACTTACATCGACGACGCAGTCATTATTAGCAGGCTGCATAGATTTGGGAACGCTCCAGCCTCGAGTCTTGAGCGCGTAACTCGGTGTTTCTCAGACTTTGTTCGGAAAGGCGTTGCGAACGCTCGACACTTGACTCTCGTTCGCGTAAGTCAGAGGTCCTTACATTTTGTTCATGAAGACGTTGAGAACGCTCCAGCCTCGACTCTCGTGCAAGTAACTCAGAGGTTCTAAGATTTTGTTGTAGGTACAAGGCGCGTTGCAAACGTTCGACACTTGACTCTCGTGCGCGTATCTGAGAGTTTCTCTGATTTTATTCAGCAAGGCGTTGTGAACGTTCAGATTCTCCCATACGACGTATTCTTGCTGCCTGTGCTTGAGAACTATGTTTAGAAGTTTAGACCTGGCTCTCTTATGCATTTTCAAATGTTTAAGAAAATGTTACTAGCATGTAATATTCTAGCTCTGAAAAGAACTGTTGTTTAGCTCTGAGTAGAACTTTTGCGTAGGAGTAGTTTCAAGAACGAAATCTAAAAAAAATCGCACGAAAATTATTAGACTTCGTACACGACCGCTGCATAAGTCTACCTTACTCATAGATCTACCACACGCGCACACCCGCCTTGGTGACGCTCACTTCGCAACGGGCCGTGCAGCAGAAATCGTTATATTTTAATTTCGCCATAACTTCAATTTTAATCATTCCAAGACCTAATATTATCTACATAAACTGTACCTACTTAATGATGAAATGATTTATTTTGATAAGGATTAATAAAATGAGTACAATAAATGCGTTTAAATGTAGTCCAAAAAATATCAAGATTTTTAAATTAAAAAATGGTTGCTGTGCCTCACTCGACATAGATGTATAGAAGTATAGTGTGTCGCGGACTTTTTGTGACGTTGATTTTTTACACCTTGTTTCCGAAAAACCCAAATATCTTAAGGAACACTATTTTTTTCCAAAATTAAATTTAGCCTATGTTACTCGTGGATAATGTAGCTTTCGAATGGAGAAAGAATTTTAAAAAATGGTTCAGTAGTTTTTGGGCCTATTCATTACAAACAAACATACAAACAAAGTTTTCCTCTTTATAGTATTACTGTAGATTTCCAATGGGACCCAAAGTTTCTTTTATAAAACCGCGCGAATCTGCTAGTAGTATTGCATGAAAAAGTTTTTTTTTTTCGAAACTAAGAAAACCCCAAAACTTGGAAAAGTTTCATGTAAGGGTAACCTTCTTTTTGTCAAAGTGAATGATTAATGATAGCCGGAAAAAGTTAAAGCGCCACCTGGTGAAAATGTCACACGGTGCGCGTTGCGTACCATCGCGTCGCCTTTACTTACCTGTTTTAGCATTTTAATGGGAAAGTGAAGAATAGGTATCGCTTTTTGGAGTATTTTCTAACTCAGTGTCGCGTTGTATTGTCTACTTAACTGCTAAGTTGTTAATTTCAACAAATTTATTTTGTAGATTCAAATCGGACTCGTCAGAAGGATTTATTTCATAATAATTTCATTCCTTATTTGAAACATACTTACGTCAGGGCTACGGCCTTTAGATATGTTTTTAAATGAGTCCGCAGGGAAAAGATTCTAGTTCTAGCATTCGAAAAACAAAGTGATGTTATCAGTTAGGGTTTAAAGGGTCGTAAATTGAAATATACAACCGATTAAAATTATTGATAAACAATTTAAAATAAGTACCTATTTTTAATTATTTAAACTTCCCAAGAGATTACAAATATGTCTACATACACTTTTTTAACAAAGTATACTTTGTCACGCACGTCACAGAAATAATGAGGATAAAATTAAGTACCTATGTCTGGGATTGTTCAGTCGGCATCATCCTCACATCTCTTTGTAATGAGCCCACTGCAGGGCTATGTCTCTCTGGCTGGGTATTAATGGCGAATACGAACTATTTGGCGTTTACGTGCTCCGGTATATTTGAGGACGTTGGATGGCCTGAGCAATTTGAGCACTTTGGCTGTGTTTATGTTTGTGACTACTGTGCAGGACAGTGACAACAAAACGTAAAAGACAGTTTATAAACTTAAAAACAGTGTATATAGATAGTGTTATAGTGTTTTATAAGACTCTTAAAGAGCTAAGAACGTTTAAAATAGTGTTTCATAGTGTTTTTATAGTGTTTATAGTGAATAAGTGTCCCATACAAGTGTTAGTTTGTAAGAAGTTCATAACAGTTTTATTTAGCTTGAGAAAGTGTTTGCTTAATCGTTTGATTCTTTGTAATTTGATTGGAATTTGATTAATTAATAACCGCTATGATAATGAATTTACGCATAGCTAACAGCTAACAATGAAATGAAACTTACGTGATTATAGCTTAAAATAGCTCGATATGTATTAGGGTTGATTTGGAAATAAAGAAATGGTTTTGAAAGTCTTGTCATTTCCGCACATAGAGAGAGATCTAAATAGATTTCATAAATAGTTTTCCTATTAGAATATAGTAAAGATCTAATAAGAATAATCGAATCTAGTCAGAATCTTATTAGAAAAATCTAGAAAGTTCGAATTAGATTCGAGCGAGACAGACATATGTGTGTCCCGCTCGCACGCTTGCATTACTCTCTCTTGTGCGGTACCCTTGCGCGCCTGCACCAAATCACTTAAGGATGCGCCACACTCCGCTAGCGACGGATTCGCCGAAAAGATCCCGAAGAGAGAAGATCTCCGGAAGAAAGAAGCCTCCGAAAGAAGCCTCAAGCAACAGTACAGTGAATCTCAAGCCCGAAGACTCATATAGAAGCCTGAAGTCAATATAGAAGACAGAAGACTGAAGGCAGAATACAGTAATAGAAGAGCGCGGGAAATAGAGTGTGCTTGTGGCGTATTCGCGAGTGATATAGTGCCGCGCGGCTGGACTTTCACGACCGTGTTAAGTGGTGAATTCGCATTTTCCTTTTGCCCCTCGCATCGATTCCAGCTAATAGAGTGGGTGGATAGCGCATCATTTGACTAAATCGTAATCGGATTCATAGACTATACAGTCCACTGGAGCTATCCCCCACAACTACTTTAGATGCTTCTTAGTATTTGGTAGTCTTGGCTCACAGTCTTGTAGCACCCTTATCAGGCAATATAATGAAATCACTACTTTTCCACACCATTTTTAATCCGTGACATTTCTGT
The DNA here is from genome assembly GCA_944452665.1 of Stenoptilia bipunctidactyla. NCBI lineage: Eukaryota > Metazoa > Arthropoda > Insecta > Lepidoptera > Pterophoridae > Stenoptilia > Stenoptilia bipunctidactyla. The sequence continues at coordinate 11,614,436 of OX101723.1, read as the reverse complement.
AAAATTATAAGTAGGTAAATCTTTTAATTGAAATTTTCATCTTGTATTTTATAATAACATAATTTAAATTATATTAAACTTGTGGGTAGGCACCTATGTGTGCGATATCAATTGAAGTAATTGCACAACAAATTACATTAATTTAATTAAAGTACCAGTTCTATATGACTACCGGATAAAATCTCTGTAGCAATAAGCAGTACCTATCATATATTATTAGATAATTTACTGTTTGTATAAAATATGTTACTTAATGTGCGTGCATATACAAATCTTTACGTAAATTATTAAATATTTGAACATCTTAGATGAAAACAAACAACAACTCGATATAAATTAAAATAAAATAAATTAAAATAAATCCTTTTTGACATAATATTATTCAATTTTCATTTGTATTTTTTGTTTTTGTTAATTATTTAATATAGCCGAGTAATGTGTGTGTTTTAATAATGAATGATGTAAGGTGCAAGTGGGTATTAAGGCCTAGCTAAGGGAAATTTGCTATAAAATGAAAAATATTCAACATAATCAACAAGTTTTATTATATATCAGTAATGTACTTAACTGACTACCGTATTTAACTGAGAAGTTTGATCTCCGGTTGAAAACTAAATTGATACGAGACTTCTTTAAAAACTCAATCTAAAGGCCTTATTATACTATAGTAGTGTAAAAAAGCCTATAGTATAAGCCATCTAAAAATCAACTTATAGTGTGTAAATTGTTATTTTTGAGATCTTACAAATAAAGTTATAGGAACATAGCACTCATAAAACAAAACCTATCTATTCGAATTCACCAGGACACTAAAATTTATTAGTATCTTCAACCGATAAACCGACGTCCTCTTTGTGATACCATTTAGCATTGCGAATGGATGATGCATTGCGTGGCATCATCTATTCTGTTTCATTCGCAGGCATGACTCATGGTACCAACTGAACTGCTTTGGTGTAGTGCCCGGTGATGGTGGTAGACTTCTTGGTATATACGATTTTAGCTTTCTTTGGATTTTAATGCTCGTATTACAGAACAAGACTTAATACTCGTTTCACGTAAGCGTTGTTCACCAGCTGATTCTTGACTTGAGCTTCAGTCTTATTACAAAACAATTATCAAAACCAGATTACCTGAAACTAGTTCCAAATATCTGACTCAGTTGATACTGGGTTTTCTTTGAAAAAAATTTGTTTCCCATTACATTTAATAAACAAAACTAATGGTCTGTTACGTCATACGCAACGTTTAGATTACAATGTCTTATAAATTGCGTTAAATTCTATATGATATATGACAAAATTGTCAATGTTTTGAATTATTTATCTGTTTTTCGATAGAAGCAGTACGGTTAAATTATAACTGTCGCTTCTTTTTACTATGAAAATATATTTATATTTATCACTCAAAAATAAAACGAAAAGTAAAACAATCTACAGCCCCATCAATATTAGGCAATCCTGGCCAGGTACCAATTTGCCCTAAATTATTAAATTGAGTCCAGACATTTTGCATAATCGGGCCAATATATTAGATCTAGTTTTTCTCTAAGCCACAGTTCACAACAACACAAACTTAATTTGAAGTACGCTCAAGTATGGTAGAAAGCACACTCAAGTGAATACAGTTGTGAAACTAGTTTCAATCATTGGCATATGCATAAGTAAAGTTCTATAATAAGCGTGAACACAGTTCAAATCATTTAGTACTCAAGTGATAGCTGATCATTGAATCTAGTATTAGGCAACGTTTTGTAATAAAGAAAGTCGTTGATACTAGTTTCAAAACTAGTATCAATACATGAGTACTATTCTGTAATACGACCATAAGTCTTTTTATATTTCTTATTTTCTGTTCTACATTTATTCCATTCACTTGCCTTATCAAAATTCCCTTTCTGGGTATTTTTCTTTAGTTTCTTTTTTTCTTTCCCTTACTATTTCTTATCTTTTTATTATATTTATCATACAGATCGTTTGTGACTGGCGTACCGCGATATTTAATGACTTTTTCAGCCGAATAGGTGACTCATAGTCTTTGTATTGCTCCAACAGCTGAGATCAGATGATCTTCTGACCACAATACCCGTTTGGTAGGTAGGCATCTTGACTGTAATAATTGAAAACAATTACAAATAAATTAGACATACATACCTACACACACAATAATTTCAAAAACAAGCCGCGCCTCATTTACCAGTAAAAAATATTGGAGTATAATAAGGCCTATGGTACAATTTTATAGGCCTTAATATCCGCCGAACATAGGCATACAGTAAATTAAATTAATTCAAATTTTGTACACGACTCATCTTTTAATTATGGTAAGTAGGGATAAGCAAACAATAATAAATAAACAGATTAACCTACACATATGTAAGTGTAATATTAAAAAAAAAAACTTACGTTTTACTGGGGCCGATTTTTATAAGACATGCTACGTGACCCCACCGCACAAAGTTTTTTGGAGATACTGGCACGTGGGACAGACCAACGTGCTTCCGCGACATCGTAGCGACTTGTACACGCACAATACATGTGTGAGTGAGTAACCTTAACGTCAGCTACTATATTTAGTACGATTTTGGTCCCTTAGGCCTTATTTGCCGACAGGCCTTAATACCCGCGGGTACCTTATATGCCTATAATTGATATGTGTACTAGATTTAAGAAATTTTGTAATATGACTGTAATTATTTTGTATGCATATTGTTGGCGTATCTTGCTTAAATAAATAAATATAAAATGTAGTAAAGCAAAACTAAAATAAAATTCAAAACTTTTAGATTTTTTATGAAACCTTTTTGAACATACAAGCAGTCTCATTATTCACCAACCGATTTTCATCACGTTACGTTTCTAAATTTTGAAAATATATATAAAATGAATACCTGCTTCGATACAATTTTATTGATATAAGTACTTCCCTTTCAGATTCTATTAGCATGCACTCATTCATAAGTAAATACCTCACATGGAATTTAGCTTTATTTTATGAGGTACACATACGACGGGCGTTTATCGCAGCCCCACCTGGCGACGGCGTCGGGCCGGATGCTCTTTGTCCCCAACAACGTGCTTTCACGTCATGAAACACTTTAAGGAGATACATTCACACCTCCTGCGGAAAATACACCTTTCAGAGCTTTCTTAAAGAATGAAGAACGAGTATTTGCATGTTTTTAAAGAAACGCCGAGGTTTTGAAATATGGGCTTTTAAATTTCAGAGTACTCTGTGACGTAAATTCGGTTTTTATATATAGGTACGAACGAGCAGAGGTTTTGTTTTAATCGTGGGTTGGATTAGAATGTATGTTTGTAGATTCATAGAGTAAGTGAACCAAATAAAACTAAACAGATGGTGATATTACTATAGCTCTTGAATTAATAATCACTGTTTCTTCTATTGCGTAGGTATTCAGATGGTGCAGCTAAATTGCAGGCATTGTGGGTATATTGACCGTATATGGGAGCGTAAATCTTTTGTCGAAAAATTATATAATTAAAGGAGAATGCTATGCAACAATAGGTATATTTATAAATAAAGTAAAAATGCCGGTAGTTGAACCACTTTTATTAATAACATTCTTTAATGTTACACAGAAAAAATACATGTAGGTTTGTCATGCCATGTTTTACAGTTTGTTTTAGTGTTTTACAGTTTTATGCTTAATGATGCCATGCGATGATATTCATAATAATATTTTAAAGTATTTACAAGCCATACACTTTCTAATAGATGAAATATAATTTATTTTCCTATGACTAATAAATAAGACTGAAAAATATTTTTCAAACATACGAATTTTAAAATATTACTAATATTTATCACCAAAATTCATCCATCAAATTCTGAAAAAGCTTTCAATGTAACTTTTCAATTTCCATCTATCATTTAGAACAATACCTGTATTTTATCACAGACCCGTGTTCAATCCATTTCAATCTATTGGTAAACAAGAGTAGAACTAGGCATCATTGTACACACAACCAAACTACAATTTAGCACGAGATGCGGCTCAACGGTAATCCTGAAAGTGACAGTAATGGAATTTTACTTTACGCCCCGTCTCTGTACGTCGCACTGCGTTAAGTAAGGCGAGGCTTATGCTGTCTAAGCTCGGGAAAGTAATCAGCAATAAGGATAATTTGTGATAATATATCAAAAAACTTTGTAGTTTTTCGATCTAATGGAATTGCAAATAGACCCAGATCTCTTGAAAATTCCTCTGGGGACAAATAGTCAAAGTTGTGTTTTTATATATTCTAGTTTAAGGTAGGCTGTTTATCTTATATGTATGTTAGACTGTAAGGTATTTATTCTATGGGCCTCTGTTTTCAATTGTTAAGATCTCATTGTAAATATTGCCTGAAATAAATGAATTTATTTATTATTAAGTTTTTATTATGACTGTGTTCAATAAAATTTTTATAAAGTTTATTTCTATTTACAGACAAAGGTGAATATTTGAGACATGGTGTACCTCACTTTTAATAATGCAGCTTCGGTTAATGTCTGTGTTCATCACACAAATATCTGCCCTCGACAAGATTCGGACCCGAGACCTTTGGCGTTGAAGGCAATGTTATACCACTAGCTGGCCGGCTTTGAAGCTGTACGTTAGCCAGACTTCCACTAAACCGGATTCCATTTACGGCGGGCTAATCCAGAAGCAGCAGTACGGGATGGACCGGGGTTCAAATAAAAAAGCTAAAAACAACATATCACTGGCAAGTCCTAGAATTTGTTCCAATTAACACTGTACAGGTTGAATGAAACTAATCAAGCCAGCTCAGAGGGCCGTGACAGCGAGTTATGCGATGAGCGTTTGTTTTGGCAAGCTAACGAACTTTTCCTCTTTATCTTTTTTTTCAAAGTGAATGTACAATTTTTTTATTTACCTGCTGAATGTATGATTTCACAGTAACAATTTTGGTTTCATAGTAGCTTGTTTTTTTTTTACATATACTTTATAGGTGTACAAACGCTGTTATATGTTTCAAAATTATAAGTAGGTACATTTCATGTGGTTTTCTAACATTTCTAAAATTTCTAATCCCGCGAGAATGTCACGATAAAAAGTCTATGTGCTATTGTAAAAACACTGTACACTATTACAAAGCCAAATTTCATTCAAATCAGTTGAGATGTTTTGCCATGATTGAGAGACATCCATCGAAATCATCCATACATCCATCGAAAATTTCGGATTTAGGTATAATATACATATATTACTTAAGACCAGTAAGATTTAATACAGTGATCACGGGACTAATATAATAATAACATTACAAATACTATTAAGCAAGTAGGTTAGTACGTTACATGCAGGGTCTTTATATATCTCACGCAAATATTAACAAAATATATACCTCCGATTCATGCTCGTAAACTTTCGTTAACATCCGCCGAAAGGGGTAGCTTACTTTTTTAAAACATTCTTCTGAACATAAATGCATTTGGTACTCCAATTCTCGGTATGTTTTTCCTGTGTTCGTTACAACTAAGTACTTCTAGAAACTTTGGACCACCATAATCGACGCTGGTGATCTATACATATAATAAAATGGTAGGAAAGTCAAAACTGTACATTGAATATTTTTTTAAAAGAATACTTGGGGTATGATCTACAATCGAAACAGAAACAAAAAATATAGTTTTTAGAATTTTTGTCTGTTTGTCTGTTTGTCTGTTTGTCTTTCCGGGATAAACTCAAAAAGTACTGCATGGATTTACTTCAAATTTGGCATGAAGATAGTTAAGAAGTCGGGTCAACATATAGGCTACATATTATCACGCTAGCAGTGTTATAATCGTAGGTGCGTTTGGTGCTGCATAGCGTTCACGCAGACGACGTCGCGGGCAGCAGCTAGTCTACAATAAAATCAGTAATATCTACTAATACTAATATCTACTATCTAATAAAGGATGACTCAAAAGTATTTTTTAAGGTTTGTCGATCTCGATTTCATTCATCATTCACAAAAAATCACCACAAGTCGCGTAAAAACGTTGAAGTTGTCGGAAAGGCCAAAAAAAACCATTTCGTATTATGCTCGTCTCGTTATCTTGGAGTACCTATGTTTAATATTGATATATCTTAAACATTGTAGAAGGGGCAAAAAGCATAAATGATTACAGCCTAATGCTAGTTACAAAAAGTAAAATTAAAAATTTTAAAAACCCCCCGACACATAAAAAGACCTTAAAAACTAACAAATAATATTTTAAACCTATTCTAATTATTATCGTCCCATATATGACTGTAAGACTTGTACTTTAAAATATTTTTATTTTCCGAGCGTCGTCGCCGCGTCGGGGACCGCTCAAGTATATAAAGTATTAAGCCAACAACAGCTAATTTATTATTACATTTAGGTATGAACAATCTTAAGTTTCATGCATAGTCTACGCTCTACGTAATGCCGCGCGCGGCGAGCTCGTTGTGCGGCTTGCGGCGCGGGGGTGGGCGTCACCAAGTGCGGCGACCCGAACGGGCAGACACGTGAAGGCAGACGACGTTGACGGTTGTGTCGATTTTACGAATTTTTCGGAGTGAATTCTTTTGATGCAATCTGCAACTGACAACTGTTTTTCTCACTTAGCGGTCCCCCGACGCGGCGACGACGCTCGGAAAATAAAAATATTTTAAAGTACAAGTCTTACAGTCATATATGGGACGATAATAATTAGAATAGGTTTAAAATATTATTTGTTAGTTTTTAAGGTCTTTTTATGTGTCGGGGGGTTTTTAAAATTTTTAATTTTACTTTTATTTTGTACTTTTTAAAGTAGGTTTTAATATTAGGAAGATGGTAGTCAGATCCCCTCATCAACAATAAGAGAGCTGATGATCTTCAAACGGCTGATCAGGTCATTGTAACCTTACCATACACTTTCAATTTCATTGAAGTAATACGGTACCAAATTTCGAATCGATAGGATATATGGAAGGTAGTCAGATCCTCTCATCAACTATTAAAGAGCTGATGATCTTCAAACGGCTGATCAGGTCATGGTTCCCTTACCATATACTTTCAATTTAATTGTAGTAATACGGCACCAAATTTCGAATCAATACGACATATGGAAGCCATTCAGATCCCCTCATCAACTATTAGAGAGCTGATGATCTTTAATTGGCTGATCAGGTCATGGTTACCTTACCATATACTTTGAATATCATTGTTGTAATACGGCACCAAATTTCGAATCGATACGACATATGGAATTTAGTCAGATCCCCTCATCAACTGTTAGAGAGCTGATGACCTTCAAACGGCTGATCAGGTCATGGTTCCCTTACCATATACTTTTAATATCATTGTTGTAATACGGCACCAAATTTCGAATCGATACGACATATGGAAGTTAGTTAGATCCCCTCATCAACTATTAGAGAGCTGATGACCTTCAAACGGCTGATCAGGTCATGGTTACCTTACCATATACTATCTATATCATTGTTGTAATACGGCACTAAATTTCGAATCGATACGACAAATGGAATTTAGTCAGATCCCCTCATCAACTGTTAGAGAGCTGATGACCTTCAAACGGGTGATCAGGTCATGGTTACCTTACCATATAATTTCAATATAATTGAAGCAATACGGTACCGAATTTCGCATCGAAAGGACATATGGAAGGTAGTCAGATCCCCTCATCAACTAGAAAAGAGCTGATGATCTTCAAACGGCTGAACAGATTTTCATGAAACATGGCTAAGAACACTCGGGATAAAATTATCTATAATACAAAAAAAACTAAACGAAAATCGGTTCATCCGTTTGGGCGCTACGATACCACAGACAGATACACAGATACACAGATACACAGACACGTTAAACTTATAACACCCCTCTCGTTTTGCGTCGGGGGTTAAAAACTGAATTGTAATAAAGCGTATTTATTTATACTTTATTGTATGCCTTACGAAAAATACAAAAAATTGAAACACATTAAAGGCCTTATCGCTAGGAAGCGATCTCTACCGAACAACCATGAGGTTACAAAACAATAACTGCACAAGATATGTGCAGTTATTCATACAGGATGTTCGGCTCAACGTTGAACATACAAAAATGGGGGATAGGTGGGGTGGTCCGTTAACTAACCAGCACAAAATATTTTGCCTAGGACTCGAAATTTTTTTTTTTCTTCATATTTTTGGATTGTTTCGCTTCTGAAATTTAATTTATTTTTTCTTTATTACAAGTAAGGTGATTGGCAGGTCCTTTTAAAGCTAAAAGATGCACATTGTACATTGCTAGCAATAAAGTTATGGCCCCTCAAACACAAAAAAGGACAAAAAAAATTTTTGCAACTCAAGTTCGCGTTGCATTTAAAAAAAAATAAGAGTAATAGATGACTTCTGAATTGCTGAAAACATCTCTGAAGTATGAGCTTTATACCGATATGTAGTTTGTTTGGATAACTTTTTCGTAAGTAAAGTTAATGTTTTTGACCAAGGCGCACCATTTTGATGAAAATCTACTTATGTGGAAAGTTCAATGTTATGCAAAAATTATTAATGCTAAGGTTGAATTTAAACAACCAATTAAAATCTGGTATCTCTTATTAAAACATCAATAGCATAATTATATCATAAAACACCTTAACTTCTGAAGTCAATTTGAGCAAGATTTCATTTAGTTTAAGTGATGCTCAAATTGATGTCTCTCATTTGCAATGCTCTGCATTGTTTTCTAATTTCAACCGTTGTTGTATAAAGTGATATTTCCTGTTTCATCTTCTCGAATTGAGCATCAATGAGAATTATAAGTTCCTCACGACTGGACAGATGTGTATACTAAGGTCTTGGTCCTTCCCCAGACGTAAAAGTCGAAAAGAGTGAGGTCTGGTGATCGGGGGAGCCAGGTAAGTGGACCACCCTGACCAATCCAGAAATTAGGAAAACAATTATTTAGGAATTAAACTAAATGAACTCAAATTGACGTCATAAGTTAAGATTTTTTATTATTTAATTATGTTATTGATGTATTTAATAAAATACACCAAATTTTAATTAGTCGTTTATTTTTTTCAACCTTAGCATTGTTAAGTAGATTTTCATCGAAATGGTCCACCTTGGTAAAAAAACATCGAATAACTTTACTTACAAAAAAGTCATCTAAACTAACTACATATCGGTAGAAAGCTCACACTTAAGAGATATTTTTAGCAATTCAGAAATCATCTACACTCTTATTTTTTTAAGTGCAATTCGAAATTGAGTTGCAAAATTTTTTTTAAATCCTTTTTTGGGTTTTAAGTTTCGATCACTTTATTTCTAGCAATGTATAATGTGCATCTTTTTATTTTAAAAGGACATACTTTTAAATTGTAATAAAGAAAAAAAATTGACCTGCCATTGAACAAAAAATATTTAGACGGGTTTAAAAAGTTCATAAGTGAAACAATCCAAAAATATGAAAAAGATTAATTAAAAAAAAGCTTAAGACCTAGGCAAAATCTTTTGTGCGTGTAAGTTAAGAGACCACTCAATTACGCCCCATTTTCGTGTCCGTATCGACCGCGCGGCCACGGCGTTTTTTCTTACATCTAACCATGCCAAGATTATGTAAAAATTTGTAAAAGTCGACTCCTAAAAACATAAATTTGTAAAAGGTATAGTTAAAAAGTTATAAGGGTTTGAACGTGGCCGCGCCAGTGAAACAATGCGAACCGCGCGGCCACGTAGATCTTTAAAACTAAACATTGCAGAGACCTGAAGTTTAGCTAAAACACGGATTGAATATGTAAAAAAATTGTAATAATATAGAAAAAAATCCTGGATTTACATTTTAGAAGCTGTAAGCTTATAACACCATGGCCGCGCCATTGACCGGTATAAAATTACGTTAGTGTCGATATCTCGCTGGAAAAGCATAGCAGAGGTCTGAAGTTTTTTGTAAAACCTGGATTCGAATTTGTAAAAACTCACAAAAATATAATAAAAAATCATAGGTATACATAATAGGAGCTGTAAGACCAAAAACCCATGGCCGCGCCATCGAAACGTTAGAAAAGTACTTTACTGTCGATATCTTGCTGAAAAAGCATCGCAGAAGTCTGAAGTATTTTGTAAAACCAAGATTTAAATTTGTAGAAACGATTAAAGATGCACAAAAAACTCCTAGGGTCATATTTAAGGAACTTTAGCACTGAATCTTTAGTACGGCTTGAATACGTCGATAGGGTGACCATGGCTTATTGATAATAGAAAACTTTCCACCCTTTTAATAGAAACTATATCACAAATCCATATTTATTTCGCATAGTAAATTAAATTAAATTTTAATCCCACCCTTTACCTATCACTTACACTATATAACTATTCTAAATAGTGTTTAACGCCCCTGGGCACCTACAACTCCAGGGTTGAGTTTCTTGCCACCTCTTCTCAAAAGGCTGACTTTAATTGATAGGTAACTGATAGGTATACGCTGACTTTCAGAGGCGGTGTCGCCCAGTCAAATGAGTAAAATCAGAGGGAAAAATTCGTGTTGGTTTGAAAATTGGCAGTTATATGTTCTGGGATCCAGATAAAATTCTGAAAGTCTCGAAAATGAGGTGTGTGCAGAGGGTGTAGGGGAGTTAAACGTCCCTATTTTCAAGTTTTTGCTCATATCTCAAAAATCTGTACGAATTGCGTAATTATTGCTTCTGAGAAAAGTTTGTGCATAAATTTTTCTATTGATTGGGTCATATTAGTTTCTAGTCTGCAACCAATACTTTACGAGCTTCAAGGTGTTGAAATTTGCGAGATTTCCGTGAGTCCTACCTACTCGGCTACTACTGGCGTCTGCATTATGCAGCCATAATTTCTGCAGTTTTGAAAATGGGCATAATTATACCTATCTTACGACGTCCAAATCATCATAATAAAAGTCCTCAATGGTGGGGGCTATGCTGAAGGTATAAGGGTTGAGAGAGTTATATTGTTAGATTTTGCTCCCCACTTGGTATATTCCCTTGGTTTCGACTTAATTTCATTGGGCTTGTTGTGATTTAGAGGAAATGGTTTGTTTTGAGTTTGACCTACTCTATAACCTCTCAACGGATGACACTCCAAAAAACGTAACCCCGTAGTAACCTACGTAACAAAAAATTCTTGATTTACTTTGAGTTTGACTTTTAGGGGATTTACTAGTGTTTGATTTGTAACAACGAAACCAAGAGTTATATATACGAAATAAATAATATTTTATTTGATCTTAATGGCATAGATAAATTCAAACTCGAAGAAATACCCCATTTTATCAATATAAAACAAAAAAAAGTATAGACTGATAGGTGCTGTAGAATATGTTCCCCCAGTTGTAGGACTCATTGGGCATTACAAGTGTCATGGCTTATTAAATACCTCTGAAATGATTTGTTACGACGATAATAAATTCTGAACACACGCAAGTTCATTACAACCTATCCATAATTTAACATATGGTCTAATAGACGAAGACTAAGATTATCTGTGTTTTTTAACAAATAAACATATATTTTTTACTTTATCGATTCATTTTATTCAATTTACTATCTTTACAATTCAATTACAATTTAATTTTTTTTAAGGATTGTAAATTGAATAAAATGAATCGATAAAGTAAAAAATATATGTTTATTTCTTAAAAAACACAGATAATCTTATATAATTTATAATATTGTCTTAAGTTTTCACGATTTATAATTTAAATAAAACTATTTTTTTTATCGCGTATAATTTATTTGATCTCGTGACCATGGGGTCTGCAAAGACACCGAAACGTCGAGTTAAAATGTAAAATATAAATTATACGCGATTAATCCGGTTAAAAAGTAGTTTTATATCATTTATATTAGAAAGGACATTTCTGTCATCAACAAACCATGGTCACCCTATCGACGGATTCAAGCCGTACTAAAGATTCAGTGCTACTGTTCCTTAAATATGACCCTAGGAGTTTTTTGTGTATCTTTAATCGTTTCTACTAATTTAAATCTTGGTTTTACAAAATACTTCAGACTTCTGCGATGCTTTTTTAGCAAGATATCGACGGTAAAGTACTTTTCTAACGTTTCGATGGCGCGGCCATGGGTTTTTAGTCTTACAGCTCCTATTATGTATACCTATGATTTTTTATTATATTTTTGCTAGTTTTTACAAATTCGAATCCAGGTTTTACAAAAAACTTCAGACCTCTGCTATGCTTTTCCAGCGAGATATCGACACTAACGTAATTTTATACCGGTCAATGGCGCGGCCATGGTGTTATAAGCTTACAGCTTCTAAAATGTAAATCCAGGATTTTTTTCTATATTTTTACAAATTTTTTACATATTCAATCCGTGTTTTACCTAAACTTCAGGTCTCTGTAGTGTTTAGTTTTAAAGATCTACGTGGCCGCGCGGTTCGCATTGTTTCAATGGCGCGGCCACGTTCAAACCCTTATAACTTTTTAACTATACCTTTTACAAATTTATGTTTTTAGGAATCGACTTTTACAAATTTTTACATAATCTTGGCATGGTTAGATGTAAGAAAAAACGCCGTGGCCGCGCGGTCGATACGGACACCCATTTTCATATGTTCAACGTTGTGCCGAACTCCCTATATAGGCTATACGAATACATTGTAGGTACATGTTTGTTATATGTATATCTATTGTCTCTTCATGTAGGTATGTATCTATGTCTACTATAATTATTACATTATTCTACGTTTCTATTTCTATGTTATATTCTATTTTATTAGTTCTCTATTTTATTGTAAATATTAATAAATGATGTGTTGCCTAAATGGAATTGCTAGACAAGACCCCCGATTTAAAAAAATAATATGATATCGTTAAAGTTTAACGTGATTTAGAAAAAAATGTACAAGTCATAAATTGTCACGATAATGTTAGAAAAGAGGAAGTAGAGTCCGGCTATTATTATAAGGTCTTCAAAATTAAGTATAATGTAAGCGCAGCCTACAATTTAAGATGCGCCGGCGCGGCCCGCGGGACACCCCGTCTCCCCTCCACATTCCTGCTTCATGACTCATCACCCAACAGACACTCCTCAATGATTTTAATCCACATCTGTTATCTCTTTTCATCTCACGAACGTGACAAGAACAGAAATATCAGCTGTGCCTGTTTTAGTAAAAGGATTAAGATCTTATCACGGTTAGATACAAGTGTAACACGCGACGTTACTCGTAAATTTAGTACGAGGGAAAAATGCAGTCGACCCTAACCGTGTTTTTATTTATGATATATAGTCGAGTGTTTTTATAAGAATGTTGAATAAAAATGAGTATTTTGACTTCTAAAAAAATGCTCTTTGTAAAACTTAAACAAAGGACAGTTTCTCAAACTATTTATGTATTTATGAAATTAATGCTGGACTGGGAACAAAAGAAATACATAAAATGTACCAGCTGTTTCTCTTCCTTGGCATACTGTAACAGTCAGTTTAGGGACAGAGGTTATATTGGCGTTTTTGTGGGCGATAGGCTGACCCCCTATCACTGCAATAGTCTCTATCCATCATTATTAATACTCCAAAGTCAAACGAGACATGAGATGGTCTTATAGGCTCTGGTGTTCTGCCTACTCCATAATGGATACAGGCGTAAAGTTATGACGTATGTATGTAATAATGGAAAATAATGTATGTATGTAATAATTCCAATGTAATAATTCTATTTGGAAAGCAAGAATTATTTGATTTGTTAAAAAAAAACATTTGGAATTCCGATTGCCAAACAAAAATATTCATATTTTCCAATACCATGATCCTGCTAAATCAATAAAAAAAGAATACAGCGAGTCAACTATTTTTATTTTATGCTAAAAGCTAATCTCACCTCTTGAACTTAATATTTTTGAACAATTTAACAAATTATTATTTTATGTTAAAGGAAAGCTTCAATTATTCAGGGACGATGTTAACACTTAAAAATCACAACACGTGCTAATAAGGTCGATATTGCTTAACTAAAGCACGTTGTCTCTGTTGTTAAAAATCAAGTAAACCGGACTCTGAAAATCTAAATATAAAAGTGTACACTTGTAAAACGATATCCAATTTTCAAAGAATTGAATTGCATGACCTCATAACCAAAAGTAAATTAAAAAAAGCAATTTAATTGTCCCCAGGGGAATCGATAGAACCTTAAATACATTCATCACAAAGTACATACATACATAGCTTCACGCCTGTATCCCTTATGCGCTTGGCAGAACACCATATAAAACCATATTCTGGAGAGAGACTATTGCAGAGACAGGGAGTCAGCCCATAGCCCACAAAAACGCCAATTAAACCTCTGTCCCTAATTGACTTTTACTGTTTGCCCGTTTATCACAAAGTCTAAGTCTTATAATGTGGAGCAGCTCCTGAAAACTGATTTTCACTACCAAAACAAACTAATTTTTAAGCTTCTCCACCAAACAACCTTACTAAGTTAATCAATTTGCAAGTTTGTACGACCTTTAAATCTACAGAGTGATTTTAAAGTTTACGAAAAAAGTTACTTACATTATGCTAAACATACATTAGCATAAATTATAATCATATTGTGATGAATCTGCATCTCTGAACCGTTAGTTCGCTTTCGTTACTTAGGTTTAGCTTTATGTATAATTAGACTCGCATAAAAAATGGTAATTTATATATCACATGAAAAAACGATTTTGAAATGATATTTGTAGAAAAAATATTTACAAATCTACAAGTTGCTATGGAACTCTCGATGTTCTATATTCGCAATAGAGTATTTTGTTTTTTTTTTTTTACTTTTCAGACGTCGTTGTAAAAAAATCTGTGTAAAAGTTACATTAAACATACAATTATAATATGTATTTTAATTTTGACTAGTTATACCTACATTGCAATTTGTCTATTAGCACTGTCATAATCCAAAGTAAAAAAATAAAATCATATTGGATCTCTCAGCTGAGGAATACAAAATTGTATACAAGCAAGATCATCAGGAATTCAGCCATGGAAATGTAATTCAGATAATAACAGACATAAAGTGCTAGCTGGCTGAATGTTGGGAGTGCCAAAATGCGCGATATTATCATAAACATCGCTAAAAAAGGGACTGTGAACAGACAGAAAGTCCATACAATAAATGACATGTCGTTAATTCTTTATTTTATCTGGTTAAGATAGAAACAAATAAAAAAAGGTCCAACCAATTATTATAACATTAGGTAGGTATAATTAAAATATTTCTTCATCCACCTACCGAACAAAATAAAGAATTTGACTACTAAGTTATATTAAAAAAACTGTTAGGTAATCTAAATCATCGACGAAAGTTCTTTGAACCTTTAGTTAAATAATTTAAATAATTGAAGTGAAAACTTCTTTAGCGGCGTTGTGCACTTTTTTTGGAATGGGTAAAAAATGTTAAACTCGCTTCAGGTCACGTGTCCTGATCGAAAATTCTTAAGACGGATGGAGAGTAGACTGCTGGCGCGGCGTAGGAGAGGGAGTATCCCCTTCTCTTTCTACGGCGCGGCGAAAATATTATACTACATAAAAATTTAATAAATTTTAAATTTTTTAATTAATATAATTTTATTTTATTATTATTCAGGTTAGGTCAGGTTTAATTAATTTTCATTTATTAATGAATATAATTTTATTATTAAGATTAGGTTTCGATCGAGTCTACCGTACTGCTTGACGAAATTATTAATATAGATACATATGTACTTACATATTATAGATGTAATATTACAAATACTGCTTCTTTGTTAGAAATTGCTTAAAAAAAAATTGGAAAAAGCTTTTATAAATTGCCAATGATTTTGAGTGGAGATTTCAACATAAACTTTGCAGATGATAAAAATCAACTATTAATTGAATTTTTAAATAATGAATTTGGTTTAACTATGTCAAATGATCGCAATGTTAGCACAACGAAATACAAAACTGCTATTGATGCGGTCTTTATTAGACATTTAAATAGGTTCGAATCAAACAAAACTGTTCTTTTCTTACTTCAGCTATCATAAACCGATCGTATCAGTTTTATAGATTGGCGATGATGGTTCTGGTAGTAATGATGGGGAAAAAGTCGTCGAAATTATGGATAGAAGTTGACTTTTCTAAGAGATAAACTTTTTAATCAATCAATATATATAAAACTGTTCCGTTACTGACTGAGTGACTGAGGTACTGAGTGACTGACAGACAACGTACAGCCGTAACTACTGGGCCTAGAGAGCTGAAATTTGGAACATACATTCTTTAGTGGATGTAGGGGTGCACTAAGGAAGGAATTTCCGAAATTCCCACGGGAACGGGAAATATAGGACTTTTTAGTTTGTATGAAAAATCTTATTCCTTGAGTGCACCGATGTGAAACTTGGCGTATAGGTTTTTCAATGTGTGTCTGGTTGTGTTATGAAAGGAATCCCCGAAATTCTCACGGGAACGGGAAATATATGATGTTTAAGGTTATATGAAAAAATCCCATCCCTTGAGTGCACGGATGTGATACTTGATATAAAGGTTCCTCAATAAGTGTCTGTTTGTATTATGGAAGGAATTCCCGAAATTCCCACGGGAAGTGGTTGGACTTTTTAGTTTGTATGAAAAATCTTATTCCTTGAGTGTACGGATGTGATACTTGGCATGAAGGTTCTGCAAAGAGTGACTGGTTGTGCTACGAAAAAAATTCCCAAAATTCCCACGGGCACGGGAAATGTATGATTTTTAGTTTGTATGAAAAAAACTTATTCCTTGAGTGCATGGCTGTGTATAGAGGTTCTTTCCTTGGTATAAAGGTTCTTTCAGTGGGTGTCTGGTTGTATAGTTTCTGAAATTTCCACGAGAAGGGTAGTTAAGCGCATACGAAGTTGCGGGATAAAGCTCGGGAATCGTCGCTTGTAGTCCGAAGAGGGTGCTGAAGAGAAAAAAACTATTTAATGGCACTTAAAACTTTTATATTTATTTACAATGGAAAAAAAGCACTTAGAGTTCACTATAACACTGAGAATAAAAGTTTAGTTTTAGAGGTTCGGAGTTAGCGGCCCTCGGCCGCAGTAGACGCCGTCGGAGACAGCCACTAGCAACCCCAAAGATAGCGGCAGGGAGGCCGCTCTCAGCAGCAGGGACCACCGCGAGGGTTGCAGCACACGGCCGCAGCTGTGGAGAGCGCCGGGCAGAGCGGAGCGCCTCAGGTGGAGGCAGGACGTCGCCGGGGAGGGCTGGCGGCTTTTTCCAGACCGGTCAGCCGACCTCCAGCGTTCTCACGCAATTTATCAGAACCCTGACATGTCCACTCTCCAGACTTTTATATGTTTACCTTTGTGTTTACCAACATACTTCGAACGTCATTATTTTCCTTACATGACACATAGGCCAGTGTTTGAGTAAAAAGTTCCGGGTTTAGATATATTACCTACATACGAAAATTAATAATAAATTATTTACAAAATTTGGAAACTGCAAACTAAATATAACATATAAGGATTTATAAAAATATAAAACGAATCTGCTAAAAAGTAAGTTAGTATAACATTATAAGGTTTGTGTACGATAGCCCAATAAATAAATATTGTATTCTACCACATAAATAAGGTACTTTTATACTGATAATTAAAGCAATTCGTGCAAAATTATTCCCTAACCATTCCAAAATATCAAAAATGCACAACGTTAATATTCAAGTTTTCACTTCTGCCGGCACTCCCAGAGTGCAACCCGTCGTTTTTTTTTTAGAATATTTTTTTTTATATTAATAGATATTAACTTGATTTTGAAACGTGATCAATACAATGAAACACTGCAAGTTTCGAAAAAAATGCCCCTCGCATTGAAGGAAACCATTCCTCACGGCGTTAAAAACCACTTATTAGTGCTCTTGCAAGAAATTCGTAATTGTAATTTTCGATAAGTTCTCCGCAATTCAGAAGAAAGTTCTCAATAATTAAGGGCATTCCGATACAGTTTTCGACACACGGCCAACAATTATCTTCCTCATCCCACCGCGTGGTCCGCGACGTGGAATCTGTGATCCGATAAATGGCAAATTATCGATGTGCTTCTGTCTGGAGAAACAACAGGTGGCCCGATGCCTTTGTCGGTATGCCATTTAACAAGTTAACAATTATCGTTATCGAAGCAACTGTGGTGATTCTTTAGCGTTTATCGACAGGAAGATTGCCCAAAAACTACCTTCACTTCCCTTATAGCGACATTGCGATCGATTAAAGATCTCGATGAACGTTAATTAAACACAGCTTGTACCGAAAAACGGGGGTAAAGAAATGTTATGCGGTTGACGTAAAATGTATTTGCACAAAAAAGGAATAAGAAAAGTTGCAGTTTGTTATTTCCGAACATTGTTAACTGTAATTTTGAAACTAGTACTTACCAGTACCAGGAATCAGGTGAGTAAAACGTGATAATTCGTGGGAAAGTATGGATGATTGTTACTATTTTACCCAAAAGTTTTAAGTATTTATCTTAAAGATATGCTGATATTCTTCTAGATACATTGCCGGGCTGCGAATATACAAAGGCTATACTATTTGAGTCACGAGTCAGACTCTAATAGAGGAGCTTTTGTTTATGCATATGACTCGACAATACCTAATCGAACTCAGTAAAAAAATTGACTGAAATGGATTAGCTTTTGCTCTTGCAATTTTCAAAGAAATGCAAAGACAAAACCTAGTACTGTATAATACATATTCACTCAAATATATAAGCTTTTGTCAAGATGAAAAGTAGGTATATCTTTGTTTTATATACATTGTGGTGAAAGAGATAAACTACGAGAAGGGCTACCACACCGGAAGGCGGAGTCGGTACGGTTAGGTGCGACGACGAGCGCAGCGAGGAGGAGCATGTTAGGTTGCATATAGTTATACACGTGCGCGAGCTGAGCGAGCGAAGCGAGCGGTGCCGCGGCAGCGGCCGGCGAAGCGCCATAAACCTGGTCAGCTATTACAGTCAACCCTGGACAATCCCGACATGGTCAAAAGTCAAACGTTAAGTCATCAAAATAACGAAGGTCATAATGCATGCACATTTTATTCCTATCTTTGAAAATCAGAACAATTGCCATTTAAGTATCGAATTGAAGCTAACGATCGGAAAATATCGATATCAAATGGGATAGCTTTTGTTGCTGCAATGTTACATTGAAGTAATCTCACAAAGTCTACACGACTTCGGTCAATTTCTGTACTAGAATAGATTAGGGTTTTGGCAAGTTTTTGTCATACAAAAGCTAAGCCAGTTCAGTTTGCACTTTCACTCTAATGGTATAGCCTTTGTAAATGCGCTGCCGGGCTGCAGTTGTGGGTACAATATATTAAATATTATAATACAATATATAACTTCAATGGAATATTATTATACTGTAATGGAAATATTATTTAAATATTACTTTTATCTTTGACTTGTCTTCTCATACATACGTACACAACTTCACGCCTGTATCCCTAATGGGATAGGCAGAACACCTGAGGTTATAAAATCTTCTGATGTCACGTTTGACAGATTTGGAGGCATTTTAATGATGGAGAGAGACTATTGGTGGGTTTCAATATCGAATCTCAATCTAAAATCCATTTTTTTTGCATACAAAAACAAATCTGGATTTTAGTTGTCATGGCAACGCCCATACTTTTAAGTGTTTACAAAGAAGGATTTTGGATAAAGATACAATATTGAAACTCACCATATAGCAGTGACAGAGTGTCAAAAAATCTCCAATATAACCTCTGTTCCTTAACTGGCTTTTACAGTATGCCCGGGAAGAGGAGCAGCTGGCACATTCTATGTTTTTCCTTCGCTCCCAGACCAGCATTAAAGCAGTTTAACAAAATCTACTGTTTTAACATATCAACTTCATAAATTCAATCCTATTTGGCTCTATCTAACCCATCAAAAACCATTCTATTTGTCGCTAAAATCGAAATTTTAATCACCAGTCCTAAAACATACAATGCGAAAATTTTAATTAAACGAGATATGTAAGCAATGGCCGATGGAGTAGCAATTTAATGTCCAAACTGTAACGTGCATAGTTGGGAAATTAATGAATACGAAGTCGCGATAATCAGTAGTTGCACAAACACTGCTCTCTCATCACCGGTCACACAACAGCCGTGTGATTAATTCCACGGGTCCAGAGCTTCCAGCGCAGCTTTCAACATGATTAATGATCGCGTGAATCAATGCTTTTATTTAATATACTCCCCATGATTCCAAAGGAAGGATTCGGCCTATAAAAGGTATTTTAGTAGCGTTTTATCTTTGTCCGAAGCTTTTTCATCGATTTATAAAAGCTTTACCTGATCGGAGCTTTCACTGTGTCTGTTGCTGTTTATTCTTTTGTTGTGAGCTGAAATGAAACGCGGAATAAAGGATTTTCATTATTACAGCTTGGATGCTGTATTCGGCGATGTGAATGGGTTGCGTGGAGGAGCAGATGGGTCCGTTAAGATTCGGATAAGTGTAGTGAAAAACGACTAATTTTGTTAACATGACTGACTCATTCAGGGCCCAACTAGTTAGCAACCGCCATTCACATAAGGTCAACTGCCAAACATAGTCTTTATTTAGTAGTGAGGTACGTTCTTTGAAAAAATAATTCTTTCCCGAACCCGTATGCTCCATCTTTGGTTTCATTATTACTTAAGATCAGACATTGACAAGAAACTTAATTTGGCCTAGATAATGTTGTGTGAATGTCAGACATATTTATTTATTTAAATGCGAGTACCTATGCCACGCTATTGTTTTTCATATGTTATACAGGGTGACTGGTGACAAATTTTAGATATTGAAGGAGAGCACTCTGTACTCGATTCTGGTCACAATAATGTTTTAAAAGAAGGAACTATATTTTTCACTAGAGTTGCCTATAAATAAATAAATTTTTGTTACTATTTATTTTACTTACGCCTGAGTCAAACGCGGCACGTGACCTTGCACGCGGATTGCTGCCAATGTTAGTGTAACCATGCGTTGCGTAATCAATTTTTTAACTTTCGGTTAAGTTTACTCAGTGAATAATTAATATTTATTTTTTATTATATTTTTTTTCTCTTTATATATGATCTCAAACTATCACGTTCTCGAATTTCAAAAGTGACCTACCAGTCACCCTGTGTACAGGGCTCAAAAGGTTATATTGTATGGCTTAGGACGGAAGAGTTAGGAGTGCACACGATTAAGGATCAGATTTGCCAAACTAGTAAGAAAAACTATCTGGTTTCCCTGGTGATATGAAAACCCTAAATGTAAGTAGCATAAGTTCGGCATAGAAAAGCTATACAGCATATTGTTAGATAAAAGCTTATCTACCAGATTTTCAGTTATCACCCGCAACCTAGGTTTTTGTATGATTTCTTTTGTTTGAATAATTAATTTAAAAAAAAGAACGGAGTCAGGTAAAATTTATTTTCTCAGCAGAAATAATTGTGATCAGCAGATCAGATGGTTCTGCAGTTTTTTTATTATATAAGATCATACTTATGGTTGGTTGCCAATAAGTGAAATAAATCCGTGGTTTCGACATCTGTTTGTCAACCAAAGTATTGATAGAGTATACTAAAAATTAAAAGAATAATAAGCCAGTTAAGAAAAGTCAGTTAGGGGACGGACGTTTTATTGGCGTTTTTTTTAGCGATAGGCTAACCCCCTGTCACCGCAATAGTCTCTCTCCATCATAATAATACCTCCAAATGTGTCAAACTTGACATCAGATGGTTTTATAGATTCCGGTGTTCTGATAACCCCATTAGGGATACAGGCGTGAAGCTATGTGTGTATATAAAAGAATAATTTATTTTGAAATAACCATTAGGTATTTTCTTAATTTAAAAAACATTACGTACTCACGATGAAGGTTTTAAAATTAGCTTTAAAATTTTGTCGGAACACATCAACACAGAACACAAGAAAAGGTTATATTTAGCGGCAGATATTTTTGAGGTGGTCGCTAGCCACGCAGACTCCGAAGGGGTCCTGACACCAAGCGGGGCCACTCAGATTAGTCGTATTTTAGGAGACCCGATCTAAGCTAACCCAACGCGGACTCAATGCGATTATTTAAACCAATAAGCCAGAGAGACCACCACAAATGCTACCATGCTAGAAAGGGAGTGAAAGAGAAACATAGAATGTTCCAGCTGCTTCTCTTCCCAAACATTCTGTAAAAGTCAGTTAAGGGACAGAGGTTTGATTGGATTTTTTTTCTGGGCGATGATAGGCTGACCCCCTGTCACTGCAAAAGTCTCTCTGCAACATTATAATGCCACCAAATTTGTCAAACGTGAGATCAGATTATATTTTTAAACTTTAATGTTCTGCCTACCCCATAAGGGATACAAACTTCTTTAGAATAGCAAGTGAACACGACGGCCTTTTAGTGTAAAGGCTTGCATCGAAGACTTCTGTAATAGTACCGTCTGAGTTTGAATCCTGATAATTTATGGATGATAATTTGTACGCAATCTGTTTTTTAAACAAATCCAATTACCACTTATAACTAATTACTTCATTTTGGCTTGGTAATATACTTCGAAAAATACCTGCACGTCAGTCGATTTGGAATATTAAACCAGTATCACTAACCAAACTACACACATAAACCTTTCCATTCAAAACGTAACTAGGCAGGGCTTCTGAAATGATGAATCCATGCAGCATCCGGCGCACAACTATTGATGAGAACTTGTAACTTTAACACAAAACTGAATAGCGTGAGTCAGACATTCACAAACCTTATTTGATATTTATTCCAAAGCACTACTCATTGTGTTGGTATACGTTTTTTTCACTTTTTTGTCGTTGCCTCAAGCTGTGCTAATAGTCAGCCTGTGTCGACAAGACTCGAGGCGTGTCGTATCTTGTCGAATGCGGCTATAAAAGATGTAAGAGATAATCTGGGGATAGAAACGAAATTATGTTTGCTAATAAACGGGATTTGGTTGCTGCTGTCGTAAATCTCTTGTTTTGTAGATTTTTTTGCTGTTAAATTATTTAGGTGAATTTAAGTTACAGAAGTAAGTTAAGTATTAAGCTAGTTAGAAGTAAGTAATTTATTTAAATGTTATTTATTACGTTATTTTTACTGATGTAAAAGTTTAGACTTCAAAATTGAGCTTTTTAAGAAATTTTGAAACAGGATATTTATTATGTTTTTATTTTTACGGTTTTATGGTGATTATCACAAAACTTAGAAAAATAACGGTAAACATTTCCATTTCCAATTTTAAAACTATATTTGTATGATTTAATGGTGATCTTATGAATGATACCTTAAAAAATAATTAATTAAACTTAATTTCTACAGATTTAAATAAAAATTAATAGAAATTAATTTTACCACTTCTTTTCATTTAACTTCATTTTCAGGTGTCATCTACCCGTGACGTCACTGCATGAATCATGCGCGGACGCAGTTCGTACAAAAGACTTGAACGCGCTCATAGCTCGCCTCCCAACGCGCCCGGTACACTCGACCCCACAATCTTTAATATACGAAGAAATCTTATATGAAGAAAATTACGCATATATTGGACAATTTATAAGAATTAATTTAATATTAAGCTACTTTAAATATGTAGTTTAATAAGTAATTGTATGTGCCCATAAAAGTTTGAAGTTTTTTATTTCAATATTTTATTTAAAGTGACTTGTGTTGCCAACTGTACCGTACAGCTTCTGCAACTAAAATATTAATATAATTTCCTGTTCTTTATTAAATATCTATACAAACGCCACCGCCTTACTGACAATACACATAAGTACAATAAAATACCTGGCGCCTTCCGAAGGACTCCTTTTAGAAGTTTTTTTGGCGCGAAATATTTGTCAATAATAAATGAGACGTCGGTTTTATTGTGAGTTACATTCACGACCGGTGTATACTGTGTTTGGGATAGTGTCAACAAATCTGCTTGTTAAGGTACGAGCTGATAGCGGTTCATGTCATTCTTATTTTTAAAACGAAAACACTAAAATGAATTGAAATATATAACGTGTAACATTTCAATGATAAATTTAACTGTTCAAACTTCTATAAGTTAACTATTCATTTAAGTTTCTAAGCTGGGTTCAAGGTTTTTTTAATGAGCGAATTTTTTTTTTCTTGTTTCATTAATATCTTTATACATACATACATAAAGTCACGCCTGTATCCCTTATGGGGTAGGCAGAACACCAGGGGTTACAAGACCATCTGATGTCACGTTTGACAAATTTAGAGGTATTATAAAGATGGAGAGAGACTATTGTAGTGACAGGGGGTCAGCCTATCGCCCACAAAAACGCCTTTAAAACCTCCGTGTCTTAACTGACTTTTACAGTATGCCCGTAGATGCAGTATGCAGTAGAGAAGCAGCTGGCACATTCTACGTTTTTCTTTCGCTCCCAGTCCAGCATGGAAGACATCGATAATAGATAATTAAGTTTCAGACTGCTGTACATACTGACGGATCTAAACGGTACACCCTGTATATTGTGCGTATTTATTCATGTTATACCTATGTATTTATCATTATGTATATATTGTATTAGTTTTTAATGTAGTATTTATATTCATAAAACTAAACATAAGCTTTATTATTGCCGATGTTTGTACAGTTTCTTTTTTTTTCTATACAACTTGGGGTTGTCTGGTAGAGATCGCTCTGAAGCGATAAGGCCGCCCATTGTACCATTCTTAAGTTTGTCTTTTGTTTTTTATTTGTCCTTTTGTAATGTGTGCAAGAAAGTGTTAATAAATAAAATAAATAAATAAATGTTTTTTTCCTATTTTGTTGTGTTAACTTCTAATTGAAAGCCTTACTAATACATTCTAGCCAAAGTCATGAGTTACATTTTACATTATTATTAATACAGTACAATATTAACCGTCGTTTTTTTATTACACAAAATATATTAAATGGCCTGGAATGAACACGAACTCCAGTCCATATCACGCTGCCGTCGTCAGTAGGCACTTAAATTGCAATTTTCGATAATACGAGCTTATTTATATTAGTATGTTATACCCTTTTGTGTCTACTGAATGACTATTTTAAAAGACTTAGTAGCTTCATAGTAGTTTAAACAGTTTCTGGTCGAAACAAGGTGTGTTCACAAAGTATTTATTTGTTATCTAGTATTCACTACACAAGTTCCGTAAGAACCTTAATTTGGGCTATCAAATGCGGTGTGTAATCTCACCACAAATGAACAAATGATGACTGACTTCCTTAAGCACGTATGTTTTCATCTACGACCTCATTTTCACTTACCATCAGGTGAGGTTGAGGTTGAACGTGGGTTTAGTCCATAATAAAAAAATGTTGAGTGAATATTAGAAACAATTTTTTTTTATGAATAATTCCATAAACAAAGACAAATCGCTCGCTCCACTGACTTGCACGCGCAGACTTGCTTCCAAGGCGCAACAATGAGGCAGGCGGCGGCGTCTCCGGCAAAGCACCTCAATGAACACTCTACCTGGATTATCTATCCTGTGATAAATTATAAATATGCCATTTGACCAGCATTCATCATCCATGGGCCTCATTTCGGGAACACTATTGATGAAAAAAACTATGCATTCGACGTTTGAAAGTTGTATTTAAAATATGAATTACGAGCGAATCACGGTTTGGGCCCAATTTATATATATCGATAAACGTGTTAGTTTGTGCGCGTTTTAAGGTAAATGATAGTTATTATGAATTTGGTACGATGATGGGTAAGGAATTTAGTTAAGATTTCAAAAAAAAATATTATCACGTATTACATTGTATTTCTTTGGACACAGTATATTTCGCTAAAATCGTTACATTTTAATACACAAAACAAACCTTATGTTGCATTGATTAACAAACTACTTCTAAAAAGGAACCTCAAAACTTTTTGAAACATGATTTTGGAACACGTAGCAAATATTCAAAAAGCAATTAGCTTTGGAAAACTCCGTGATAGCGCCCGCCGCGGGAACTGTAATTACGGACAGATCCCGTTCCAGGGTGTCGGGAAGTAGGGGTGAGAGCGCTGCGCCGCTGGAGCCTCGCCGGAGACGCGCGTTCGATACCCTGCGCGCGCACCCTCCCCTGTCTCCCCACCTGTCACACACAGACTGCATGGTGACAACTCCTACAAAACACGAGACATCTTTTCTAGCTAAACAAAAAGTTATCATTGAAATAAAAAAGATGACGCCAAGATGCCAAGATGATGTCATGAACCTCTCCACAAAAACTCTACGAAATTCACGCAAAAGTCAAACAACCCACAAAACAATAAAGCTACAGAAAAACAAGCAAAAATCAAAACCGCGACCGTTGAATCAGCCAGCGCTGCAAAGCTCACACTCTATTAATTTTATTTCAGTTCTTAATTTAAACTTGGACGGTGTGCGGGCGGTCGCCGGTTGTATATAACCGGCCAGTATTGAGCAGCGCACCGACCGAGGTGGACGCGCGTCGCTCGAGCGCCGACGAACTCGCGAGTGCAAATCTGAAAAAAATATAAGATACGATAATTTTGACAGTTCTGTTTTTGAAATAGTGTTCTAAAAGTGACAGCATGAAGTGTATAGTGGTTGTATTGGTAGTGACGCTTGCGGGTTTGAGTGCCGGTGCCTCAACCACTTGCATGCAGTACGAAGAGTTCTTCGCGAGGCACAACGCATCAGCTGATGATGGCAGCGAACCAGGTGGGGATTTGTGTAAACATTTTGCTAGCATCATGTTTATAGTAGACATGATGAAATTATTCCCCGAGTTCGGTTTACAGAGAGTAGATTTATTGCAGGATACTTTATGTGTTATATTGCCGATACATTAGATTAGTTTAGGTTTTTGTTTTCATTTTGATTTTACTCTATATTAGTTTTTTTGATCAGATACTTTTCATAAACTTATATCTAACTATAAAGCTTTTTAAATAAGTAACATACATACAAGACTTTTAAGGTAAAAGTCAAAGTTTAATAAACGTAAAACTCTACATCTTCCCAACGCTGAACGTAAGTCATAACTATAAATAAATGAAAACAATGGGAAGAAAAAAGGTTGTTTAAAAATAAACTGCAAAAAATATATCGATTAAAGAAATAATTATATAATGAAAACAGCATTCCGAGTAACAATGGACAGATCGTAATCGTTGATTTACGTTTATAGGATGTTTTACAACTCGATTATTCTACGTGGTTATGTGTACATTTTATTGAAAACATTTATTTTTAAGAACATACCTTCATATAACATTCCACATGTCAACATATCGCAAAAATCCATTATAGACCTACATGCTTTTGTTGTAAGGATTTACACTGATAAGTAGAAAAACTAGTTCTTTATCAATGCGAATACCCAACTTCACATGAATCAATGAAGCTATAAAAATGTAACTACTATTTGTGTAACATACTTTTTTGACAGTCAATCATAATATAGTTTAAAGTTTGACGATACATTATATTAAACAAAAATAAGTTTTCAATCGGGTTTCACGAGTGATCGTATTCTTCAAAGACACCGCAACATCTATTTTAAATGCAAAACTAATTAAAATCGATAAAATCCAATTGATTGAATCAGACGTTACTTTAGATCGACTTCACGATAAAATCCTTTCAAAAACCGTCTTTTTTGAAGTTAAAACTCAATCAAAAGCCAAGAAAATACATAAAATGAAGTTAGAAAACAGTAAATGGTTAATTAGTGCAAGTTAGCGGACAATTAGCGTGGTCTGAGCCATGTGTGGCGGACTGCGCAGGAGTGTCGGGTTCGCACGCGCCGCGCGGCCCTCGTCCGACGTCTTGCGTATTATATTACATTACGTGTTCATTATAAAAAAAAAACAACTTATAAAAACAACATCTAAACATTGAATAAGTCACAGAAAAAAATGTAAAATACTTATTGATAAGAATTCAAGTGAGCACTCAGTTCCATACAAATATATTAGTAGGTAGCATGTAGGTAGCTTTACAAGTATTTATCTGCTATATATTTCTTTAACTTTTCGCCGCTGAAATATATTTTTATTCGAGCAAACCACGGAGCAAACCCTTTTCAACAGTCATTCCAATTTATAGCAAGTTAATGATCTTCTTCATTCGTCCCCAGCTTCATTCTTAATGTGGTTAATAAGAAACTGAAGTCGATCCACGTGTGTGCCGTCTCATCCACTCTCTTGTCGTATGAGCCCTTATGTCTAAACTTTTTCATAGATCCAACTCTACATCACTTTGCAATTTGTAATTGGAATGCTTTACTAGTTACTCTATTCTTACGTTTGTTTAAAGCTGAGGTTTGTTACAAGTTCATTGAAAAATTGTGAAATAGGAACCAGTATGTAGGATACAAACGAGTTAATTACGCGGTGTGTATAATTGTATATTCCAAAGGGAAGGCTTTTCAATAGCATAATGTTCTCAAACGCACGTAAAGAGTGTCAATAGTAAATTCCCCTCTGACAGCAGTCGGTGCGTTTTCATTAGGCGCTCCCGCCATGCGTGCTGTAAGCACTAATTTGATTCACTGGCAATTTCGACATGTCAAAGCCTAACTACATTCAAACACGATTTTAATCAAGCAGAATTCTTGTGCACAAAAGGAGATATTGTTAGTCAAATGCAGTAAGTCAGCTGTTCGATATACGACACCCGACCTCGAACCTTGAGCCGACGAGACGCTCAACGGAACAATAACATTTATTATGATCATAACATATACACAACACTAATAGCGATATATTACATAGAATCGCATGCTCAAAGACAGTATTTATCAACGATAAAACATTCTGTGCTCTGAAATTTATTGACTCAGATAAAAATATCCAACGCAAATCTTCGCATTTGAAAAACGAAAACGGCATTTGAATATTGAATAAGTAATCGATAAAAGCCACTTAGGGAAAGTCACGGAAATTGACGTGTGTGAAAGAAGGGGGCTGGGGGTGCGCGGGTGGCGGGTGCGGGGGTGCGGGGCGGGGGCGCGGTGAATGGCAGCGCAGCGCGCGCGCTGGCTACGGCGCGGCGTGGTGGCATTCCTGGCCTGGGAACCGGGACCAGCCCCGCGCCCCGCGCCGCATTCCTCACTCTCTCACTTTCATTGTTCCCGTCATTGCAGGAGGTCGCCGCTCCGCGCACTAATAATGGAACCAGTTGCTTAAGTAGAGAGTCCTGCGCCGCGGACTCGTCGTAACGAGACTCCGTATCACTGCTCTCCACCTTGCTAATGAGCTCTGATAAACTTGTTGAGTTACTTCTTTCTAGTAATCTAGCTTTGACCGATTAAAGTTCATTACGTCCTTTATTTATTGTTCTTTTTGTTTATACACAAGATTTTTAATCGTTACTTAATAGAGCTAAATGGCTAACACTCACGGCATCCGGGCTGTCACAATAAATTAATAACGGTTTTTGTTTTTAATTAACACAAATCATTCGATCTGACGTAAGACATAACGAACAGCGGGAACACAGAAACGGAATGCACCTGCGCGCACGCATATCTTAATGAAATCATCCCTTAACTGCAGTAGATGCGGCTATTATTATTGTAATATATCAGTGAGGGTCGGGAGTTAGTCATCGTCGCGTCGCGTCGGGCTGCGCCGAATTTTGATTCATTTTACATGCTCGGAATGCCATTGTGCCTGCCGCGCCGCCTACCTGCCCGCG
Source organism: Stenoptilia bipunctidactyla (assembly GCA_944452665.1). Classification (NCBI taxonomy): domain Eukaryota; kingdom Metazoa; phylum Arthropoda; class Insecta; order Lepidoptera; family Pterophoridae; genus Stenoptilia; species Stenoptilia bipunctidactyla. Next base: position 11,584,786 of record OX101723.1, on the reverse strand, counting down.
CAGGTATCACTGCCCTCGTCGATTTAACACCGTTTTGTATTTATTCGTTTTGACAATCGTTTGTGACGTGCCAACGTTATTATCAACAAGGGTGGCATGCTGATGCTCCCTTTGTCCCTAATTTTACGTTTTACCTTGTTTTATACATTCTTTAGTTGTAATGCGATGGCCAATTAACAATCGTAAATATCGTAGAAAGAAGGTTAAGTTATAACGGAAGTCGGGTGTAATAGTGCAAGCGGGGTGCTTCCTGCAGAGGGGAAGCCTTATTGTTATTCATAGGGTGGCTATTTATTTTTCGCCGTTATAGCTAACGTTTAAAATATATACAAACCCGAAGTTTAGCTGGGGCTGTATACGTAATTACACTGGTAACTCCTAGAAGAAAATAACAAGAGATTTTCCGGGAAATGCATGAGATTGTGATGTATTGTTGAGATACTCCCAGCGGAGCTTTTCACGAATTGTTTCAATGCGGGAGTTCCAGGGATTTATTTTAGTACAGTTTCCTTGTCCATGCATCATGTGAAACGTTTTATGAAAGCTTTATCAGAAGCTGAGCTTGTTCTTGTTTACCATTAAACTGAATATTTACGTAGTTCCCAGTAAGAACGTAACCTACATTTTAACCATGTATTGTCTGTTTTTCTTGCATCTTCCTTTAGATAAACAATGCTTTGAGATCAATCATTTTCTTTCTATATATTTAAATAACAGTTAATTTAGTGAATAAATTGATAAAAGGTGAAAGAAATTGCTGTGATAAATAACGTTTTATTGAAGTAGTTAATTGTTTTTCTTTTGATAACGAAGAGCTAGTTCCCGTAAGTCCGTGTTCGTCGAACTTCGACCTCATTGTCACTTGCGATCAGCTGCGATGGAGGGCAGACGCGGGTTATGTAACCGATAAAATTGAAACTATTTTTAGTTTCATATTCCGTTCGAAATACCTCTGTTTATCGTTGACTTAACCCTTTGACCTTCATCATACGTGAAGATGAGGTCGTAGATGATAGAATACGGGTTTAGGAAGGAATGGAACAACCGAATACATTAAGTGCTTAAATAGCCTACTTAAGTTTTGAGAAGTTAGATACCCTACTTAGAATCATAAGAACTTCTGAACTCACCTTTATAGCTTTAAACAGCACGTGTATTCTCTTCTTATCAAAATCTGCTTAAAAACAATCTCACATAAAACCTATTAAACTCTAAACGACAACTATCCATTAACATTCAAAAAACATTACCCGAAAACCTTTTATTACGGCGGCCGTTGTTGTTCCTAAAACAGGAATTCAAATTCATGTGTTGGTGCAAAATTAATTAACAGTAGATAGGAGTAGCGTGCTAATTACTCCCCCCTCGTGCATTGGGCACTGGTGCCCTATCGCAGTAGGGTTATCGCCGGCCGGTTCACGACCCCAGCTACACGACTGCTAATAAATATAAATAAAGGTTACTTGTTTCTGTTTACTTAATTATACAGCTTTGTTTACGTGATATGGATAGGTTTGAAAATTAGGTATTAGAAATGCTTAAGTGATTCATTATTTGGTAGATTTTTAAAGATTAAGAGAAGAAGATGCCATACAATAAAAAAACATGAATTTCATTTCATTTCTATTCCCGCGGGACCGACGGAATATAAAGTAGCCTATGTGTTATTGCAGACGTACATTATCACTTTGCCAAATTACATCTAAATCCGTTGATCCGTTTTGCCATGATTGAGGCACAAACATCCATTCATACATTCATCCATGCATCCAAACTCTCGCATTTATAATGTAAGTAAGAAAGTAAGAATTAAAGCCTATTAATTCACTTCTAAATCTTCTAATTTCCAGTGAATACACCAAAAATTTTGGTGATTAAGTTATTAAAGTTCGTAGACTTAGTGGAACAGATGGTCTCGATATAATCGATGCCCCGAAATCGAGCGGTGTCGGGTTCGAACCCGGCCGGGGCTTCCCCGGTCAGGTGGCGACCCTGACTCATAACCGTTTTACCCAATAGATTACCTAATCTTGTCATTCGATACCGGGCACAAATCACTGTGTTTTATTGGAAGAAGACTTACTATTTTAGTAATGATAGCTTAAGTTATGGCTTGGTAGAGTCGGATTTTAGTAATTACTGTTTTTAAAAAGATGATAGCGCTTTTGAAAAATAACTTGTTATTATTATAGTACAAATACGAAGAATTCGTTTAAGATTTGTAATACACTTATCGATGTTTAAGCTCCATTCTTAAAAAAGACGTTAATTCTCAAATTGCCTCTCCAACTACTGACTTGTGTTAATATTTGTTTTGGGATCGCTTCTAAATACCCGTTTAATTGTTCAAATGAGCGATGTACAGTAATCGGTCTACCTGTCCGTCGGGCGAGTGACGCCACCGACAGCAAACAAATAGAACCTATAAGTACAGCTTTTACTTTCCAGCCATTGTTCTACGCCACCGACATAATGCCAACCCAGATTTAAACTTTACAACAGTTTTAAAATCCTACTTTAAAAATCGTACGAGTCGCAAACTTTGCTTTTTTCTCGTTTTTCTGCGAACTTTTGAAGTTAAATACCCACTTGTCTCAGATAGGGAGTTTAAAAAGTGTTTAGTTGTTAAGACGTGTCTTTTTTTGTTTTACTTTTAATAAAAAAAGTTTGCTTTATGTTTGTTCTATTAATGTTTTTTAATCTTTCCTTCTTAGAAAATCTATCTTAAATTCATAGTTAAACCCGTTGAGTTTAATTACCCTCAACATTTCATAATCTATCTTTAAATTGCACCCTAATTCCACGGATTTGACGCTCAAATGGCGTATAATATGTGATAGGATATTATTGCCACGTGACGCAATTCCTACTCAACGTTTTGAAGCCTTAACGAGGCATAATGGAGGGTTCCGTACATCTAGAGGAAGCGAACCATTTCTCTGTCAATTTGATGTAATCTTATCATGCGATCAATTGCTACTTGCACCGCGAGAGGACATTCTTGAAGCTCTCGAAACGCGAATCACAATAAGTTCATGTGATAGGCGAGTACAATTGGATCCATTGTGGCTGTCAGTTTCCACTTGAACGACTAATTTGTTTGAATAGACGCTAATGAAATGAAGGCGATTGTTGACTGTTTTTGGCAACGATCGTGTTGAATGGGACAGTCGTGTTTTGTGACTTCGCGTGTTGTGAGGGGTACTTAGGAATGTGTTTTTTTTAGCAGCAGTTGTCAGTGTTGTTTTTAAGGAAAATATGTAGAGATTCTACAAAAAAGGTGGTGTGCTAGTCTGAATGTATCTTTATTATAGTTATTATTTAAATATTCATAGATTAAATATCGTTTGTTGAGTAGTGAAAAACATGCATTTTCATTTGCAGAAAAAAAACACCTAGGATATATTTAAAACTCCGGCATAAATTTTTAAATTTTCTGAAGCTGAAGTATAAATATCATTTTAATACAGGATTGATCGTTTTAAACGGTCATAAAACAATTTTTCACATATCCGGTGACGACAACGCGCGACGCGTACATCCGTCAGCCGCGCGTCAGTTTGTTTTGACAATTATAAATGTTGCGTGTGCATGAAGGTGCCAGCTTCGCTTTTTTTGTTGACCTTATTACAAGGAATTTAGAAGGAAAAATATATCGAAATAAATTCGCTAACTAGGACAGCTGCGAATAGTAAAACTAGCATAGTTGATACTATATTTAGATTTAATGAATGATTTTTTTATCTAGAATTTGTTTATGAAGACTCCGAAACGTCTAGAGAGAAATACGCGACAAAAATCGTTATAAAAAGTCTTTGATTTAATATAAAGAATCGTGAAAACTGAAGACTACTTAATACCTATTACAATAATTACTAAGTACCTATGTTTTACTATACAATATAATAATTTATTTTTGAATGAGTTAGGTTACTTTGTGTCTGTTTGTCAGATTTATGACAACAAAAATAACAGTTCAATGTTAAACCAGTAAAATAAAAATAAAACTTATAATTCAGCTAAAGTCAGTTATGATTAAATATTTAAAGCACTAACTATTTAAATTCAAATTAAAATCTCAATTCGTCATACTTTTTCGGTGTTTAAATTATGCCGAGCCACTAGACCGACGCTTACAGTTGTAAATAAGTTTTTTACGCCTTTGTCCGTCTTGGGAACCAAATCCGGAACTGTCAAATAACTGTCAGGTATCGTAGCTTAAATGTTGTACGTTGTCAGGTAGGAAACTGTAACAATACAGGGAAAGAATTCATTAATACTTTACAGGAATGGTAAAAACTTTTTATTTATTTATTAAAAAGTTTTGGAACACTAAGATTCAAACAAGAAGTACAGTGATATGAAGTAGTTTAAACGATATTTTCTATTGTTGATATGTATGGTAACACGTTGCTCTCCTCAATTGAATAATATGTAACGTGTAGTGAAACATTATGTGTGCGTATATTTCTAAAAGATGTTAATTAAGAAAATAATATGGTTTATGTGAAACGCACGGTGTCACTCGATAAGTAGAGTTAAAAGAAGCTTTATCTCACGCATAAATATAACTTTCTTCTAAAAACCTTCGATGTCCATATTCTTCTATCTTTGCTCTCATTTTCACTTACCATCAGGTAATCTAAGTTTAAAGATAAGCAAAAAAACTGACCTCGTGGCGGCGTACAGATCAAACCTAGGAACTCTACCACCGTAGTCGAAAACTCGACCACGGTGTTACGGAGGCCGTCGACAATTTATTAACTTTACTTCAGGCCATGGATAGTTACGGCACCTAACAACCAGCACTGGGCCAGCATGGTGGCTTTACGTCCAAACCTCCTCGGTATACAAAAAATATGTAAATTAATGCAAGCAAAGCTTTTCTGTTTTAACTAAAGAGGATGCACATCGTAATATTGTCATGAGTTTGTAATACCCTATAATCGATTCGAAATGGTAGAGATAATCGAGGGTTTCAATATTTAATCCAATGGCTTATTTAAAGATCAAGGTTTCCGATTCTCATCGAATTGCTTATACATGATAGGTGTTTTAAAGGTAAGGTTGAGATTGAGACTATTGGATTGATATTCACATTATATAGATTTTAAGACCTTTTAGTAAGGTTTAGTTTAGTTTTAAAGAAACAGCTTTTTAGTAGCGGAAGGCGTGTAAATTGGAGCATGACGTCCTTCCCATTCCTGCCGATGTCGCAGCAGTGTGCAATAGTCGGCATAGCTCGTTCTGCGCCAGTTAACACGCTAGGTGATACTCACACATTCCTATACTGATATCAGTAATCTGCCCGGTTTTACTGCAACGTTGGTACACTTCGTAATTTCGCTTGTAAGGATAAACTGCTAGTTATGGCAGTTTGCAATTGACCTTCAGCAGAAAATGAGTAAGGTTTTAAAAGTAAAAATATGCCTTTTCCCTACATAAAAATTGCTTGTTGTACCGACGTAATATTAACTAAATAATATTTTATTTTATGGTTCGGATGTCGGCCGTTGTTCAATATTTAGTACATAATAAATTTTATTTATATCGCCATTACTTTCGACAAAACATTACGGAAGCTTAGAATTTTGGCAAACCAAGAAAGTTTACGTAATCAAAGCTTTTATCACCTCCTTTGTAGGTGTGGACACATTAGTCCAGCCATTACCTTTGTATTCACCCGCTCTTTGAATACGACATCCAAAACGTGGGTCACCGAGAGTAAGGTACAAACGACCTCTTACTTTGCTTACTGCCCAAAATTATTTACGCTTTATTTACGTTAAATCTACCTGTATTTTAATTTTTTTTGGGACAAAGCTTCTAGATTAATCACGAAGAATCGTAGAATCCTGGAAGATTCAAGTAAGAGTAGAATATTTCAACAGAATAAAGGTCTTTTAGAAATGCGATAGACAATTAGGGCGTTAAAGCCTCTAGTTTGCATTAGACGTACGTATTTAGTCCGAGATAGCTGCTATAATGTTCAAGCATGTTTGTATGAATCAGTTACCTGACAATAAGTAAATGATACGCAGCTTCAAAAATGTCACTGTTTTTTATGCTTTAGATGTGAAAATCGTCATATGCTACACATAGATTTAAAACTGACCTACGCAAATACGGTCTCTATAACAAAAATGACCTAAAAAATATCTCTTTGAAGGCAGGAACTTCAATATGGACCATCAAATAGGCTTTTGAATGCGATTAATCACGGTATACATGTAGATGAAAAAAATAGAGTAGGGGCTTGTAAACATATAGGTAACTTATTGGTTCGTAATTTCAGCCGTAGATATTTTATTCCTGCGGTATCCAGCCAAAATGTAGCGACGGAGAATATGATCTTCAACTGACTCTCTTGGAAAATATTTTAAAGTACACCTAATTTATGGCTCAGCGCACTACAGCTCTCCAGTGAAATTTGGAGCTTACTCCAAGCTGATTAAGTACGTACCTGTGTCGAATCCAAGCTGATAAGCGTTGACAGATTACAACGGTTCGCGCATACTTAGTATTTGTTTGTCACAGACCTTGTATTGTTGACCTAAGGCGATAACAAGAGTCCCCAAAGTTCCTATTACGTAAATTCCGTTTACTCACATTCTTAGTACAGGTGTATCGGTTGTTGACTCTTTGCTGGTGACAAAGTTTCGCTTTATAATGTTTGATAATTGTGATGTTTATGTTTGAAGCACAGCGGTCGTTTGACTTTGACAGCACCTGATTGTGTGTGACACGGTTGAGCATGAACTTAGCTCAGTAAATAAGAAAGTTAAATCGTGAAACACAGAAAGCTCAATAATCTCTTTCATAATACTTTATAATTAATTTTAGATAGGTGGATAACAACTTTACCGATTAGAATTTTAGAACATTTTAACAAAAAGCGACTCAAGACAAATATTAGTAGGTAAACAAAAACTTTAAAAAAAATAATGACATCTGTATGAAATAAGAATAAAAATACTTAATAAGTAATGTAACAAATAACGAAAATTATACAGTTAAAAGATTATTTCTATACTTACAGACAACCACTTTGGCGATGAGGTAAACCAGTCTGCCTCAGACGCCAGTGGTTGCGGGTTCGATTCCCGCACGGAACAAGAAAAAAAAAAATGTTCCGTGTCTGGGTGTTTATCTATTTATGTATTTATATTTTAGGTTCCCCTCTAGTTCGCTACATGGTATCCCATAACACAAGCTATGCATACTTGGGGCCATGAAGTTGGTGTGATTGTCTGGGGATTTTATTTTGTATTATTTAAACCTGCAGTTTTAATATTTGTTAAAAACATTCAGTTTATATTCAATCGCTATCAATTTCACTTGACTTCTCAATTATATAAAGTAAATATTGCTACTTATCTACAGGTCATTGGAAAGTTTACCTACTAATCATTCTGTCAACAAAAGTAATTAAACTGTTGCCGAGTGGTCTGCAAGTTTAATCAAAAAATACATGTGCAAGTTTACGTCCTGTTCGTCCTAAATTAAGTATGTAAGTTATTTTTGCAAAATTTTCATTACATTTTTCTGTAGTCTGTGTCATTATCAATATAGAACTAAGGTAACTTTTTATGTCATAGTTGTTAAACCCACATAGTACCTATGCAGTTTATTAATTGTAATTTTTTCTTCCTTGGAATTATTTCATTGCATTATTAATCTCACGCACGAGGTAGAACGATCGTTGCATAAAATACATTATATTACAACTTAAGAATCATGCAGTGTTCATAATCGATAAGTGCGGTCTGATTAAAGAACAGAAAACAAAAACTATCGCAATGTCCGAACGTGACGCTACTTTTCTTTTTCTTTTTATGTTTTTTTTTTGTTTCTTGAATGTTTTCTCCAACTATGAGCGCCATCTAGCGACAAACAGTAGCTTCTCACGTCGGTTAACCGTATTGTATATTATTTCGAGTTCACGCAGCGATGACACCTCTCGTGGTCTTGTGAGGATCAGCTTGTACTTCGGGAAGATTACTTCTGCATAATACTTCTTTTTAAATATAATTACTATGCACCCTATTGTATGCTCAAGAGTTGTTATTGCTATTAAAAATAATTATTAAGGTATAGTTAAATTCATCGAACAAACATATTTTTTACTTTTACAAATTTAGAAAAACAAAACTTGAAACTTCTAAAAAATATTCTAAAAAGTTTTCTAAACGCTGGAGTTAATGTGGTAAAAAAATAAATAAAAGTAAAAACGTTCAAAAAAAGAACGGCTGTCTAGCTTCATACCGCAAAAGTTTTATGAGGAAAAATAAGTCCGTTGGGGCTCATGCACAAATGTGACACAATTTCCCGGCGTAACAAATAGCACAGCACTTTATAACACGTTGTTCGTGCTTTTCCTGCTGTAATAAAAATATATACTCCGATCATTTCGCTGAAATAAATCATTCTATTTCTATTGCTTGCTTACGTAATAGCAGATATTCGTGACAACGAAGCCTTCTGTTCCTACAGTTTAGCATCTATCTACAAGAGGGCGCTATAAAATATGCATGTACACGCTCATTTCTCGGCACGACGCATTGCGAATGCACAATAATAATATGCATTTGCAATGTGGTCACAAAATGTGCGTTTGCGAAACTTTGACGCTCGCGAGCTATCATTAGGTATCTACAAGTATAAGTAGGTACTGCTTAGTATTATGCTAATTAACCTCTTATAAATATATGGTTGCTTGGTCGATTAGAATCGGTTTTGACCGAAACAATGCTGTAAATATTTTCTCAAATGTTCATTATAATTAATAAACAACCTTTTTGACCTGATTTCATCGTTTTGTCTTTTCATCGAATAAAACTTTTTATGAATTCACCGAAACATCTAGTTAAAATGAATAGTACAATGAAACGAGAAAAAAAATCCAAAAAATCTTTTATTTGAACTCTACCATGTATGAATGCGTATGAATTTTCATTTTAAAGCGACAAACGTATGTACGAGATCGAATCATCTGTATCGAGTCATTTCATTCACAGTTAAATCGCCGGAAATTGAGCATGTACGAGTAGTAGGCGTTATCTATGTGTCATCTGCTAACAAGCTTGTCAAATAAAAAGTGCATTCACTGAATCGACGTTTGTAGGCTACAGCGAAATACAAACATCAAATTGACGGTACTATCAGCTCAAGGAAAAATCTCTTTATAAGCTTTGATGTCGATTATGAATTATATTTTATAACATCAAATAGATAGACGTGTTTTAATTAAAATAATTTAAAATAAGTATCCGCGGCGTCTGTTAGAATTAAAACCCGCTTAGGTATAAATAGGAAATTATTATATTTACGCATAGTGCTGCGTACAGATTTCACAGTTTATTACATATATGTTTTATTGTTATTTTGCTTTTAGCTATCGAAGTAATTGTTACCTGATAATTTAAATTAAAGTTAAATGTAAAGTAATAAAACGCAAGACCATCTGGTTAAAAAAGTTGTTCATTTCAGGATTTAATGAAATAATTTATTCCTAAAAATGGATTTCAAGATTTTAGAATCTAAGCAAACAATAACATTTATTACGTATTGATTGAAGAAGGTCGACGTTTCGGTGCTATCTTAGTGGTTACGAAATGATGTTTAAATCCATATAGTCCATACCTATACTATAGGGGTTCGAAATCGAATCTCAAAAGTTTCAGAACCAGTAAGTTTTATGAGTTTAGTTAGACAATCGTATTGGTACTTATGCTTCATGATTTAGTACGATAAATAAATAAAGCAAAGACCGTCAAATACGGTCATTTTATTTGTAGAGAAATAGTTGAGAACTGCTAACGAGCTCCTCGCTCGGACAGATGTCGTATGGTTCGCAATTAAACAGATTTAGAAACCATTTCTCACGCGTTGTCTTGTCGTCAGGTGCTTGCCTCAGTATTGTTGCTGCTCGGACGCGGTGAAATCATTTATAGAGCTGTTTGTAGACATATATAGAAATTTTATAAGATAAATATAATTTAAATTCCTCTATTTACTATTTTTTTTGTTAAAATATCTCAATACAGTATTTCAAAACAAAGTCGCTTTGGTTGCCTTTGTAAGGACGTACTAAGCTCAATTTTCATGAGTTTCACATTAATCAATAAAGTTAGGTGATTTGAAGAGTATTTTAAGGTAACATTATTAAGGTTTCAAAGTTTTACATGAATTGGATGTAATATGACTAAGATATCAATTTTCTTTTCTATTTCTTTTCTAAAAAAATGCACATTCTACTTAAAAAAACACCTAAATATTGGTTCTCACTAGAGCTATACCTACATACGTTTTCTAAGGGTTGAATAGACTAATGTTTATTTAAGTATATCCAATTCGGGAAAGTGTGCAGAAGCTCTTGTTCATGATGAATAAGCAGATTGAGGGTAGGAAACAAAGGCTTGTTTATGTACCTTCAGGGCGGCGGCGGCGGCGCTTGCCGTGCTTTCCCAAATTACCGATATTGCTTACCTATGATAAAGGTTTTACGAAGTTATTAACAATAATATTTGTAGAGAGTGGTTGTATGTTACATTAAGGGATTAGGGAGTGAATATTTTATAATAAAAGTTACAGACTCGTGTCTTGTATAAACCTTGTTAAGAAGATTATTTTAAAAACAATGGAATACTTAACAATACGCTGATGATTTGTCTTTTTAATTGCTATCACAAGTGAGCGCTAGGTCCACTCAATGGTAAATTCTCTCTAGGATCAAGGACATGGATTATTGATAAGTTGCCGAAACGAAACTTAATCTCATTAAGCCTGTTGTTTTTGTAATTCCTTTTTCATAATATCGAGGCTAACATTAAGAATTTCGGAACCAGAACGCATATTTTACTATACGCGAAATATGGCATCGATTACATATTATGTTCAGAATAAAGTGTATTAGGTATATTTTCTCATAGTTTACTCAGTATTTCCTTGTTCACAGTTATCACGTTGACGGTATTTCGTAAAAGCACCGTATAAGCTATCAATCATGATTGCCAGAACGACTGATGACAACGGAGGAAGAACGCCATCAATATCAATCAAAGTTCGGGTTTTTGAACGAACGTGTTACAAAGATTCACACCCCGATTAGAGTAGTTCGCTTCGATATTATTTGAATACATTCAAGGTACACCTACGCCTATACAACAGTAATATAACTACGTAATGAAGATGTAAATTTGTAAATCTTACAAAAATAAGCGCTCTAAGCGACATCTTTATTGGTTTCAGTAGGTGCTTTGCAATAACACATTGAAAATGGATTTCTTTCTTTTCTTTTTAATTATGGCGTAAAAATAAGTACTTATGAAATTTTCGATAAAACGATAGGGTATCGTTTGATATTCGTAAAATAGTCAAACTGAATTACATCCTCTACACTGAGAAGGCCGTCTAATTATTTAAGTTTATATTTACGTATAAGTATAATAAACTCTTAGATAATTTATAATTACGTTTCACTCACAGATTTACTGTAACGTAACATATCAAATGTTAAAAAGTGGACAGCTTATGTATTTGTAGGTAATCTCCTTAATCTCTCTGTAATCTCCTCCCTTTTTACCATCATTAAGAATCCAGATAAAGTTAGCACAAAGCACTTCTGATTCTGCAAAGTGAATTACGCACCTAATAAAATAACAAGTTAGTAACCGCCCGCCATTGGATTAGATTACCGCTGTTTCACAAGAAGTCAATTGGTAGAGTTCAGTAAATTGTTTCCTTAGCCCCTTTAAGGTGAAGCAGATATTGCTGGAATAGTTGAATTGCGGAGGAAGTTGTCATTAGTTGTATTTACTCCATATTTCAACTGAGAAGTTCGTAGTTTATTATCTGAGAGGGACATACGATAAAAGAGATGTCTAGATCAGTTTTTCTTTAAGACGATTTGTTTGAAGTTGAATTTACTAGATGTAGATATGGTAAGTTATGATTTCGCAAATAAGTATTACGAAAATTATTATTGTTTGTAAATACAAAACATCCAGTTAAAAGGTAGTTAAGAGAGGTTATTCACTCGCCAACCTTACATAATAGAGTCAGTTAAAATATGACTTAGTTTAAAAACTATTAGTCTTTATCACAGAAGTCTACATACCAATTCCAATAAATGTTTTAAAAGACAATATTAAAATAATAAAGAAAATATTTTGAGTTTGATTTTAAACCGCAATGTAATTAAATTCTATTTCTCAACGGTAAGTTGATGTGATGAGAAGGTCAAAACAATTGAAATGTGATATAGATACACAGAGAACCAGTAATAATCTACATTTAAAAAAACGCGCGTAATTAACACATAAACTAATTTGTGAACAATTTATTTGTCTGCTCGCTTTGTAACAAAACGAAATCAGCTGGAAATTTATTCGTTGTTCAACAGATAGATTAATTGTTGATTCGGCTTTGTTTTTGATTTACGAGTATAATGTATTTAAAATCTCTACATTTTCATTGCGTATATTGAAACGAAGGCTTGCGACTGATGAAATATTTTATAATGTTTATGATTAAGCCTTCGTAATTGCCAACAAATTAATAAAGTACTATAATAATCTATACTTATTTTACTAAAGTGCTGAGTAGTTTGTTTGTTTGTTTTAATAACGGGATTGTAATAAAAATGCCCATTTCTTAATAATTATTCTAATAAGTTTCCCTTTCTCTACTTCTACTTGTTACAAAGAATATTTTTATCATTAGTTGATAAACCAATGGAAGCCTTAAGTCAGTTGACTATTATGTGAAACTGAATAAAATTTACGTTTCAACGTTAAAATTTTGCTGGTGTAGTAGTCCAGTCAAGGAATGAGGTGTAGCGTGCGTGAGCAGGTAACTAAGCGATTCCTTCAGAAACTTGTTCAGGGGGCTTAGGTTGTTAACATACCAAAAGTCCCGACTCCTAGGTGATGAGCGGGGGGAAGGAGGGGGGGGTAAAGGTACGAATTTTGGGTTTTTCGCTTATATCTCGAAAACGGTGCATTGGAGAGAAATATTTTCAATTAATAAAATGAAGTTCCTAAAATTATCTAAAACTTTTATATCATATGTTTTTTTCTAATTCCTAACCGTTTTCGAGCTATACCCTCGGAAAAAGTTGAAATTTACAAAAAAAAAAACAATTTACGTCAAAATATTCATAAGCATTGCATCATATTGTCTAAACCCATTCATAAACGAAAAGTATGAATAGGAAAGAAGTTGTAGATTTTTAAATTCCCTTTTACCCGCCTAAAGTTACAGCTATTTTAAAACTTGTATAGAATTTTGCAATTTTCAGAAAATTAGTTTGTATATCATATTCTTGACCTTTGTTCGTTCATCTTATAACATAATATATGGCCACTTATAAGCAAGTTATTAAATAAAGTAGAAAAAATAATGATGATGTCTTTCACACTTTATTCTACAGATAGTTTCGTTACACCAATAAAATAATAATTGTAAACCCCATTGTTCTCAATATATTCCTAATGTTTTACTCTCGACTTTAAAAGTAATCAAATTTTCATCCTCTTTGAACTTGAGGGCCCAGGCAATGATTGTTCTTCCATGGCATCTTCTTCCTCAGTAGCGCGTTGCTCTTGCTGAATGGGCTCTACATCGTCTTCATCGTCCTCATCATCAACAGTTACACTGTTCAGGCACTTCCCTTGACAGTGGATGCACGCTGCAGAACAGGTGAGCATCGCTTTTCGGCAGCCACATTTTCCAATTACACAATCCTTGGTGCAGCGGCAAAATATAGTTTTCAGAAGAACCTCTGGTCGCAGGAGTGGAAGCAATCAACAGGACAGCAAGGTCTACATCCTCACCAACGACAGCCACAGAGTTGTGAGTGGATTGTTCAACAGCAGTCTTCACGATTAGGATGTCAGCGTCATCGGTAGCCTGAAGAGTATGTATCCCTTTCTTCTGCAGCTTTATCTCCAGTAAGGAGATGAAGTTAGTTTTGTTGGTAGGATTGATAAAAAGTTTAACAGGTATTTGTGTGTCCCATGTCAAATTGATGTCGGCTGACCTTTTTAGTCTGTAACGACGCATTTGTTCTTGTGATTTAGTGCTATTGGCTGTGTTTGCGTACCCATCAAACACCACAGTGCGAGTAGTCCCAAGATAATGGTGGTCGACGTAGGTGATATAACTATTACAAATAGTCACAACCGATACATCTTTTGGCCAAATAACTCTGTGGAGTAGAAATCCTCCATCGACTACAATGTTCATTTGAGGCAGAAGAATATCTTTCTTGGTTGGCTCAAATAAGTTGTACAGCACAGATTTGTTTGTCTTTCTCATGCCACTTTCGTTGAACAGTGCCAAGGGAAATGGGACCAACTCATACTAAAAATATGTCATCAAATCCTCATCTGATCGTTTGCTTATATACAGGGTGACTGGTACCAAACCCGCCATAGCAAATTAGCATATAGAGGAGGTCATTTGCTAATTATTGGACCTTACTTTCCCTAACTAAAGTTTTATACTTTAGGAGATATGTCAATTTTTATACATTATTGAGATTTTTCCAAAATTTGACCTTAAAGCATTCGTAACTTTATTTTTCGTCATTAGTTTAGAGTTTTTTTATTATTTCTTGGTAGTCATTAACATTTGTGAATAAAATACGTCGGAACTTCCCTCAAACTAGGGTTAAAAAATAAGACGCTTATGCTTTTAAAAAAAATCAATAAAGAAAAATTACTTTGCGATCAAATTCAACCGGAAATAATAAAAAAACTACGGCGTTTTAATAATTTATTCTACTCTAAATTAGTTCTCTAGTTCGTCACCTTACCAACGGTACTAAATTTGCAACGGAAAGTTTGATTCGCTAAACATCGGTAGGATTTTCAGGTCAACCAGTCATTTTGATCAAAAATAGTGAAGGTCCCAACGACAGGATAAAGCTAATTTAGCAAAGTAGTTTTTGCAAATTTATGAGTAGGTATTAGATAATAGAAATTGAGTGCTTAGTGTACTTAATTTTTTTTTTTACTTTTACCATGTAAAGCAAGAAATCAGGAAAAGATATCGAGCATCAAAAGAAAAATTTAAATAGAGTTAAAACTAAAAATTCTGCTCGAATTGCTGCCCGCGATTTCTGATACATGCCCGATATCTTTTCCTAATTTCCGTGGTGGTAAGACTGAGTCTAATTTCTTGTTTCATAACAGAAAATGCATTATTAATTTTTTGAATTAACTCATCTTTTGTGGTTACTTCTTCATTGTAGACCAACTCTTTGGCCCGGCCCCAAACGTAGAAATCGAGAGGTGTCAAGTCTGGCGACCGAGCTGGCCATTCAATTGGCCCACCTCTACCGATCCATGAATCGGGGAATGAACTATTTAAAAGTTCTCGGACGTCCAGCCTGAAATGCGCCGGGCACCCATCGTGTTGAAACACAATGGGCGTGTCGTCGGTTATTCCATCCAACAGCAGATCAGGCAAGACGTCCCTTAAAAATTCTAAATAATTTCCCCCATTTAAAATGTCTGGTAGGAAATAGGGTCCAAAGATATTACGACCAATAACGCAGGCCCACACATTAACAGAAAATTTCCGCTGGACCGATGTAACCCTCTTTTTATGGGGGTTATCATGGGACCAGTGGTGCAGATTGTGGAAATTGGTGATGCCTTCTCGGGTGAACTGTGACTCGTCGGTCCAAAGGATACGCTCCAGAAATGTTGGGTCGTCGACATCGGTGTGAAGAACGAGGCGACAGAAATTCAACCTCCTTTCGTAGTCGCCATTTTCAAGCCCTGCCAACACTCCATTTGTTAATTATTTACGTAAATGTTATTCTAAAGACAAAATTTGATTTGGATTATGTTACATCGAAGCTCGTCGTAATATTAATAATTTCTTTAATTCTAAAGATAACACTGGTCGCTTTAGTGTAAGTAGGTACATAAATAAACTCAAAATTACCTTGAACTGGCGTGTAATGATACGGGTGTTGATGGTCCCCATGCATCACTGACCAGACTTTCCACTGGCTGACGCCCAAAGCGGCAGCTACCACTCTGGTGCTAGTCGTGGGATCTTCTTCAAAAGCTGCCAAAATCTGCTGATCAATTTCAACAGGTAATTGTCGCACAGCTGCTTGGGGTACCCTGACGTTCAAGTTACCCGTTTCTCTAAACCGACGATATGTGGTAGGAAATGTGTCACGGTCAGGTAAGCGTCTATTTGGATATCGCTCCTGGTAAATTCACCGCGCTTTGCGGGCGTTACTGTGTGCAGCACCATACGCCAGCAGCATGTCGGCGTATTCTTCCCTTGTGTATCCCGGCATTTTAAAACGAAATGTCTTATTTATTTATACCTGTGTCTACTCAACTATTTGTGAAAGCACACGAAACGGAAAGGAAAAGCATATATGACAACAACTTAAATGTCATAGAGATGGGTCCGACCTCATCTTTTTCATTTGACGTCTAAAAGTCATTGAAACTGTCATTGCAAATGAAAAGAGTTGGTCTACAATGAAGAAGTAACTACAAAAGATGAGTTAATTCAAAAAATTAATAATGCGTTTTCTGTTATGAAAGAAGAAATTAGGCTCAGTCTTACCACCACAGAAATTAGGAAAAGATATCGGGCATGTATCAGAAATTGCGGGCAGCAATTCGAGCAGAATTTTTAGTTTCAACTCTATTTAAATTTTTCTTTTGATGCTCGATATCTTTTCCTGATTTCTTGCTTTACATGGTAAAAGTAAAAAAAAAAATTAAGTACACTAAGCACTCAATTTCTATTATCTAATACCTACTCATAAATTTGCAAAAACTACTTTGCTAAATTAGCTTTATCCTGTCGTTGGGACCTTCACTATTTTTGATCAAAATGACTGGTTGACCTGAAAATCCTACCGATGTTTAGCGAATCAAACTTTCCGTTGCAAATTTAGTACCGTTGGTAAGGTGACGAACTAGAGAACTAATTTAGAGTAGAATAAATTATTAAAACGCCGTAGTTTTTTTATTATTTCCGGTTGAATTTGATCGCAAAGTAATTTTTCTTTATTGATTTTTTTTAAAAGCATAAGCGTCTTATTTTTTAACCCTAGTTTGAGGGAAGTTCCGACGTATTTTATTCACAAATGTTAATGACTACCAAGAAATAATAAAAAAACTCTAAACTAATGACGAAAAATAAAGTTACGAATGCTTTAAGGTCAAATTTTGGAAAAATCTCAATAATGTATAAAAATTGACATATCTCCTAAAGTATAAAACTTTAGTTAGGGAAAGTAAGGTCCAATAATTAGCAAATGACCTCCTCTATATGCTAATTTGCTATGGCGGGTTTGGTACCAGTCACCCTGTATATCCGCTGAAAGAGCAATGTTGGGTCAACTACTACCCTTTCATCGTGAACTTTTATCGATGAGCTGAGAAGATATTGGCTATGCCCGATCCTTGCGCGATAACTTAAAATGCTATACAAGTTTTAAAATAGCTGTAACTTTAGGCGGGTTGGACATTAATCAGCACATGTATATATATATTCTTAAAGGGAATTTAAAAATCTACAATTTCTTTCCTATTCATACTTTTCGTTAATGAATAGGTTTAGACAATATGATGCAATGTTTATGAATATTTTGACGTAAATTGTTTTTTTTTGTAAATTTCAACTTTTTCCGAGGGTATAGCTCGAAAACGGTTAGGAATTAGAAAAAAACATATGATATAAAAGTTTTAGATAATTTTAGGAACTTCATTTTATTAATTGAAAATATTTCTCTCCGATGCACCGTTTTCGAGATATAAGCGAAAAACCCAAAATTCGTACCTTTACCCCCCCCTCCTTCCCCCCGCTCATCACCTAGGAGTCGGGACTTTTGGTATGTTAACAACCTAAGCCCCCTGAACAAGTTTCTGAAGGAATCGCTTAGTTATCTGCTCACGCACTCTACACCTCATTTTGGGTCATTTATTGACTGGACTATAGATAAATTTTCGGAGCGTATTCGTCTGCGGTTGTACCTACCTACTGTGTCTGTGTCCCTTATAAACCAGAATAAAGTGATATAAGAACATATACGGAATCTGACGATCTACTGTCAGCAGAGCAGTGAACGAAAAAAGCATGAAAGAGTAACTAATGCTCGAAAATGGCCCAACGAAAATTATGTTTTATGTTGTTGATTCGGGTGTTTTCATGTTTAGTTCGTAGTTGGCAGCATAATGTCATGAACCGAATTTGTCAATTGCAAAAATATAAACAAAGCCCATTTGCGGTATAAAATGTTTTATAAATTGACGTTCTGTTTTTAAAATTAAAAAAGGCTAATGTTTAACTGCCTGTCAAATGTAGTAAAAAGTTACGTCCACAAAAATACTTAAATTTATTTACTAAAAATTTGTATTTAGTAAATAAATTTCCTGGCGGGGACTGGCGTTTGAGGCAGATACCTCATCGCCAAAGTGGTCGTCAAATATATAAATCTGATCTGAGTACCTATGCAAAGTTTTACAAAAGTCATGCAAAGTTACACTTAATTTAGTCATTGTATTTGCAAGATACGTTTTTTGGTTGAAAAAAAATGGACAAAAATGAAAAACTTCATTGTGCCTTTTACATAAATCGTCCACTATGACGACTCTTTCAGGTTCGTAAGTGTTCGCAAATGTACGGTTCAACGTCTAGCCAATGAGTGACGTGCGTTGACAAATAAAAAAACTAGGTGTTAAAAGAAAACAAAGGTCGTGTGCCATTTTTCAAAGAGATTTTGTTTGTAGTTACTCTTCTATGCTTTTTTCGTTCACTGCAGCAGGGGAATAAGGATGCTGATGATGAAAAATGAATTCTTAAATGAATTAAGAAGACGATTGAAATATCGACAATAATTAATGCAACTTTTTCGTGTAAAATTATCATTAAAAAATTAAAATTCTTAATTTCATATAAAAACTTGAAAAATATGAATGCCCATAAAAATGAGCAACGCCTTTTACTTTTTGCTCTATAACGTACACCGTGGGTGGACCAGACTGTCCGATGCATGGTTGGATGCGGCATTCTTCGCCGCTGTTGTATAAAAAAACAACTTTAGATATGTTGCCAGTTTACAATGTTTTGTATGCTTAGTCAAAAAGCTAAGCTCGTTAAAAATATATTTACAATTTTTAGATTTTGCTCAATTTTGGAAAACAATTAAATAGGTATAGTTTATAAGTGTTACACATAGGTACCTTATCTACTAAACAATATAATTTAAACTTATTTATGTTATCTTAGTAAGAAAATGTCAAACGCGACCCAGACTGAGGTTTCACTCAGGTCTAACATTGTATTGAGTGATCACAAATTAATCACGGATATGAAACAAAGAATTTCATTCATTCGTGACTACAGTGTTAATGTAAATGTTTATTTATTTAAAAAATCCGGGTAGTTAAATGAAAATTTATTTGTAAATTTTGAGCCAATTTGAAAACTCATTGGAAGCAAACCTATGTACCTATATTAATCACTGAGCTCTTTATTTCTTCTAAATAATTCATTAGCACCTATTAAACTTCAAACGCTAAGTATTTTATTAAATCAATCTAAAACCCATAACTAATTTAAGATACTCAAAGTTCAATTAAGTTACGAAATAAGTGTATAGTGGACCGGATCTGATAGTATCTCTCTAAAGTATCATGCCATGTATATGAATAAGTTTATTAATATACGTAGCTATAGAGATTGATATCTACGTCTTATTCTTAAGATGTTTGTATAGAAATCGGTGTCAATCAACTGTGGAAGTATGAACTAAAACTGTATTTAGTTTGTTTGATTGAATAGTTCAGTTTGAATATGTCAGAAGTTTTTGTGTGTCTACAAGAAGGCTAATGATTGAAAATTGTGATTCACGTTTTTTTTGTTAGATCAACACACAAAAAGCTTTGGTACTTGATTGATTTTCAATGCTTCTTGAGAACTTGCAGTTTTTTTTAAAGTCAATACAAAGGTGACACCCGCTATTGATACTTACTTTACAAGTGTTATTAACAGATAAAATATGAAACTGAGACGAATGGGCATGTCTTTAGTGGCCAGTCGAGTCAGAAAAGTCACCGAAAGGTTGAGTTTACAATAAACTGCATAATAATAATAAATAATAAATAAATATTTCTGACACTCACACAACATTATCTAGACCAAATTAAGTTTCTTGAAAAACTTGTGTTATGGATACTAGATAACTGATATACTTAAGAAATACTTATATAAACATACATATTGAGTAAACACATATTTTTTATTAGAATAATTAAATAAAAATATAAACGTCCATGAATTGACGACTAATATCTGTGTTCATCACACAAATATCCGCCGCCGCCGGGATTTGAACCCAGGACCTCTGGCATAGAAGGCAATGTATGTTACCGCTACACCAGCCGGTCGTCAATGTACTAATGTTATGTACTAAAATAATGTAACTAAACTCGTATTTTAAGCATACATATTAGAAATTAAATACCGATAACCCTTATATTAGTAAACATCGTTAAATATTTAAATACTTAAGCAGCAAATACATAAACACGATTGCAAAAATACCGAGCACGAGCTGTAGCGCGTGTAACCGACTCTTGCGCAGAAAAACGTCGCAACTCGCAGTGGCGGGCATATCTTACACGTTTGTTTTTGTCCACAAGTATTAACTTCATTTGGGCTCGTGATGAAGGGATTACCGCAATTAGAACTCCCACGAGTGCTAAGCGCCTACACAACGACTTATATGGAAAGATTAGGTTGTGTAACCTCATTTCTTGATCATTAGTGACCGATAAAAAGCGCTAAATTAAGGGCGTTACGTTCTGTCTGTCAGTGGGGACACTAATTAATCGAATTTAAGACGATTTTTAGAATTATTTTATTTTGACGGCGTGGGCTCGCAGTTGTGAGATGTTGACACCACTGGTTGACAATATGTTTTGATATTATGTGTTGCTTGATAAGCGATTGCGAAGTGTTATTTTATATTTGGGTAGCTTTTGAGTTTGCGAGAGTGATGAAGCCAAAACGGATAATATAGAGCGGTTTTATATGCATAATAAAGTGCTCATAAGATAAAAATCATTAGATGCTTTAAATTAAATAGGTAGTTTACTTTTCAAAAAGTACAGCGTTATAATGTATGTATTTTATGTTCATTATAAATATATGTATATCTATTTAAAACATCGATGCCGATAAGTTTAGGATATACCTACCTACTTAGACATTCCATCTTCGATTAACCACATGATAATTAAGATCATGTTCTAACCACATGACCAAAATCGATCACAAATATATATTATTAAATAATTATCACTCTCCATCCATACAAAGAATAGCACATAGTATATGTAGGTAAATAATAAATCCGTTTCCGTTTCATCCATGTGCGATCCCACTTACTGGAATGCTCATAACTAATAGATGCGGTTGTCGCGTGAAAAAGTGAAAACTATTATATATTTCATAGCAGGTAAAGTTCATTTTAGCTTACATTGTTCTTAGTTGCGGAAGTATCCATTGACGGCGACCTTTCCCGAGAATAGTCGAGCATCCACGGATACGTGCCAACTACAGTTAACCTGATGTAGTCGGTGCATTTCAGACAATTTGTGTGCTGCAAGGTGCTGGGGAAATGAAATTGTATGTGGCGTGTCAGAGGTTAATAAGGCGTTATTTTGGTTTGTGCCGCTTTAGATTGTGTGTAATTAATGTTGCTGATAATAGGTTAAATTATGTGTTATATCTAATTTTATACTGCGAGAGAAGTCTATACCACAGTACAGATATCTACAGTAATTCAACTTCATACAAACGGACGAAACGCGAGCTATAGCTACGCGGCTCAATCTCGGCATGCGGCCAGTCGCGAGTGTCTTGAGCTTTAAGTTAATATGCGGATTGTTTAAACTTTAAAATTTCAGTCTCAGTCGAGGCGCAAGTATTTTTCGTTCGGTAATTTATAAGATCGATTTCTTAGTCAAAAGTAAACATGTTTTTTTGACACAAAACGTATTTTTGTTGAACACTTCCTATTCAATTTACAAAGTATTTTATTTGTTTATATAAAAAAGTATATTTGCAGTCACAAAACTAAATGGAAGTAAACACAAAGTAGGCAAAATATAATTTAAACGCTGAAGGCGGGCAGCCCTATCGCATGTGGACCGCGGCGCTTTAGGCATTTATTTCAGAGGTGAGGCCGAGTTGAATTACTGTAGATATCTGTACTGTGTCAATACTACTACTAAAGAGACTATCGTTAACAAATTTCAATATTTTACGAGGCTGATAGTTAATTGCAGAATTATAATAATATCTTATCAAATTTTCCGAGGTTTAATACTTATTCGTCTCAACTTTTGTCTGTATCTTGTCATCGGAAACAGCAATTTTTATTACGTATTTATGGATAAACGTACGTAAATTGACAGAAAATCGCTTTTCCTAACTATCTAAATACGCAAGTCCGTAAATTTTACCTTATCGTTTCCTATAAATTGGTGTAGTCTTGTTAACTAGCATTGAGATATAGTTATTCTTATGTAGTAGGTACTTCGTTGAGAATTTATTAGTAAGCAACTTGACACGAGGTGGAATTTTAATTACGGATTTTTGCTCTAGTCTACATTTCGAGGAAAGTTGCTTTGTTGCGCACTGCAGCTAACTGGGAAGAGAGTTTGGGAGGTGCTAAATGTATTTTTGGTAGCTTTAAGCTCTTGAAAGTGTTGCGAGACTTTGTTGTAGGATTCATTAAAAATATTTTATGTAATCATATTTTACTCACATTATAACTTATTTTTAGTTTCGAAGAAAAATTTTTCATAACTTTTTTGGTTTTTACCTTGTTAAAGTAATCCTCTTTCAGTCTTTGAATGGGTATATAAATTATACCTATATTTAAAAAAAATACATTTACAACATATCCTAAGGTCCAATTTACCCCTATATCAAATATTGTTAAATTATCCGCAAATAAGTATGAATGACATAGGTGTGCTTAAGATCCAAAATGCTCTATTATTTAAGACCACAAACTTGCTTATATTTCCATCATATTTCTAGGTGCTACTCGTAAATAGTGTTCATATATCTATTGTAAGATTATAACAAATTCTAGGCATTGGGTAAGCTGGCACTAGTTGATGCCAGCAGTAAATTTAACACCCAAGAGATAGTACTAGGGTAGTATAAATTGCAATAGTTGGTTTAATGTTCGGCTAAGAAAATAGGTGCGCCAGGCATAACTTGCAGGCTCACGCTGACCTTTATGTAAGGCAAGGTGTCATTTGAAGCTTGGCTTTGCTAGGCTTAGGATGTACGAGTATATTAATAGCAGGGATATTCAGGTAATATTGTCTTATGTTTTGACGATTAATTATGTGCGCTAGTAAAAAAGCTAAAGATTTGTTTTGCTATGACTCTTTAAGTTGGATTTCGAAAGAATTCTACGGGTTCAAAAAAACTACGCGAAGCAATATTCAGAATATTCAGTAAGGGTGGTAGTCCATTTCAATATTGTTGTTGTTTCCGATTTTCGTTTATAGGCATTTTATGTAAATAAGTTGAGGTTATAGACAGGTTGCAGGCGCCATAGTCGTTAGCACGCGACAACTATGATTAATAGGTTTTCTTAACATAATTGTACGAAACGATTTAAGTTAAAAAAAAGCAAATTTAAATGTTTGTTACGTATATTATATAACAAATTATGAGTTTCAAAGAAATACCCCAATGATTTATTTAAAACATCGACATACGTATTATTGCGTTGAACTCGAGCCGGTTTTTCGAACAATAAACGATTTTATTATCATTGTGTTAATTTATTTGCCTCGAATATTACATGTTTTTACAAGTCGGCTGCTCAAACGAAGAGTTTCTGTTTCTTAATCAGTTTTGCATCAATTTGATTCTGATTCTTGCAGGCTTGAGTAGATTGTAAATTAATATATAATAAAGATGTCTTGTGGCTTCCGTCCTTTGTAATTAGAAACATTAACTTGATATTCTTATATATTTTGTGCCTGTCTTATTTCAAGCGACTTAGGAGCTAAAATGTTATTTGTCAGTTAGATCCATAAACATGTCTTTGACTGACAAAATCGTTTTTTGAAAAAACCTTATTTATGGTCTTGGCTGTGCATAATGACTCAAATAGATTTTTTTTCCAATCCTTGAACGCAATCATGGTTATTAGTTTTTTCGATGGCACAAAACGTTGAACTAAATAATCTATAAATCTGTCATTATTAAACTATTTGCAAGCGATGAATGTTAGTTTATACAAGTGAGTACCTATTTATATGTTAATGGCACGTTTAGTTATCATGTCTGCTAAACTGTAGGTTACTTACTGACTTACTGGCATGTTATTTAACAAACATGTAATTTGGGGCTTATGATCTGTAAATTGTCTCAAGGGCCTGTTGAAAACATTTGGTCGATACTAATGCGCACGAAGACTTAGGAAAATATTCAATGAAAGGCTTAGGCTTATTTTGCAGTCAAATCAAAGTAATATCCAACAATGCAATAATTGAGGTGTTATATGCCAAAAAGCTACAAGAATTTGCGTTCCAAGTTCAACTCATGAAAAAAATGCGCTCTTTAAGACATTTTACTGGTTACTAATTATTTTCTAAAATTCAAGATCTAATATTAAATAGGTATGTAAGTAATTAATTTAACTTCGCGATCACGATAGTCATGATCACTATGTCTGCAAAGATACCCATATAATATTAATAATATAAATAAATGAGGTAAAATCCGGTTGTAATCGTCTTTTATTTAATTAGTATTTTATGAATAGTTTTTCAATAACGAAAATACGATGACAACAAAGCCATACTTACTTTATTATTGCTACAGGCGTTAATAGTCTTGGTTTTTTTTTTTCTGGTAAGCTATTTAGAACCAATCTTACACATTTTTTTTGTCCTAATGCATAATAATACCATAACTGTTGAGTTGAAATATAAAATTAAATTAAATGGTCTTTTGGTTTTCCTTTGGCTGACAGCAACTTTTTAACCTTACCACCTTGATATATCCATTGTCCTGGACGTCACGTAATGTCCAGTGTTTGTTTACCGGCTTAACATAAAAAGAAAAAATCTTGACGCAGGTGATACCCGAAGCAAAAACTAGAAACTAATAAGCGCCTGATAAACCATTTATGTTCAAACAGCATTTTTTTCTCAGTAACTAGTTCCCAAAATAGCAAGAAATAACCTCTATTCAAGCCAGCGTTGAACAAAACACTGACTTTGATTTATGTCGTAATTACTTCTAAAAACTGGATATTTTTATACAAAAATAGTTGATTAAACATGGTTTGATTGCTTAGAAATATTGGTCATCAGCTGACTCAGTGGGGTCATCGAATGACTCACACAGGTCAACTCTATTTCACTAAAAATACACAAGCTACACTAAGTATATTGTTTCAGATTGTATTTCTACTTACACTTACTCGTACTATTATTTGCCTATTTTAGCAACTTTTTGAGATTGTTTTTACAAATATATGTAAATAGGTAAAACAATAGGTGGAATTTTGCCAACGATTGACTAGCTTTGACTTTGGCTTTAGTTTCAATTATTTTTATTTCAATAAGGCTTTACTATAGGCACTTCAACAAATATTTCCTATTATAGAGTCAGAAAAGACTGACGTAACACGAGTATGTTAGGGGTTGTTAGGAAATGGGGGTTAGAAATACCATTCTAAATTCGCTTAGCTACCTTCTACTAAACCCTACCCTTCTCAAAAAGCCGTTTGCACTTTAAATAATACCTTGGTGATGTAGGTTTCACAAAGTACTCGTTAGAATAAAGATGAATAAATAAAATATAAATACTTTGTAATACGCCATTTACCTAATTGTTTTCTAAATAGGTAATTTTAAAGAGAGTCCAATAGTTCTTTTTGTAGTTATACGTAGTCTACTGGTTTATGAAACAAAAAGATGAAATCAATGCTCTGATGGCCTTTTAATACGAGTCAAAGTAGGGAATGTCGAGTTTTCAACGTCCATTTCCAGGACAATATAATTCCGGTGCGTTCAAGCGTCAAATGAATGTACGAGTACCCGTAGCTATTTGAATAGTAAATAGTTGAAGTGAGATGGAGGAAAAACGACAAAATTACTTTACAAAAAAGTTTTGCACTTTTTTATGTTAACACGACATGTAGCCAGGTTTTATTATTCGTGGCCTTGTATGCAGAAGAGCCACTCCCCGCTATTCGCCTAATAACAGAGGTGTAAACCTCAAATAACTGTTATAGAGTTGGGCTTTATCGATAAACCCGCTATAAATTGTTTTATAAACCCGCTAAAAAACTTGATTTGCATCTTTTGAACGTACAAACGTTTATGCTTGAATATTGTAGAAAAAAGCTTTACACGCCAATTCGACCGGATACTAATTTGGCTCTAAATATATTTACTGAATAGTAAGTCCTTGCGTTTAATCATAAATACTTATAAGTTGTCTAAAAATTACTTTGTAACATATCAAACCAGTACAAGGTTACCAAAAAATATATATTTGCATACTATTTGAATTATATAATTCTGAGTTGAATTATATTATTATACATTATTCTTATTTCTGTCTTCTTCAATGTTGTATGAATACTTTTAAGTCAGGATAGTGCGGTGTTATTATATCTTTGCAAAGGGCTTTAAATTTTCAATTTTTTTTTCATAGCATAAACTACGCTCTTCGGATGCATTTAGTAGTAACTGATTGCTACAATTGGTTAAACTTTTCGTCTCTACATTTGAATAACTTCATCTTCTAACGCACTCTAACTATAAACTATAAGTAACTACAATTCTATTCAAAATCATTTTTTCTCGTCAATTCATTTGATATTTCTTTAATGAACATTTCTAATTATAAACTCAAATTAGCCCATGAAAATCAAATTATAGAAATATGTCCATTCTTTAATTAAAATTACTTAACTTTTAAATTACCTCAACTTTATTCCCAACTGATGGGTAGGTTTGCTTTAAGACCCTGTTCTAGGTAACGACCCATTACATACAGAAGCTACCGAGTACATGTCTTGCAATATTCCTCGGTAATATTCCTCTATACGGCAGCCTAGAACAACTTTATGAGTTTTTCTTTTGCGGATTATACTTTAGTTTATTTTATGAGGATACCTAGTAAAAAACCATACGGAATTTAATAAAAGTCGTATACAAAACGACTATAGGTTATATGGAATATACTATAACTAGACTATAATATAATACCTAAATATTATTTATTCTTACAGCCATAAGCATATGAAGTTTCATAATCTGATATTATAATGGACCTTAAAAACATGACACTACGTTGTTTTTTCTTTTCAATTCAGCTATTAAAGTCGTCGTACTCTTAGGAACTTCCAAATTGATAGTTTCATTTTCCTAATTTAAGAATTCCTCTGTCCAATTTTTGCATCGTAATAAGCGACGGGTGTAGTGCATTGACCCGCGCTGATTGGCTGAATCATTGCAGATGGCCGCGGAGGTTTTGACACGGCTGTAATCTGGCGCGGACCTGATTAACCTTTGTTGTCCTGGTGAATTCTGACCTGCAGTTTATGTGCACTGCTTGCAAAATGTTGGGCAATTGTGTAGCTATTCTATGGATGCATTGAAAGACTCGTGGGATTTTGTTTGCAAAGCGAATTTGGCTTGCAATGGTGACATTTGAAAAAAATAAACGAAATATCATTAGCGTTTACGTTTGGTTTCTCAATTATTTCTGTACTGAATTAGACATAAATGTTTACTCTTTATGTTGCCATAATGGACAAATATCGCATATTGTGACAATTACAGGGACAAAAAGTTAAATAATTCTGTAAAGTAGGTACCCTAAAATTTTATTTGCTTAAGATTCTTACTACCTTGTAAGAATAATAAATATCCTACAAAGACCTCAGAGAAATACAAGTTCGATCCTCGAGTCACAAAACAATGTATGATTTGCAAATCTATCTCGAGATCTAATATGGTTATTTTGTATCCTTTAACAAAAAAGCATAACATTACATGTTATATTAGCTGTCTAGTTTTTATTAAACCAGCTCAGCTTAGTTGCAATTTAAAAAAAGAACTAAAATCTGAGTTAAACAATTTACTTACCTACTTACACGAAGCTCGTAGAGGTAAGTATAGAGGCATAACATCAATAACTCGGGACAGCAGCCGACCGCGGCGGCGGCGCCCCGCGATCGAGGCGTGAATATGGCGTCATTATCTGTAAACAATTTATTTTGTCCGGACCCGAGGACCCTGCAGACGGTACCTTTTGAATTAAATTAATAGTACCCTTGTCAGGCGGCTGCATATTTTATAGTAAACACTGAACTTAGGAATTTTACACAATGGTAGAAAGTTTTTTTATTTCAGGTATCTGAGTCAAAAGAGGTTTTACTTTTTGAGCTTTGATGTTACTCTTAATTGAAACGTGAAAAAGTATTATATTCATATCTCTATTATACATTAAAATAAAATTATCTCTTAATTTTATTTGCTCAAATATGCGGTTGATTAAGTACTTATTTCATACTACGAAATAATGAAATCATTGTAAGGGACAAGACCAAATACCATTCCCTTTCAAACGAATGCGTTGAAGTATTTGAATAAAAAATCATGAAAGTGTGAACACGGTTTTACTTTTCGGGCTCACTTCAGAACATATATGAAAATAAAAGACTAGCAAGGATTTTTATGTAAATTAGGTGCCTTTTGGCATTCCTTTCTGTGTAGGCACCGTGCGAATACTGACTAATGAAACAGAATGGAGTCGATTCTCAAATAATCGATTTTCTTTTATTTGCGATGGCGTTTGTATAAAGAAGTCAGTGGAATGAATAACGAGACAGTATAGGAGATAAGGAATTAAGGCTCCGTCTGATGAGGGTCTAGCGCCACATTTCGCGATACTTTAATTAAGCTCTGACACCTGTAGCTGCGATTATTGGACAAGATACGAAATTATAATAGCAAGCCAGTCAGAATGATAATTATGTTAATTTTATTGCTGGTCCGTTTTAAAATTCTATAATTAAAGTAATAAAAATAAAATTAACTGTGAGATGAAAATATTTTGAATGTATTATCAACTTTTTGCATACTTTGACTATTTCATAATTATTCGAATTGTGTTTATATTTTTTAGTTAGTGAGGTTTATTAAAGGTAACAAAATATTGGTGTGAAACCATATAATAAAAGACAATAATCGATGCAATAAAAGACGACAAAAATAATAGTTCAACACTAAAGACAGATTTGAGATAAAAGTGACATTGTTTTAACAAAATGTCGGCGAATATGAAGAGCTTCAATAGAATACTTTTAAAATCTCTGTTTTGTAAGTATAGCAAATTGTCCGTTCAATATAGAAACTTGAAAACAACACAATACTATATACAAATAAAGTTCCATAATCTATTGCAAACATCTACACAACACAAAACTACATTAACTGAGAAAAAAGACCAACATTTAAACATTATCATCACCACTTCAGAGTAAAAATCTATATGCAAATAATAATACCAGGAAGGACATAAGCGATACATAGTTATATCACAAAACAAAAGAGTCCAGGCCGTTTCTCGTAACAGTAATTGTGAACAATTAACAGGGAGCGTGACAGGAAAGCCAGCGATCGTAGTCAGATCGCTATCGTATCGTGTTTCTGCACTTTGCATTACGTAATACTGCTGTTGGACGATCTACGGCATAATGCGGCAAACTGGCAGCATTAACTTTGGAATTTTTGTATTAATATACTAAGAGTTCTTAGCATTTAACTGTAGTTAATTAAATAGATTCAATAGAACACTTAATATACCTATTACCTATACTAACAGTTTATTCGAACGAAACTAACGAATAGGCATTGCGATACAGTAGTTATCAATTCAATGTAGAATATCTTAATCAAATAAGGTATTATTATATTCATAAAATTTATAATAACAGCTTTATCAGAAATTATTTTATTTCGTCTTTAAGTACCTATGGCTTATATAATTCACAGGTTTTTAATTTTCTAAGGGAATTTCTAATCGTAGATATTTCTAAAGGATCTATCTATTCCATCTCTCTTTTTGCAGCATATAAACATATAATAAACTGTTAATATAGACGTAAGTACTTTATCGTTCTAGTAACACATATTTCTTGTTATATACAATTTTCAAGCGCCACTGATTATCATCGAACTTATCAATAACACTCATTATCACTAAACTTATCAGTGATAATAATTACGGTTAGTAGTCTATGAACTGCTACTAAATAGTTACAAGATGTGCTATCATATTACAAACTGATGCGTGACCGCGCATTGATGCTAAGGCCACAGCGATGCATGCGCAAGCGCAAGCGCCAAGCAAAGCTTGTTCCTTCAGCATGTTCGACCTTGAAAACTTTTAGTGCAACTGAATTAATAGCTTAAGGCGGCACATTGAAATGTTTTTTCTTGAACTGTTAGCACCTTTACACGCCGATATAAAATCGCGTATTGCATGGTAATCGCGACCATCGACGCCTCTCAGATATTGAAATCGTTTCAAAAATCGATAAAAAATTTATGGTACCTAAGTATCTTCTATGTAAATTTTGAGCAACCAAATTTCGAACAATTTCTAGGCATAAAGATTTCATAACAAAAAGTTATTTTTTTAGACGTGTTTTAGAACAAAAAAAACTAGCGAGTCAAAATCATTAAATCATAGGTACATGATTTAATGACAAAGTACCTATTCGCACTGTAGTATTCATTCTGAATAGTTAATTTACGATCGTACGTACGTTGTAAAACTAATTCGCTCAGAGTGCATTAATAAACACGCATCACTTTGTAGCTAACAAGTGTATCTTTATACGTAATTGTATTAATTGCGTGCATAAAATCTTCCATCCGCAGTGGGTTGTGAAGCTGGGTTTACATGAAAAAATTAAAATTTTTAATTGACTTTTCAAATGAAAAAATTATAGCTTCTACAGGTCTTTATTAGTATGAAAAATGCTTAATTGAATAGGTACTTACATTTATTTATTGTAGAGTAAGGTATGTGAGGTGTTTCTCCTCAGCTTGACTTGATAGAAAGTGAAGGTGAAAAAAAAGTTACATGTAAGATACACCTGTCCATGCGGTGCCTATTAAATAAACTTTATTAATCATTTGAGTCGGTTACGATACAAATAGTTGTCCCCTAATATATCTTGGCCTAAAGCACAATGTTAAAGGTGGTCAAAGGCAGCATTTCTGTCTCCTTTTTCATTTTAGTACACGAAAAACCTGAAACCCTAAACTTAAGAGGACCTTTTAAAATATCAAAACCACTTTGTAACAAACAATAAAAAAACTGTAGGTAGATATAAACCAAGCTTAACACAGCTATTGGCGACGCCCGACGACCTAATGGGTCGCGTAAAATAGCTGATTTCATTACTAGTGCTCAGCAAACGGCTGTTTTAATAAATTACAGCCATTACGATTATTGTTTTTAATCAAGATCTGCAGTAGCACACTAACTTTAAATGATGGTATAACAGAGTGTGTTTATCCTAAGGGAAATGCGATGAAGTGTGCAATTGTACAAGTTAAGTTTTAAAGTAGATCCCCGGAGCAATCTTTTAACGTACCAAATTATATTTATAGCGTATGATTATTTTAAAAATATATAATTTTATCTGTCATAAAAATATACCCATTATAATCGTTTTTGCTATTTACCTACCTTGTGTTTAATGGTTTACCTAGGTTAACAGAACCGAAGTCTTTTTCACTGTGGTAAATAAGTGAACAATTTGCCTCTCTTCTACGTACCTGTCATTGATGTTTATTTTAAAATTGAGGTTCACTGTTAATAGAAATAATCTTGTTGGCATATAAAGTTTCCGATTTTAAGAGAGATATAGAATTATTAAAAACGTAAGCACAACAAATCTTCAAGCAATTCATGCGCCATTTTCTGTTTATAAAAACTCTGTTTGAAACAATATTTTTTACATATATTTTCGCCAAAAGCTCACAGAGTTTGCAAAACTGTCAGTCTGTACTTTATTATTCACACTTCTTTCGTCTGATATTGAAAGTTCCAAGTACCACCACGTTCTACTGAGAGCGCCGCAACGAGCGACGCGCATCATGCGCGTGGGCTCTTCCACGAAAACGTATTTAAAAACAAAGTAAACGTTTAATAACGAGGTTTATTTTTACCGCGGAATTCTTACAGATATGTCTTTCTTGAATAAATAATATAATAACAAAAACAAAAAGGAATGACACTAATTTGTTTAATCAACTTATTCTGTTCTTTTCCTCAAAAGTGAAAGACTTGTGCGTAGGTGGTCCCAGTTTCGTTAATCGTTTCATATTTCTGAAGATTATGTTAATGTCTATTTTATGCAAATTCCGTCGTAAACAAAGTTTATGCAAAGTAATTACCAATATTGGATTTCATTCGCAGAAATACTAGACATTTTATTTTATTTGAGCTGCAGTGTGGCTGTTAATTTAAGTGAACTCTAGCTTCGAAGTATGTAGCGGATTTCTTTTATCCGTTTAGCGGGGCGAGCACAGAACTTTAACGATTCGTATGACAAAGTTCTGTGTCCACACCGCAGATTAGGTCCACTAATCTGACATCAACAATCCATTAAGCCAGTTGTCTAATATATTTACTTTTGCGTTTCTATTTCATGCAACTTCTAATATCTTTCTAGACCCACGTGGCTATCCTCCGCGATATTCTGATTTATTTATTACCTTACTATTTACGAATGGAAATGTATATCAGTATTAAAGATACATAATATGATGTATCCAATTCTGTTTAAACAAGTAAATAGGTGAGTCATATTTACTATGAACACATTATTTTAATTAAATACAGCGATTTCCTTAGCGGCAAGGTAGTATACCGCCTATATTTGCAATTAGGTATGTATGGAAACATGGAGCAAGCATCTGTGCGCGCACGCACGCGGACTGCGAATGCACGTTTGGGGGACATCTCCATAAATAGTTGATTGTCGACCGGCGACAACGACGCGACCCTTTAAGAGTTTAATGCACCTAAAAATGGGTGTACAGCCTAAGCCTTATGGTTCATTTGACATTCATACACTTTTATTTATTTATTTAACAATTTATGTACACACAGTTGAGATACAATTAAGAGACAATGAATAAAAATAAGTATAAACGTACAGCTTATCTCTTACGAAATTTCTTACAGCAGACCCATGACTGGAGAGTTTGGTTTGAAAAGCAATAATAGTGTGTACTAAATATACATACATATGAATTAATATACATACATATACATATTATTATATATACTTTATACATATACATACATTATTTTATATATCTTAATATCATATAGATATTAATGTGGGTAACATAGCTCACAGTAGCGAATAGTAGTGATCTTTGACTTTCTTTTTAAAAATAGATATCGTTTTAGACTCACGAATTACATGAGGTAACGAATTCCACAATCTGACTGCATGGACAGACAAAGAGTAGGAATAATAATCGGTTTTATGAGAAGGCATATGTAAAAGAGTACGCACATGTGCTCTACATGGCGTATCCTGAGAGTGAGAGTATGAAAACCTTTCACGCAAATAGAGAGGAGTAAGTGGGTTATTAAGGATATTAAAAAGGAGGCAAAGGATCCTAGTGTTACGCCGGTGCCGAATCGGAAGCCATCGAAGTTGCCTGCGATATTCAGAAACGTGATCGAATTTCCTCAACTTTTATGTATTTTCATATTTAATTATATTCATATTGCTTCCATGCTGAACTGGGAGCGAAATAAAATTATGGAATGTACCAGATGCTTCTCTTCCCGGGCATACTTTAAAAGTCAGTTAAGGGACAGAGGTTTTATCGGCATTTTTGTGGGCGATAGGCTGATCCCCTGTCACTGTAATAGCCTCTCTTCATCATTATAATACCTCATTGGTCAAACGTGACATCAGATGGTCTTATAACCTCGTGTGTTCTGCCTACCCCATAAGGGATACAGGCGTTAAGTTACGTACCTATGTATGTATGTTATATTCATAGTTTTGTGTTTTAATAAATGTCAATGAACTTCAAAATACTTTAAAATGTTAGTTTTACAATTACAATTTAAGTAGTATTGAAAAAGAATCAGACACGAAATATGTTTTTCTGTAAGTGTCAATTGAGTCTTAAATAATATTTATAAAGAAATTTGCAGTACCTATGTATAGAGATTGTATCTCTTATTTATTAATAATATCTAGCTTTGCAACTTTAAGATAAGAATCATACCAGATTAGTCAACTTCTCGTTTAAAATAAACAACATTAATAATCGGTACAAAAATTTTAATTACTAATATTTTATCGAGGTATAAACATTCATAAATCCTCAGTTTCTTTTACGCTTCTAACATTCATATCAGACGTTTTCAACGTTACGCATTTACTTACTTTTTTTTTTCTTAGATACTTACTGCCATTGCATTGCTTAAGAGTGCACATTAGAAATATTAAAAACCCCCAACAATCACACCAACTACATGGCCTTAAAGTAAGCGAAGCTTGTGTTATGAGATACTATTTTTTTTATGTTGTAAGGATAGGACGTTTGTCTTCCATGCCGCCTGATGGAAAGGAAGTTATATAGCGAACTAGGGGGGAACCTAAAATATAAATAGGTAGATAAACACCCAGACATTTTTTTTCCTTGTTCCTGGCGGGAACGAACCCGCAACCACTGGCGTCTGAGGTAGATAGGTTTACCCCATCGCCAAAGTAGTCGTCACACTAATTGATTACAGTCCTAAAATACTAATTAATATAATAGTTACATCACTAACTATTATTATAGTATCATAATTTTGAAAAATCTTACAAAAAAAATATCAACTAGCTTTAGTGACTTAAATAATGAAATCGCTCTATGAACGGAGTACAAATTAAAAAAAAACCTCAATAAAGGGAAATTAAAAGCAAAATAGCTAAAAACAGTTTTTGATATTCTTTGTTGTGCAAAACAGAGTTAAATGCTTCAAAGCGGAAGGCTGTAGGGAAGCTGCACAGAAGCACTCTTGCAGTAATTAACGCGGAAGAGGTAGAACAAAGATCCTGCTTACATTAAATGCAGCTCTGAAAATGTTTATGATTGAGTTACTTTGACATGGCGATAGATACAAAAAGAAAACTATGAAGTTAATTAATGATACCTGCAGGTAAAAGATTTTGTGTAGTTGCGTATTAAAGTTACTGTTTCGTTACTATTTTGGATTATTGTTACATTTCTCATTTCGCGCGATTCAACTCGAGGAGCTCATAAATCCGTGAAATATTTAGTTGAAACGAATTGTACGGTACCAACAAATTCCTGAACTTATATAAGTTTTGATTTGACTGTTATCGTTTTTTCTTGCTTCGAAATAAGGAAAAAATGTGGAAAATATCGCACATGTTAGGTGTTACTTCAAAAATAATGAGGCAAAGACAAAAAAATAAAAAATTATATATATAATAATGTATGCCATAACTTGCAGCCTCACATTTTACAGCGCACTAAAATATGTATAAGAATACCTACACTGAAAAAATTTCGCATGTAAAAATAACTAAGTTTCGGTTGATTTTAACAAAGCGTCTTTGTCAATATACAACCTGCAAAGTTTGTTGCTAAAAATAAATAAGTCAAGTTTGCTATTCTTACTTGATCAGAATCAACCGAGTAAATCGGTTAAAATTGTTTGCTTAGAAATAACAAAGTAAGCTTGATTATTATTACAAACAAAATGTTTGCAAACGTAGCCAACTTTACTGTTTATATTGACAAACTTTCTTGGATAGTTATAGCCAACCTTCTTGGTATTTGTAACCGTTTTGCTAGGTAGCCCCAACAGACTTTCTCTGCAATGTGAGTTGTTTAACTCTGTAGCCACAGCCAACCTACTTGGTATCTGCAATCGTTTTGCTAGGTAGCCACAACAGACTTTCTCTGCAATGTTAGTCATTTAACTCTGTAGCCGCAGCCAACCTACTTGGTATCTGCAATTATTTTGCTAGGTAGCCACAACAGACTTTCTCTGCAATGCGAGTCACTTAACTCTGTAGCCACAGCCAACCTACTTGGTATCTGCAATCGTTTTGCTAGGTAGCCACAACAGACTTTCTCTGCAATGCGAGTCATTTAACTCTGTAGCCATAGCAGACTTTCTCTGCAATGTGGGTAAAAAAAAACTAAAAAAATACTGTTATTGTTCATTTATTATTTATTGTCATATAATCACAAAAGAACAGTCTCAAATTTTACAATACTAAACCCAAATTACAAAGTAGGCACAGTCAGCATTAGCACAGTACAGCAGCATAGGCACAGTAGGCACACAGGATTTGATCAGGCAACTTTCCTGCCAACCTGGTGATTAAACCTCGTGAAGATTCCACAATCTTGCTATGGAAGTACACCGATGCCTTTTCTTGTGGGAATACTCTAATAATTTCGTGTACCCAATTTGCATAAATGGTACTCCTTATTGCATTTGACGGATGATTGCTCAAAATGTAGGTTCCGATGAGCCTTACCAATCTTATTCTTGCCGTATTATCCAACGGAATATGTGTATCTAAATTTAATAAACCTCTTCCTTCAAGGGTACTATTTAAAAGTAACGGTAAATCCTGAAAAACAGAAATAAATAAATTATAATTTCTACTCATTCTACCTATTTTATAATAATTTTTCTATTAAAAACGAGGCACTATCTGCCGACATACAGGTATCTAACCTGGTTCGGCTGCAGATTATATAACTTGACACAACTTTTTGTAACATCTAACTTGTAAACTGTTGTATATGTTATATTATTTTGGTACAATAGATCCGTTGATCCATGACTTACGGGACACCCTGTATATAAGAAAAATCTGTTTAATTTTTTTTTTAACAAATATGGAACAGTAGATTTTTTTCAGGATTCAAAGTTGATTCAAAGTGGTATACCCTTCATTTATTTTTAATTGACTTTTTACATCTTGTATGAATGATGATAAATAGAGATATATGTATAGATAGTACCTAATTATAGTTCTGAAGAAATAT
The DNA here is from genome assembly GCA_944452665.1 of Stenoptilia bipunctidactyla. Classification (NCBI taxonomy): domain Eukaryota; kingdom Metazoa; phylum Arthropoda; class Insecta; order Lepidoptera; family Pterophoridae; genus Stenoptilia; species Stenoptilia bipunctidactyla. The sequence continues at coordinate 11,547,605 of OX101723.1, read as the reverse complement.
TACAATACATACGATAATGTTAATTTTGTTCTCTGATGGAATGGTTATTGTGATAGGTGTCTTGGGTGCGGGTGAGCTTGAAGCTTGAGGACGTGCATCAGAGTCAACCGGATATGTCAGCAAGTCAGACATAGATAAGTTAAAGCTTGAAACATCACATGCCTGTAAATTGAATGATTAATTAAGACAACAGTATACAGATAATTAAAGCAGATTAAATTTTTGAATTGTTAGTGACTTACTTATCATCGGTAATAGGACGCATAGTCTTTTTATGTATTTTTAATTTTTTTGAGAATATGGCATGATGGCTAATTTTAGGAAATAGCTCCTTTAGGTCAGATTCCTGGAGTAGTGATAGAGATGTAATTGCATTTTCTGTAATTAAATAACTGATTTAAGAAAAATGATCATCAAATGTATCAAATAAACAAAATGTATATTAATAAAAACTACTTTCCTCCTCTTTTTTGAAGTCTTTACTCATATTATAAAGAGGAAAGATTTGTATTTTTGTATGTTTGTAATGAATAAACTCAAAAACTACTAGAATGATTCAAAGATTCTTTCACCATTAGATGGCTACATTAACCAGAAGTAACATATTTTGCTAAGAAACTCCCACGGGATCAAGAGCTACGCGGGTCAAACCGCGCAAAGCCGCTACTCAGCTGTAAATTAAAGACACAACGGCATATCAGTGGCAATAAACCAGTATAAGCTAGTCTCACATAGAAGGTATTGAAACCCTCTACGGCGGCGCTACCTTGGCTCAAGATCACGCGTTCACTGGTCACTGGTGTGCGATTGTACGGTCTCTGTCTAATAAAATATATAAGATAAAAATTAAATACATAAACGAACTTACCTTTCAACACTTCTATATATTCTTCCAGACTCAAGGCTTTCAGCAGATTTTGTACTTCTTCATCCATTTACATTAAATCACCTGACTATAAAAAAAATACGACGCTGTCGGGGCCGCCGCCGGCAGCGTCTTTAGGAATAAACAGTAGGTTCAGGCACAAAGCAATAGCATAATGGTACCTAATCAATCAACTTCGTTTTATAGGTAACACACTCCTTTATGCGTCGTCGCACTCACTTAATTAAATTATTAAACTTTCGAACGAAAGACTGTTAGTTTGCGGCACGCACATAACTCTAGCGCTGACCGAAACGTGGAGGGGATATCTGCGCATCGGCGGCTCCACCGGCAGCCAGAATATTTACTTATGAATATTTAAACAAGTACTCTGTTAAAAATAACTAACTAAATAGCAAACAAAATAGCTAACTCCACCCTGCTACCAATAAATAAGTGTACTCGGTTAAATACTAATGAGTGTTCTTTTGTATTAGCAAAGCTAAGTGGTTATTAGTAGTCAAGTACTGGTTATTTAAGTTTAACCGTGAGTGGTAACGGTTAATATTACACGAATTACTCTGTTAAAGCTTATTGAGTGAACTTATTAAAATTTAAACAATTTTGTAAACTGTATAATTTGTAGATTGAGTTATTTGTATTTAATGAGCAGTATGGTGTTAATAAACAAGTGAATTTAGCCATGTTTACGTATATATTATTAACCAAGTTTACTTCCATCATTTTCCACGAGTCTTGATTAAAAATAAACAAGATCCTTTTAACAAAGCCAAAAAGGTACTTTGCTAACTCCTCATTTTTTCAGTGTACGATTCAAGGCAAGCTTTAACAGAGAAACTGTTCATCTGCAAGAAATACACTGCTACGTCGTCGCTTAGAAACGAATATACCATTGAGAAATAATACCAACAAAATTTCTCAATGTGGACTCATTTTGCAGTAGAAATCATCTTAAATCTCTTCTATTATTTTCAACACACTTGCTCGTAAAGTGAGCCTTATTCTATTGAATTTAGAACTATAAACTGGGCTATAAGTCACGCGTGCATAATATATTATACCCTAGTGCATAATAAAATGAATCCTACAAAGTTGAATTGTACCTTTGTGCAAATTACATGCGAGTTAACAGAGCATATTTTATTGATCCGGGTTATACATTAAATATTTTCAGAAACAACAAAGAGGTTTTATACCACATCAAATCCATATACATTTTTGAAATGTTTGCGCCTTATATTAGTAAAACAAATATGTATATCAAACAAATTGTTCACAATTTACAATAATTTGTTATAAAATATTTGCATTTACCACTCCAAATCAAACATTTTCACGTAAAATAGGCTGTATATATATACAGACATTGACACATTTGGCAGAAAAAAAAACCTACGCGCATGCGCGAGGTTCGGCGCCATTTTTCAGTCACAATTCACAGCTTTGTTATGAAGTGTGTTTGTTATTTTATGACCACGTATGTCTGTCTTTTACTCACAAGTGTGTTGAAAAACGTCGTATGTAACTCGTGAGCGTTGCTAATTACAGTAAGCTAATTAATTAGCAACTTCGCTCACTTGTTACATAATATACTATTAATGGTCTGGGCTGATTCCAGAAATTATATTATGTGCATAAGTCTTAGGAAATCAAAACTTTACACCTTTACGCTTAATCGTTGTGAAAGTCAAACAAAAATCAAAAGAATCAAATTTTTTACTTAAATATCACCAACATGTTCATATCTATAAATAAATTTTAAATAATTCTCTAAGAAAACGTAACTAAATTATGTTCATTACTGTAAATCGATTGGTTAGATACGGGTTATCGATTTTATTACAAAAAAACATCAATAAACACTCGTGTTGTTAAAGTACACGTTAGATAGAACTAATAGTCCGCAATCATGCTAATGGTATTGAGTGATTTAATTAATTGAAGGAATTATAGATATTACTAAACCTATGAATACTGTATAATAATGCTACAAGGATGAAGCCAATCTTGTGTAATTAGCATTCTTTAACATATTACGTCTTTTAAACCACTTGTTTTTGATGCTGAGAGCTATCAAAACAAACATAGAGACAATTTCATTCATAAGATTTTTTCAATCAATAATTACTTCCCTCACGTAGGTACCTACGTATAGTACCTATAGATATACACGTATAGAAAAGATTAAATGGTTCCTAGTATAGGTACTATACACACAGGTGTTTAGGTATAGAATTCTGGCAATTATAGAATCCTTTTTGTAATTTTGAATCTCTACTGAAATTATTACTTTCCATTTACTGACAAGTTTTCGGCAGTATTTTAACCAGAGTTCATAAATATTTTAAACAGGTACACTTAAACATATTATTTTTCAACAAATTTGCTCGTAAAGTGAGCGTTATTCTATCGAATTTAGAATTATAAACTGGGCTATAAGTCATGCGTGAATAATATATTATACCCTAGTGCATAATATAATGAATCTTACAAAGTTGAATTGTACCTTTGTGCAAATTACATGCGAGTAAACAGAGCATATTTTATTGGTCCGGGTTATACATTAAATATTTTCAGAAACAACAAAAGAGGTTTTATACCACTTCAAATCCATATAAATTTTTAAATGTTTGCGCCTTATATTAGTAAAACAAATTTGTATATCAAACAAATTATTCACAATTTACAATAATTTGTTATAAAATATTAAAATATTTGCATTTACCACTCCAAATTAAACATTTTCACTTAAAATAGGCTGTATATGCTATACAGACATTGACACATTTGGCGGAAAAAAAAACTTACGCGCATGCGCGAGGTTCGGCGCCATTTGTCAATCACAATTCACAGCTTTGTTATCAAATGTGTTTGTTATTTTATGACCACGTATGTCTGTCTTTTACTCACAAGTGTGTTGAAAAACGTCGTATGTAACTCGTGAGCGTTGCTAATCACAGTCTCGGCTCATTATTAATATTACAGCCTCGACTGTAATTAGCAACTTCGCTCACTTGTTACATAATATACTATTATGGGCGTTATCGAAGTGAGTCGCTGCGAGGTTCTAAAAACCTCAAAGTTCCCATTTTTTGCTGCGAAGTTTCAGCGTAATGAGTTACCATTACTACGGTCTTGTTTTTTTCTAAATGACTTACTTAGGAAACAGACACTGATTTATAGAAGAAAAATAAAGGGGAATGCAACGAAAGACTTAATTACAAATCGATGATCGCCATCTGGCTGTTTCCGCTCGTATACAGGGTCTTTTATTTAAGGTTTGCGTTCTTTAATTAAAGAGAATTTCTATTACGAAATATTTCAACAAAGTAAATACGAGAGGATTTTGTTTCAGAACTGTTGCCTCTCGTTATATGAGGACATAATAACACTCATATGTAGAATATCATCCACCCACAATATCTTCAGATCTTATGAACATATGGTGTAGGGTCCTTCGAATAGAACAGAGTCCTCTCTGTCTAACCAAACGTGGCAATAATGTCACAGTTTGGCGCCTTTAGAGGCTGGCTTTGTCCAGGAGGAATTATAACGACTAAGGAGACACAATGATACTTAACTAAATGTTTAAGGAATAATAAAAATCACAAAAATAAACAAGGAAAATTAGAAATACATTAATAACCAATTTTACTTTGAAATTCTTGCTGTGGAAATACTTGCACATTTAATTGATCATCATAAATTTTAAGTTTATAATCGGATTAAATAGAAGCTGAAGCTTATTGCTCGTGGGTAAATTGAATTATTAACACAATGTAATCAAATTTAATAAGCATATCCCTACATACACTTTGTGTCCGATTATTCATCCGACTCGAATCGTTCGTGCAAATATTGACCCAGTATTATAAATGGTTGCCCTATTATTCATTACATAAGGACTTATTTCGTTCAGCAACTGTCATATAAGTACAAAATGTAGGAAGTGGCTTAAACTGGAAAATAGCGTATCGAACTGTTGGACATTATTGTTATTTATTACAGGCTCTGCAGGATTTTACGTTTATTTTGGAAAGCGATTTTTCACAATCCTTGTTGTTGCTTTAGTTCAAGCAGGCCTATTTCCAGTAAAATTGATATTACGTACACAATATTGCAGTATCATGTTTGAAACATGAATATTATAATTTATGCGTAATTAATAGTCTGCATACACGCACGGCAACACTAAAGTTTAAAGTATATTGGCGCAGACAGCGAGGGTCCCGGCGACGCCGCTGCCGCCGCCGCGTCTGCCCGTGAGTCAGACGGAGTACCATGCCCGCCCAGCAACTCGATCCTCAATCAGTACTCGTTTAACCCAATGAAAGGACAGGCAACCCTTGTGTAACTCGATTACCACTCACTTGATTCGCCTCGAAGCTCGCCACTTGATACGGCATGAGGGTTTCACAATAAACAAAGTCTGCGACTCAACTTTCATTTGTCAATTTAATGATCGCGATCGCTCGGCGCGGCTACAGTTGATCCAATTGGACTCGATACTCGCATATGTGGCCGGAAATATCGAACGCTCCAAAGTGCACTAGATTTGATTGGGCGAAAATTGTTCTCGATGCACTTTCGGAATACGGGCATCCCGCAGAGACAATTGAAATAAAACATCAATCAGACTATATCCATGAATGTCGCAAGTAGGGCACAGCACTGCAAGCGATTGTGGACCTTACGTCTGAATGGTATATTTGACTTTTCGCTGCCTCGAGGTGTAATCGTGTCGTTTCAATTTGCAGTGTAGTGCCTGTTTCGTACCGCAGAAGGGTTTTTTTGTTCGACAAAGAGTTTTATTTTAAATCTGCGGCTCTAACGAAGCGTGGTCTTGTTACAGAGGACGTGTGCAGCTGTCGCTTGGTGGTTTACTCGCGTTGAGCTGATGTTCCGTAGGCGACCGTTTCCGGAAAGCCTCTAACCTATTTACGAGTGAGTGGGTAAATTGGCAAGTTTGTACCGATCAATTTGAAAATAAATGTTTGATGTCTGTGTTCAATATGAATTTAAAGACAAAGAGAATATGAACTTAATGAGGCGGAAAAAAACAAAATAAAAAGAATAGGGCTTAAGATAGCTTTAGTAATCAAACAGTATAAAAAATAGTTTTGACAGGTCCTTGTAAGAGCGAGTCACGGACATAAGTCACTGCAGGCGTCGGCGCTGGAGGACGGTGTAGACGCATTGTTCTTGTGCCGCATACATTACTGCACATTCCCTCACATGAAACCCGTTTTGGCCGGTCGCCCGCGCCGCGTCTTGTTGTTCCTTGGCAAATCCGCGTGGCCGATCGTTTTTTTGCAAGTTCGATCGTCAAAAAAGCGCCGCCGCCGGCTCGGATGCCGCAGCATGCGACGGCACCCGATTCGATCACTATTCAAAACTTGTTTCTGGCTACAATGATAGGATTTCGTACCTTTTATATGCAGATTCCGTTTGCATGTGTAATCTTTTCAAAAAAAGATTCTCTGGCTGTCATTCAAAGAGGTTATTCAAGTAGGCGCTTCAGATAAATCACAGTAGTGTCGAACGAGTTCCAGGAATTATTCGTGTTAATTTATGTAGAGCTCCAATGGCCGGCTTGCGCGAGCGCATACAGTAATGTGTAAAGTTGCAAACATGTGCGCAGATATTCTTTAAATACTTTATGTATCCGCTGCGGTAAGTGCATTCTGTTTATGTTTGGTGTTGTTTGAACACGTGACAATAATATTCTAAATATAAAAAACTATTAAAATTAATTGGTATTAGCAACAGTATGGATTTAAAACAAAAATATACAAAGAAACACCATGAATTACGGATGTTTGAAATAAGTAAAGTAACGAGAGTTTTAATGGCAAGGCGTTGCTAATTCGAGTGCGCGGGCGCGCCTCGTCGACGGAATTAGAAGGTGCGCTCGCCACACCGTCTGCTCGCTCTGCATAACCCTACATACTCTTGCGACGATTGACTTGTAAGCTAACGAACTGTTTGTTTTTGTTTCAGGTAATGTATTCGTTCAGCGGCCATTCGCTCCGGATTTTCTTAGTGAATAAAAGGGAGGTTTGAGTAACAAGTTCCGTAGTTATTTCTGGATGCTTTTTGCAGTACAGCTGCATCGTTGAGTCCTATTCTGTAAGTTTTCTTATCATTTAAATATGATATAATTAAGAAATATAATCTCAATTCACTTTTGTGTGAAACGTTTTGTGAAGAAGTGCCTCTTTAAGCTCTCGTAGTTAAAGATATAAATGTAGGGTTTGTTGTGAGATTGACTTACTTACAATCCCCAATTTCAATCAGTCTGTCTATTGCGTTTGATTAAGGTCTTAAAACCCAACCACGGTACTTGTGTCTAAGAACGACTATCTAAAATAGCAGTCAAAAGTAGTTAAGAACGCAATAAAGAAATAAATTCCTATTTCAAGTACACGAAGAACTTTCGATTATTGTATAAGGAGTAGTTGAAGAATGCAACTTTACTGTTTATGCCAGCACTTTCCCGTTCGTTTCCTTAAAAAATGTGGTTCACTTAGCGAGCTGTCTGGTCCGAGGGCGGGGTGCGGAGAAGGCCGGGGGGGGGGGAAGAGTGAAAGGGAAACATCCAACTAAGGCTACTTGTCTGCAATCGATGACTCCATACATGGCTGAAAACTGATGCATGAGGTCTTACGCCAGCCAGCAAGTAATTAACGTTAACTTAGGTTAGCTGACTGCTTGAATTTTAATGTAATTAAGCTCATATGTGCAATTATCGACTTGAAGTTATAAGTTTTATGGTTATCGATAGGGATCCAGTTTTGTGTTTCGACGTTTATTGAATTTAAATTAAAAAAATATATGGGTATACTTCGATAAAAGCAAAAAGCAGGAAACTTTGTCGATATAAAGTTAGTTGCACTTAGTGGTCTAAAACTAACTTGAAAACTATGTGCTAAATTGTTTATGGAACAGACTTTTGATATGAAAAAAATAATAGCATATTTATTTATTTATTTATTTACTCTTCATTGTACAAACACAAAATAAAAAAATAAAGGACAATAAAAAAGAAAACACAATCGGCGGCCTTATCGCTAGAAAGCGATCTCTGCCAGGCAATCAAAAATAGTACTCTTGAAAAATTTCATTTCTTGTCTATACCAAGAATTTCCATTTTCCCCATGGGACGTTACGCGGGTAAAACATCGCGAAGCTGCTATCAATTTGAAGTGTCTATCTAGCCTATAATAAAGTAATTAAGTTGCTTGTGGAAGCATTAAATGTTTATATCGAAAGCTGTTATAGTATTAAGCAAGTAAGATTTGGACAGCCTCCGTGGTAAAAGTGGTCAAGTGTTTGGTTACAGCGTGAGTGGTCTTGCGTTAGAGTCCCAAGCGGGCCAATTTTTTTTATAAACCTTTCTGAATTGGCCTGGATAAATATTAGGATACGCCCTAGTTGCGCTGTGTAGTCTCGATACAATAAAAATAAATAAATAAAACAAAATCCCCAGACAATAACACCAAATACATGGCCCCAAAGTAAGCATAGCTTGTGTTATGGGATACCATGTAGCGAACTAGGGGGGAACCTAGAATATAAATACATAAATAGATAAACATCCAGACTCGGAACATTTTTTTGTTTTTCCGTGCGGGAATCAAACCCGTAACCACTGGCGTCTGAGGCGGACCCCATCGCCAAAGTGGTCGTCAAAGTCTCGATAAGACAAGCTTATATAAAAGCTTATTTGGGGCCATATGGTTGTGTGTTTGGTTAATACAGGTCTTTCCTAGGCCCGTGTGCTTTCACCTTCGACCTCATCTTCACTTTACATCAGGTGAGGTTGAGGTTAAACGCGAGCTTAGTCTGTTATAAAAAATATATATATTTACAGCTACAATTCATGCCTCCACTCAACAACTTTTTAGAAAATTTAACTGAAACACGTTTCTTATACTATTTATACTTTTACTATATAGAAAAACTGAAAAGTTTTTTAAGTAAATAGAACGACTTGTCAGACATTTGCCTTTAGGTCAACCTCTTGAACTTTTTGCACTGAGTTAGTTTTTATTTAAAGTTAATGTCGGTGAAAACTTCAAGTGTGGCGTTCAGTCAGATATATGTATGTACAAAGTAAAAATATATGTTGGAGTTTTATTATCTATGATCTTATAATGCCCTTAAAAAGGAAACATATTTTATTTTAGACAATATTATCAAAATTGACGTATTTTTCAGAACCAAGATTCAAAGTTCTAAAAAGTTGTTTCTCAGGAAAGCAACTTTGAAATTGAATTTACATAAGTATGGTAACTGTTCCCCATTTTAATTAAAATTCAAAATTGATAACCAGACAGAACTTGTAATATGGAAGCCAGATAACGAAATCTTTTGATGCTTTTCTGTTGTGAATAGAAATATATATCCATAGAAAACACTCTGATCCAGGACAAATATCTCTTGACAACGACCACTCTCATATCGCCTACTGCACAACGTTGGCCGAAATAATTTTCAAAATCGACCGCAGCACTTATGTGCAAATTGTATTTTTTAATTTATAACTTAAGTTAAAAGTACTTCTGAGTATAAATAATGTTATTTTTTTATTTTAATCCTCGAAATAATATTTTTGTTTGCTTCACTAAATAATCATGACAAAAAGAATTGAAATCCAGCGTAACATCCAAATTCCCCGATGCATTTCGTGCCCAGTGGAAATTCCTGCATAATGGCAACACATGAATTACAGCCGGGCTGTCTACCAGGCGCGCATAAAGCTTTTACAGTAACTTGGCATCGCGGGCCCACTGCGATTGTTTCCTACTACATAAATAATCGCCGTAGCGCCGTAGCGCTGACGTCGCCGGTCGTAGTCCGTAGACTGTTCGATCGATTCCATTTATCGTCGTTCTTATAAATATTGCATTAACTTATAACTGACAATTGACCTTTGGGTAACTTCGTTAGTATGGAATAGATAATCTACTGTTATTCGTTTTGTTCGTTTTAGAATGGTTTTATACATAAGGAATATTTTAAAAGGCAACAAAAAGCTTTATTTGAGTAAATATGTTGATATGAATAAAAACTTTAAAATACCAAAAAAAATTTGTTTATGAGAGCGCTTAGAGATGAATATGCCATATTTTTCAAATCTAGTCTTGGTTTGAATAATATAATAACTTTTAAGTAATTTAATGTACAGTGTGTTATCTCAGTTGTGTTTTAACAAACGATTTTAGATCGTATAGTGTAGGGCTTAATTAGACGACTTACCGAATAATACCGAAACAGTTTCTATTTAGTCCGCCTTGCTCCGTATTCAATCTTACCATCACTTACGTAAGGTTCTGGTCAAAAGCGAATTAGGTCTTAAAAAAGTCTTTTTATAAAGGGTAGTTTAATCTAAAGTAACCAGGAAGTACAAAACTGGAGAACTCGCTCAAAGCTTCAACATAAAAAAAAGATTAGTATTACACCTAATTATGTATAACCTACACTCGTATATTATCTTAAGTTGATATGATTTACGATTTTACGACGTGGGCGTATTGGTTTTAGGTTACATTTTCTATCGCCGTCAAAACATTAAATACCCATTATCACTTGTTTCCGTTAGATTTTATGTATAAACAAGTTTGTCTCTGACACTCGTTTAAAGTTGTAGGTATTTGGAATAAATTGGATCGTTTACTTAATCTCCGCCAGACGTTTTACTGCCTAGTTTATTTTGCATTGATGTGAATGAGATGAAACTTTTTATAACGTTGATTGCTTTTTATCTGTCTAAGGCGAAGTAAAGAGGAGGGTTATAGTTTTAAATGTAGTGTTTTTATTTTTTCTAAACTACTTATCATATTTTGACCACTTTGTTATCATTGTACACTTGTAAGTTGTACACTTGTTCAATGGTATTTGCTAAACTTATCACTTTAATTTAATAAAGTGACATCTAAGGAATTTAAAGTGAGAGATTTTTAGCTACGGTCGTACCTATTGTTTTATTTAATTTATCTTATATTTTGGATCAAATTGAGAATTATTACAACTTAGCTTAAACAGTTGATTTTAGTAGTTTTCAAATAAACACTTCTATTTGATGGTGACAAGAAACGTCGGTCGCTGTGAATTATAGACCTTCATGATGTGACCCGTTATTGTGTTCGACTGAAGTTGGCTTCGTTCCATACGTTTATCCGGAACACAGCTTTGCCTGCTTAAAGTTATTATTGCCGTTAAACGCAGAAGGACTGCTATACTGCCACTGTTACAAACTTTAAAAAAATGGAAATAGCAGTCATCAAAAAATACACTGACCTACTTTAATAAAGAAAAAATGTAATCCCATTTTAGAAACCGTTCTACTTTCAAACTGAGCCAAATTCCGTAAATGGCGTTTTTGGTAGAAATGTTTCTTTTTAAATTCCCCAAATGGCAATGGTTCTGTATTTCATGCAGCCCCGCCCGCGCTGGTGCATTAGGTACAATGATACGGTGGTCGACGCGCGCCCGCCGCGCCGCGCCCGCTCCGCAATGTAATTTCGCAATGGAGGCAGAGAAAAAACCTTTTTAGACATGCAACCTTCTTGGTTATGATTATGAAAACCATTTAAGGTTTTGAAAAGAAAATGTTACATGATTAAGCACTAGAAACAAGTTGTAGAGTATATTTAAACCACGTGTTAGCAGGTTGGCACTGTATCATTATTCCAATCTAATCTATATTTAATGATGTCATCAGGCGCCCCTGCGCTTCTTCGGCGGTTTTCAAACTTTTTGTTAATAAATACAGCACTTACTAATACACTAGAGAGAGATTAGCAATTTCAGAAATTCTACGTGGACCTTCGGAAAAACTAATCTATTATAATTTAGATTTTACCAGAACATCAGTTATACACACTAAGTTGGCCATCATTAAAAATAAATTTGTACTTATTGACAAAAATCTATTATGAAAGCTTTATAGTAAACCTAAAGTAATTTTTTTTATCATCACTGCATTTTATTAATGGTAATTTATTATGAGCAGTTCTATGAATACTGCGACCTCTTTAACCATGAGGACCAAAGGACCTTCTTCTGACCTCTAAATTACAAATAATTTACTTCACTGGTTTTCAATTATCTTGCTTAACTTTTCTCTCTATTTAAGCTATTCAATATTCGGGTTCAATGAATTTGATTATAATGAGAATCTTTCGCAGAATCTGAACTCATCTGTTATTCTAAAAACTTTAACAATGTCAAATGAAATAATAATTTTTGGCATACTTAGTTGAATAAATTTATGCAAATTTTAAAACAATCAACGATGTACTCATCTTGTCGAGTTAGTGGACGACTCGCCTGAATTTTGCTCGTCTCGGATTTTTATTTAATTATTTTCCGATGTCAGTGGCATAGCGGTTTGAGTAATTGCCTTTGGGCCAGAGGTGCTGGGCTTGATTACCAGCCGGACTTGATTGAAAACGAACTTATGCGGAATCAGGATAGCTTTAACCCGTAGATCTGCAGTGGAGTTCCCATTAGCTTATTTAGTAAGTGTTTCAGCTGGGGTTAATGCATAAGTATATTATACTGGTTTTTCCTGAAAATATGAATAAAAATTAGCCTTTATTTTTGAATAAAATACAATTCTGTCGTAAAGTAATGCTACTGTAACACATGCTCATTTCAATCATGAAAGCATGCTTCAGTTGAGCATGTGTGTCGGAGTGTTGCTAAAAATAAGCATGCTCATTTCGAACACGCTTGTGAATCGACAGGATTGCGATTTTCGAGCATGCTACCAGCGGTGCGGGTGGAAGGGAGTGTGCTTTAAGCGTGTCTTAAGAGGTTTGCTTATTGAGCATGCTAGTATCGATCAGTTGTTCATACTTATATATGTTATCGGCAATCTGTATAATCCGGTATTCTATACAATCCCTAGGTAATGTATACAATACCTAAAACGGGCAGGTAATGTATGAAATATTATTTATTTCATACTTTACCTAGGTATATAACTATTAACATATATAAGTATACTTAAAATTAGCATGCTTATTGCTAGTAAATGTAAACTGCTCCTAAGCATGCTCGTATTGAGCATACTAAATTTGGCGATTTTTGTCAGGCAACCTCAAAAATGAACGCAGTTTTCTTATAAATTAACAAAAAAACTTTAATAGAATTTTTGACCAGAGTATTAGGAGTATTTATCAGACAAATTACACTACTTCGAATTTCATAGATCAAATAAACTCAATTATACAGGGTGACTGGTTAAGTTGACCCTTTCGAAATTCGAGGACGTGATAGTTTGAGAGCATACATGAAAAGAAAATAATAGTACATACATGCATTAAGCATATCTCTTAGGACTTATGCGTACCTTTTAGGACATAGTATAACGTTGACTGAAACTAAAAGCAAGTAGGTCAATAAATACCTACATACATAATGTTATTTGCAAAAATAAATTTATTTTTATAACGTTTGTGAAAAATAAACTGAAATAAAAAAGTGTTTCATTTGCATGACTAATTACATATAACATGACATCAGAAGAAAATAACCGACATTATATTCTTAGTTAAACAACCAGTACAAGTCAGATTTTTTATATTTTTGTTAGTTAAGATATACACAGAAATATGTGTACTTTATTCCAAATTAATAACATAACTTAGTTTCTGACATATTGGCTAGCTACAAAGTAATAATAAAAAGAAGAAAAACTTATATAAACGCTTAGACATTGGTAATATTTATAAATTATAGATATTTTAATTAAAATATACTGTCCATTCGCATACCACGTGCTTAGCTCTTTAGACAGTTACATTAACATTGTGGACACATAAATATAAGTTGTTGAAAGCCAAACACGGCTTGTCAAATAATATAACATTGATCACAACATACTCGGCGGATGTGCTCAATGTTCTATTTTAATTTTATTGCGCTTCGCTAGTCTTCGCTGAATATTCATGGGCTATTATTTTGACCTGTGCTTGCGCTTGTTTTAGAAGAAACATGACAATGGTTGCGAAAGTTCAACTTTTTGAGTAAACGGTGCTTTTTTATTGGTGATGTGTTTTTTGCTACTTCACTTAACTTTATTCCAACGAAAATCAATGTTGGATCAGGTAGGTAAGTTTAAGAAAGAGATACCTGGCTCTTCATGAGACAGAGCAACAATATATCATCATCGAAGCAATTAAATTTTGGGTGGCCAATAGTTAGGCGTACCTTAAAGGACTCCATTCACAACTCGGATTGGTCGCGTTTTACGACACTTATCCAAAGTTGGTAAGGCTATGCTCAGAGCCCTTTTTTTGTCGGGAGGAAAACGTGCTGTCACGTCCCCGACCGCCCGAACGATGGGGTACATGGGGATGATCCGGCAGAAGGCCGAACCGACCCACTAAAAACCTCCAGGTGTCCCTCTCCCGTCATAATTGGGACCCACGGTATCACCAGTGGCACCACCCCCCGTAGGAAATGGCCCAGTATAGCCGCAGTAGGTCCCATCACCCGCCGTCTCCTTCTCCGTCCCACCCTCCGCCCAGCCTAACCTAAATTACAACCTAAACTAACCTAAAACCTAACCAAAAATCTAACCTAAAATCTAACCTAAAACCTTACCTAACACCTTACCTAAAACTTAACCTAAAACGTAACCTAAAACCTAACTAACTTTTCCCAACGACGTAGTATCAGAAGTTCAAAGTTAAATTACAGCCTTCACAACACCAAGTTGCAAACAAAGTCCTGTTTATTTCATTAAACGCATTAGCTGTGAATAGAACTAGTGCTGCCATACTGCGTGACAGTTGGGACCTTATGACACCATAAATCACTGCTCTCGGGCTGTAGGGCTGACAACGGTCGCTCGTTTAATTCCACTTACCAGCCACAACAGGTTGCGATGAAGAGGAAGGTGAAATACTATGATTGATAGAGAATTACCTTTAAAAAACATTACAAATGTTTGATTCTCGCACAACAATCAACACTGTAGTTGTAGCAGTGAAGATCTATAAATAAGCCTTTCATGAGTCAATATTGTGTAATATTTATAATGTGTTATATAAAGATGTGTAATATGTAGGTATTTATTTATCTATGTAGGTATATATATAGGTATATATTATATATGCATATTTTACCACATATTTCTATTTATTTTCTATTTCAACATTATTTTATTGTGTACTATAAGTAACACGTCCATGATACGTATCTGTAAATATTGTAGTCTCACAAATTGTATACGATCCTAAGTAGTGTATCTAATAATATTTGGAAACAATATCTATGTAGGTATATGTATATAGTGCATGTATGTTTATTTTACTAATTGTATATATTTTGAAATAATATAATTTTTTATTTTTTTTTATTTTTTAGATATAAGTTAATTTAAGTCCGGCGACAACTGAAAATCAGCGCGGTGCTACAGTTTTTATGCAGCAACGCTTATGCTGAGTTGAAGCCTTTTGTTTCCTGTATGGTCTATAAGATTTATATAATACTTCTACTAACTTTTAAATTAATAAAATGTATAACCTATAATGTTCCAAAATGTAACTGTGTATATTAAGGAAACAATAAACGTTTTTTATCTTTATCTTTATCTTTATCTAATTGCGCAATCGGTATGAATTCCGTTAAAATGTTTAAGAACGAAGATATAGACAAACTTAATAAAGGCTCCATTCGGTCAAGATAGACACGATAGACACAAAATACTTATGTTCAGTAGTATTTAAATTTCATCCTTTATTAGGATAGGCAATGGACTACTTATGTTCATGTTATATTTATTTATTTTAGAGAAAAAACAGATATTTACAATGTGGTTAGTAAAAAAAATCAAAAATAATTTTAGTACATTGTAAACTCCTTAACATTCTCACTGGGAAGGTGAATGAAATTTCCCTTCTCTTTTATTGTAAGGTAAATTTAAAACTTTCGCACATAATACAGAAGTTGAATAATTAATAAGCTTGGCGTTAAAAAGGATTAAGTATATTTGAATTATGGTTGTAAAAGATAATTTTTATGTCTAAAAACAAGTTATACGGCTTTAAAAGTTAAAATCCCACATCAATCTTTTAGAGCTATTGTTTTTAGTGTTGAGTGGGGAACATATTGTTATGATCTCAAGTCGTATGCTGCAACATTTTCACACTATGTATACTACATTATGATGTTACAGCTTTTGTTGTAAAGATAAGTACACATTACAGTCATCTTAATTAGTATGGATGCCATGTTTTATGAAGAGACACGTCATCCTAAACCAGTGTTATTACACTTCGACAAAAACAAATAAAAAAAAATCCAAAAACAATATTAATTAAACACCAATATCTTCTACTATTTAATTACCTACGTATATTTTATTGACAAAGATTCGTTTAAAACTCCTTGGTTAATTCCATTTTGCTATACCTAAAAAAAAACTACTTAATTCTAATGAATTCAAGAATACACGAATATTAATATAGTATTCTTGATAACAAAAGATTATTAAAAAAATTAGAAACGTAGAATTGCATACTTGACCTAAATTCATATCATCCCATGAAAAAATTATAATTTATTGACACTATATCATAAAGTTAGTTTAAAGAATGACGTTCTTTATTAATTGATGTTTGTCTTTCACTAACTCCATGATTTCGTGAAGGACTTTTCAGTCGTGTCGTTATTTCAAAAAAATTTGGATGCATTCCAAATGAAATTATTTAGCAGGGAAAGTCTGACTACTTATCGTAAATATGGTAGAGACATTCCTCATACTACTAAGGTAAAATTATGAAAATGTGTTTTATTTAGACTATTTTTATCAAATTGTGTTCTTGAGTTGCATAGTGTTTATAAGTCTTTTCTTCCGTGGTTTCTATCCCGAGAAATACCTAAATTTAGCCACAGAAACACATGAAATCTAATATGTAAGAAATTCTATGTGTTTAATCTATACTACTCAAAACAAAATTTTCACAAAAAAACGATTTTATGACTTTTTTAACTGAATTTTAAGCTAGTTTTAGTGCCTTGGTACAGGGTAGGATTTTGTTTTGAGTAGTATATTATGTACGTAATCCTGTATATGACCAGTTAGTATGTTTGGAACATACACATAAGATATGTGTATGATACGACCCAAATATAATGTCATAAGCAGCCGTACATCACAAACTTTTACCTTTATAATTTTTTTTTAACAAATAATGTTTTTTTAAAGATATAAATGACATAATGACTTTAGCTTTTTATAGTCTCATTTATATAAGACAGGACGTATACATTTCGAAATTAAATAAATAACTGTCTAATATTGTCTTCATATATCAAATTAAATACGATTATAATTGTTGTGAGACACCATGATCACCTACTCTCAACTCTCGTCGGAAAAGACACTGAAAGAGTTACAATTAAAAATAAAACGTGTTTTATATAATTCTCTCTATCTTACATAAAATCTACTCATTGAATACTTTTTTTTTTGTTTTTCCGCCAAGGAAAGTCTTTGGCACCCACTAAAGCAAGCTCTAGCGGGAGGAGGATGAAATCTTCAATCTTAGATTTATAGCACTTCACGTTTGAGCGTTGCCATGACTACGAAAGTCTTAATTTCTATATTGAAAATGTAGAATGAAGATTCAGAATAGAAATCCGCTATTAGGCCCGTATTTTGAAAGCTTAAATGTGATCAAAGTCTTAAGAACGTCTCAAGAACAGACTCGTTGTCAATTCTCCATAGAAAACTAATCAAAATTATAAACTTCAGTAGGGCTCAAGTCTGAGTAAGTTTAGAGAATGAGATACTCAAACTATCTGTAAACTAAATAACGTTTTTCGGCAAACGTGCTACACTTTCGTTCGTGGAGTGTCTTCACAATATTTGCGCGTGCAGTGGGTCCCGGTCCCCTTCGCAGACAGCCTCGCTTATTGATTTCTTACGAGCTTCCCCGACGTAGCTTTAAATCAAGGTTATGGATTTGTGTTACTGCTGTAAGACGTGATGCGGTGATATATGTGCTTTGATAAAGGCTAAGAAAGGTTAAAGTTTCTTTGAAGTTACTGTGGCTGAGATTTGACAAATAGGTTTATTATTTTGTCTTCATTGTTTCTAGAGCTTTACGAAATGGGTTATTTTGTATTTGTACCAATGAATAGTGTTTTATTATTTAGGAGTAAAAAGGAGTTTTTGACACTAAGGGTATTGTTTGGTACCTTAAATAATTAAAAAGAAAATGGATATTATGATACTTATACCTATTATTATTTTTCTTGGTTTACGTTCCGTATATTATGTACCATACATTTAAATTTAAAATGATTTATATGTACTTTACATCATAAAAAGCAGTACATCGACCTAAACTATAAATTTTAAATAAATCTCCCGACGACAAAACCCAATAACAATAAATCAGGCTATATTATTCGAATACAATTCAATAAACAAGCGAATGAATATCATCAGTTGGACTCGTCTCATATGGTTCATAAATTTAGTAATTTAGCAATTTGGCTCCGCGTGTAAATTACAGAAAAAATGGGTCCATGACGAATGTTGGTACGATGCCCGCAGCCGCAAGTCGTAGGTTCAAGGCCTGCGAGACGCGCTCGGCTGCCAGACTAGACTGAGCCAACAACACACACACACTTGTCAAATTAATCTACAAATTGAAAAAAGTACTTACATTTAAGCTTTAACATTAATTAGCAACTCATTATTGATTAAAAAAGTTAATACCTACATTATTTGGTTTGACGATTTATGTATCTAATCATTAAGCTATTTCCAACCGGGTAATTAAAATGAAGAAACAGATGCTGGTGATTGATAAGAATGAGACGATTTGAAATACGAATATTGTAGATTGGATACAGCTGAAGAAAAATAAATTTTTATGTTTTTTTTTTCAAGTTAATTGTTTGATTTGTGTTTGAAATCAGTTTGAAATATTTTTTGTAAAATTTTACCAATATCTTAGGGTCCGCAACGCAGTAGTTTCCCCTAGAGTTATAGATTTCTGTAGGTTGTGGTGAATACTAAGCAGCAGGTCTACCCCACAAGCTCATTTGCATCAAAAATGACACAGCCAACTAAAAACGCGAGAAGTGTATGTCCACGAGCGTAGACAAATATTTTTATACTCTGCAGATTGTAATTACCTATATTCTTACCACAAAGATTCTTACAGACAAAACATAATCCGTTGATCTCGTTGCTATTTTTAAACATCTACTTTGTTGTGCGCTTAATGGTGTGTGAAATACCGAGCATTCGTATTATTTTTATATACTTACATATATACTTTGTAATAGCTTATTATATTAAATAATATGATGCGATACCGATGTAGGTCTTTAATATTTCTATTTGTTCTTTTGGCTGTTGGATTCACACAAACACTACTGAATGGATTTCGACAAAATTTAGTAAACCGTGTCCTTCATCAACTCATGGCAATATGCTCCCGTAAGCTGAATTTCACAGAACCAAAGCCTTAGTTGATATGAAATAGGTATAGGAACTACGAGGCCGTTACATTTTCAGCCTACTGGCGCCCTCGCTTTGCGCCCCCAAATCCTGTTAAATTAATAAGTACTGAACGCCATTAATAAATTACATTATATCAATTATAAATAATAATGATATCGTTTCCAAAAAAATAATTATATCTTTGTTAATAAGAAACATAGATATCTTAAATAGAAACAAGTTTAAACTTTGGCGCTCGATATTATTCATTTAAACGCGATGTTATGGGGTATTAAGACACTTCGGTGTAATACACATCTGCTGTCATACTGAACCGTAATGAGCGTATAATTCCATGGTATTAACTCATTCAAGGCATAAGTGACTCATTAATTTGTGGTTTACTATGCGATGCGTAGTAAGCAGAAATTATATCAATTAGGGGACGCGTGTTTAGCTGACATGATTACGTGCTCGTTATTGAGATGCCACTTGAGAGGTAAATAAAGGAGGAAGACATACGTGTTATATGATATATTGATTTATTTGTGGGTCATTAGTCTTTATTAGCCAGCCTCTCACAGCACTGCTATATTCTGAACCATTCGTCTATGGTTCTTTGTTTGAAATCTTTTGAACATAAATTAGATCAGAAAAAAAATATGTAAGTACTTATGTAGAAATAACATAGCTGAGCCAATAATTGCGTTGCTGTCTTAAAATCTAAATTGCTTTTTTTCTTTGTAGGTCGTTATATAAATATAATAAAGTCAGAATTTTACCCAGACTTCTATTAATAACTTAACCGTGAACTTAGCGGAAACAGCAGGCGGAAAAAAGCTCTTTTGTCAATTGTGCTCAATATACAAATTAAAATATATTCGGCTCGACTAAGACTTTAAAGAAACAAACAAAATTAATGACGAACAGATAAAAAATACAAAATTACTGACAAAAAGTATGAACCAAGTTTTTTTGCGAGGAAAGTTACCGCGATCAACTGAAGCACCTGTTTTAAAATGAAGGTAATAAAAGGTAATTAATCATAGCCTTAAAATTTGTCCAATGCCAAATCTGTGTAAAAAAGTCAAAAACTTAGTTCCTATTGCTAATTCATGTATATAACTCAAAATACAGTGGAACTGTATCATTAACCTCTTTAACAGTTAACAAGCTTTTGCAGAACACTGGAAATTTATTGCCTGTAATATAACAAATTCGTATCAAAGAGAACACTGTAACGACAACACAAAAAGCAACTTATCTATTATAAATTATGTGATGAAAATCTAATGTTCTGTCCGGAAATTTATTTCGTTTTAAAAAAGTACAACGTAGTCAAATCATGTTTTATAATACAAAGTAAATTATGTATGCTAAAATATTCTTACTCCAAGACAGATTTTAACGAAATAAGGTAAAGAAAGATTTAAAAGGTAGAAGGAGAATATAAAAGTTACTCATTTTCCACTGTTTGTTCAGATTTTAAAGGTCTGTTCAGAATATAACCGCTGCCTAGGGACTCCAGTTAAAAAAGAATTCTTAATGTTTGAAACACTCTATTGCTTCAGTGACACGATTTTTCTTTACTCTTAACTTAGAATAAATAAAATGTATTATGTTTGTTTGCAAAAATATTTATTATTAAAGACGGCGAAAGTGCTTTCATATTTTATCTTATTTAATGGAATAGATTGTATTTGTTGGAAGCAGCTTATATAAAATCCACATCAGTAAGACCCTGTTCCAAGACTTCGTAAAATTAAAGGTACAGTTGAAGTTAAAAATGGAGGCATAAGTTATGTATAGACGGCCGGAGGTTGTCTTTTAAAAAAAAATCAATTTTATTACAAGTAAACTTTAATCGTTCAAAACTCAGACGAGACTAAAACAATATTCAAAATACAAAATTATCACTAACATCGAAAGTACAAACTAAACATTAAAATTAATCGGAATTGAAGCAATCCCACAGTTCGCAGGGTATTCCGGGAAACTGCTTGCCGGCGATCGTGGGAAGTGCTGACTCCATGGGATTACGCGCACGTAACTCCTCCCTCCTTAAGACGGAAGCGCGCCTCGCAGCTTCCAGCGGCGTCCTCGCTGGTATCCATCTTGGGTGATCTTCTCAGTATTTTCGAGCGTAGGATCCACAGGACCAAGGCGGTGGCGGCAGCGACGTATATAAGGATTGTCGGCCAGCTAGGAATGATGAGAGCTGGCTGCCAGTTAAAGAGTTCCTCTTCTTCTTCGTTTTCTATTTCTTTTGCTTGATTGAGTAGTTCATAGGTGCGGTCTAAAGGTGTATCTTCTAGTTTCAACTCGTACTTGTGCTTTTCCTCTTGTATTATGTTAGTGCTCGGAAGAGGTATGACGTCATTGACAAACACCGTGTTGACATGTGTTTGCAGAGTCCTGTTCAGTATAGAGACCTGGCAATCATCAGTCATCTTCATCACATAAACTCCGGACAGCCTCTTGTAGTCGACTTTCTCCCCACATTGATTGCGTAGAATTTCATCTGCTTGGGTTATAATCAGCCACTGGTTGTCCTTGATTTTCTGTATTCGTCCGTTTCTCAGCTCCAGTTTAGCGCGGGTACAGTTTGATCTTCGATGTTGCAAGAGCGCGATGACGCAATCGTTGCTAAGTTCGTTGGGCTTCAGGTCAGGCAGCTTGCATAGGCGAGTATTGTCGTCGATGTCTCGGCATTCCTCATCTAGGTAGGCAAACTGTTCGCTCCCGAGTACGAGGTATTTGGATTTAGGAATAATAGTTATATTGTTTTTGTTAGGAATAGAATATAAATGTATAAGATCATATATATGGGGTTCTATAAGAGGTAATACTAATATAAAGGTTAATGTATGTTCTGTGCTATATGCTCTTATCTCAATAGAACGCTCAATTTTATGGATATTCATAGTATTCAATTCTGCAACAGGTTTGTAAGTTAACTTTCTATTTAAATCAATCATTTCTATAATTAAGTTTTGAGCATTAATTATGCTCGGATGCATTATACCTAAACGCGAAAAACTAATAGCGTCTTCTAATTGAGACAATCTATCATAGAGTAACTGTAAGCTAAATTCTATCTGAACGTAAATATCTAGGAAGTGCAAGTGACTACTAACTAAACTAGAACTATTCGTGACATCAAGTACTGTTAACTGTAACCTTCTTTGATTAATATTAATTTTATCTAATTGTTTATTAAACTCTCTAATTGTATTTTCTGCTAAGTTGACAGTTTTCTTTAATGGTTGTTGTAATCGTTGAAAATTTAACTTTAAGGAATTAATTTCTTGTTCGATTTTCATCGCATCTTCATTATCTAAATTACCGGTTATTGTTTTTATAATAGTACCTAGGCCGTTGATTAAGCCACGCTTACGTCTAATTTGGGGTGCAATAAACGTTAACTTATTATTAATTAAACCTATGGTACGTTCTATTTGGTCCCTTAGAGTTCTATGAATGTCACCAAACGACGTATTACGTTCTGATTTTTTGGTGATCGCGTACAGAGCTAACATATTCTGTGCAGTATCTCTAAGATAACTAGTATTATATACGCATGCCAGACTTAGGGAATCAACCTGTCGAAGTACTTGTCCTTGCTTAAATAATACTATACCGTGATCGTTTTCTATGGGGTCTAAAATCAACGTTGCGCTTGTGAAGAGCATGATGGTCCCTGCAGCGATAAATCTGTAACAAGGTGAGGTCTTCGAAGAAGCTTGAAATGGACTCTGATAGATTTTGAATTAGGGTGATTACCTATTATTTCAGCTACACTATTAGGGTGTAGGTGAATAATTTTATATGGCCCTTTGAAGACTGGTTTCGTTTTATCGTTGCGTGCAGTTTTCGCCACCTGTTTATAGACTGTTTCGCCTACCTTGAACGTGATTTCCTCCGCATGCTGATTGCGTTTAGAAATCACCTGCTCCTTATCCTTTGACATATGTGCTGCGATACACTCTTGTACAGCTTCTGCATTGAGTTTGTGTTTAATGACGTAATCCTGATAAAACTCCTTGGGGTAGTATAACTCAAGGGGGTTGCGTGAAGCTGTATGACCAAACAGTAGTTCATGTGGAGTGTAGCCGGTGGTTGTGTGTATAGAATTGTTGTAAGCAATCAGTGAATATCTCATTAAAGTTTGAATTGGATCGTCTGTGTTAGTCATTCTTTGTATTCTTATTATCTCGCCTATTGTAGAGTGGAATCGTTCAACTGGTGAGTTTGAGTTAGGGTTGTACGGTGTTGTGAAGTGTATGTTAATATCGTGTAATGCACATATCTCTTTAATTACGTCATTATCGAACTTAGTATCCGAATCGGTTGTTAATCTCAGAGGTAAGCCTAGGGATGCAAAAACCTGTAATAAAGCTTCTGCAACGTGCACACTACTACAAGCTGTTAGCGGCATCGCCTGGGCGTATTTTGAAAAGTTATCGACTAATGTTAGGAACGTAGCGCCTCCTGTTGAGTACAAATCCATGAATAGATGTTGCCACGGTTTTGTTGGCGTTTCTGTAATAGCCAGTGTAGGTCTAAGGGGGTTTCGTTCGTATTTTGCTTTTAAGCAGGTGTCACAGGCATTAACGAATTTTTGAATACTAAGCAGCATGTTAGGCCAATGGTAGTTTCTGTGAAGCTGCTTATAGGTTTCCTGAATACCACGATGGGTGGTTTTACCTACGTGATGTTTTTTAATGAGTTCATCTTGTTCCGTTTTATTTTCTACAAGAGTAACTCGAGATGTACACTTTATGAGCTTTGGACCTCTGTCATTGAATATCGTTGTGTAAACTCTTGAGAAAGCAAGGTATAAGGGTTCATCGTAGAAGAAGCAATGGAAAACTCTATCAGCTATGGTGTGTTCTTTTAAAAATTTTATAATTTCGGTTTCGGTATTATTAATTGGGATAAATACATCTTTAATTACGTTACGAGAATTAGTTGATCTATTTTCTACTCTATACACGTTGCCTGGGGTTGATCTTATGTGAAACTGTTTTAATTGCCTGTCTATTGCATCAGCAACTATCGGTATTCCGTTATTTTCATTATCCGGTTGAGTATGGTTAGTTGAAACTAATTGGTTAGTAGCGGTTGATACAATACTCATAGAATCTGACTCGTTTTCAGGAATTGAAGGGGGCGGTTCTACACTAGGGTTAATCTGAACATTATCTGGGTTGTTAATTTGATTACTTTGTTGTTCCTCGGCCATATCAAGTACCTGATCTAATATATCACTTTCCGCACACTCGTCGATATTTACTGCAAGAGATTCGATACTATTATGGAATATCTTAGCACGCGATAGGGCGTCTGCGTTAGTGTTTTGACGACCATTTTTATATATAATTTTATAGTCGTACTCAGCAAGTTTAAGTCTCCATCTGGTGAGTTTAGAGTTGGGATCCTTTAAAGACATAAGCCACATTAATGGTCGGTGATCCGTGTAGATAGAGAACTTTCTGCCGTACAAATAAGGCCTAAAGTATTTAACGGCCCAAACGATAGCTAGCAGTTCCTTTTCTATCGTTGAGTACCTAGATTCTGTATCTGATAGCGTACGCGAAGCGTAAGCTATGGGCTTGTCTGAACCTATGTGACCTTGTGATAAGACAGCGCCAATAGCTACATCTGAGGCGTCTGTAGTAAGAACAAATGGTTGGTCGAAATCGGGATATTGCAGAATAGGTGCGTTTGTAAGTATTTCTTTACATTTATTAAATGATTCTAAAAACTCGGGAGAATGAACAACAGAAGCGTGTTTTTTCAAGCAAGCTGTCATTGGCTTTGTTAATTTGGCAAAGTCTTTGATGAACTTACGATAGTACCCTACTAGACCTAGGAAGGCTTTGATGTCCTTTTGTGTTTTTGGTAACGGGTAATTTAAAACTGCCTTGATTTTATCTTTATTGGGTTTTAAACCTTGGTCTGTAAGTTCATGACCCAAGAAATTAACATGTTTTTGCAAGAATTCTGATTTATCCAGCTGTATTTTCAAATTATGAGTCCTAAATCTATCGAATACTTGTTTAATTTTTATAATGTGCTCCTGTAATGAGGTGGAAACTATGATGACGTCATCTAAATAAGTGAATACGTTGACAATACCCCTGAGTATGTGATCCATCAGCCTCTGAAACGTACTGGGTGCATTTTTTAGACCAAAGGGCATACGTAGAAATTCATAGTGTCCCCTTTCGGTAGTAAATGCGGTTTTTTCCACGTCATTTGGGTGCATTTCCACCTGATGGTAACCGCTAGCCAAATCTAGCGTAGTAAAATATTGGGCTCTTCCTAATCTATCTAATATATCATGGATGTTGGGTAAAGGGTATTTATCTTCGATTATTCTATCATTTAACCGCCGATAATCGATAACTAGCCTCCACTTTACTGTCCCTGAGGCATCAGGTTTTTTTGGGACGATATGTACCGGGCACGACCATGGGGAAACACTCTCTCTAATGATACCTTGCTTTAACAATTTATCTACTTGGGCTTTAATTTCCTGACGTTGTTGTGGTGCCTGCCTATAACTCCTGACAAACACTGGGGTGTCATCTTTTAAACGAAGTTCATGTTTTACGGCATGTGTAAAGGTAAGAGGTATATTTTCAGAGTAGAATAAATCACGATATTGATAACATAATTTAGTAATCTCTCTCTTTTCTTCTTCATTTAAATGATCGATTCTAACCTTTTGTAAATTATTAACTAATTCTTTATCGATATCCGTACAATCCGCTTGCGTATTATTAAGAGAGCACTGTTCAATAGTCTGGTCAAACGGTTCTAGATTAATATAAGTATTGTTAGAAATTATGTGCTTACTATCAGTATAATTAATAACACACGTTTTAAACGATCGGTTTTTAACTGTTATAAGGGCAGACGGTGATTTTATTCCGTTAGCCCAACAATAGTCATCATGAACATATGTACCATCAGCATAATTAGTTTTAAGAGTGATAAGTTTAGAGCATCTAGGATCAACTCTGATTTTCTGTATGGGATAGTCAAAACGAATAGGTATATGTGCACTACAAGTGTGTAGAATTTTATTTTTTAAGTCAATGTTACTAGATAGTGTTTTAAGTAAATCGAGACCTATAAGGCCCTTGTATTTGGTATCGAAATCAAAAATTAAAAATTTATGAACTGTGTCTGTATTAAACACTGGTGGTAAAGGTAAGTATACTACATGGTTGTGGCGTGTACATGCATGTGCAGTCTTAACTTCAAAAGGTTCAAGTGCGACAAAATTTTCAAAAACAGTTCCTAAAATAACACTTGGAGAAATCATTGAGCGAGAAGCACCAGTATCGATTAAGAATTTACCATTAAATTCAGGAAGCTCGATATAAGGCAAATGGTCTTTATCGTGATTATTAAGTTTTACTAGGTATGGTTTTCTATGCTCTCGTCCAATGGAAAATCCGAGTTTTCGGCACTTACCTGATTATCACTGCTGCACTGCTCTGCATTCTCGTACAATGCATTTTCATGCTGGAAATCAGTTTGGTTCACCGTACTGTAGCACGTTGGATCACTGTAAAAATACGACTGGTTATTATTTGTCGAAAATTGGTCATTCGGTGTGTAAAACAATTCCTCGAATGCAAATTGCGGCGTCGGCTTATCCACTGATCGCATTGTGACATCCGATACCTTTTGCGGTGGGTTATGCTGTTGTTGTGGCACGTTTGGCTGCCTAAGCATATTGTTACGGAAATTTCCAGAACCTCTAAAATTACCTGAGTTTGGCGGTGTAAATCTAGCTGGTTGTATTATGCGATTCTTCCAGGGTAGCATTGAATTCACCCACTGCTGTCTCTGCTCTGGTGTCATATTATTTGGCTGTGGCTGGAATGGAGTAGGACTTACCACAGGTGTCTGCATAATCGGGAACATTGGTCGGAGTACTGGGTTATAATTATTATGAGGTTTTGGTGACTCCTTAGGTCTGGTTAATGGCGTAGTGGAAGGCACAAAAGAGTTAGGCATGTTCCTATTGTATGCGATCCTAGCCTCCTCTTGTCTAGCTGCTATAATTGCGAGTTCAAGAGTAACTGGATGAGCGATGCGTACACCTATAGATACATTAAATTCTAATTGATTAGTATATTGTTCTATTGCCATATTTTCATAATAGGATTTATCAGAATGCATGCCAACAGAATGTAACGTATCTAGCATTTCTCTAAGTCTCCTGCCAAAGGATTCGGCGTCTTCACCTTTATTACGGCGCATACGAGTTAACTCTTGCATGAGCTGAATCTCATTGCGAGGTTCACCTAACCTTCTCATAAGAGCGGCTCTAATTATCTCCCATGAATCTAGCCTCTCTTCAAAAGCTATACTATCTATGGCTGGGCCACTGAGGCGGCTCTTGATTAAACAAATTAATGCGGGGTGCTTAGCATCCTCGCGCGATAACAAAGATATAATACTATCCACTTCCTTAATGTAAAAGTTAAGTGTTTTAGGATTGCCATCGTATCTAGGCATTAAATCGGCTATTATTCTAAAGTTTGCACCACATGATGATAACGCCATCTCGTTGACTCACTAATGTAACACTAGGTTATTAAATAATAAACTAATATGCACACTATTAATATGTCACAAAGATGAGCGTAGCCTATAGCGATAAGAGCTATTAGACCGAACACAACTAACTATAATTAACGTATAAATATATAAGTATATAATAGTATAGGTATACTTATATATCAACTATTTAATATTATATATTTACTTATTACTTAAAACGACAGGAAATATGGAAGGAAACTCGGAAGTTACTAAGTTCACCTTACCTTGTTATCCTTGCCTCTCCCGTCGGGTCTCGCTGGTCTCGGGTGCTCTTTTCTCCAAACTCCCGAAATTAAGGACTCCTCCGGTATCCACCAAAGTTCTTTAAAATATCGCGGTTTATCGATTAACACCGATCACTCCGATTGATTTTAAACTGAAGTGCCGCGATCCTACCGACTGCGCCAGTTATGTATAGACGGCCGGAGGTTGTCTTTTAAAAAAAAATCAATTTTATTACAAGTAAACTTTAATCGTTCAAAACTCAGACGAGACTAAAACAATATTCAAAATACAAAATTATCACTAACATCGAAAGTACAAACTAAACATTAAAATTAATCGGAATTGAAGCAATCCCACAGTTCGCAGGGTATTCCGGGAAACTGCTTGCCGGCGATCGTGGGAAGTGCTGACTCCATGGGATTACGCGCACGTAACTCATAGCTTACACAAAGTTTTGACACAGAGAGTTAGCTATAATATAATGATTTAACGATTTGAATTTCAAAAGCTTGTGATCAGGTGCTCATTAAAGTGACAGATATCATAAACGAAAGTCTGTGTGAGGTCAGTCAACGGTTACAAAAATTACAACAGGAAAGTATAATCCTTGATAATGTTTTTAAGTTTTTGCATTTAAAATGCTCAATTATTCTCAAATAAATGAAAAATGTGATAAATAAAAATGATTTTATTTATAAAAACATTATCAAAACATTGCAATGCTTCACTTTAACTGGGATTCAAAATTTCTGTAAAGAAATTGGTCTCGGGTGGTCTTAGCTGCAAAGCTGCTATGCCATAAGATGGAGCTACGTTAGCAATATAACGTAAAAATATAATATGTTAAGTAATTTCGAGGCGTACCGCCAGGGCCCGGTAGCTCAGTGGAAGAGCACTCGTCCGGCAAACGAGAGGTCCCAGGTTCGAATCCTGGTCGGGTAATTTTTATTTATTACATTTTTCATTTATTTAAGTATAATCCTTGTTGCAATGTGCCAGTATGCCCCCACTTTTGAAGTCGACTGTACAAACATTTTACTCTTATACAGTCTAATCATAAAGGTACAAGGATTCTTAGGTCAGTTCTCTATAAACAGCTGCTCGGGGACACAGGAAACCCGAAATTTGAAACCTTTTCAAGCTTGAAAATTAGATCTGAGCTCCTCATTTGTAGTTAGGTCCGTCTGTAGGTCCGCCTCAGCTGACCGACCCCGTTCCTTTACGTAATATTGGAGCATCTGCTAGGATCCCTTTGAGGTTCACCCGTGACAGACTGTTGGGTTTTTGTAAATTGGAAGTTGAATCGTACGACTCGGTTCTAGCTATTATATATTTTTGTATTGTCTTATTGATTATCTTTGTCTCCGTTTAAATCATATTTGAATGAGAACACACCTAAACATGGATCTAACGCTTGCTGATGATTCGTTCCTGTAGGACACCTTCCAAACCTAAACAAATCAAGGGTCTTTCTCACATAGAACCTTTTTGTGTAAACGGTAAACTTGTTTTGGCTTAGCGCATTCTATTCTGCGTCAAGCGCCAACCAGCCCCGTGATATGGAAGCAGCTTCTTTAGAACACCATAATCATTTAGTTTCCTCGGGTCCAACTGAATACTAGGCCTCCTAGTTTCGCTGTATGATTTCCATAACACAACTTACTAGACTACTTTTGGGCCACATATTTGGTGACACTTAGAATAATTTATTTAGAACCTGTATTTTTTTCGAGATAAAAATTAGCCTAGCTTAATAAATCTGTAGAAGTAAAAAATTTGTACATTGAAAATATCAAAAAAATCAATAGCAGAGGGTGTTAATAGACCGACACTGAACCCAAAAACGTGATTAAAATTTTTGTCTGTCTGTATGTTGTTTAGACATCGCACAAAAACTACCGGTTCAATACGATGAAACTTGGTGTAATTATTCTTTAATATCCTGGGCACTGGTAGTGTTGGAGTTTCCTGATGAGAGTGTCATGCTGAACACAGTCAAATGCCTTGGATAGGTCACAAAATAAACCTTGAGCATCCTGTGACCCCTCCCATGCACCAGCGATTACTTCAAATAGTTCAACGCCAGCAGTTGTTGAACGGCCTTTTGTAAATCCAAATTGTTTATTATGAAGTAAATTTTTATTGGTGAATTGGCCAAGAGTTTATTGAGAATATTTTTTTCATAAATATACTACATGTAGGTAGAATTGAAATTGGTCTAAAATTAGTAGGGTCCGTAGAGCTACCCGATTTAAATAAAGGAATAACCTTACTATACTTCATAAGATCAGGAAACAGTCCTTCATTAACAAGAAAGTATTCCTTTGAGAATTCCTAGAATTCATTTGATTCCGAACAATTTGCCATTTCTGTTTAAGAAAGTACAGTTTCCAGTAGCTTTAGGTTACGCTATGACAATAAATAAGATACAAGGTCTGACTCCAGGCGTTGCTGGCGTCGATCTTAGCGTGAGTTGTTTTTCACATGGTTAGCTTTAGCGTGAGTAGTCCAAGGAACCTTTATGTTCATATTCCGGACGGGCTCACTGATAATGTATGCTGTAATGTATGCTGAAGCTCTCAATTCATGTCGTACGGTGACTATCTGTTGTTACTATTATCTTTGTGAGCATTCGTTGCAATGAACGTCAGCTTCGTTATCGTTTATCCTGCTAAACAGGTACCAAAGTAGTAATCTACTACAATAAACTTGCAGAACGCGAGCGATGCTGCGAGCAAAGATGTCATTTACCCTCATAATCACCGCTAATGAGACACAATTGGCTTTCTATTGTTATTAGCCACAAAGGGCCCGCGCCGGGACAGAAGTCATCATCATCACAACTCTTCTAATGAGCCCACTGCAGGGCATGAGTGTCTCCCCTGGGTGACACTGGATTATCTCCCCTGGGAGATAATCCACCAAGCTGGCCCAGTGCTGGGTGGTGGATGTCAGAATTTTCAGGGTGCCAAAGTGGCTTCTGACAAACCCTAACGATTACTGTATACAAATATACAGCACCCGGGACCGACTGCTTAACGTGCCCTCCGAAGCACGGAAGTCGTCGTGAGAAATGAATGGTCGGCGGTCACTCATCCAAGCACCGACCGCACCAAACGTTGCTTAACCTGTGATATCGTATGATACACACAGTAACCACGGTGTCACGACGACTTCGGGACAGAAGTATCAAAACCGATATGTTCGATAAATAACCTTCTACACAAATAGAACTTTAAACAAAAAAATTATTGATAAGTTTCGTCGTCCACGCGCGAACACGCGCGAACACGCGAAACACAGCTAGTAACTAAACAAATTATTCGGACTGCCAAACATTTCTGTGCAAACGTTAAGGTACGTTCTGCCATTCGACCGTGATTAAGGAACTACCATCCTTACATCTAGATATCCAAATATCCATCCAAACTTTCACATTTACAATATTAGTAAGATATATTTGTTTACTACAGGGTCAATATGCGCCGGTCAGTGCTGCGGGCGGTACCGTGAGACGCACCTGCGCAGCGGGCTGCACCGCGCTGCGGTGGCGCGCGTCACCACCTTCACCAAGCCGGTGGCCGAGCTGCTGCTGTCCACACGGAGGACCTTGCAAGGTATGATCACCTTAATTTTTGAAGTTTTTTTTTATTGGACAGGTAAAGAAAATCGTTGTTGAAGGTGAGTTTGATTTTCATAGGTTATATTGAGTAAGAATTTAAGATGCAAAAACAAAACCAAAATTCGTAACTTAGGCTTTGAGGTTCATACATGGTTGTTTAGTTTGATATTGCTTAATGGAGAGTCATGGGTCATGGGTACGTTACTAATTTGATGTATAATTTAGGTAAAGCTATTCGTATGTAACCATTTCCAAATATTTTACTTTATCAAAAATATTTATTTGTTCTGAAATATCTATCAACCTTTCCTATACAGGTACAAATCAGCTTCATACCTTGTAGTATTTCCGGTAGTAAGTACGTTTTCTTACAACCGATTAAAAAATAATTTAAGATTAAGTCCAGGGTTCCATCCCATTTAAAACTAGTAAGTAAACTACATTCGAACCTGATGAAATGTAGATTTGTGTTTATTAATGTAGAGAATATTTTGTTTCACCAACAATGACGATTTATGAACCTGCAACGCATCGTAGAAAATATGACATCATTAGTGTATCATCAAATTTTATGGCATCGTTCCAGTAAACGATGGTTCTATGTTGGTAACAAAAAACAGCCATTTTTAATCAATACTTAAATAGAAACTTCTAACGCCGGCTGTGCCTCAATCATAGACAAACAACTAACAATTAAAACATCCGCAGTCACACACAAAATTCATTCCATATTTATCGACCGTCCAAACACGTCACTTCAACACGCAGCAACTGTTTCATATCGGCGGTGATCAAACTCGGCCTACCGCAACTTGCGCCCTCTAGCGCTACAACAATAAATACCGACGGCCAACACGATCCATCAGACAATGCTTGTTTGACAAACATTAGCGGAGAGTAGGCTACACAATGATCGCAAATAAAGGGTGAAATAAACCTCGTGTGATAAGCTGATGAAATGAGGCAGAACAATCCTAAGTACATACATGCATACAAAGTCGCCTTCAATAATCGTTCTAAGGCACTTAAAAATACTTATGTAAATATGCAAAATTTATGAGAACTTTTATTGCGTTGTTATAAAGATATGAGATAGGTAAGTAATTAATTCATAGACATTTTAATTTCCTCTTAAAGACAGTTTTTGAAACACGGTAAATTAACTTGTCAAAATTTCTATAATGGACTTTTTTATAGTTTACATTCGGGCACTTAAATTCAAATGATAAAATATTGTAGTATAAAATAAGATGGATTATTAATATGCTGAGGTTTTCCATTTACTTGTTAAATTGTTTTAAGATTATTTTAGAATTTATTTTGATTTTGACAGAAGTCCTCTTGCATTTAACATAGCATATTTTAATTGTGTCATAAAAAAAATGTAGTATTTCTCGAATCGAGCTCGTACTTGAAGTCTAATGAAAAACCTGAAAGTTATGAAATTTTTTCCACGGCTTCTACAAAAAAGTTTTAGGTACCATTATTTTTTACTTTTAAGATAACCTGAGTAGGTTTTAAAATGTCTATTTATTTCTTTGTTCTAATGAAAAGTTTTTTCAGTTTGATGACTCTAATGGCAAAGAACTCGAAATACGAAATGCCGAATGTCTGCAAACTTCATAATAAATGTTTAACTTTGAGATAGTATAGACTGCTTCCCCGCGTACTATATTAAACCACATTTTCTTTATCAATATCACTTGAAACGATTAAGTTGAGTTAATCAGTAAACCCCAAAGTTTTTCAATATAAAATACCCTGACAAAACTTTTTGTCCAACTTCCAACAAAATCGATCCAATTCCAAGAATTCTCACGAGACATCTGACATTTCCACAAACTCTTCATTTATGCTATCCACCATTACGTACTTAGAAAGACTTGGCGCTGAACTATCGATCAGACAGGTATACATTATTTATCAGTCCCCGCCGACGTACCACATATCATCACTTTGAAATAAACTTGCTACTTACTTAGAATACAGACTTCGAGTTAAATCTTTGAGAGGACAATACACTATGTACGAAGCTTTATGTGGGGCTAATAAATATTTGTCTGAGTGTGTTCGTATGAATATTATTAAGTGTTTATTACATTTTAGAACAAATATTGACCTACGTTCAATACATTTTAGAGCATTTAAAATAGAAAAAAGAACACTTTAAATATAATTTAACGGCTATTTTAGACTGAAACTTATTATTATCTTATTTTTTTCGGTTCTTATTGATAATTTACATTCTTAATAGTGTAAACTATAGTCAGACATTCGACATTCGCACGAGTAGGCTAGTGAGGTTGCGATATTTCAGTTTGCAGAATACTGGTCCGGTTAGCGCAGTCGATATCATAATGTTTTTTTTCGTTTTTTTTTTTTAATATTGATCTTTGTGTTGCATTGGTTGAGTTTTCTGCAGTGTGAGAAATCCTGTTCAAATTCTGTTCAAAGTTCGAGTCCTAGTCCAGTTTAGGGAACGAATTTTTCTTAACTTGCTCGAGTCTAGATTTAGACCCCCTTGTGCAGGTGTGATCTCCATAAGACAAGCTTAATAAAGCTTGCTACGTCATTGTATTTTCCACTAAATGTACTTTATTGATATTTAAATGTAGGAAATTCTAAAGTTTTTGCGAATTTATTTTTATATTGGCCCGCGTTTCCTCCTGATATTAAATAACGATGGAAGCGGTTAGTGAAAGGATTTTTCATTAAACATTGCTCGAAGCTGTACTTTAAATTTATTTGGAACTGAATACGTGCAAACTACCGTTGCGACACTGAATAAGCAATCAAGCTTACCGTGAATTTCGGACTAAATTTCTTTTTTCCTTATTTTCCCAAAAAAGAGACGTAGTTTGGTCTCATTGAATTTGCTAGCAGCTTTTCCATCCCGTACAAATTATTCCGAAGGCATTTTATTTTTTACCTAAGTTAGTATGTGGGGGGACTATTAAACTATCCCTGTGCCAAAAATTCTTAGTTTTTGCAAAAAAATAAGTTGAAACTTTTCAGACTTTTTTATTCACAAAATTTAGTAATGTTAGTCTCAAGCATGCGACTACGATATTATTTTAACTCATTTTAATACCTCGAGATAAACAATCGAATCGTTTTAACACGCTGACTATGACTACTAAAAACTCGTTTCTTCAATCATGAAGCTTATCTTAATACCTCATTTCTCATTACTTACTCCAAGATCAAACAGGACAACACAAACCTCATTTTCCAGGTGACTGGATCCCAATTACGCCTACCTCCCCATCCTGAATATGTGAAAAGCTCTTTGAAGAATCATCGTTGCATTAAAACAGGGAAATCACAAAGACCTTCATTATCCTTTGAGAGAATATAATATTAGTACGGAACACTCAATAGACCCTTCCGCTAATAATATGGCTAAAACAATGACGTGAAGTACCAGGAGGAAATGGAAGGGGAGAGGTGTCTTTGTCGCGAGGTCTTGAATGAGAGACCACACACGTCAATGTTCACAACACTGATAGATCGATTTTGTTTTTTTTTTATCTGTTCTGTTGAAATCTGTTCATAAAATGTTTGTCTATCAAATACGTTGCTTATTAGACGACACTTAAAAATTTATTTAATTTAACTGCGAATAAATACCATTATCTGACGTTGATGATGATGTAATAAAGAAAGATTAAAATCGAGGATTTGTGTCAAACTGTGACGATTCAGTAAAAAAGTTTATCATCTCTAAATGCCGCTCATCGAACTCAAAAGGGTTTTTTAATTGTATATTTATATTTACTTGATTTTTTAGTTCCTTTTTTATGTTTCCTAAACCACTATAGACATCCATTTTTCACGTGTATATTCTAAGGCACTCTTTGGATAGACATGTTTTATTGTAAAGTCTTAATTAATATCAAGTGATGCGAAGAACAAACATCAAGACCACGAAAAGTCAAAAAAAATGCAAAATGAAACGTCGAACTTTTCTAACTGTTCCAAATTTCGCTGGAGGCAATTTATAACATCCGGAACAATCAAAGTTTCTTTCCTTCGAAAATTTGTCGTCCGTAAGTGGCGCGAAGTTTGTTAATACGTCCGTGACTGGCATTTGGAGTAAGTTGTCAGAAGGGCGTCTGGAGGTCTCGCTCGCCCGACAGATGCTAGCTCGGTTGGACAAGGTCTTTCAAATTAAAAAACTAAAGATAGGTACATACATAGGTAATTACAACTAGAAATTATGTACCTACCACATATTAGCGCAAGTAGAAACCTAAGTGGATTTTTGTCGTTAGTTAATTAAGAGTTTTATAAAAATTGTTAAAACGAACTTTATAAATAAAATTGTTAAAAAAATTTAATTAAAAAGCTTAGTTCCTTTTCGCTATGACAAAAATTTGTTGGTTGACTTCGTTTATTATTTACAAAATTTTATGATTTGTAAAGTATGAAGTAGGTAAGTAAGTTTTAATAAGAACGATCGTGCAGAAGTTTTAAATATGAGGGAGTCTATTTTCAGCTTCTGCTTAACTAATTTGAATTTCTATTTTGGTATATTATTTTTTATGAATTAAAGTGGATATCTCATCTATATACACGCGAGAAAGTGTCATCATTAACTTAAAGTTGCAATATTTTCCTGTAAATTAGGATTTTAAGCTTATTATCGGAACTCTCAACTCTAAAAACAAAACCAAAAGTCAACATGCACATAGATGTTTATAGACATAAACTCCAAATATACAAATACATATAGATATACTTAGGTCTAAATAGCCAAAACGATTTAGTTTTCTAGAAAATATACTCCATGCACACGGGTTCAAATAGCCCCCATCGTTATAGTCTAATCCGCTTCAGAGCTCAGACATACTCCCTATCAAGGGCCAGTATTCATGTGACGCGGAGCAGA
Organism: Stenoptilia bipunctidactyla; assembly: GCA_944452665.1. Classification (NCBI taxonomy): domain Eukaryota; kingdom Metazoa; phylum Arthropoda; class Insecta; order Lepidoptera; family Pterophoridae; genus Stenoptilia; species Stenoptilia bipunctidactyla. The sequence goes on along the minus strand of OX101723.1, from coordinate 11,510,875 downwards.
GGACTCTCCCTTGATGTACTCGACGAGAGGATCAAAGGGCTTCCCTACACTGATGCAGGACCAGAGATACTTATCACTAACATGTCTGAAATTACTTTATCTCTTACGAATTTAAATACAAGCAAATTTTTTTATGTTTAATATGAATTCAAAGGTTAAATGACTACATTTGCAAATGTAATCTGTATTTTTATCGTGGTAAGCCTTTTTCAAGCGGTGCTTTTCATTAGTGTTAATATGAGCTGAAGTGACTGTAAGACAATTTTCAACAAAGAGTCATTCAAAAGGCTATAACTGTTGTAAAAGTAAAGATAATACGATAAAAATACATCTGATATGTATTCAGTCGAGAACTTTAGTTAAAATCTGTACTTATAATAAAACGGAAACCTTAATGTTTTACATGTTGTTTAAAAAAAATTAATGTTAGAGATGTAAGAGAAAGTTGAACATTTTTGAAATTCATATTGTATTCTACGAGATATTTTATATGCATGATTAGTATTTATTATATGACCTATATATATAAAAACAGTACTCTACCTGCCAGTAAAAAAAAATATATCTTAAGTGTAAAATGTGTTTTGTCAGTCGCATTTAGAGTTTAGGTTATAGTGTACCCAAAAATAAGTTTTGATTGCCAATTTTCACTCACTGAAATAGAAATGTTTTAAATAAAGAAATTTAAGCGCAATTTTCAAGTAGATTCAATTTTATTTAAATAACCAGGTCAGCATTGTTTTCTATGATAAATCGGACTATTGACTATGTACCTACAAAAAAGTAAAAATGAAAAGCTTTTCTCTTACCCTCAGAAACTCTATGAAAGTCGCGAAGCTTTTATAATAATGTTTTTGAAACTCATTTGACCCAACATAGATCCCGTCTGGATTTTAACATTAATTGTCAGGGTTAAGTACCTTCGTACCTTTTCACAAAACCTGCGAATTTGTCAGCTTCTCCCAGATTCAAATCTCACGAGAGTTCCTTTAGATTATTTTCTCGCATTTCGTCTGTGAGTAACAAGAAAAATGTTTTTCGTAAAGCTCTTTAATTTGTTTTTACGTTGATAAAAGCTTTTTGAGTTTGAAACTCTGTTGCTGAAAGTAAATTCTATTTGATGGAAACCTCACGAACTTTGTGGTAGTTAAATTTAGATCTTTCGCGTTGGTTAGGGCCGAAGACCAGATTATTCCCTGCCATGATGTTATTATTTCAAACATTATTTACCTCAAAAATTAAACGGATTCAAAACTTAAGACTATGATTATACTAGCTGTTGCGCGCGGTTTTACCCGCGCAATTTTGAATCCCGCGGGAATTTCTCGATAAAAAGTAGCCTATGTGCTATTCCAGACTGTACACTATCACTACGCCAACAAACATCCATACATCCAGACATCCAAACTTTCACATTTATATTATTAATAAGATAAGATAACTTCCTTAAGTCTGACTCTACTTAACAAATTGATAGTACAGTACAAGTGCGAACTGAACGCGTTTATATAGTTTATTTATTTACCTCGGTGTTTCATTCAACCGATCGCAACGGCCGGGATAAGATTATCTAGTACGAAACGTCAAGACAAAAAGTAATGTTTTAAGGTGCTCGAAATCGCGAAACTTTATAATTAGGCTTTTCTGAACATGGAACGTTAGTGGCTGTATAACCACATTTTTTTACTGAATACTCGATTTAAATTTAAAGCTGCACTACCTTCAAATTGATATACTTACGTGATATATGAAGTAAGTTGGCGCTACTGTTGTTTAACTTGGCAACACAGGCGACGGCGCGGCGTTGATCCGTTGTGTCTGGCGGTACAAACTCGGCGACATTCCAGCCATGATAAGAGGACCTTGCCACACGCAGGTGACAAACAAACACGACGATAGCGATGTCATATAAACGATTAGATAGGTCAAACTTGCGAGTGTAGGGTAAATAGAAAACATATTGCCTCTTACATTACTCTTTGACGACCACTATGGCGTTGGGGTAAACCTATCTGCCTCAGATGCCAGTGGTTGCGGGTTCGATCCCAGCACGGAACCAGAAAAAAAAATGCTCCGTTTCTGGGTGTTTATCTATTTATGTATTTATATTCTAGGTTCCCCCCTAGTTCGCTATATGGAATCCCATAACACAAGCTATGCTTACATTGGGGCCATGTAGTTGGTGTGATTGTCTGGGGATTTTATTTTATTATTTATTTTATTTATTTATTACATACGTAGTTATATAACTTCACGCCTGTCTCCCTTTCGTTTAGGCAGAGACTAGAGGACGCTTATCGTCCATCGAGACAAAACTCTTTCGCTTCCTCTAGGTTCATTTATTTTTTCATACATTACATTTTTCGGTTGTTAATGATATGCACGTCAATAATATTCTCATTTTAGTTCTGAAATTGGTCTTATGTTCATGTGGGATGGCAAAATTGTTGAATAGTTAGAAAAAGTGAGCTCGTACAATTTGGGTTCAACTCATTCTATCGACCCGTTCGCACTAGTTACAGCGTAAAGCTTCAAAGTAAAGTTGATATGATTTTTCCGACATCTGTAACAATTTTCTTAATTTTTGCCTTATTGAATTATGCATTTTAACTTCGTCAATTTGTGAAATTCGAATGGTTATCAGTTACGTAGTTTTTTTTATTTTGATATTGTACACTTATATACAGGGTGACTGCTGACAATTTTTAGATACTGAAGGAGAAAAATGAGGATGTAAAAAAGTAGGTTCTTAAATTTTTCACTAGAACTCCCTATAAATAAATACTGCTATGTTACTATTTACTTTACATACAAATGAGTCAATTGCGGCACGTAACCTGACACGCGGATCGCTTTCAACGCTAGCGTAACCATGCGTTGCTTAATCAATTCTTTAACTTTCGGTTAAGTTTACTCAGTAAAAAATTAATATTTATTTTTATTATATTTTTTCTCTTCATCTATGATGTCAAACTACGTAATAGTTCCTTGAATTTCAAAAGTGACCCACCAGTCACCCTGTATTATATGTATAACGATGGGGGACAGTTTTAAAGACGTAATAATAAGATTTGACTTATATTTTATGTAGCTTTAAGCAGTTAAACGTAATGAAAACGCATTTGTATCATAATAACAAAGTGTACTGCACACTCCTGTAAATCTGATAAACGCTTGAGATAACGATGAACAAATATAACTTAACCACAGCTTTGAAGCTCCGCGTAACTAACCCACAATTAAGTACATTATTATTTGTCTAACTTAATTTTAAATGACGTAATATGCTATTAAAGTAAGTGAGATATCACGAGTTTCATGTTCCGAGCAAACATAAGTTATTTACATAGTTTAGGCAAAGACTTAATTTATGCCGCTGTCATAAGTTATTAGACTGTAAACGAAGCGTGTACTGTCTAGTTTTCCGATGAATTTTCGCCGTTAATTATATTCAAATAAAGCCCTTACGGCGGGCGGTGAATGATTAATGCCATAGTATACATAATTAGGGTTTATTGTATGAACTCTATGTTTACTAGATTAATATCAAAATCTACTTATGGGCACAAGCTTATTAAGTTATTGAAATATTACCGGACACAAGGAATAGAATAGAGTCATGTTTTATATAATTACATTTCTTGTTTACATAGAATGACTTATTTAAACCATTGCTTTACTATAATAGATTAAATTAAGACTCAGCTAATGACTTATTAAATGTGATTTGGTTTTAAAAATCGTATTTTCTTTTCACAGAGCATCTCCTTGCGCTTTCACAACAGAGTCAGAACAAGACAGCAGTTCTTCTATCTCAAGTGTACCGCGGGCAGGAGTCGCGAGCGCACGCTTCGCTCGCGAGCCTCTACGAGGACGTCCGAGCTCTGCTGCGAACAGGGCCCGAACATGACGTCATGGAAGCAGAAATAAGCACTACTCCGCCCAAAGACATGGTGGATAGCTCCTGGAAGTTCTTCAGAGAGTTATTCCCCATTGCGTATCAGAACGTGCTGAGGCTTGAAGCTAAGAGATTCACGCCGGAGTATGAAGCTTGTCTCAAAGATGCGTACGACTCTGTGCAGCCGTTTGGAGATATACCTAAAGAGGTAAGTTTATATCTTACATTTGTGGAGCTATGGGTTGAATGTTGCAATGCGACATATCTCATTGCTGGTTTACCGACGACTAATGTTTATAACACATACCACAAACTTTTTCAAATAAACAGCAGCGTTATTTGATGTATTGTGTATAGAATCATTTTCTACCAATTTTATTCTTTGTAAAGTCGATCATATTCTTTTATTACTCATCACAACAACTTCCAATAATTAATCATACGTAAATAGGTTAGTTCGTGACTTACTTCCGTTAACCTATTTTACTCATATGGCATCTTGCTAGAGTTATATATTGACTATAGATTGGTTTATTAAAAATAAATATTTCTAGCAGGATGTAGTACATATGACACAACTTTGTATTTCTATTTATTAATCTATCATAGTCATTTATAGTAGAATCAACTTTAAAAACAGGATATTATTGATGATTGCAATAGGGCCGAAATATCAACTCAATATAATTGAAGAAATATGGTAAATGTCCCGTTCCTAACGTTAACTCCTATGTTAGCATAAGAACTCCTTTATTCATAACATCTAAATAAATTTTCAAGAATCCTTTAATTCGACGGCCTCCGTGGTGAACTGAAGTAAGGTGCCACGCGTTGAATAAAAAAAATATGGTTTTCTATATTTATTACGTATTTATATTCTAGGCCCCCTAGTTCGCTAAATAGCATATTAAAATTGTTGCTCTGTTTGGGGCCTGTAGTTGGTGTGATTGACTGGGAAAAAAAATCTGACCAATACTTTGATCCTACAGTTGGGTTCCTCCCTCGCATGGTCGCTGGACGCGGCGCGCGCGCTGCTGCAAGTACTCGCGACCGGCGCCGGCGCACTCACCGCCAGCGACCACATCCTCGCCAGCACCAACGACCAGTGCTCCGAGAAACTACTGCGGACACACGGCTGTGCACGATGCAGGGGACTTGATACACGACCCTGCAAGAACCTATGTCTGAATGTGGCTAGAGGGTAAGACTTTTTTTATTATTAGTATCATATTTCATACGTATTATACATATTTTAAGTGAGTAAATCATGGGGGTGGCCTTTGTACACCGTCTCGTAAGAGGCGTCTCCCGGCTGATAATAATTCAAGTGACATTTAAAAATCTTCAGCATTCTGTAACGAATTCAGTTTCAAAAAAGAACAACCTTTCAAAGTGGAATACATAGGCGTCACGCCTTTACCCCTTACGGGGTAGGCAGAACGCCAAAGGTTATTAGACCATCTGTTGTCGCGTTTGACAAATTTGGAGGTATTATAAAGATAGAGAGAGGCTATTGTAGTGACTGGGTGTCAACCTATCGCCCACAAAAACGCCAATTAAACCTCTGTCCCTTAACTGACTTTTACAGTATGCTCGGGAAGAGAAGCAGCTGGCACATTCTAAGTTTTTCTTTCGCTCCCAGTCCAGCATGGAAGCATATAATATAATAAATAGGACCATATATGTGCACGTCCGTTTAATTATTTACGGATGTAAGAAACTTTTAGATATTATGACAGTTCATAGTAAAGTCACGCTATCTTGCAGAAAAACCTTATTATTTACAAATAGTTTTTGAAACGTCGTGCACGTAAAGGTTAAATTACAAATAAAATGAAATAATGTACAAAACTTCCAAAGTGAGAAATTAGAAAAACAAAAGAGCGTATTTTGCAGTTTTATATTCTCACAACAACAGAACACCATATAAAGCTTGTGAGACCCAAAATGTCACACGTTATATTAGTCATGCAATGTACAGTGAATGGTTCTTGTATGGGCATCTTCTCGTGCTCTACGAAATCAGAGTTGAATATGGCGTTTACATTCAAAATCAAAAATAAACGTTCAGCAGATGGTAGCTTGTGTAAAAAAAATAACGAATTTATTATTTATTATACAGTTCATTTAAATATGAGTATTTGTAACAATTTTTTGTTTAGAAATTATTATTGCTTAAATTTTTACACAGATGTTTACAAACATATTTTAATTTGAAATATGTAGGTTCAACATTCTGTGACTAAATAAACATATGGTACAATAAAAGAACGTCAGTTATCTCTTGAACTGTTAAGAATATGATATGGTATCATACTTACTGACTGCTGCGTGAAAACAGTTAGGTAATATATATCTTTTTGCTTTTGATAGGTGCATAGGCTCAGTGGTAGCAGAACTGGCCGCTCCCTGGTCTGACTACGTGGAGGCAGTTGAGAGGATGACGAGGCCTGATGCTGACGCTACCCTCCGAGCCATGGATGAAAAAGTTTCCAACGCCATTATGCACGCACTCGAGAACCACATCATTCTTGAAAAGAAGGTAAGAACGACCATAATATGTATTTGAGACATAACATGTGAAATTAAAAAAAATCAGCGCGGGAATATCTCAATACACCTAGTCAAAACTTGTACTAACTTAGCTATAATTTCATTTGATTTACCGCTCCAGCGCGCTACCAATACAGTTTGCCGTGCCACGTTATTTTACCGTCGAGTTATTGCCTGCAACTATGGCCTGGCATTGCTATACCGGCACAATAATAGACCCGCAATAAATAAAATAAACCAAATTCAAACGGGCGTAACGAAGTTATCAGCAAGTGCAAGGAATATTTAAAATTGGACCGATGCCACACGTGCCCTCGGGTGTGTCCCATAAACCGGAGACGATTCAATTATTCCTGGGTTACTGCAGCTCAATACCGGCAATTTGCATTCCACGGCTGTAAAAGACGATCCGATGCAGAATTCAATAACTATTACGAAAACTCAAATCCATTGAACAGTCGTAAAACTCGAAATCTCTTCCTAGATTACATTTACAAGGCACTACGAGACTATAAAGAGAATTGGACGTAGGCTGCTCCGGGTCAAGGCGTAGGTTGACTGTTGACTTCGCTGAGATGAACTTTATAATGGTCTGTTTACACGGAGAATTAAATTTAGATTAAATTTAAACGTGTATTTCACATCCGTGAGTTTCTATTTTATAAAACACATTTGGAAGTCTCTAAGTAATGTGGCAATCAATTTGTGAGGGAAAAGTCGCCCTTTTTTCGATCGGTAATAAATTGGTACTTCGCGAATTAATCTGGTCCTCAAGAGCGCAAGAAATTTAATTCGTTTCAATCGGATTCAAGTTTAAATATTCAAAGGAAAGAATAATATACAAAGGAAAGGTTCGACTTTTAATTATTTAAAGATGTTTTATGCATTTACAGTCTGAATATTAAACGTCTTGTTTCAAGTAGGTCAGCTCAAAGGACAACATATGGTTCAGCAAAGTTTAACAAAGAACCTGAATACAATAGTGACATAATTGTATGCCGTGATTTAAGAAGAAATGTCGTTAATTAAACAATAAACTTCCGAAACTTTACAAGCATTATTGGGAGTTTTAAAGTATACAATTAGTTCTCTAATGTCAAAATCTAAACAGGAATGGTACCTATCTCGGGTGTCTCACATTGGTTCCGCTACCTTCTGTGTTATGAAAGTGACGCAAATTTACTTTTTTATTTAAATTTATTTTATTTCGGATAATGTTAACAATAGTTTTACTAGTTTGGGAGGCAAGGCTAAAAAAGTTCTTTTTTCATATTAAATCATTAAACAAGGGCAGCTTATTCTCAGTTTAGAGTAGAGCTTACCCTCTGAAGTAAACTTTTAGTAAAATAACGTAAAACGAATTAAGTAAGTATGTACGAGGATTTCAAATTCATGTCGTAGTTTCCATATCGATTTAGAATATGTAAATAACTTTGTAAGACAATGTGCGAGACATTTGTCCCGTTGAGTCAGACCTGTGTTTGTATTCATGAATGGGAACTGATTATGTCATTAGTGCTCAAGGACAACGTTTCCGTTTTGGCACTATAGTTCATTCTTATTTGTTCCGCATGTGGCTTAGAAGCAAAGAGTATCTACCTATGTTTTCGGTGTCACATACGATACTCCTTTAGACAAGTGTTAGATACAAAAAGTCAACAAATATATTTTATGAATTATGTTTGAATAACAATTTAGATTTAAAAAGCTGTATAAAGTGTAAAGAAAGTAGAAGAGAAGATGAAAATTTGTATAGGTTATGTTGACTTTCAATTTTCATAGTAATAATCTGCCTGAGTCCGGTTACGAGCTGGAAACTTGAGCGAAATTCAATTCTCCAATATTTAATAAAAATGGAAAACCAGCGGAAAACCTAATAAAACTTTCTCTGCCAACTTCTCGTGTAAAAATATAGCAGTAACTTTGTGAGATATGATTCTGTAAAAAGTAACATTTCATTTTGATATTGAATGGGCGTCTAATGTTTTCAATACAAGTTGGAAAAGACGACTTTTAAACATTTTTTGAGTTCTGAATTGTTCCGAACTTTTATTGAACAGTTGAATTTACTTTAGAAAAGCTATATAACATTTGTTTTTTTTTTTTTTTGAGTTCCCGCTATTTCAACACGCCACATTATAAGCGCCATGAAAACGATGATAGCACTTCCCATTGGCAATTACAATGTTGATAACCATGTCATAACAGTTTAAAAACTTATATCAATTTGAAAAGTTGTTCTATTTCATATTAAGTAGGTGTTTCTGCTTAGGTTTCGAATTGCGCTTTCGTATGTTAAAAGAATTAAAGAGCTGCAGATAACCCTAAAATTAAACAAAGAGCACATATAACAAGCTTCCGAAATAGCAACGAAAAGTGTTCGTAGCTTGTTAGCCGAGGTAACTGGGTCAGTCAAACCTTTCCTTTGCCAGGCAGATTGCGACCTCAAAGTAGTTCGCTCGTCAGCACTTTTAACAAAAACGATTAAACAGAATACAGGAGTAGCCTTATGGTGCGTACAGATTACTAGAAATGCAACTTGTAATGTAACATTCTGCGCAAGTTCCGTATTTGGACGTGTAGTGCGCAGAATGTTCATTACAAGTTCCATTACAGCAATCTGTACGCACCATTAGAAGGACCTCTGTACTGGATGGCCTTTTTGGTATTATTCCTATAGCAATATGAAAACTGTCTAGTTTGGATTTGGTTTTAACAAATCTCCCAATATAATTTAGCATCGATAGCGATAATCTACTATCATTGTCGAATAGTAGAACTTTACTCGATATAGTTTTGCAATTAACTAAAGTATAAGGTATAGTCGTGGTTAGAATCCTACAAAGTTCAACCTTGAAATATTTTGAAGTAGCTCTCTGTTAAAATACATAATTGAGATACGATTTCGAAACAAAAGCAACATTAAAGATTTTTCAAACGTAGGAAGATACTTAGTAGTAAAAAACAAAGTTTATTATGAGTTTACTATTCAAGAGCGTCAGTTAGTACGGTTCTTGAAGAATGAATGCTTGAGCATATAGTTTACGTGCTTACTCATAAAGTTGTGCACTAGTTGAGGACACTTAAACTGTTCAGTGCAGATCTATCTTACATTCACTTGGTTTAATTAATACCAACGCTCGAGTAGTGAAGATGCTCCGTACACTTTACTTGACATAGAAATGTTCTCTTGTTTTCTTTCAAACAGTAGGTACTTAGAAGTACTTAAACTGAAATTAACTAGAATGAGTACAGTTAAAGTCTGTTTCTATGTTTTATTTAAATACCTAGGACTTCAGTTTTACTTTACTGTTTTTAAGTCTCAAGTTTAAGTAGGCACTTAGACTTAGTAGTAAAATATATTTTGAAATAAAGCAAAGTTTGAAATGAACGCTTTTACGAAGTTTATTTTTGTAAAAAGTGACTTGTCTTTGATTCTTAGCGGTGATGAAGTCGTTTTATAATCCTATCGCAATAGGAAACGGAACGAGTGCAATTGACTTGGAGCTAATCTCAAACGAGGTTATTAACGAATTGAACTTTTCTTAAAACGAATCGGGTTTAGTTAAACTCGATTTACCTATGCTTTGTGGTCCATTAGACTAGGTATTTTAAATACCTTAATAATTGTGAAAAAGGAACAAAGGTGTGTAAAATTTCACACATCCATGTGTATTATTAAAACGAAACACCTTGCTTATTACAAAAACATCAACACTAAAATCCAGCGCAACAAACTCTTCAGTCACAATGATAATGCGTTGCAAGCATGATCGGCAACACTCACAACACTCGACAACAAAGACAGAACTTGTTAGTGTTATGATGAATGTCTGGTTTCGCGCGAATCGTGGAAGAGTTGCGCCCGCGCCGGCGCCCGCCCACGCGCGGCGCGAGCTTTCACCCGACGACGACACGGCCAAGTGAACTCGCCACTACTTATAGCATAATGCGATATTTGAAAAGCGGCCCGTGACGTTGGTTTTTTTTAACAGCTTTTTTTCTTGTAAAAACACTTTTCTCTATGAACATCACGATTGGCTCTATTGTCAACGCTTGTCGCTAATTGGCTAAGCAATGTATAGTGACAATATTATTGGCGCTTGAAATATTATTGGCGCTTGAAGCGATGCCAGGTATGCCATAGCCGAATTTGAGGCATAATTGACAAGCGAGGCACAATTTACGATGGGTCATTTTAACGTACTAGTAACAATTCCATTTTTTTCCGCTCGTGGATAGAAAAACATTTGAGATTCATTTAGAATATGACTTAAGTATCTTATGAATACCATAAATGTGAAAGCTTGTCAGGATAGATGCATGTTTAATAGGTAAACTTTCACTATATTACGTTTAGACGGTTTTAGTTAAAATTTAGCACACAAATAGACGAATTTTACTACACAGTATCACGTATGATACCCTCGGATTCAGGTTTTACTTCAAACCCAAAAAAAATACAAATATTTAGCTTACAAATATAATTATAATTAGTGCCATTTTTTGGAACCCCTCTATCTCCTCCTATAGACGTGTTTAAGTCTTAGTTAAGTTAATCTTAAATGTTTGCTTCTTTCATAAGCTACAAAGCCTGACACGTAAAGTCCATAATATACCATAATTTTTCAGCTTAACGGGCAACACAAGCACACAAGCAACAAAGAAGATTTCGATCTTCCATTTAATAATGGCAACATGTGAAGGCGGATTATAATAATTAGACGCGCTATGCCCACGCGCAGGGGTCACGACATGCGTGGGCTCTATACAAAACGCAATTTTATTGATCTACAGCTACAACACACTTATTTATTGATCTTCTATAACTTGTTTATGACACTGATAAACTCATCCCACGACTTCTGGTTTTGTAAGAATAACTGCTTTTTTATAACGTTTTTTATTAAATGATATGTTTCTATTACTTTTTTATACACTAACATGACACTGTATTGTAAGCAGTCATGATCCGCAGCGTTTCGTTTTTTTTTCGCAAGAATAACCGGGAAAATTGCCATGAAGTTCTTTAAAGCAAATTGTATTTAATATAGGAAATTGTATCCTTAAAATTAATTTTGGAGGTAGCAACCGTAAACACGATTAATTAATGAGATCCACACTTCCCCCGCTTCGCGCATCAAGAGCGTTCGTAATTGTGCCCGAGAAGACGAACCTCCTAATTGAATCCAGATCAGAACACAATTACAACACAAAGGAATTTGCTGAATTTATAACGTCCCTAAACTTGAAAACATCTTTGAGAAAGCGGTAAATTCATTCAACTTAATTGTAATCGCTACGACCAACGAAGACGTTGATGCTATTAATTATTTAGAATAATTGCCCACGCTCAAATCTATTGGTTTTACATACACTTTGGCAGACATTGAGTGGCTGTAAGCACTTCAACTAGTATAACCGAAACTGACAATTTTCTCAACGATTGCGTATCTAAATGTTTTATTAATTTATTAAAGATGAACGCGTAGGACGATGCTTTTAAGCCGACACTTTACTAATCACTACATATCTTAATTTTTTGTCATAATCTACGAACGAGGCACAATTTATATGCATAGCTGTTAAATGGAGTGTAGCCTATTGCTTATCTAAGTTATTAACTTAACGAGAATGCTTTTTTTAAATTATAAGACAATTGTAAATATGAGAAAGCGAGTGGTATTAGAACCCGGAGTCTTCCACGATAAATGTCGACATTGTAAATATAATTTCATAAAATTACTATGGCTTTTTTATCGTGGTTGGATAGTAGAATTAACGCTATCATTGCATTTGCATATCAGTTCATTTCGGCATGTGGTCAAGTCTAAGCCATACATAACATAGCACAGTATCTGGAGTAAAATATTTGACGACCACTTTGCCGATGGGGTAATCCTATTTGCCTCAGACGCCAGTGGTTGCGAATACGATTCACGCACGGAACAAGAAAAGAAATGTTCCGGGTCTGGGCGTTTATCTATATATGTATTTATATTCTAGGTTCCCTCCTAGTTCGCTACATGGTATCCCATATCACAAGCTCTGCTTAGTTTGGGGCCACGTAGTTGGTGAGATTGTCGTGGGATTTTATTTATTTAATATTCAACGATCATCAGAATGTTTGGAAATGTAGTGATATTTGTTTAGAACGCCAATGTCTTTCTATCATAAAAAAATGCTATGTTTAAAAATGAATATCTTATGCAATTTTGAAGATAGATTTAGCATGTATCGTCTCGCCACCGGATATCCACTTAGTTTCTATGGGTCATTGAAATTTAAATTTGGCCCTGCAGACATATTAAACGTACGCACCTTTTTGCCGCTGAATATTTAATAGGCCAAAAATTTATTCTCAAATTACTGCATATAAGTCGACTGATATCAATGAGTCAGTCGCGCAGAACAATGAAGATCTAGTGTTACAAATGTAAATGATCCATGAATGACATAATAATAGTTATTCATCGATTGATTTAACTGAATCCTTTGATGGAAAGATACATATCTCATTGTTTAAAACAAAACTCATTATCGTAAAAGTAATAAGCTAGAAATGTTAGATTGAAGACCCTTATTAATTCTGAAATATTGCTTTGAACGAACTTCGATCAATAAACTTTGAATTGGCGAACTAATGTTACTATGAGAATCTATTAAAATTTATTACTTACATTAAATGCTATGGTTGTCAGTCTTGTACACTCAGTACGAGTATTCGGAATTTTTTGACATGAATATAATTTACTCTGTGGCATAAAGGAATCGAGTGCGAACTCTACAATTATTGTAGTAACTGATCTACAGATATTTAAAAGTATATTTATATTTAAAAAATAACCTGTTTAGGTCATTATTTTTACAGTTAGTAGGTTCCATGTCACAGCCTGAGGTTATTTTGAATATAGACGTCGCTGTATCCGAAAATACAAATTTTCGTTCGAAGTTGTCCAGCTCTGGAAAGCAACCGGAGATACGTTTAAAATGAAAACAGCTACGATAAAGAAAGCTGACAACCGATAAATATGTATTTTATTAAAGACTGGAGCCTATGGAACAGTTATTACAATTTATAACAAAAGTTCGTCGATGCTGCGATCTATTTTACCTGTCCTTACTTAGATATTCCCCGTGAGATGTGCATTGTAGGCCGGCGGGCTTTGCCTTTATTCCTATTTCGATATTGTTGCAGCCATAAAGTACATAGTAATTATAATAGGCCACCCGCGGCTGCCTCTGCTGAGCTTCCAATACAACTAATGACTACTATCTAACTTTCGATCGGTTATTAATTTAATTCTAAATAAAACCTACGCCCAAAATCAGGCTTATCTGTTCATAATTGTAAAATTTTCAATATTTGTTATTACCAATTTGAAAACCCGGTGCAGTCATTAAAATCTATAGTTACTATATTTAGGTATCCTACTTACTTATACATGGTTTACCAAATATAGTACCTAAAAGTACCTAAATATAAAGTAAAAAGTTCAATAAATTGAACTTGTGACATGGTGACAACATAAGTATTACTTTCAATTATATACTGTTCATAAAAAAATAAGTAATGAAAAGCTGAAATACTAAAATTTATAGAATAATAATCCCGCTAAAATGTTCCTAGTTTGTTATTAGTTTTCTAATTAAGAGCAATTCGGAATATTTAAATTAGTTTGCATAACTAATATTTTATGTTTGACTTCGTAATAAAAATCAGAATCAACTAATTATCCTGTCGCGGACATTTTTGGTGATGATCAAGTAAGTTTTTTGCGTTTCTTGTTTACGTTTTTATAAAGTTCGGTACGTACCTAATCTTGAAGTAATATCCGGATTTAGGTTTTAGATAATGGTGATGCTCATTTATAAATTCATAAAACTTATAAAAATACTAGCTGACCCGGCAAAAGTTGTTTTGCCATAAAATTAAAAAAAAAATAGATGTTGGCCGATTCTCATAGATACCGGATAAGCACAAAAAATTTCATCAAAATCGGTCAAGTCGTTTCGGAGGAGTATGGCAACGAAAACTGTGACACGAGAATTTTATGTATAAAAATATGTACATATATACGAGTATACAACGTGTAACATAATGAAAAGATAATACTTAAAGATATTGTATGTTTGATAATGTAGTTTATAAGTAACAGTAACATAAATTTGTTATCCTTAGGGTTCGGCCGAAAAACAATTTCAAAGTTTAGATCAAAATATCTAAGTGTCAACCCTAAACCAGCTGTTAGCTTTTGATGAAATCTAGTCGATAACAGATGGTGTAAATATAAATTGATGGGTAACTAAGACAGATAATACAAAGTTCAGCCGTTGTGAGAAAGGTCATAAGGTCACTGACTGCGGCAAAACTCTTCTTTTAGCTTATTAGGTTGAATAGGGTTGTCAAAATATTTTGTTGTAAAATAATTAAATAAATTTGTATGAAAGTCTATACCAACACTGTTCATGCTATTTTTTTTACTGTATATTCTACGTATGATATAGAAGTTAACCCTTAAAGTTATCTCTCCATTTTGTTACACGTTGTATATAAGTAAACTTATAAAGATTTGAATGGTTTTGTCATTATCACACTGTGTTCCAAAAATCAAAATCCGGTTCAAAATAGTTTGTGTGATTGTCTTTATTATTTATTCATTTATTATTTAATCTAGTTATTACTATTAATCGGCTAGATATTAAAATTTTTCATACGAGTATAGAAAAATCAAAATAAATAAAATCCCCAGACAATCACACCAACTACATGGCCCCAAACTAAGCAGAGCTTGTGATATGGGAAACCATGTAGCGAACTAGGGGGGCACCAGGAATATAATACATATATAGATAAACGTTCAGACCCGGAATATTTTTCTTGTTCCGTGCGGGAATGCTGATTTTATGAAATAGTAGAATACAGTGAAAGACTCCAGGTACATACTTGGCACCTTATTTTCTTTTTATTTCCGATCAATATTAATTGTTGACCCAGCAGCCCTTGAGTTCTGGGTTCGATTCTCAGCACACGATTAGAAAACGGACTTTTCTAGCTCAGGTTTGGGTGTTACTATACCGCTCAGTAATACTAGGATTCATAAAAGGCTACGTCATATAGACTCCACAATTCGTATGCAATTTATTTATTTGTTTATATAAAAAAGTATTATTTAAGATATAGATTCCATATATAATCAATTTATACAGAATCAAAAGTTACACAGTTAAAACCGTGCGAAGCTTCTACCAGATATAAACCTAATGTCGACCAAACCGAATTGTTCAGTTAAGTCTCAAAATTATACTCCAACCTGCCTCATATATTCATAAATAGCTCTATTTAAGTACTGAAATGCATATAAAGTTAAGAACTTCGTTAAGTTGGTACTGTAATAATATTCAAGCAAGTTCCAAGCCGTAAGTCACAGTCTTAGCAAAGTTTCAGACAGTTGGTAGTTGCACAAAGTCCACGGAATGCTGCAATAAGTGTTTCAATTGCATTCGATTGCTGCAATCAGTGCAATGATTGGTTGTAGTCTTGTGTTTAGTTTAATCAATCGAAACCAAAGTGATCACTGAAAATATCTGACAAACGCTCGTTTTTAAAGTCGAAATTCGCAAAACCAGACGCTCGTTTAATGAAGGTCACATGTCTACCATTTTTGACGGTATTGACTCCTATAATCCTGTGTCTCTATCCATTGGCGATCACTTTGGCGATGGGTTAACACTGTCTGCCTCAGACGCCAGTGGTCGCGAGTTCGATTCCCGCACTGAACAAGAAAAAATAATGTTCCGGGTCTGGACGTTTATCTATACCTATGTGCATTTATATTCTAGTTTCCCTCCTTCGCTAGGAGGGAAACCCATATCAGAAGCTACGCTTAGTTTGGGGCCATGTAGTTGGTGTGATTGCCTTTACATTTTATTCATTTATTTATTGGGATTCTATGGTTATTACTAGTTCGTCCGTAAATTTGTTTGAGGGATTTCATAATATAACTGTGGAATACTTTTCAAAAGTGAATCATAATTATTTATAGGTACCTAAGTACTTTAATTTCGAGTGAGTTTATGAAAAGCTATTCTATTAAATAAAACACTTTTTAACCGGATTTATCGCGTATATTTACATTTTAAATTTTAACTCGAGTCGTTCGCGACCACGGGGTCTGCAAAGACACCGAAACGTCGAGTTAAAATTTAAAATGTAAATGTACGCGATAAATCCGGTTAAAAAGTGTTTATTTAATATTATGAATCGCGAAAACTTAAGACAAAAGCTATTCTGCAGCTTTAGAAGTTTCTTGTTATCTTACTAATATTACAACCTGAGAAAAAGACAATTTTAAAAAGAAAACCGTCATAAAATATTTAAACAGCATAAAATTCTATAACAAAATCCTAATAAGAGCAGCCATCTTCGTAAATATAACTAAAGCGTTTTTAGAAACTGCGTTCGCGCATATAGTTTATTTTCACATAATATTCCAGCTCGTTCCTGGCCAACACTAATATAGTTATAACCAAGTGTTCAGCTCAATCCGGTAGTGTTTGATTTGTTCGTTTTGTTCACACCGCGCCGTTGCTGTGCGCCGGCGCTCAATATAGAACCTCAGTGGCATTCCCTGCATTTCTTATGCAAACGAGCTTTGCGTTTGTATGCAATTAAATCAAAATGAATTGCTACATCAAAGATTTTTAAGCTCAAATATTAATGTTAAATATATTTTTTAAATACTTAATGTTCAAGTTTTGTTAAAGTTAACTTTTTGTTAAAGTAAATTTCTGTGTATGTTGTGTTTATGTTATAGAGTCTTTTTCAAAGTATTGGCTGTTGAATTAAAATTTCAACATTTATAAGCAGATATCTAATGTATTCTGATAAAAGCTTTATAAATGAATAAATACAATTCCTAAGTTAAGGGGGTATTGAACTAATGAAGTACCTAACCTCTATGTTAGATGTGGTACCTATTCGATTTGCATTTTTAATAGCTCTCGATATAGCGCCGTCGTACCTACAGTACTACTTTCTAACAGAATTAGCACTTATTTGTGTCTTAATTGGAGTAATAATAAAATAAAATATTAACCACAAAACCTAAAATAAGGTTAGCTATATTGGAATTAATTTTGACTAAGTCTACATAGCTACTAACTTCATTAAATCCGACAAAACACATGAATACTTAACAAATTTTAGATTTCAAGTTCATAGGAACTTGAAAATACATAATATACTGATGAGAATCATTAGATTAGTGAATGATTAATAGAAAATTTAACTACTATTGTTGGATAGTTAAATGGATGAAGCCAACTTATTTTTTTATAAATATAAATACTGAATAAAATCGTTTCCATCTGGGACTCACTCGAACCAAGATCTCCCGCAATCCGGGCGGACATCTTCTTTTCAAAAACACCAGAATCGCTCATCCCGATTGATCAATTAATTCAAAATTGCTTAATTTATGCTAAATACGTATACGCAAAATCGCAGTCGAAGTTCTGACGGTCGGATCGTTTTGTGCGCATAATTCGCTAGGGTATGCGCGTCGGTCGCGCGTCGCCGCGTTCGTTCACAGGATCGACGCACGAGCAGCCCGACTTGAGCTTTATTGCACGTTCGGTGGACACAGAGTTATGCAAAAAGTATTAAAGTTAGTATGAATGTAGGTATGATTGAATCAATGTTGTTTATACTAAGATTTTATTTTTTATAGGGGTGAAGCAATATTGCATATACCAACTAAGTTTTTATTTGTTAAAATGTTTCAAGTTTATTTCCCTTTTGGATTTTGTTAAAACGATGATAAGGTACAAACGTTTATGTTTTTTTCTTCTGCTTTTTTTTATTCACGCAAATCTGTGCAGCAACACGGGAAAAGTATTATCAAGGCAACAAGACATATTAAATTTTCATTTGAAAAAAAAAATTGATATTAAATTTCCCGTAGTTACCTATTAGTTACATTAAAAGACGTTAGCTAAAGAGCCTAGTAATAGTTTTAAGCCATCTCACCTTTACGAAAAGCCATTGCCATAAGTGCATAGCATAACTGCAAATCGATATTCATGTAGTCGTTAATTCCATAACCATAAACTCACCCGGAAAGGGTTTATGGGCAGCACTATTAATTCGCCCGAGCGCGGGAACTATGTGCGCCCTGCGAAGGTTTTGTTTACAACCTAACATTACTTTTATATAGCCTTAACCATAGAGCTAGTAGCATGTTCGCTGCTTTCAAATCTCGTTAAAACGTATGTGGGAATTATTATTATAACCTAGAAGGTACCTGAAAAGAATTTTCATTAATTGCTAACTAGTAGGTAATTAAGAAGACAATTTTCAGAACTTTTGAGTAGAGCCCTTTTATGTATTCTGTGGTAAAACCAAGAAGTACATACATAACGTCACGCTTGTATCCCTTATGGGGTAGGCAGAACACCAGAGGTTACAAGACCATCTGATGTCACGTTTGACAAATTTGGAGGTATTATAAAGATGGATAGAGACTATTGTAGTGATAGGGGGTCTTCCTATCGCCCACAAAAAAAAAGTAACCAAGAAGTACGGGTATATAACGGAATTTTTATTCATAAACGCCATTCTACCAATTTGATTCTCTTCGACTGAGGTCCATTGAGGAAATAGCTGGCAAAGACGCAATCATATTCGGTTTGGACAAAAATGTTTGTGATCTGGAGATATAAGTAATTATTCACAATAAAAATATTTTAATTTTTTATGTATTACACGAAATTGCTTAACGTGAAGTTAGAAGCTTCCTCTTTTTATTCTCCTGCTACAAATTAATAACACAAAATAATAAGCTACAATTTCTATCTATGCGCTACAGTTAATTAATCTTTGTCAATATTTTCTCATTGCGACATCAAATAACTTTCAAACATTCTTCCGATGGCTCCGCGCAGATAGCGAGCAGCGATAGATGATGTTGTCACTGCACGCTAGCAAACATCTAGATAGAATATCAGATAAGAACAAACGATGTTCCTTGCAGACGTGTCTTCTGCTCGGCTCAGTGAAGATTTAATTAAGAACTAACACTGTAACTTATGAACCGCTTAGATTTTCTTAAGTACGTGGAGGGTGGAACTTTCATTTGTTATTCAAAAATATGGTAAACAAAAACAAATGTTACATCCTTACCTTTTTTACTCATAAAATGTCTCCTGGTGCTTATAATACCTAGTTTAACTCCGACGTTATTCGAACCATAATCATAAATGACAAAGCATTTGTAGTCTGTCACCAATGGCTATACAACTCACTTGCAAGAAACATCCTTTGTTTCTGCCAAGAAGATCGTATTGATCTTCCCTCGCCAGTTTTTGTAACTCGTTCATTCCGTAATTATATACTCGTATATTTACATTTACAGCAGGATGTCATTATCATTGCTGAGTTTTTCTGTAACCATTCATGATTACGTTCCATTCATTAGTTTTTTGCTCGATATAAATGATTGATAGGCTGTAGTAATGCAGAGAAAAACGAAAATTACTTCACGCTCCTTGGTCTAGTAATTATAAGTATGAATTTGTGATTTTCTTACTGGTTTCTATGAACAGTAATTCTTTCGGGGTTAATTTATGACTATGTGCTTTCGGGAAAGCATGGGTTTCTTTATAGTAACTTTGAGTATTTTTACCAAGTTATTGTATTCATCGTCGATAGTATTTATTTTTTTAGTCGATTTGTAGATAGAATATGTCAGGAAATGTATGAAAAGTCATCTAGTCATATCTTTCCAAATGCCTGGAGAATGTATAATGGCGGGGGACTTTCCAATAAGACGCTCATAAAGGGGTGGATTTACATTCCAAACTGAACTTACACGATCGAAATACTATAACATTCATATCTTCCATTGACGGCTTCCAAAACCCGTATCTAAACAGCAACATTTGTCCTAGGTGCGTCAAGAATGCGGTCCCCCACTCACCGTTGATTCTCCGCGGCTGCCGGCGACGCCGCGGCCGATGCCCGGGTCCTCGCGCCGCGACGCCCTGCGAGCGCCCCCGCCCGACGCCGAGCTGCTGCAGTTCGCTGCCTCACTGGCCTCCAGCAAGAAACTGTTCGCAAACCTCGCTGATAAACTGTGCGATTCCGAGGCAGCCCACGAAGGAAATGAACACTGCTGGAATGGAGAAACCGTTGGAGGGTAAGTTCACTGAAAATTAAAAAAAAAAACTCCATATTAAGCTAGTAATAAAGTTGGTCTCTTCCAAGCTGGACGGGAGCAAAAAAACATAGAATGTACCAGCTGCTGCTCTTCCCGGGCATACTGTGAAAGTCAGTTAAGGGACAAAGGTTTTATTTCGGTTTTGTGGGCGATAGGCTGACCCCCTGTCCCTGCAATAGTCTCATTCCATCATTATGATACCTCCTAATTTGTCAAATGTGACATTAGACGGTTTTAAAGATTCTTTTGTTCTGCCTACCCCATAAGGGATAAAAGCGTGAAACATCAACTAATTCATCCATTTTGTCGCAGGTATACGAAGTCATTAGTGGCGTCAACTTCGGTAGCAGACCAGCGATATAACCCAGAACTAAATGGAGCTCCAAAAGATAGTCGAGTGGACGACGTTGGAAACCGTCTTCGAAAAGCCCATCAGGTAAATTTGAATAGTATCATAGAGTAAATAAACAATGCTTGGTCACGATATTGATGATACTATACAGCAATTATTGCTTTGTAAAACTAGACCAAGCCTGAGAAAATGCATGTACCTACTTATTCTATAGACGCATTAGACATATTTACAGCAATGTCAAATATTTTGTTGCTTGTCTACAGTTGCTAGTTTCTCATACCTGGAAGAGCCCTGCAGCGGAGGCCTTCATGCAAGGCGACGAGGCGGAGGAGGGCTCTGGCTCCGGAGGGCGGTACCCGGAGGACGACGCGGCATACGACGCTGAGGGCTCCGGGGCAGATGAAGGGTCCGGCCATCAACAGATACGTGAGTACCAATGTTTTCTTTATAGAATAAAAATGACAACCTTTTGTACAGGATTTCTCATATTACGATTGGACAATGTAGGGTATTGCAAGTAATCTATAATTGGTAAGCAAGCTTGTGCTCATCGACTTTAGAAACGTTACCGGAACACATACCTACCAATAGCGCCGATATTAAGACCAATTGGCATTGCAGTTTTTCTAATATCTATAAATAAATAATAAAAATAATATCCCCAGACAATCACACCAACTACATGGCCCCATCGTAAGCATAGCTTGTGGTATGGGATACCATGTAGCGAACTAGGAGGAGACCTAAAATATAAATAGATAAACACCCTCACACGGAACATTTTTTTTTCTTTTTCCGTGCGGGAATCGAACCCTCAACCACTGGCGTTTACTAGACAGGTTTACCTCATCGCCAAAATGGTGGTCAAACCTAAGCGACAGTGATTATTTATAAACTAGTTATTTTTATTGAAGGAGTTTGGTGAGCCTTTCATAATGATAAATGTACTTCTTTGTCCACAGAGAGCCGAAATTACAACCCGAACGAAAATGTCCACTCAACGACGCCAAAGACTTCATCAGCCTCACGAGCAGTTCAGTCCATCATCAGTTCATTGTTATTATTCAGTGCAGTCATCGTCACTCTCACTTAAACTAGCTCTCCTTAGATTTAGTGCAACTTGACTCAAACTCAAGGTCACTTTGACGAGCTCACTTTGAGTCGGTGCGACTCATAACGACAGCTCATTCTGAGTCAGTGCAATGTGGCTTTCACTCACTTTGACCCCGTGAAACGAGACTTTTCTCACTGCAATAACTAAGTGTAACGTGACTTCGGTATACTTTATTTCAGTTTGGTATACATTAAGATAGGTCGATGTGTAAACTAACATCCAAGCTCCAAAACATTCATATCATTTTCTTTAGTGACGTATGCAATGAGAACGAGCGTTTGAATGAATGATTGATTGATTAGAAGTAAAGTCAATTTAAAGACATGTTTCGAAGTACTCGAGTGTTCTGGGTTTATTAGGTATTTCGTAGTGCGTAAAGTGTAAGCTAGTCCTTTACACGTACAAGTCATATCAAATTTATATTCACAATGTAATTGAATCTCTTACTGCTGAAATATGCATTTTTGTAATGATACAAGTAAATACATGTTGTAGCTAACAGTTGCAATCTTTGTACAGAGCAACCTGTGTTATTGTAAATATTTACGTATTGTTACTTGAAAACTAGCTTCTAGACCAAATTATATTGGTTAACTGCATTTACACTAGGAGATTGTGGAAGAGTGAAATAACATGAATGAATCTATTTAAAATGTTATTATTAAATAGTTGATTGGCAATAATTTTATTTAGTAGATGTATAATTACTAAAAGAGTGATAAAGTATAATAAGGTCAGACTGTACAGATGTGTAAATATAATATTTTGAATGCCTGCAGTAGCCTTAGACTATGTTTAACAAACTCCGTCTTGCTGATGTTTTTTTGAAATGAAATCTTTAATATAACTCCCAGTCTTTTAAAAAACCAAAGTTATCGCATTTCCCAGTTGAACATTTCACGAGGCATTTCTAAGGTTACTTGGACTAGGTGCTTAGCTAGTGAATATTTTTGTTGCCATATTAAATTACGAATATTTCTATTATTTATAAATAAATTAAGACATTTTCAATAAACGTATCTTTTAATTTGTGATGCAAAGTATCTAGGCTTTTTACGATTGCTTTTAACTAATAATGAAGTAGGTAAGTAGGTATATAAAATAAATAAATTTAATAATTAAACTGTTTTGAATAAACTAAAAACTGTTATTACCTATCAAAATTTGTTTGTTAATTTAAAAGTAAATAATTGTGCCTGAAGGCATTGACACAATATAGGCCTACTACGTAGAAATGTATAATATTAAAATTAAATAAATAATATTTATTATTTATCAAATTTAAGCTTTATAGAAATCTATTTAGAACAATAAAATAATGAATATTATCAAAAATATGTAGCGATGTTGGAAATGTTTATTTATAATTCGAATACGTAAAATATTAATAAAAAACGACCTTCTCTTATAGTAATCGAGACGTCTGGGTTACTCCGCTGCGCCTAATGATAAAACGCCAGTAATTTATTGTTTCCAATAACGCTACTTTAGCAACACTTGTAAATAAATATTAATTGTATAAAAAAACCATGTAATGGTAACACTGTAAATGTTGGAATTATGAATTTAATGGTGGAAAATGAGAGGACCAGGTTGCGGACAGTTTTAATCATTCTTTATGAAAACCACATTCTTTATATGAAAGTCATTTGAATACTTATATCATAATCAATTATATGAAGATCTTCTTTGTATTAGAACCTTATTTTATCAACCTAAATTATTTAATAAATCACCTTATTTAAAAAATATATAGATACCAGTAAAGTAAACTGTCTCGTAGTCTTGTGTAAATATTGTTGGGTTATTGAATGTATGAAAAGAATGAAGACAATCGGTGTTATATCTGAATATATATTATGAAAATAAATTCTGTATTATGTAACATTTGTTTTAATATCTCCCTCGTTCAAAGACATAAGGAAAATTTATAACGCTATATTTTATTCGATGCACTTTACGGCCTACTGCAGTGGGATTCAGAATTCGCTCACTAGAGCATATAAAAAATGTACGCATTCATTTTTCATGCTTATGCCTATTTGATACCTATAAGGCATAATAAAGTATTTTTTATGCGGTTTCAGTTATGCATTTTCCCATTTCGTGGTAACAGCAGATGTACAGTGGGCCAAAAAAGTTCTGTACCGACCGACCTAAAGTTGATTACCGGTAACAGACTCATAGGTGATAAAGGTTATTTTCCCTCGCAGATCGATCTAACAACTTCTATTGCCATCTTTATCTGATTATTGATAGCGATGATTATTCTTTGTGACATGCTGTTCTTATTTTGATGTTGTCGATGTACAGGAAACCAAGTCTCAACTGGTACACCACTTTCTTGGCCGACTGTTTACGTTTCCAATCAATCTGTCATTTGAAGTAGGTTTTTTTTTAAAAAAAAAAAGGTAATTCGAGAATCAATTTTAGTTCCAAAAAGCAAATTATATTAACATGTTATTTTTATAAGGAAAAATGAAATTTAAATGGTTAACGTGGTTAACGTACTTAACAACCACATTACACAGTTTTGAATTTTTGAGATTGAGAATTAAAAAATACTTTTTTTTTACTTAGTAAAAACATAGAATGTGCCAGCTGCTTCTCTTCCCGGGCATAGTTACTGTAAAAGTCAGTTATTATTTTATTAGGGGTATTTATTTATTAGGGGACAAAGGTTTTATCGGAGGCTTTTTGTGGGCGATAGGCTGAAATGAAAATGAAATGAAATGAATTTTTTTTATTTATCATGAGACCTTCAATGAGCGAATTTTCTTTACCACGAACGCTGCAGAACTAAGTCTACTCGCTAGCTGTGAGATATGGGCGATCCATTGCAATCTAAGGTAATTCTAAGAGAAACAGTGTTATCTACTAGATTCAACCTGTTCCCATTAAGACGCAGATCAGACTCAACTTGTCTTACATGATCCTCTGTCACTGCAATAGGCTCTCTCCAACATTGTTATAACTTCACATTTGTCAAACGTGACATTAGATGGTATTATATAGCCTCTGTTGTTCTGCCTACCCCTAAGGGAGATCTACAGGGGTGAAGTTATGTAAGTATTATTTTACAGACTTTTGTATTTTCAGAGACCCGTAAAGTAAATTACTTATAATGATGATTCAACTCAGAGACGGTAAGGTTGAAGATTAAAATTTGTTGGAAGACATTGTATGGAATAAGTAAGTCGGGCGGATCCTTGCCGATAAGTTAGGGTTAATCGGTTTCATGCCGGTCTCAATCACTTGCCAAAAAGTAAAAGTAAAGATTCAAACTATACTACATATCTACATACATAACTTCACGCCTGTATCCCGCATGGGGAAGGCAGAACACCAGAGGCTATTAAGCCAGCTGATGTCACGTTTGACAAATTTGGAGGCAATATAATGATGGAGAGACTATAACAGTGACAGGGGAAAACCGTCAGCCTATCACCCACAAAAAAATGTCCAATAAACCTCTGTCCCTTAACTGACTTTTACAGTAGGCCTGGGAAGAGAAGCAGCTGGCACATTCTTTGTTTTGCCTTCGCTCCCAGTCCAGCATGGGAGCATGATTCCTATACTATCTTGTGTAAAATCTGTCTCTTAAGCTACTTTCTATAGGTATTTTAACAATCACTCGAAAAAAGAAAGACCGGCCAGTAATCGCCTTTATCGACATGCAAAAATCCGTATCAATAAAATATTGCTCTTACAAAGATTCAACATTTGCTCGAGTAAGTAACCAAACATCGTACGAATTGAAAATATGCAGCCTCCGAGTTCAAATATTTAAACTCTCAAAAGAAAGGAAACTAATATGTCACCTATGTGCAATATCGGCCGTCATATTGGTAGCCAGATAGACTGGTTCTATATTTTATCCATTGCAACGGAGTCTCTAAGACTTACTACTGAGTTCTTAATATATTGAGCTTGACTTGAGTTATTAACGGTATAAGCACATGCTTATATCTAGTATTTGGAACGGATATTATAAATGAGGCTATATTTTTTACAATAGATAGGTACATAACGATCTGAGAAAGAATGAGACAGAAACTATTTGTAATATACTTACATGGAACAGCTCATCGTGTTTTTTGCCTGAAAGCTATTAATACGAAGATAACACTGCAATTTAATTTTTTATGGTATAGCGCGAGGATTGTTCGAATACTTAAATTAATGGAAATTTCTAAAATACCGTTCATTTTTTTTTATATTGTAAGGATAGGACGTTTGTCTTCCATGCCACCTGATGGAAAGTGCGCATGAAGACTATAGTGTTACACGTCCATCCACGAGAAACCTATTCACTCGACACTTAAAAGTTCCAGGACTGTAGTGGTCAGGAAAAACAGACGCAGGCAGATTGTTCCACACCTTGGCAATCCGTACCAAAAAGGAACTATCGAAGCGTTTTGTTCGACTTCTTGGTAAATCCACTATATAGGGATGGAATTTCTGAATTATAAAAAGGATAACCCAATAGCAAAGAGACAATAGTCAGATCGATTTTTAAAACGTACTTATCTAATAAATATCTCAAAAACAAACTATTATTCTACAAACTATTATAAGAATAAACTTTTCTTTTTTGATAGAGAAACTAATTTGACATTGCGTTCACCAATTTTATGATTAAAATATAAAGAAAACAGAAAGTGCATCGTTGAATTGGCCCCAACTCGGTAACTTTTCGGGTTTTTTATTTTAAGAAAGCCAGCAAAGGAGCAGGAGCCCTCTGATAGAATGTGATACCCAGGCCCATGGACAGCATTAACGATGGTAGAACTAGTAATGCATTATCGAGCCAAGACTAAATCTAGAGAAAGCCATTGTTACTGTCATTATAAGGGCTGATCATCCCTTACCACAACTGTTAAAAATGTTATATTTCAGTACTTTTATATTTACTTCTGAATTAATGAAATCAAACGCTTCAACATCTTCAGCACCTATAACAACGGTAAACTCCAAAAAGCTGAAGCAATTGATTTCGGAGTTCGTTCATTCGAAACTAGAAGTAGCAGAGTTCAGAAACGCCACTTTCATTAATGAGTTTTGTTTGTAAACTTGCAACTCACAAAGGCGACGAAGTTCGAGTGTACTTCTAGATCTTTGATACAATGCAACGCTTTGACAATTTACTTTAACAAGGTTATTTTCAATGACGAGTCAGAGAGCGACACTTTTCGGTTAACTTTGTGTATAAATTGTCAATTACGGAACACCATTTATTTCTTTTTTCTCTTTGACTTTTCTGGCATCTACTTTTATTTTTCTTTTCTGAAAAGAGCCAAAAGAAAAAGGCTTTTGTAGTAAATACTTTATATTTCCATAAACGTAAATCATGAAACTCAATTACGAATTGAACCAGTCCATTATACCCGATCACTAATAGTTATTAAGAGCAGTGAATTAGTTAATTGGAACAAATTATTCCGACCACAAGTAGTCAGTTGGCCGCAGCAAAGCTGTCATTTTCATAAATGGTAGAGATGTCACTTGTCTCAACGCCGATGACAGCGCTGCGGTGTCAACCCACGAACGGTCGAATGTGCTAGGAGCCTGTGAGCTGTGAATAGTTGTGGTAATATCTTTAAGGTATCAAATATCAGTGTGCATAATTAATATAGTTGCCGTAGTGATAATGGATAATGTAAAGTCGAGTACTAATTAAGTTTGTGTGGCGTTATTTTGTTACTTACGTGACGTATAACTTACTTAAAGAGCCGAGTTTACTTAATCTCTGTTAAAACCTTGATCTATGTGGTGATGAGGTTTATTTATAAGTATTTTAAGCGCTTGCGTGTTGCGATTGTATAAATACGGTCTTCATTAGTGGTAGGTAAATGAAAAAATTACATTTTACAAGAACTTTAGGGTCCTCCTGTCAGGCAACCATCCTTCTTGCAAAGTTTGACGTCCGATATCTTTAGTTTTCCGAAGCTATGTTTTCTTTCGGTCATCTAACTCTTTTTAAACCCTGCTCCATCTTGCCCCGCCATCAATCACTTAAGGTTGCGACGATCGATGTGAAACTAATCGTAATTCATGATTCCCATAGAACTTCGGCAAGTAACTATTATGTTTACTTCCTGCTCTTTTACTAGCTTCCTTTAAAAGAAAAAATATTGAACAAAATCTCCACACTACATTATTTTTTTAAATAATAATTACCTAAAGTGAAATAGAATTTTGCCCACTTTGCGCACAGTACACCGAGAGTGATGATTTTTATAGTCTTTTCAAAGTATAATTTGTTTATAATTTGTATACTCAGTCAGTCAACCGCAGTTACGATTTTATTTACACGTATGTACCTAATCTTCCTGAATATGATTTTATGCAGATATATTGAAGCTCAAATTGTAACTCTCATAGTAGAGACAACTTCGTGAAAATGTTGCCGTTTCGACCGCGCGGCCAAAAGAATAACTCCTTTATTTATGCTTCGACAAATGCCAAATTTGACCTTTCGGCTTCGAATAATTTCGGTTAAATCGTGATATAATGTTTTTCCGTAAAATTCGCACTTGGCTTCATGGTCGAAACGGCAACGTGAAAATTATCTCCTAGGCGCGTTCTAACTCTACATTTCATGTTTCTTATGTTTTCAATTATTGTCAAAATAAGTTTTCAACACACTTGCTCGTAAAGTGAGCGTTATTCTATTGAATTTAGAACTATAAACTGGGCTATAAGTCACGCGTGAATAATATATTATACCCTAGTGCATAATATAATGAATCCTACAAAGTTGAATTGTACCTTTGTGCAAATTAAATGCAAGTAAACAGAGCATATTTTATTGATTCGGGTTATACATTAATTTTTTTCAGAAACAACAAAGAGGTTTTATACCACTTCAAATCCATATACATTTTTAAATGTTTACGCCTTATATTAGTTAAACAAAATTGTATATCAAACAAATTATTCACAATTTACAATAATTTGTTACAAAATATTAAAATATTTGGATTTACCACTCCAAATTAAATATTTTCATGTAAAATAGGCTGTATATGCTATACAGCCATTGACACATTTGGCGGAAAAAAAAAACCTACGCGCATGCGCGAAGTTCAGTGCCATTTTTCAATCACAATTCACAGCTTTGTTATCAAGTGTGTTTGTTGTTTTATGACCACGTATGTCTGTCTTTTACTCACAAGTGTGTTGAAAAACGTCGTATATAACTCGTGAGCGTTGCTCACTTGTTACATAATATACTATTATAAAATTAGAAAGCTTCATGTAAAAACTATAAAAAAGTAAAAAGAACCAATATTTCGAATTCCTCGCTCAAGAGTTACAATACGAACCAAGTCTTATCAACAAACCCTTTTATTTCAACCAAACAAACAATTTTGAAAATACTCATTGCTACATCGAAAATTTCGATTCAAACCACCTCTTTCGATTCCGTTTGGAAGCTACAACCCGAATGGATGGTTATTATTCATCTTGTCTTAAGTTTTCGCGATTCATGCTGTTAAATGACTCACTGGTACGCGGTAAAATTCACATGAGTTTATGTTGTACCTTTATATATAAGTTTAAAATTGTATTTTATAAAAGTTTAAAATAAATAAAAAAATAAATAAATAAAACAGCCGCTCGTGACCACGGGGTCTGCAAAGACAGGGAACGTCGAGCTAAAAAAAATGCAAATATACGCGATAAATCCGGTTAAAAAGTGTTTTATTTAATATTATTCATCAATTAATTTATTTATTTAAACCTGGATCTGTGTGTCTGCTTGTGGCAGCATACCTGCAGAACTTTTAATCGAAAGTCTTACCTGTCGAAGTGGTTCCTAAATACCTATGCTTAGAGAAAATAAAAGCAGTCGACTCGATATTAGCCTTCGTTTTAGTAGCATTTTCTATGCCACTTACTATGTCAGCGATTTTCGTATTTACTTTGTGTTTTTTGACCTGTGCAGGGGTGGTCTATAGGTACTTACCAATATCTTATTTGTAAATGAATATTCCGAATTTATCGCTGTCATGAGGGTAAATGAGGGTGATAATGCATAAAATGCACACCTTTTTCTAGTCAAACGACACTATGGTGTAGGAAGTACTATTGAAAGCTTGAAGGGATTTGGTGCCTGGGTATTCCGATGGGAAGAAGGATATTTTCATAGCAGAACTAAAATAGTGGATAGTGCTTTTCGGCACTACTTGCAACAGTGTTTAATTTTGTAAAATTTCAGTGCAGACAGTTACAAATGGCTAGAAATGCTGTTGACTTGTTGGCTTTATCAAATCTCATGTAAAGACGACTATACTTTGGCGATGGGGTAAATCTGTCTGCCTCAGACGCCAGTGGTTACAAGTTCGATTCCCGCACGGAACAAGAAAAGAAAATGTTTCGGGCCAAGGTGTTTATCTATGTATGTATTTATATTCTAGGTTCTCCCCTAGTTTGCTACATGGTATCCCATATCACAAGGTCTGCTTAGTTTTGGGGCCATGTAGTTTGTGTGATTGTCTGGGGATTCAAAAAAATCTGGGCTCCTACCATTTATATTAAATCGAAAACTCAAAGATTAAAACGAAAATCGTTAAAAATATTCTTCAAGAGACTTGAAATATTCGTGTCGTCCTAGTTAATTTAAAATCATGCTTCAATTATCTCTATATGTGACGTCTGAGGTTTAATGTACTGACTATAAACAATAAAAAGATTGCTTATAGCTGTGATAAGTATGATTGGCGTAACTCAACAAAGGTCTTGAGAACCATGCGCCCGCGCCACTACGCACTCGCAAATAGCTCCTATCAAACATTTAATGCGAAGATGGATCATTCTATTAGATTCAATTGTCTCCCATCTATACAATTATCGCGGAAGATCGTAGTGTATATACATATAATTTGATAGTCTTGTGTGGAGACAATATTAACTATTCAAAGTTGCAGACAGAAACAAGGTTCCGTCTCATCAAGATCATATTGACGTCTATATTGTTTTATCAATGTAACGCTGGAGGAGCGCGGCGCGGGACCGAGCGACGTGGAGAACCTTGGGGGAGGCCTATGTCCAGCAGTGGACGTCACCAGGCTGAAGATAACGATAACGTACTATTAACAACATGCATAAATAATTTGACACCTAATTGTAATTCAAAGCCACAATTTGTCAAATGCAAGGTAAGGCTCCTCTAAATAAAGGGGGGTCCTCTAAACATTACCTATGTTTGGCAAAAGGCAGTCGCCGTATCATGATCATGCGGATTGAAAGCAGCGGCACTCCAAGTTCTAGGTTTCTCCTAAAATCTGTTAATCCCGTGATAGTTTTAATAAAGACATTATTATTGTAATTACTTAGCAATGGCTGGACAAAGATGGTAGATTTCTTTGAAAAAAATAAGTAAGAATATTTTTATAAATGATTCAATCCAAAAGAGTCGATTATCAATTTTCTCAATGTAACCAAAGCCAACTACGATTGCATCATCGGACTTGCACTGTAAGCGAGTAAGATGATGATTGCATTTTTACTTTAATCTTAGAACACCTACACAAGACCACTTTGTTCTCATTTCACAATTCTCTAAACAAGTAATTCGTTTACCAATCACGTTTTTAGATAAGTTTTGTTTTTCTCTTTGCAGACAAAGGTTAATTTGTGTGGGTGAAATGTACAATATTACTGCAACAACTAGCTCAGGTGAGCTCAGTTATGGTTTTTTAAGTTAATGCAGTTTTACAGCATTATTTTGTGAGTCCCTTTCCACTATTACACCGAGGCGTGACGAGCATGAATTTAAGTCCATAAAATTTTGACCTTTACTTTAGAGTATGTTTAATATTTATACATGTTTTTCGTAGAAAACCAGTGTGCCATTTTAGTAGCTAATCTCTAACAGCGCCACGCTTACCTCGCCGTGCTTGTTGCTTACGAAGTCACTTTGTACACAGATTAAGCAATCCATTTCACAGACACTTTCTGAAGTCTGGCACCGTAACAGATTAAACGCACGTGGCTTGCATCCAACAATGCATTTTCCCGAACTCCTTTCTCGGTGTAGAGAACCTTTTTTCTACATCGCTTGGTTGAAGGGTCGCCGGCTTATGGTTTCTTACCACCCACGGTAGATAGTATCTATTGTTTCGTACTGTTTATCTGCCTATTATTTATAATGACTTGGATAGTGCATTCACGTCAGTTAAACTCCTACGCGGGAAATTAATGGGATGTCAGACGTTATGGTTTTTTAAAAGATTTTGAAACCATAATTTTAAATAGAAATCCGTTGACTTGATTAGTAGGTGGTGGATTGTGTACACTACATATTGATTAGGTATTTCATTACTTGCGCAATTTAAATGCAATTATGAAATTATATCTACAATGAAATTATACCTACAATATGTTTAAATTTACTTATATGACGTCATGCTGACAAAGCTTTTGCATCTAAGTATGTTAATTAAATAATAGATTTAGATTTAAAACCCATCGATAGAACCAACTGTGGCTTAGGTTTATCTTAAAACAAGAAGTGATATCATTTTTCAAAACCTCTTCTAATAGGTGCTTGTCCATCAACCTACTTGTAAGTCTTAGGGTGTCACCACACCAACCGATTGACGTCGGTCGACGATCGACCGACGGCGTCCGTCGGTTTTTATTTATTTTATTTTATTTTATTCGGAAAATATACAGTGACTTAATAAACTAAACAAAAACAACAATAAAAACTATACACCATTTACACTTTTTCGCATGTAATATCTAAGCAGTTCGAGGTTCAAGGATTTTCTGGAGAATTATTATAATTTTAAAATCCAAAACACAAAATCAAAAACAGTAAAGAACACAATACAAAACAACAAAATACTTAACTAATACGTACAATGTATCAGGCACTTTAAATTTAAATTAAACATTAAAGTTCAAAAAGAAAAAAAAACAAACACAAATAAATATTACACCGAGGAAGAGACAATAAATTACGAAAACACGGTTACAGTTCAAGAAATTAAAGTATAAGTACTAATCAAAATCATTGAGGAAGCGCACTCATCCAACGCCCAACTAGTGTATTTCTAATAGTTAAGGAAGAAGCATTTATGGCCTGGTAAAAGCTATCGATTGCCGTCGACTGTTCCATTCGGCCATCGATCGACTGTCGATCGATTGTTGTGGTAACGCCCTTAAACATGATTAGTGAACTTAGTTACTTGTCGCGCATTTCATACTGACTTAGCAGCAGGTATTTTGATTTTGACATTTTTTTTCTTCTAAGAGGTATTAAAGTATAAAACATTGATATATTACTCCTATATTATATTATTATATATATTTACCTGCATATTTAAGGGAAACTAAGTAGATTTACACAAAAGCCAATAAACTTGGAATATTGCAAAACATCAACATTCAAATTATTGAGACTTTCCATCGCCGATAATTGACATCAAAAGCTCAAATCCACCATGACCCGCTTCGAATACTTAGATACGAGTGTGTTGTAAACATGTCTACCGCCCACAGACACGATGCACAATTTGTTTTTCGTTAATCGGCTTTAAATTAAATGATAAATGTGGCCGTAGCACTAATGAGACTCGTGTGACGCTCCATGATCAATAATTACAAAGTGTTAATGCGCTTGCGACGCGCGGCGAGCTATAGTTTAACGGTAAATGCAGGCACACGCCTACTGCGATCCAAAGTATTTTTGGAAGTGAATCAAATCTTTCGAGTAAGTATATTTATTGCTTAGACAAATAAATGCAAGCAATGTTTTGATCAGTTCTGATTTAAATCTGCAGAGCTAATATAGTCTAGGACGTACAGGCACAAGCTTAAATTATTTGACTCTCCCCGTTTTTGTGAAATTCAAAAAGGTTTTGTTTTTAAACAAAAGCGATTTTCATCCTTTTGAAACTAATCTGAACTTTCCAACTTTAAACATTTCATAGAAAAAAGCTGCATATTTATAATTTATATAGTTCTAATATGTAATATTTAAACTTTAAGATTTATGAGGATGGTTAGACTTACCTACCTACTATTCCACTCTAAATCGGCTGATTCCTACCTGTGTATAGCAAATAGAACTAATTACCCATACATAAATAAAAACACCAAGGAATCAGGATTGACCTACGCAAGTAAGGCCGTGGGAAATAGTAGTCAATAAGTAGTTAGTAGTAGGTACAATATTGCCGTCGTCGTCGTCAATATAGAAGTCGTCGTGGCGCCAGGGTTACTGTGTGTATCATACGATATCACAGGTTAAGCATCGTTCGGCGCGGTCGGTACTTGGAAAGGTGACCGCCGACCATTCATATCTCACGTTGACTTCCGTGCTTCGGAGGGCACGTTAAGCAGTCGGTCCCGGGTGCTGTATACTTGTATACAGTAGTCGTTAGGGTTTGTCAGTAGCCGTATCGGCACCCTGAAAATTCTGACATCCACCACCCAGCACTGGGCCAGCTTGGTGAGTTATGGCCTTAACCTCCTCATCACCCAGGGGAGAGACTCATGCCCTGCAGTGGGCTCATTACAAAGAGTTGTGATGATGATGATGACAATATTGCCGAGATATACTACTTGCCCACTTAACTCTCGTTTAGGTACCCAGAAGTGAATTTGCGTTGTTATGATGATAACGAGCAAATTTTATTTATCTTGATAGAGTTTAATGAAATTTTCCCATAGGTACCGGAAAATGCTTTACAAGTATTCTACGACCCTTTTGATCTCAAGCGGCGCAATATTGAAGAGATCCCAAACCGACATTAAATCGCAGTACTTAATAACAGATTGTTCTTAGAAAGTAACCGTTTAATGAACGAAGAGGAGGCCGCAAGAGATCCATAAAGATAGCTTCACTGTCTAGTATGTTCAAAATTAACAACTGACATCACCAACACTGTCGTATAACCAATTCGCTAACGAACCCACATCTATCAAAGCTACATGATAATGACGGTATGACGAATTTCC
Source organism: Stenoptilia bipunctidactyla (assembly GCA_944452665.1). Taxonomy (NCBI): domain Eukaryota; kingdom Metazoa; phylum Arthropoda; class Insecta; order Lepidoptera; family Pterophoridae; genus Stenoptilia; species Stenoptilia bipunctidactyla. The sequence continues at coordinate 11,475,761 of OX101723.1, read as the reverse complement.
TACATCCCGCTATTTTCCGACAAGTACTGTTGAGCATTTAGTGGTGCGTTTCCTATTTATTTTCCTCTAGATCTAGATCAACACCCAGTTTGAAAAAACATTAACACCACATTATCTAGCCCAAATAAAGTTTCTTTAAGAACTTGTGTTATGAATATAAGATAGAAGATAAATAAAGAAAGTTAGTTAACCTATCTGGCTCAGACGCCAGTGCTAGTGTTAAAAAAAATTCCTTATGTATTTTATATTCCAGCAGTGCTAGCACGAATCTTTTGTCGATCGTAAGTTTACGAATGCTCGTATAGTATGGAGACGGTTTTGCAAGCAATAATTGAAATCTATCCATTGCCGCACGGTCAGCTTAAATAAAAGTGCTAGCACGGATCTTTTGTCGATCGTAAGTTTACGAATGCTCGTATAGTATGGAGACGGTTTTGCAAGCAACAATTGAAATCTATCCATTGCCGCACGGTCAGCTTAAATAAATGTGTTCCTTGTTAATTTTGAATGTTTGTTAACAGGTTCTACTCTTAAATAACTGTAAAATAAAAAATTACATTGTAACTAAAAACTTGCAACCGACTCCATACTATACGAGCATTCGTAAACTTACGATCGACAAAAGATCCGTGCTAGCACTGCAGGTTCGCTACATCGCTACATGGTACATGGTACATTCGCTACATGGTATCTCATAACACAAGCTTTGCTTACTTTGAGGCCATGTAGTTGGTGTGATTGTCTGGGGATTTTATTTAATTTGTATTATTTTTAAGTATATATACTTATTGAATAGTTATGTAACCGTAATGTTCCGTACACAACCGATGAAACCGTACATTGTACGAAACATTACGGTAGAAAAGAGCGTGGAACCTGATAGGTACTAGACTCAATTAATACGAAGCACAAACTCTGGAGTAATAAATCATTTGTGAACAAAAGAAGGATCTCGCTCTAAAGTTAAATCATTTCGTAGTGTTATGGAAGGATGGAAGCTGTTCAATTATAAAAAAAGGTATTTTGTGCGAGTCCTGCCTTCCAAATCAGAGCACATCAACTGTGGAATTTCAACCGACTTTCGAAAGGAGGAGATTCTCAATTGGTGTGTAGGTGTGTTTTTTCTTTGTATCTTTGTTACACGTTAATTTGGTGAGCTATGAATCGATTTTGATTCTTATGAGAGAAGATAGGTACTTCAGAAATGAGCCCATATAAATTAAATCGAAATTAATTGGGTACTACATATTTGACAAAAATATAAGTTTTGGAAAAAAAATGTATGAAAACGGAGAATTTACTCGTTGATGATCAGTTAGATGATGACCTTATACTTACTTCAGTCAAAGTTTGCACAAGGATTTAAAAATCGAAGTCGGTTTTATTATTGCTCTGTATTTATTGACTATTATACATATTATGATGATTTGTGAAAGAAAACAATACTTAGATGTTTTACTTATATGCTGGCAACTGTATAAAGAAAATACTTACTAGTTATACTTATACTATAAATACTAGTTATTTTCATTTCTATCTCATAAAAATTATAAAACCTTTATTGCGTGTCTTTTTTCACCTCCACAGTATTCCTCAGTAGTTTAAATCAAATTTATCTATGCCATGTCAGTCAAGAGCCAAAGAACAGCTCTAAAGCAAAAGGTATTCTTAATAGTTTTCGGTATAAAAACTGATTGCAATGATAGGCAAGAATGTCAAACGCGCAGTTCCACGTTCCAAGCTTAAAGCCGATCGTCCACCGCCAACTAAAGTAAGTTAGTTTTAGCTTAGGTCGCATAGTTGACCCAGTTTTTCATACAAGCACGGTACAGATATCTATAGTAATTCAACTCGGCCGCCTACAGCGCGCCGCGGTCCGTTCTCATGTGACAGGACTGCCCGCCTTCAGCGTTTAAATTAAATTTGCCTACTTTGTGTTTACTTTCATTTAGTTTTGTGACTGCAAATATACTTTTTTATATAAAAAACTTTGTAAATTTAATAGGAAGTGTTCAACAAAAATACGCTTTGTATCAAAAAACCATGTTTACGTTTGAACAACAAATCGGTCTTATAAATTACCGACCGAAAAATACTTGCGCCTCGACTGAGACGTACGAAAGGATGTATTATTAAATTTTAAAGTATAAACAATCCGCATATTAACGTGAAGCTCAATCAACAATGGTTTTGGCATGCAGACACTCGCGAATGGCCGCATGCCGAGCGCATGCCGAGATCGAGCCGCGTAAGAATAGCTCGCGTTTCGTCCGTTTGTATGAAGTTGAATTACTGTAGATATCTGTACCGTGATACAAAATGTATGAAAAACTGGCTCGCTTAGCTAAACTAACTTAGTTTAGTTGGCAGTGGACGATCGGCTTCAACCTTCTGTCAGGAGAGCTCGGCCCGCCTAAATTGATCTTTTTGCGCTTGTGTAATTGCTCCTAAGTAAAATTTCTTGAATCCGAATTGCCTTATGTTTTGTCAAAGTGAATGCGAGGGCTGGCCACGTGCTAATGGTTTCCGAGAAATCAAGACTGGTTGTTTTAATGTCTGTATATTTGGCAAAAAGACAATCAGAACCTTGAATTACAGCGGGACATCATCTTCTTGAGACCATAATTATTTGTACAATGTAAAATATTTGAGCAGAAAATTATTTTGTGGAAACTATTAAAACATCTCAGACATGAAACACACGAATTTGCATAAGTTTCATCATTTTTATATTAAAAATACTTATGAAAGTTTGAGAGGATGAATACCTACCAGAAAAACCAATTGTCAATTTTTATCCTGATATTCTGACGGATTCGGATTTATGCCAGAAAATAAGTGAGATAAGATTAATATTTTTTCGATATCTAATTTCCTTGGGCGAAGCCTTGCAAAACTAAGGAATCTATTAGGCTTTTTTTAATCATGTTAACAATTTTATACATTGGTAAATTTTAGGAAGCCTTGTACTCCAGTATTGAAATCCAAAGCAAATAATACGATCACAAACAATATGCCGCAATTTCTCCACAATTTCTCATAAATATTTAAAATCTTTGACTGTAACTTCGTGCAAACTTTAAAAGGATTTAAAAATAAGTTTTCAGCTGCAGCTGCCATAATGTCATGCGTGTCTATTGTTCTGTAAGTTCACAAGAGTTGTTCAGTTAGTTAGTAGTCACGTAGAACTTCTTGTCAACAGCTATTAATCCAGGCTTGTTTATTTGAAGCTAACTGGTCTAGCTTTAGCTTTGCTGACACTCAGAAGCTGTTATGTCTAGATGATATCAGTGTAGAACTATCATGCTGTCGCAAGTTTTAATTAACTAAGTATATCAGTAATATAAGTATATAAGTAATATACAGGGATATTTTTTATTGGACCTGCATCTGTAAGGTGATTATAGAGTAGGTCAAAACGAACCATTTCTTAATTTCATAATGTAAAATAAAACACTTTTTACCAGGATTTATTGCGTATAATTTATATTTTACATTTTATGTCGACGTTTCGGTGTCTTTGCAGACCCCGTTGTCACGAGCAACTGAAATTTCAGGCGTCAGAATGATAGTTGGTAAAAGCCCACAGACGCAGTTAATCTTGTAAACACCTGGGTCTTGTGGATGCTGCATTTAACTGGACATCCAGTTTTACCTATATTGGTCAATTCTGAATAAACTGTATTCTGGTTTGCATAAACAAAATATTAAAGTTGTAGAGTGAAAAAGACTATTAAATAAATAAATAAATAATAAAATCCCCAGACAGTCACACCAACTACATAGCCTCAAAGTAAGCAAAGGTTGTGCTATGAGATACCATGTAGCGAACTAGGGGGAACCTAGAATATAAAATACATATATAGATAAACCCCCAGACCCGGAACATTTTCTTTCATTGTTCCGTGCGGGAATCGAACCCGCAACCACTGGCGTCTGAGGTAGATAGGTTTACCACATCGCCATAGTGGTCGTCGACTTGATACACGTAAAAAAATTGAAATCCTGGTGACTCTCAATTCTAAACTTTTTATCAGTGCAGAATACGTCTAAACTTTTAAGATGACAAGAAGAAAATTGGCCGCCAACAGTAGTCACTGAAGAGATCCTATATTCGAAATCTAACCTATTGTAGAGCTTGATTGAGAGCTGGGTATCGATGGACTTTTACCCAATATCACTAATTCTAGTTGAGGTTCCTACATCATCAATCCTGTAAAATATACTTGTCATAGGTATACCTATGTATGTTACTTACTTTTAAAATAAATACTTATGACACTTTGGAGCACAGAAAACAATTCAAGTCAAGGATTTTCGTTCCCCTTTATGGATAAAATTGACGATTTCGAGGTGTGAAAAAAGGTGCATTTCTATTACAAAGTTACAAAAGTTAATCGACATTTTACCGTTCAGAGTTAAAATAAAAAAGTACAGAATTGTATAAGTGAAACTCACAATATACAAATAGGCACACATACATTAGAAGTCCATTAGTGAATAGCGCCATTCTGAATGTAGAACAAAGTGTCAAAATAAACTAGTACCTATCCACAAATTAGCTTTCCCCTTTTGATCCTGCGACATTAATTGTGCACTGCTTAAAAGCTGGACGAACACAAAGTGGGTACGAGACAATGCGGAATTCAGTCACAGGTCAACGAACGAACGTAGTCAGACGAGCATACAGACAGACTTGATGGAGGCAGCGGCTCAGTAATAAATTGAACTGCATTATTCTACAGGGTGCATTTAAATTGAATGTTTTGACGTTTGTTTAAATTTTGGCAAGACTAAAACAGAACACTCCAACTCCAAGAGTCTTCAATCAACGTTCTAAATATGAATGACACTAAAGTTACCGTCTTTTGAATTCGCAGGGGAAACCAGTGGAAATATTTAGGTACCAGAGTTGTGAAAAGATCTGTTCGCTTGACAAATTTAGGTCAAAACTCTGCATTGAATAGAATGTTCAATAAAAATAATGTCGTACTTAACAAGAGAGCCACCACTAATAAGAGTGTTTAGGAGGGCATCACGAAATTCACATTTCGAGAATGACCCTAGTTAATTCAAATTTGGTATAGGACTTTGCGAACCTAATGTAATAATGAATTTTCTGACGAATCATCCATACTATTTATTGGCGATGCTATAATTATAATGCTGAAGCATAATTTGTCGCTCATTTTGTTTTTATCATTCAGTAGATAACTACATTATATTTTGACACTCACAAAAAAAAATAGCTTCATTTTTGATTACCAAAATCTTTATTTGAGAACTAATATGTAAGTATAAGTAAGAGGGGAAGTCCAGCTTCGGATGTAATCGTTTAACATATTTTAATGTTACCTGCTTCGTATTAAATAATAAGCTAAGTTACTAGACGTATCTGAATAAGTACCTAATAATATTGCAGAAATAGCTCAATCGCGATACATTTGACCATTACCTCCCTCTTTTTGAGGATTTATCTTTGTTATATTTTAATATATTATTATGTACAATAAAGGGGCTCTTAATAAAATTATTTACCTCATCAAACACCCTTTAGCTCGTCGATTCGACCGAGATATGAACTACGTAGGATTACTGTTTGTCGCAAGCAGCTGGGATGCCTGACAAGCTGCGAGATCATCGGACATTTAGGGATCAGAGCACTCTATGCGGAGGTAACAGTTGTGGACATCCCACTCCACCGGACAGTTACGCAGGGAGATAATCATTCAAAACGAGTACTACTTAATTAAAGGCCATTTAAATTGATATTTTGCATATAATAGGTACTTATCAGCGATATAATATTGTACTTTCAATGTTTTTTTTGACAAAATATTCTTTAGAATTTTGCGTCCTGAGCTGAGTTATCGTACTGTTTTATCCTGGGTAAATATGTGAATTTCCAGATCTACAAATCTTATACATATAATGATGTTTGTTTTTTTATTATTATTTTGTTTGTTTATTTATTTACTGGGACTCGCTTATGTCTGAAACTACCCAACGCATTAAAAAAGCTTGAAAAAGATAACCTTTATTATATAAAGAAATTTCTACGGGATTTAACAACTACGTGGGTGAAACCGCGCAAAGCTACAAGTCAATATAAACAGGACCCGTTAATTCACGACAACTTCTTCAAGTCAAGACGTAATCATCTATTACTAGTACAGAGTAGCTTGTCTATCCCCGAGACTATTATTTCTGGATATTTATAGTGCCTACCCACAATACTCTGCGTTGTATTAAGTAGTAATACGACCGGACGTTGCTAGCCATGAGAGCAGGTCTTTCCCGTGTTCTGTTGTAGTTGTTGCGACATATTTTAAGTCTTTCACAGGACTTGACATTGCGATTCATATAAATAATAAATAAAATCCCCAGACAATCACACCAACTACATGGCCTCAAAGTAAGCAAAGCTTGTGTTATGTGATAACATGTAGTGAACTAGGGGGAACCTAGAATAGAAAATACATTATAGATAAGCGCCACGCCCAGACCCGGAACATTTTTTTTCTTGTTCTGTGCGGGAATCGAATCGGCAACCACTGGCATCTGAGGCAGATAGGTTTACCCCATCGTCAAAGTGGTCGTGAATTGATATCGTATTTAGTTTTTGCGAGTCATAATTATTTATTTCCAAAATACTTATTTTATACTGAATACGTGACAAGTCCAACCCAAGTGCAATCTCCATAGCATAACCTGTCAGCTTATTTTGGTTCCATATAAGTAGTTGGATTGTAGTCTGGGTAAATGATTTAGAACTTATACAATTCCAACACAATAAAATAAAGTAATTAACATTTTTTGCAATTGAACACGGTGCAATAAAAAATTACAACATATTGAACTTTTTATAAAGAGCGATTCAAGAGAACAGTGTACGTACGCTGGCTGAGATGAATAACACCGCGAAGCAAAATTATAATTCTTCATTATCTCAGATATAGTCCAATTTACCTTCATCCGTTCTGTATAAATTATTAATTGCTCTAATGAATCTGTAGGTAAAAATTATAACCACAGACTATTTCCCATGGTCTATCGTTTTTAAATTAATTGCTCCCTTATCTAATGGTTTTATCTCTGCAATTAAACAACCGTTGTTCCATCAGGAATATTTTCGCAGTTAATTAATATAAACCAACGAAATTTGATCTGCCATTAAATATTTGATAGCATGGTCGTTCAACTTTGTGTGTTTTAGATGAATAGGAAATAGGAAATACGAGTAGGAAGTATGGAATTAATTTTAATGAGATCAAACAAAGATTTTTGCATAAGGCAAAAATAAAATTTTCTGGGCAGGATGGAGCGGAGGATGTTTGTTTCTATACTTACACACAACGTACCTATTGATCTGTTTGATTGGGTATAACATACGTGTTACCTATACCTTCAATACAATGCAGCCAAATAAGAAACCAAATAATTCAATGCAGTATGCAGTAAACTGACAGGTTGAAATGTCAAAAAGAAAAATAATGATACCAGTTATAATCTTCGTAGTGTAAGGTATTGAATGACAATGATTGACATTGAATGGTCCTTTTACATTCGTTTAGAATAAAATTTTAAACAATTATATAAATACATGTATTGGTAAATAGGTCCTTCCTTACAGTAACTTTAACAAAGATAAATACCAAACATACCTTGTACTTTAAAACAGTCACATAAGAAGTAAAATTAGTTTTTTGCAATTTTTTAAAGACAACGAACTTTAGAAATGAGGAAATGAAACTATAAAATATTTTTGGAGTCAAAATATTTTTTTCCTACATCAATAAGATATTATATTTAAAAAAAAAACATACACATACTTACTAACTAACATCTTTTTTACTTCCCTACAGTAGGCACCCTGGAACTGTCATTTTACTGCATTTAATTATTTGCCAGGGTTTAGGGTATGTAGATGAAGGCGTAGGCTTAGGCAATTTAAGGACCATCCTAGATAAATAAAATTATTAGTACCTACCTTTGTTTAATTTAATACTCACATTTACAACCCTTAGGTTAAAGAAAATATTTCTATAAAAATACATAGGTACAGTAAGTAGTTGAATTTTAAGTCGTAAATAAAATTGCGACACAAACATCGCTTCCAAGTTAGACGTAATGTCTGCCAATCATTTGTCGACGACAGGAAGAGCCAAGCGTCGGTCTACGAGACTGAATAAATTAATTAAACAACTAAAACAACATACACGTGATACGTTGTAGCGAGTCATACACTGACCTCTATATTTACCACTGGACTGGCTGTTCCGTAAGTTTGACAGCTATTTTTTTGTGCCTATTTGAAGCGCCACTAGCGAGTAGCGAGTGTCCGCAGAACTAATTTTGACGTATATTGCAAGTGGCCGCCAGAGAAGTGCTTGCTTATTGTTAAGTGATTTTATATTTTTTACATATTAATTCGAATTTTACGTTGTTATTGTTATAAGCATTATATAAAAGTTATCAAGAATGAGGACATGTGTATATTGTAAGCGACTAGTTTTAGTACCACGGACACTCGCTACGCCCGACAGCGCCAAAATGGCGATTATCAAACGGGCACAAAAGCACTTTGACAGCCGCCAGTCCAGTGGTAAATATAGAGGTCAGTGGAGTCATATAACAGGCTCATGGACTTGTTTTTACTTTAATATACCTACTTAGGTATTTTCCTACTAACTGGTATACAAACATTGTAGTTTGTATGCGAAATTGCGAATCTGCCTCTGCTTTTTTATTCTATTTTTTTATTAGGCGGTATGTTAACTTTATTAATAGGCAAATAATCCTACATGATATACTTACTTTACTCGTAAGCCAAAATTCATCAAAAATAGATGTGCCAAATATTCAGTCATTGAATGTATGGCATATCTACTTACTTGTAGTAAAAATAAAACAACCATCTGTTCTCTAGCATTTATAACATAAACAAAGTAAATGTAAATCAGTTTTATGTCTCAATATAATAAGTATTAAAAAGCTTATTAACTCATTAAGTTAGCGGCTACATTTTTTGATTGCGACGTACTCTACATCTAATATATAAAATTCTCGTGTCACAGTTTTCGTTGCCATACTCCTCCGAAACGGCTTGACCGATTTTGATGAAATTTTTGGTGCTTATTATTATGAGAATCGGCCAACATCTATTTTTTTTTTATATGGCAAAACAACGTTTGCCGGGTCAGCTAGTTGCTTATAAATATTATAATGTAACAAAACCAATCCTAGTGCTATTCACTATGAGACATGTATTATTATGGTCCCATGTTGTCATTGGATTTTGCGTCACCAGAATTGGAAGAATTGATTAATCAACGAATGCGGAGCATTAAAAAAACCGACTTCACGTCAAAACTTTGGCTGAGTTATAATGTCATCAACGTAAACACTCTCAGACACCATACATATTTTTTAAAAAATTTTAAATTTTCAATGAAGTACTCAACCGATTTCGATAAAATGTATATGGGATAAACTATGAAGTATCTTCTATCATATGAAACAAGAATTTTCAAAATCGATTCATAATTGACCGAAATATCGTGTAACAAGGACACAAAAAAAAAACATACCGACGAATTGAGAACCTCCTCCTTTTTTGGAAGTCGGTTGAAAAATAATTGCACATACACGAGTAAAAATAGTGAAGTCTTTCAACAGGTTTTGAACTAATTGATTTCACGATCAAGTTCAAAACCGGGTCCCGCAGCCATTTCTGCTCGATTATAAGCCGACAGGTTTGCATTGTCCTTAGTTATTAATAAACTAGTAGTTTTATGCAGCTTATGAATGCTGTCGGGTGCTAAACTTGTATATTCGCTAAGCTCGTCTGAGCGTGGGCGATTCCCAATTAAGAAGCAATATGCGTAAACTAGGCGCAAGAGTACTGTAGACAGTTTTACTGGAATCGATTATCCAGCGATGATCCTTACTTAGTCATCGTATGAGGTAATGCTGATGAATTAATTGTTGTTTGTGTTCTAGTTAAACGTGTAAGTGTAGTAAGAGCATAATCAGCATAAACAATAAATAAATATCTGAGTACTATACAAGGTGTTCCTGTTGATTTCCCATAACTAACCTTGGTATTAATGGGACCATGTAATAGAATCAAATAACATGTGAATAATTTTTCCGTAATTTTTTTTTGTTTTTATTTACATACATACATACACAACTTCACGCCTGTATCCCGTATGGGGTAGGCAGAACACCAGAGGTAATAAAACCATCTGATGTCACGTTTGACAAATTAGGAGGCATTATAATAGTGAAGAGAGACTATGTTTTTATTTGTTTTTATTTTTCATACAAAATAATTCAATTAAGTCAAAACATCTTTTGTAAAACACCTTTAATGCGAAGTATGACGTGGATTTTCTATCCCTTTTTTACAGGTACAGTTCGCAACGCTTTGCGTTGTACATTGTATGCAACGTTCCTCAACGTTTTATATGTTTTTGTTGTTTATTGTATGGCTTCAGTGACACGCGTCTATTGAGTTAATGTTAAAGAGATTTTACAAGGGTGATAATGTATGAACTCATTATATTAAGATTGATGATATCTTAGAAACTATGCACTTTTGAACCACATATTCTTTGGCAAAAAGTATTGTTTTTTAGTAAGGAACAAAACCTTAAAGTTATGGGAAATCAACAGGAACAACTTGTATATTTAAAATAAGAGGTATTTTGAATTATATAATGAATGACACATACGCTTAACCCCTAAGGCCCCAAGCGGTAGCAGGTTACCGCGCCATACGTCTCTGCACCGTTCACTCAAACCCCAGGTGGTAACTGGTTACCGCCCTTCTGCATTTGATTCGTTTACAGAATGATAGACAGAATTGTTCTGTAAACAATATACAGGGTAAATTTTAATTAGCTCTTGCATGCAGCCTCTCCACATCAATCCCAACAACATTGGTTCTACAAGTTTTTAAAATTAATAGTTTTTTAAATTTAAGGGTTTTCCATACAAAAAATATTTATAGCCTCTGTTTAGAGGCGTAACTTTATTTACTGTGTGAGCGTATATGCAAAGCACCTTGCGCAGAAAAATATCGCTTCATAATAATAATAGGTACCTACTTCTTACAAAATGTAGAGTAAGGAACAAACATTTTTTTGTTTTTATTTTTTATGTCATTTATCAAAATTTGTAAAGCCGTAGAACAAATGTTGTTGGGATTGATGGGGAGAAGCTGCCCACAAGGGGTGATGCGTTAATTAAAATTAACTCTGTATAGAATCATTATGTAAACAACGTACAGAATCATTCAGTATATCGTTTACTTACAAAATGCTTGAGGGTCTAAATTAACAATCCTCGGGAAAAAATGGTATTGAAGGTACAGGCTGGGTAAAACGCCGATGGTTAAAAGTGTTCATTACACGAATTACGTAGGACGAGTTAAGTATACAACTCGATTAGAGCATACATAACTTCACGTCTTTATCCCTTATGGGTTAGGAAGAACACCAGAAGCTACCAAACCATCTGATGTCACGTTTAATGAATTTGGAGGTATTACAGGGGGTCAGCCTATCGCCCGTAAAAACCCTATCAAAACCTCTGTCCTAACTGACTTTTACAGAATGCCCGGGAAGAGAAGCAGCTGACACGTTCTATGTTTGTCTTTCGCTCCCAGTCCAGCATGGAAGTAGTACATGAAAAAGAAAAACACAAGACAGCTATAATTCGTGCGTGCTAATATCTTGTCACAGAAGTTTTACGCTTCAGAAACTAATAGTAGGTACCTACCTAAGCTCGTTAAAAACAGCCTTGGAACCTCGTAGGTCGTATAACAGGGCTTCAAACCTGCTCAGATCAGTTTTGTGTGCATTTACCTAATAAACCTTTATGTGCGGTACTAAACTTTAATAAGCTTACTTTTATAGGAGAGCTAGTACCAGATCTACCTACGAGTATCCTGTACAATAAAATGTACTTCATTGAAGTATAATCAAAATGACCTTTTTGCTATAGGAAATACAACGCCTTCATCCTTAAAGCCAGGTGGAAATAAACAGGAAAATACTGCAATTCTTATAATTACAGGTGTGTTACCAGTTTTAATGCTGACTGTACCGTGGTAAATATATATCTTAAATTACATATCTTGTTCATTCAGAAGTGAAGGTACAGGTTATCAAAGAGTGATTTACGAGTAATGGCGGCAGCTGAAGTTGCCAATATGACACGGCGGCTCATCTGATATTGATATATTACGAGGATATTGACTTGAGCTGAGCTGACAAGATGCTCATATTCATAGCTGCATAAAACAGCTTAAATATTGCTTCAGCTACAATGCCCGCCCGATCGATAAAGAAATTGTTTGAATTTGACATTGATTGCCAAACTACTCTTCCTATAATATTATTAGTTATTTAATAGTTTTCTTATTGTACCTTTTTTTTTTTAAAGTGACTAAACCCGCATTTGACCTGACTGGCTCTTATACAATATTGCCGGAACACATTACCGCCGGAGCGGTAACATTTGGCGGCAGACTTTATATAAAGGGTGGTCGCTAGCCAGGCGGACCCCGAAGGGATCCTACCACCAAGTAAACCTTTCAAAATTATTTATTTATTTATCACAATAACCAATATTTAACGGAACGATCGCTGATATCGGTATTACCTATTGCTTTCAAACTTATAATCGACTTTTAAACTCCCATAAAATTACAAAGTTGAGTTAGAACGTTTGAAGTTAGGTATTCGTAGTCGAAAATTATTAATTGTTAACATCACATTGGTTTTCTACTTATTGAGTTAAATTAATTTATACTTATTATTTTAGAGTTTCGGATATCATGTGGTAGGTAGAGGTAAAATCAAGCAATGAGTGGAGTCCTCAGTTTCCAAAATCCTTCAAAATATCATCAAAAAGAGAAAAATAGGTACCTATAAGAGAATAGGGATCGTTTGACATCTATAATTAAAATGTAATATTATGTCAAATGTATGCATTTAATGCCTAGACAAGTGATTCCAAAAATTCAGTTATGACCCCCCCCAAAATGGCGAACGCGCCTGGAGTTACGCCTCACAACGCCATATATTTACCTATATAAATTGTCTTTAAATATGACGATGTTTGAATAGTTGCATTCTTTTATAATTTGAACAAGAAAATAAATTGTGATATAATATGTAATTTCGGTAGGTAAAAAAACTCTTTCTACAAAACTGCCTTTTGAATTTCTTGGACCAATTATATGTAGGAGATACCTACGAGGGTGGATTGAAAAGTTCGCGGCCTAGTCAAGAAAACAGAATAAAGTACATACAAAAATATTTTTATTTTTCGACGTAATCTCCATTTAGCTCTATGCACTTCTTCCATAATATCTGCTTTCCAGAGCTTCCATACCTGTTTTAAAAAAAGATTCCTCAAGGTCTTCAAAATACAGGTTAACAGCGGCTTCGACCTCTTCATTCGTTAAAAATTTCTGCCCACCGAGGTGTTTTTTCAGGTTTGGAAACAGATGAAAGTCCGAAGGTGCCAAATCAGGAGAATAAGCTGGATGTGGCAACAATTCGAAACCACAATCACGAATTTGAGCCATAGACTCGACAGACGTGTGGACTCGGGCGTTGTCCTGGTGAAACAACACTTTCTTTCTCAGTAGTCCTGGGCGTTTCTGTTTAATTTCTTCACGTAAACGGCGCAGAAGGGTGCTATAGTACGCAGAGTTTATTGTTTCGCCTTTTGGAAGGTAGTCCACCATAATGACACCCTTAGCATCCCAAAAAACCGATGCCATCACCTTGCCAGCCGACAGAATTGCCTTTGCTTTTTTCGGAGTTGGTTCACCTGATTTTTTCCATTGTTTGGATTGTTGTTTTGATTCTGGGGTGGTGAACCCAGGTTTCATCCATTGTCACAAATCTGTCAAGAAAACTTTGTGGATCAGCCTCGAACATCTCCAAACAGTCGCGAGAAATCGTGAGTCGAATTCGCTTTTGCTCTACTGAAAGCAATCTGGGGACCCACCTAGCCGAAACCTTAGAAAAGCCGAGTTGATGGACAATGATGTTTTGCGTTCGTTCATATGAGATGCCTATAGTGTCTGCAATTTCTCTGATAGTCAATCTACGGTCTTTCAATATGAGATCACACACTTTATTGATGTTTTCTTCGGTCGTAGACGTCATTGGCCTGCCGGGGCGAGGGTCATCTTCGATGTTCTCTCGTCCACGTTTAAATTCTGCAACCCATTTTTTCACAGTGGTATAAGACGGGGCAGATTCCCCTAATGTTGTTTGCATGTCATCATGGATCTCCTTTGGTGTTCATCTTTTTTTAAACAAATATTTAATCACAGCACGTTGTTCAAATTTCTCCATTAGTGAAAATTTGTTCTACACACGTATTTATATTGTTCGTAAAATTTTATTAAAACAAGATATGAAATTGAAAATTCGCGGGCTGACAATTGAATAATGACAGTTCAAAATGACGGCAGAAAAAATAACAAAAGTTTTTTTTTTAATGGCCAGGCCGCGAACTTTTCAACCAATGTAGTATAATACCTAAGACTGAAAAACGTAAAATACTTCCTCATAGCTATTTTTATAAATTTATTGTATTTAATTTTTTTAAAGTTTTTTTACATTCAATGCATTGGTCTCTAGGTTATTTGCAAAAGTACCTACATCTCACATAATTTGGTATACCTACTCACTAAACTGTCATTTGACCTCAACTCCACTAGATGGTGAGTAACTATGAAGATAAATATAGAGCACGCATGCCTAGGAAGGAACTAGCTAACTCATCATTACACTACCGGACAACATCATTGCCGTAATAATTAATCCCATATTAAGATTTTTTCTAAACAACCTACATCATAGAGACTTATTATGGAGTTTTTTAATGCTATTTTTTATATATATAGGTATATTATAAGAATAGAACGTTTGTCTTCCATGCAACCTGATGGAAAGTGCGCATTGACTATTGTCTTATTTTCTTTACATATGGATACATAGACTTTCTATATCTTAGCTAAGATATAGAAACGATAAGAGTCCGTACGCGATATTTCCATCAATTTTCATAACGGTACTTTTGTGCCATGTTTTTCATAAGTAATGCAAGGTATAAGAAAAGGCATATCCGAGACATTTTAGGAATATTGCTTAAATATTATGGTGAGGAGCTAATGGTACGTACATACGTTTATGTGGAAAACAAAGAATACCTCGCGCTTATGTGACACTCCTATAAAGTTTCTTACTCTCTAAAATGGGGAACTGTATAGGTTTACGGGAGGCAGGTGCGGTCACAGGGGACATGACCCCCCGCAAAATCATGAAAAGATGAACCCCTTATAAGAGAAGGAGGAAGAAAAAGATACTTCTGATACAAAAAAATGGTCGTGAGCAAAATTCAGTTGTGACCCCCCCTAAATTTCAGTCTGGGACCGCGCCTGGGGATGTCTTTTCGGTGCTTGTAAAAGCAATATTTCCGAATTATCGGTCTCTTAAAGATTTTCACTAAAGGACCTTCTCTGAAAGTTTTTTTCTGGCTTTGAAAGTTCTGACAATATTACATAAGCAGATGTAGAAAGTACATTCGATGTTGCTTAAAGGAATCTTGTCGTTCGTAAACCATATTGGGGGATAGAAAAATTAATTATATATATTTTCAACAATACCACTTTGAAAATATTGAACACTGTTAACCACCGATAGTCCTTATTATTTAGCACTAGCTATTTTGTAATGACTACCTGCATTTACAAAATAGATGGTATCGTTGCTGGCGCGTAATTTTATCCCAAAAACCTTGGATATCAAATAATTACAATTAAACAACCTTGGAAAGCAACAAAAAAATCATATAGTTATTAGATATTACCGGGGATATCTACTACATAAAGCATGCGTGAATGTATGGGTACTTCGCTTTTTTACATTAAAACATGGTTGATTTCTTTATTATTATTTTTACACACAAGTTTAGATACAACATAAAGAAACATAATCAAAATAAGTACAAAGGTACAGCTTATCTCTATTGAAATCTCTTACAGCAGACCTAAGACTGGAGAGTTTGTTCAAAATGCAATCATAGTGTCTGCAAATGCAATCAACATACTACAAACTATTTAAATTCTAATAAATATATATACTTACTAATACATACATATAATATTATTACAACTTTATATAGGTACTTAAAATACATACAAAATACTAAATATAATAAATACATAATTCATACTATTGCTCATGTAAGTAGAATGGATACTATAACTTACAGTAGACTTTATTTTTGAAACTAGATATGGTTTTACACTCACGAATGACATGAGGTAATGAGTTCCACAATCTGACTGCATGGACGGAGAAAGCGTAGGAATAAAAATCGATTTTATGAGAAGGCATATGAGAGTATGAGTATAAAAACCTTTCAGGCAAATTAGAGTTTAATTTAAATTTGTCCTCAAAAATTCTCTGAAAAATTCCACTTTACAAACAAATGGTAAGTAAACTTTTATTCAAACGACGCGGACACGGTAATATTATCTATACAGTATTTCAACTTCATACAAACGGACGAAACGCGAGCTATACTTACGCGGCTCGATCTCGGCATGCGGATGCGACTTGCGCGTGACTGTCTGCATGCCGAAACAATTTCTGATAGAGCTTTACATTAGAATACGGATTTTGTTAATAATAATTTATTTTGTATGTCTCAATCGATGCGCAAGTACGTACTTTTCGGTCACTAATTTATGAAACCGATTTTTTATTCAAAAGTAAACGTGGTTTTTTGACACAAAAAGAATTTTTGTTGAACACTTCCTATTCAATTCACAAACAATTTTATTTGTTTATATAAAAAAAGTATATTTACAATCACAAAACTTACGGAAGTAAACACAAAGTAGGAAAATGTACTTAAAATTTTAAAGGCGGGCAGCCATCGCATGTGAACTAACCGCGGCGCTTTAAGCTTTTCTGTGAAAGATGCGGCCGAGTTGAAATACCGTAAAGGTAATATTACCGTGTAGTGGACGTTCAAGTTTCTACTATTAGAAACACATTGTAGTGTATGTATGTACTAAGTAGGTCGTTAAGTTATAGCAAATAAGTTTTAGACTAAGCAATTATTTATTATAATATCGATTGCGCATAGATACACGGGATGTATAAATAATGGAATAAAAAATATATTAGGTAATATAAAGTGAGTGCTATATTTCCACCTCAACGTCTACTCCTCACCAATGTCATGGCGACCCTGCCAGGGTATGTTGTGGCGACAATGCCACAACAAAACGGCGCTTTAAGCTTTTATGTCAAAGATGCGGCCGAGTTGAAATACCGTATAGGTAATATTACCGTGCCGTGGCCGTTCAAGTTTCTACTATTAGAAATGCGAATAACTTTAGCTTTGTAGCAGAATACCTAAAAGTCAGCTTTTGTATGATTAAACCATGATTGATTGAAATTGAAATGATTATAAACATTAAACTTCCGGGAAAAGTTAATGCATGTTCCAATATTCACAAACCACATTAATAGGCTATAAATCTAAACAGAATAGCAGAATCCGAGCTGTAACTTCAGTATTTAGCAAGCTAGTATAATAAATACATGTTGATCGTTCTGTTAAGATTTTCTATGCCTTAACATTTGCACAGGTACTATTGAAAGTTTAAACTTAGTAAAAGTTAAAACAAGCCTTTACTCTCGCGAGTTAGAAGGCTACTCGGGAATTAAGTGGTTCACTCTGAAACTAAAGAAGTCCAGTAATCACGACAAAGACAGACTAATGTAGGTAACAGGACCAAAGCAGTCCATTCCAGGTCCAAGTACCTTCATAAATTTTTACTTAGCAGTTAATAAGACTTTCAATTAATGTGTAGCAAAAGGATTCCTTTTAAAAAAAATGAATTTGATTGCAAAAAAAAAATTTTTTCAAGTCGGATCGGTAGTTACAGAGTTAGCACGTTCAACCAAAAAACAGGCTCTTGAGTTTTATTAAATTGTATAGATTAATTTTCGCTAAGCCCCAAGTGAAAGAGTAACAATAGTATATTATGTAACAAGTGAGCGAAGTAATCTGTAATTAGCAACGCTCACGAGTTATACATATACGACGTTTTTCAACACACTTGTGAGTAAAAGACAGACATACGTGGTCATAAAATAACAAACACACTTGATAACAAAGCTGTGAATTGTGATTGAAAAATGGCGCCGAACTTCGCGCATGCGCGTAGGTTTTTTTTTCCGCCAAATGTGTCTATGGCTGTATAGCATATACAGCCTATTTTACATGAAAATATTTAATTTGGAGTGGTAAATCCAAATATTTTAATATTTTGTAACAAATTATTGTAAATTGTGAATAATTTGTTTGATATACAATTTTGTTTAACTAATATAAGGCGTAAACATTTAAAAATGTATGTGGATTTGAAGTGGTATAAAACCTCTTTGTTGTTTCTGAAAAAAATTAATGTATAACCCGGATCAATAAAATATGCTCTGTTTACTCGCATTTAATTTGCACAAAGGTACAATTCAACTTTGTAGGATTCATTATATTATGCACGCGTGACTTATAGCCCAGTTTATAGTTCTAAATTCAGAATAACGCTCACTTTACGAGCAAGTGTGTTGAAAACGTATATGAATACTTATCAGCTTTCACATTAATCAATCTATAAGATAGCTATGAATAACTGTCCCCGCGGTTCACTCGCATATTTCTATACCGTGAGAACTTCAGGTAGTCAGATAAGCCTAAGTATACCTGTGTTTTTACGGCCTTAAATATATGCGAAATTTCACTAAATTCTGACTTGCCATTTCATCTTAAAAGGGGACAAAAAAGCTGCTATCCATCTTCACAAAATTTTACGTAAAAAATATTAAGAGCATTAATATTAGGTTATTTTAGTTATTTTAACATTAATTACTTAATGATAAATGACACTTACTCCTATAGGTACTAACTTAGATGCCTATTGTATTTAAAAAACAATATTTAAAAAAACCGTTTTCAGAATAAACAAAAAAGTTTCATCGAGATTCTACGTAAAATAATGATGGTTGACTGTCCGGTACTAAGTTTTTGTCTGTTGCGATATTTGAAATTAAATTTCCAGTCGATATCGGTGTCATTTTTAAGCTTTTTTACAGCGCTGATTACGAAAATGTCATCCATTTAAAAATCCAAGATGGTTGACACTTTTTGTTCATAAAATGATATGTGTCTGCCATTGTCAAGGTTTTTAGGGCTTTGTAATGACTATGTGGAATGATTATGTCTTACCGAGTGTAGAAAGTGTTTTAATACTGACTACTATAAACAGTTTTAAATAACCGAATTACCTCCTTTATTGTTCTTAAATTAACTGACTTTTTGCGTTACCACCGCACCGGTTCGTATCCAGCTTGAATGTATTGGCCAAAGTGAGTCATTTCGTTTTGTTAAGACTACTATGAATACCTAATTCGGATTTCAAAAATGCCAGAGCGTTGTCAAAGTCTTGGGACCGCAGTTAGGAATATTTTTTTTGCGCAAACGACAACGTTCATAAAATACAAAAGTAAATGACTCAGGCACATAAGTACGATATCGATGTTCAGATTCCAAAGCAGATAACATCTTACGATGCAAACTGGAAAACAGAAAACAGGTCCAAAAATTGAAGCCAGACGTTATTATACCCATTCATTCGATCCGAATCGAAATATTTCGGCACTGAGTGATTTTGTGTGTTCAAAAGCAGTTTGACCGAACATAAATTTATCGGTTTTTCACGTCATTTTTAATTGAAACTGTTCAGCAGTTAGGTACCTGAGCCAGAACACCCATAAGAAGGTGAATTTATGAGCGGGCGAAAATATGTTAGCAAAAGCTAATAACTAAAGACTTTTCAACTATGTTAAATAAGACACTTTACAATCAATGATTAACTTTAAGTTAAACGATATTTATCTCAGAAACTTAAGACGCAACCAATTGGTAATTTTTGGGCTATGGGGTGATAAGCTCTTTTAAATATTCTAAATTAATTGGGGACCACAGACCCGGAACACAATCAACAGATATATATTTGGAATTCGAATAGAAGTTAATAGACAAGTTAAACTTTGCTATCCGACTGCCCCATGCTCCTTCATGTTTTTTTCATTTCTGTTTTTGAGTACTCACCTATTCATAAGTATTTATTATCTTTCTATTTCTTAGGCAGGCGCTACAGCGCCGCGTAAGCGGATTGATGATTTTTGACTAATAATATAATATTTTTCTTTATCCTGGGCCTGTCGTAATGGATGGAGGATAACCGCAGTTAACTGCAGTTGTTCCGGAAGAAAAACTGTAAGATGATTATATCTTCTATAAAAATGGCGTAGACTTTTATATATTTTTTATTTTCCGTACTTTTTAGGGTTTCGTACCAGGGTAAAATGGGACCCTATTAATAAAGCTCCGCTGTCCGTCTGTGACCAGAACCTCATGAACCATGATAGACAGTTGAAATTTTTACAGATGATGTAGGTACCTACTTATTTCTGTTGCCAGCAATAGAAATAACTGGTGAATTTTTTTCTGTGAATTTTATGATGAATTTATTTATTTAGGTAAATCAATTATTTCAGGCAACACAAAGTTTAGAAGATGGTAAATATAAACAAAGGGCCTATTGATATATACCTTAAACGAACATCTATACTAATATTATAAAGAGGAAACCTTTGTATGTTTGTATTGAATAGGCTCAAAATCTACTGGACCGATTTCAAAATTTCTTTTATCGAAATCGCGCGGGTAAAACCGCGCGCAACAGCTAGTGTAAAATATACTTAAAACTGCACTAAATTAGGTAGGTACTTTTAAATACGTAAAGTCGGCAACGTGTGACGCGAGTCATGAAACAGTCGCCCTCGAAATTTCCGGAAGACGACTCCCTGCGGAGAATACCATTTGAGGTCTTCTCAACGTAAAACATTTTCAAAATTTTCGTTTTGAGATACTTATTTTTTACTTTCAATCATCTACTGTGACAAATAAATTTCCTAGAAAATCACACCATGGCCCCAAACTTAGCAAAGCTTGTGATATGGGATACCATATAGCAAATACTTGGCTTTCCTACAATTTTATACGCTGTAGGTAGGTATTCATGAACACAAAGACCCGGAACATTTTCTTTTTTCTTGCTCCGTGCGGGGATCGAAGCGCGGCCTAACATATTGCCACTGCGCCAGGGACATCGTCACGGGCGTAGTATACTTAAATGAAATGTTTTTTTTTTTTAATTTAGGTATCTAGTCTTAAAAATAAATCGAATGATACCTATGATGTTTTAAAGCGCTGGTTGACACTCGTTTCCTGTTTTTTTCATGTAGGTACTATTCTATATCTAAACTTTGACAAACCTACTAGCCCATTCAAATTAGCAAAATCAGGGGAAATAATTCGTGTAGTTTTGAAAATTGGCACACGTATACCTTGTGCACTCCAGATTAACAAATTAAAAGTCCTCAATAATTACACTATTTGTACCTACAGATTTTTGAGATATGAGTAAAAACCTGGTTAAAAAACTTCATCCCCCCTACCACCTCAGTACACCCCCTACACCTGAAAACTTTTAATATGTCAGTCAGGACTGCACATATTACAAAAAAAATTTTTTTTTTCAAATTCAAAAATTCTTTATTGCAGAAAATATGGTACAAAAAAGGTGTAATTATAAGTAAGAATAAGTATCACATATTTTACTGTAGGACAGCATGCAATGTTACATTGGACCTCACATTCATAAAATATAATTAAATAAAATTAACATGAATTATTATTATTAAATACATATGTCAATCTATCAATAACTAATGACTATGGAGAATAATTGTTATTATGTACATATGTCATTCTATAGATATCTAATGTAAATAAATTGGAAAAAATATTATTAAGTGGGTATACTTACGTCAATCTTTGGATTAAATAGTGTCAACATGTTTCCCTTATATCTAAACTAACCATTTAAGAATTCGTCAACAGAATAAAAACATTCTTGAATAAGCCATTCCGACAACGCAAATTTAAACTTTCTTAATGGCAGAGATCTTAAATTGTCCATAGCATGCGTGTGCCAATTTTCAAAACTACACGAATTATTTTCCCTGTTTGCCTATTTTCGGCTTAATTTGACTGGGCTAATACTGCATATGTTTAAAATACTAAGCTACGAAGAGTCTACCCTTTTAGACTTACAAAAAATCGCGAGTCACTGTACACTTAAAAGACAGGTATTACCAAAATGCTTTGGGTTTTCGTAAAATTAAAGTTCTCAAACCGCAATAAACGAGGGTTTGACATTTTTTAGTCTAATTGCCTGGCGCCGCCGCCGGCCGACTTAAGTATGTAAAAATACCAAAAGGTGATAAGGATCAACACAAATAAATTAAAGAGGATATTTTCAGTAAAGCTTGTATATTTTATTCCGCGCCAAAACGAAGCAGTAGGATTGGTTGAGAAGGCTTTATTTATTTGTAATCATAGCATCCGTGAAATTGACTTCGACAACGATAAATATTTAGGTTGATAAGTACCGGTACACTAATCACAGGTAACTAAAATCTGTGTTGTCTTTTTGCTGAGGCATTTTCACCCCTGCCATCACTTTAATTAGCTACACTTTTATCATCAAGTAGACCGCTTACCGTGCTAGTACTACCTAATAGATAAATAGCTAAATATTTTTGAAACTAAAGTAGGTAGGTACTTACTGATTGACTTCATTTTCGCTGGAGTCCTAGACTAACGAAACAAGATGTCGCCGGCACACTACTCACTTATCTAAATTGAATCGGCTGATGTCGGTGTAGGGCAACTAAGTAGTTTGCTAGCTTAAATTTGAGTAGTTTTAAGGAATTCTATATATTTTATAATTAAATAATTGTCGGTACATTCCGCCTAAAAGGCGTGTAGCTTTTAGGATACTCAATAATCTATACTAATATATAAAGCTGAGTTTGTTTTTTTGTTTGTTTGTTTGAACGCGCTAATCTCTTTGACAACTCTTGAGGAAGGTTATATTTTATCCTGAAATTCCCACGGGATCAAAAGTTACGCGCGTATAACTGCGCGCGGTGGCTAGTATCTAATAAAATAATTTTATTCGCTTGTATGTTGTACAATTTGACACAAGTTATATAAAACGTACAAAAATTACAATTTTAAAAGACGAAAAAAAAAAACAATAGGTAAGTAGGTAATTATAGGTACCGACCTACTATACAAATGAATATTAACATAATACATGACAATTTACATTGACAGCTTAATGCTATTATTTTGGGTAGTTGTTTAATACAATTTTTCGGTAATAGGTAAGGATAAAGACAGAACTTACCATAACCTATGGAGCTAATTAAGAGACATAAATACTTACTTACCCATAACTAATTTCAATCTCTTCCATTAAAAATAACAACTAATGCGTGTACATGTATTAATTAAAGGCCTTCCGGTAGGTATGTGTAGGGGAAGTCGAGGATAGTTGAACCACTTTTTGTTTTAAGTATCGTAGTTTCTTATAAATGAGGCTAAGTGATTCCTTTATAATAATATATCTACCTACAGTAGCTTATTTATTAAGGTTTAAATATGCATAATTTATTTTTCGATTTAGTCGCACTGAAAAATAAATAAATATAAATGTATTCAAAGCCTGCTAGAGATCCAATTATAAATAAAATAGCTTGCCAATGGCGAGCGGTGATTACCTATTTATCTGTCATCAAGTGATGCGTGCTGTTTTGCCCCGTATATAAATGAGAAAGAGAGATGTTTAGTTTTATTTTTTTTATTAGACGAACTTGTCTGTTAGTAAGTCACGTTGACGTGGAAAATACAGGATGTTCGATACAACGATGAACTAACGAAAGTGGGGGCAGATGGGGTGGTCCGTTAACAAGCCCAAAAGATTTTGCCTAGGATGCATCCAGAATTATGAAACGAAAATAAAAAAAATTAAAGAACTTGAGTCCTGGGCAAAATCTTTTTGGCTAATTAATTAACGGACCGTCCTACCTGCCCACAGACGATACAGACAAAACATAAATTTTGTACTGCTCCCGCGATTTTACCCGCGCATTTTCTAATCCCGCGGGAATATCGGCGTTAAAAGTAAAATGTGCTATTCCAGACTGTTCACTATCACATCACTATGCCAAATTTCATCCAAATCCGTTGAGCCGTTCTGCCATGATTGAGGAACAATGATCCATTTAATGACGACCACTTTGGCGATCGGGTAAACCAATCTGCCTCAGACGCCAGTGGTTGCGGGTTCGATCCCCGCACGGAACAAGAAAAAAAAATGTTCCGTGTCGGGGTGTTTATCTATTTATGTATTTATATTCTAGGTTCCCCCTAGTTCGCTATATGGTATCCCATAACACAAGCTTTGGGGCCATATAGTTGGTGTGATTGTCTGGGGATTTTATTTATTTACATTAGTAAGATATAAGATATTTTAAGTCTCAAAATCTACTGAAGACAGTTTGATGCAACTTGACCATGATCATTACCTGCAAACATGTACCTACGTAGCATGAGCTTTCTACTTGTATATTTCGTGGACGTCTCTAATTTTTTTCGTATGTAGGTAAGTTATCGATAAAATAATGTGACGAAAACCTACAAAGAGCAGAAGTAAAAGGTTTTGTTACATTACCAAACTAGTGTTGTTCTTATTTTCAGTTTTCACCTCCAGCGCCAGTGGATGTGATTCTTGATTTAATTCTAAACAGGACGCTTTGTTAAGTAAATTTTACTATTGTGGCCGGGGTCCGTTGTTAGGAGCACTTGGTTCGCTGTGTTGTTTCCTTATAACAACCTCATTAAACCTTACTTTAGGACTACTTTACTGCTACTTAATTGGTTTGGTTACATACATACTTACATACACTCCAAGCCTGTATCCCTTATGGGGTAGGCAGAACACCGAAGGTTATATCTGATATCACGTTTGACAAATCTGGAGGCATTATAATGGTGGAGAGAGACTATTGCTGTGACAGACAGCGGGTAAGCCTATCGCCAGCAAAAAAAAACCTCGAATAAAACCTCTGTCTGTGACTTATACAGTACCTATGCCTGGGAAGAGAAGCATATGGCACATTCTATGTTCTACCTTTGCTCCCAGTCGAACATGGAAAAATGGTTTAGATATTTTATTTTTAAATTGGTGACTAAACCTAGATTTGACAATCTCACTAAATGGTAAGTGCAGATGAGGTCGAAGACTAGAGGACTCGGGTTTTGGAAGGAATTACTGTTATAATACCTGTCATCAATCAATCGTGTCATGATTCAATCAATAGTGTCTGATTAAGTAATTGCCTTGAAAACATAAGGTATTTATTGGATTCGATCTACGACCAGATTAATAAATATACTATCTACATCCCTCAGGTTAGGATGATTACGTCCACATTGTAGTTTCCTACAACTGATAACTTACAAAGATTACTACTTATCTTTTTAATTCAATGTTTTGAAAAAAAAACGGCACTTTGAACTGTAACAACTTTTATTTCTATAGGTATCAATTAATTACAATAACATTAAATTGCTTATCATTTGTACAGCACAATATAATCATGATACATTGAATAATAAAATACCATGGCACCTGATCTAAGTTTGTTGGACATTATTCAAATATTAAAATGTTATGTACAAGTTACATATAAGTTCAAGGTTGTGTTTTTAAAAGGCTAAAAGCTTTATTTTAAATGTAAGGCACTAATTGCCAAACTTTTAATATTATGTTAAAAGCTTGATTATACGTTTGATAGCTAATTAAACAGCTTATCTAAAAATCTAGCAGCCTAAATAACAGCCTGAAATTTGTGCTCCGACAACAAGGAACAATATACAGCTTACTATAAGCAGATCCATGTTTAATGGACATGATATTTGAAAACTATCATATACTGTAAATGTCTGTTACTAATCCAGCTGCTATTGTCACTCCTCCAACACGCAGCATTACCCGGCCCAACTCTTTAACATCTTTATATTTCTCTAAGCAGATTGGCCTGCACACTTCAATATCCACCAAGGCAACAGAATTGTTTCCCAAGCACCTGGGCTTTTTCTTTACCATTTCACCTGTACTTTTACTCAATAATGCTTTGAGTTTTACAATATTTGCAGATTCTACTAGAGATTGGTGATGGATCAAAACTGGATATCCTTTTGTTATTGGGACTTTCACATTAAAAACAACAAGCCTAGCTTCAAAACGAGATGTCACAGGCACCTGCTGCACTGGATCACTGAGGACGTAACCTACAGATACATTTTGCATATCAACACCAGAGAGTGTTACTGTGACTTGATCTCCAGCAAAAGCAGCAGTACTTGATGCTTCATTTATACTTAAATTTCTTACTTCAGCCATCTCTTTTGTAGGACAAATTAACACTTTATCTCCTTTATTTAGAATTCCATTCTCAATTTTTCCAGCTACACAAAATCCTGATCCAGTGCCCTTAAATACATCATTAACCGATAACCGGAAAGGCTTATCAACAGGCCTTTCAGGTACATTGAAATTGTCAATAACTTCTAACAAGCTAGGGCCTGAATACCACTGCTGTAGATTTGCCTCTGTAGGTTGTTTTACTAAGTTCTCTCCAGTCAAGCCAGAACAAGGAACATAGGTAACATCAGCATCTTTAAATCCAGCTTGTTTTAAAAATGTTTTTAGCTTTTTAGTTATTTCATTAAACCTTTCTTGAGACCAATTGGTGGTATCTAGTTTATTAACTGCTACTGCAAGTTGATTAACTCCAAGTGACCTAACTAAAAGAGCATGTTCCCGTGTTTGCCCACCAAAATCAAATCCTGACTCAAACTCTCCTCTAGTTGCATCAATGACTAACAGTGCCACATCAGCCTGACCAGCTCCAGTTATCATATTTGGAATAAAATCTGCATGGCCAGGTGCATCTAAAATAATTATCCTTTTTGTCTTAGTTTCAAACTGTGCTCGACCAACATCCATTGTGATACCTCTCACCCTCTCTTCACCTGTTTCATCCAGCACCCAGGCATACATGAAGCTTTGTTTGCCAATTTTTTTACTTTCCTGCTCGTGTTTGTGCATTGTCTTTTGACTAACTTCTCCCATTTCACATAATAATCTTCCCATCAATGTAGACTTGCCTGCGTCTACATGACCTATGACTACAATATACAAGTGATCTTTGTCAGAACCTCTTTCATTAGAATATTGAACTAAAGGATTTATTTTATTCTCTCTGACTTTAGAAGGTATTTTATATTCATCATTCAATTCAGGTTTTAGAGGTCTGTCGGTTGCAGGTGACTGATCTCTAGGAGTTTGTGATTTACTTCCAGCTTTAGAGTTATTACCTTCCACATTAAAACCCTTCACAACCCCTGCAACACTTGGTTCACTTATTGCAGTAATGACTTTTGCATCCTTGTTTATAGTTATTATTGGAGGTTTCACATTATCAGTAAATAAAACTGGAGGTTTTACTTCTAATTTCGATTTTTCATTATCTTTACTTCTATTTAGAATTTCATCAAGTGCTTTGGCAAAATCAAAATTATGTTTAAGCACTGATTGCACTAACAAATTTTCTGCAACTGAATCACCCAGCACATTTCTTAACTCTTCCAAGCAAGACATAAGTTTGACTTCTTCATCTTCCTGCAAGTTCAGACTATGCCAATCAACTGAATCGCTGCGCTGAAGCTCTGGATGAGAGCTAACTGGAACATTTTCATCATCCTCTTGGATATCATCATGATTTTCTAGGTAATTTGATATTGCTTGTTGATTCCGAGTTCTGTCAAACATCCATTGTGCAGCATCACTAGGTGATAAGCAACTGTCTTCTTCAACAGAGTGTCCATAAACATCATCATAATCATAGTCTTCTGAGTAGTTTATATTTCTCACGTTTCTGTGTCGTGCCATTGTAGAAAGCCTTTAAAGTTTTCACTGATTTAAAAACTAATCCTATGAAACATAATGATTTTCTTTTCTACACGTTTCAATAAAAAAATATATGCAAAATCTTATTTACTTACAATGACATTGATACTGACATTGAAGCATGCATGCATTGATTGAAGATGAATGATAGGATTTTTTTTCTGTTGTGGCCAATGTGCGGTTTGACATGATACAAAATGCAATAATTAGATTGTTACATAAACATGACGATTGTTATATGATAAAAACTGTGTTAACTTCAAACAGTTATTAAAATAAATAATATCTAGCAAAGTGCTTTTTTCCGTACAACACAGCTTTTATAGCGAAATGGTAATACGAACGTGGCTAATATTTAGTAAGAAAATATCATTGTCAACTTCAATAAGTTGACAAATGACAATCACCTCAATCAGTCATAAAATCTATTATTCACTGTGGATTGTTGAGATTTCTACAATTAGTTAATTACGCCCTTTTTTTATTTACAAAACGATTTGAACCATCTAGTAAGGCGTCAGAAAGGATTGCTAATAACCACCCTTAAACAATTACACTAAGAATTACATTTGATTTTAAATTTAACTAAAACTGTTCCAACATGAAGAAAAAGGTAAGTAATTTTGTCCACACAAATAGATTCAAGCTTGTAATAATATAAGTATGGCAAACTATAGTAAAGTAATATCATTTATCACAGGTTCTTTTAATGGGAAAAAGTGGTTCGGGTAAGACGAGTATGCGCTCCATTATTTTTGCAAACTACATTGCCAGAGATACAAGAAGACTTGGGGCAACTAGTGAGTATTACTTGTAGTATCCACATGAAAAATAATGTTTATTTAGTGGAGTGGTGACAGTATTGATCATCACTACAGTATAAATATTTTAATATGTAAACACATTATATTGTTTACAGTCGATGTTGAACATTCACATGTGCGGTTTCTTGGAAACTTGGTGCTTAATCTATGGGATTGTGGAGGGCAAGAAGCCTTTATGGAAAACTATTTTGCATCACAAAGAGACAATA
This sequence comes from Stenoptilia bipunctidactyla, assembly GCA_944452665.1. NCBI lineage: Eukaryota > Metazoa > Arthropoda > Insecta > Lepidoptera > Pterophoridae > Stenoptilia > Stenoptilia bipunctidactyla. The sequence continues at coordinate 11,446,665 of OX101723.1, read as the reverse complement.
TTTTCAGAAATGTTGAAGTACTTATCTATGTTTTTGATGTTGAGAGTAGAGAAATGGAAAAAGACATGCATTACTATCAGTCATGTTTAGAAGCTATATTGCAGGTACTTTGTTCTTTTTAAGTTGTTTATTGTTGTTGATCAATTAATTTACTAGTTGCCTGATAAAGAGAAGTTATTGGTTTGATTTCCACTGCATTTTACATGCTTGTAAAATCTTCTTACAGATCTAGATGCACTTAAAAATTTATATACCTTTATCATTAAAAATAACACAAATACCAGCTATCAGTTGTTTCACAAATAAATATAAATCTGAATTGAAGCAATAAAGTATATTGCTGAGTAATAACTTTTGGCCTACATGAAAACACATGTTATTAAATAAGTTTTTCTGAAAGCTCTTCATAGAATAGAAACATATTAAAAATTAATATGTTCCTCAGAACTCACCTGAAGCCAGGATATTTTGTCTAGTCCATAAAATGGATTTAATATCAGAGGAACAGAGAGAGGAAATATTTCGTGAAAGGGAAGAAGATTTAAAAAGGCTATCAAAGCCACTTGAGTGTACTTGTTTCCGAACTAGTATTTGGGATGAAACTCTGTACAAGTAAGTAAAAGTTTGATTTAAATAGATTTTTTTAACTACAGGTATCAAAGTTCTTCATTTGCTGTCCTAATTTTTTTTAATTTATAAATTGAGCATAATATTTTTTTAGAAATTACTTAATAATTAATATGAAAATCAAGACAACAATATTATGCTAATAATGTGATATGTATTTTAGTAATTCTGCAACTAACAATAAAAATATACTCATTCATGCTCAACTCCACTGAACCTAGTGGTTCAGAGTATGGTGATGTTTACATTTAATTAAGATGGTGTGAGCCTAGTTACATTTGGTTTGTTGTTGTTCAATAGGCATTGGTTCCGATTATGCCACCTGTAACATTTTAATCAATGCTGATTATACAATCACCTTAACAAACCCTCATTAACTTGTAGGATCCAAAACTACCGGTGGTCAAAGTTTGGTTCCTAGGTTTTCAATGAATTTCTTGCTTCATCAACTTGAGAAATCCTATTCCTTACCACAACCATACAAGACTAGGCTTTTGTATTGTAGGTTCAGTTCTGGATCACTTCCTTACTATGAGCCTCCAAGGCATGTGATATTTAAAACAAAATTATTTTTTTTGAAAAAAGGATAAGTATTTGAATACAATGCTAAAATATTCTTCCATCTGTTTTCTACCCAAATATAAAAATTTGATACTTCTATAATTTGTATAGTCCATCATGGATGTGTAATATTAATTTACTACTACAGTAAAAACTATTTACACTTACTTATATAGACAAAAAATATTATAAAAATACTTTTTTTTATTTCAGAGCTTGGTCAAGCATAGTATACAAACTTATACCGAATGTAAAGGCTCTAGAATCATCACTCAAACAATTTGCTGCAATTGTGGATGCAGATGAGGTAAGTCGAAGGTGTTATGCTATTTGATATACAACATTATTTTTTGTTTTCCAAAGCCTGAAAACGGTCTTTTTTATACCCTGTTACATTTTAACTCAATAATCTCTACCTACAGAACCATAAATAATGTACCTACACACTATTAAATCAATTAATTGCATGCGCATCTACTCATGCTAGTTTGTCTTCCATACAATTGGGAAATTCTGATATAAACTAACGCCACCATACCCTTGGGCTCGGAACTATTACAAGTAGAAAAAATGCGTTCAAATAGCGTTCATAATAGAGCTGCCACTCAAAAAAAGTAACAATTAATAGTAGATTTAATAATACACTATTAAACTATTCACTTTAATTCAAATAAACTTATTGTAGCTTGCCTAATGCAAAACACGTATTATTACTCACCTAATTATTGAGTAGATAATATTTGTTTTATTAAAATCTTGAATAAGCATCTATGGCTACAATTTTACAGATCAACATGGTCTGAGTTGTCCCTTAGAAATTCAAACTTTGGTGTTTTTTCATATGTTTCCTGTAACAACTTTTTGTGAGCAAATAAAAAAGAACTACTAAACTGAATGAGTATCAATAGCTGGGAGGAATATTTTTTAAATCCTGGCAACACAAATTTTGTGTTGTACGTACTATGCGATTCAAAGACGTTGTATCACTGAGAATCCGTTGGTTTTCAGTGAAATACATTTGCGTTTTCAACTTTTTACCAATTTAGATTTTTTGTTGTTCGAGGATAAATTTATTCTTAAGTTCGAAGATTATTTCCATTTAGTCTGAAGTTCTGCAAGTAGTTCTGAAACTTTCTTCAATATTTTAGATGAAGCATCTCCCGCCCGCACCCTTTCCCCGCTTTTTAGTTCCGGTCCCGGGGCCTAGTTGGCGCCCTAGTGCAAAATCGGCGAGACGGCCATCTATACTTTAGTACTTATTTTCATCTGTGCATCTACTAGCGATACGCGATGCCGGGATACGAGTAGGTATAGATAGTTCATCTCAGTTGTGCGCGCGGCGCTATGTGTGTGTGCGCTTGTAAATATGCAACTTCCATTTGTGTGGCAGTGACGCTGCAGTCGTCGTCACTGTAATTACACACAGCCACTGTATACGTACAAGGTTTACCCTACATAGCCGGTCAACTGTCCGGCCCCTCCGCGGTCGTCCGAGGTTGCGCGGCGATTGCAAAATATAACAAACAAAGCTGGGACCTTTATTAAAAAGCTTATATCTTCTTAACCAATTTAGCAAATCTAAAAAGAAAAGTACTATAGAAAAGCCAATTTAATAGGGAATCTAATTATATAGACACAAAATAACTCAGCTTAGAATTAGTATTTAAAATAAATAAATATTTATCAGTAAAACTAGAAATACTCCAAAAAATTTGTTAAATTTCAGATTTTAACGCCTACAACTTTGAATATTTTTGAATAATGTTAAAAGTTTTGCATACGTTAGTGTAGATAATTTAATTAGCTTTCCATTGATACCAAAATTGATATTAAACAATGTCATGTACTGCAAATAATCAGCTAATTGAATACCCCGTCGTTTCGAAATTTTGTCTGGACTCAAATACCGCCGATTTGGCCTACTAAAACGTGGCTACTCACGGAATTTGAAAATAAAAAAAAATCTATTATTTTGTTTATTTTTTATTAACTAACTGATTTGATTAAGTAAATTGCATTATTTTCAATGCTCTTAAATTAAATAAAATTTAAATACATTTTATTACATTAATAATTAAATTACATTAATCATCAACATGACATTAGAAAAAAGATGTCTTGGCCAAAAGATGTCTTTTATTTATTTATTTCAATGAACAGAACAGATTACATCTGTCTTGCGAGCTATGTACCCTTCAGCTTTGCATTGGGCATTCTAGGTGACTTTGGTTCTCCTGCTAATCTCTTCGGCGACGCTCGACAGAATGTTGTGTCTGATTTTGTAGCGTCATTTTCTTGGTCGTTGTCGTCTCGGTCACGGCTGTCACGGCAGTCCGGGCACCAGTCCTTAAAAACAATTGAAGAATCAAGCACAAAATAAAACAGAAACAGACACTACTCCTCCTCTAAATATAATAAATTGTAAAAATCTGTTCACGTTGTAAATTACATACAAAAGTTTGTTTAAAAAAAACAAACTTTTGTATGTTATGTTATGTTTTGTAATCGCCATAAATAAACGACGACCCCAGACAATGAAACCAAATAGATAAATTTAAAAAAATTACCAACACATAGTTAAACAAAAAAATATATTAATATAACTACTTGGTTCACGAGAAGCCACATTTATTTGTCTCATATTACAAATGGCCGAACATAGTTTGGTTGAATTGTGTGAAACATCTTAATATATTTACAAAATCTAAGTGTATTTCCTCCAACAAATGTAAAGACTGGCTTATTTATTAAATATATGATCTAAAAAACCAACATTACTCTAAAAATATCCTTCTATCGAGAAAAGTATCAACGGTTTTTTAATTAATACTATTTTGGGTTAACTTCGATCACTTTTCGGAAGAGTTTTTTGTTAAAACAAATTGATTAATCTAACACTAAATAACTGAAATATGAAAACATTTATGTTATAGTTCATTTTGATGTATAAAACACAGAAATTAAATACTTACGACATATTTAAATTCAACAAAAACTGAAGCACTTCTCAAAACGCACACACTTTTCATGGGTCGCACTCAATTACATATTTCTTAAATTAATTTTGAAGTTTGTAGACGCTTCTCAACAACTTTGACAATACCAGAACGTCACTTACGTTCTAAAATAGAGCTCAGATTAATTTCGTACCGGCACGTTCGTTAGTTAATTAGAAAATAAGCATATAGAAACGGACGGGCGGGAAATTTTTTTTGGTAACTATAGCTACCACGGACGTATCAGGCTATTTTTTTTTTTGGTAGCTATAGCTACCACGGACAGTTGACCGGATAGGGCTGCGCATAACTGAGTTGACTATCTATGCCTACGTTGCTTGAAGAGGTAGCGAGCGCAACGCTTCGGCCACACTCCCTCATCAAAAACAAGGCTCAACAAGAAGCCTGAAATTGTTTAGTCTTATGATATTTGATTATTTTTTTATACGCATTTCATAAATAATATTTGACCCATGTTTAAGGTTTCGCATAAACAAAAAATAATGTTGTATGTTGGCAACTTGATTTGTTTTAATGAAATGAAATGAAATTTTTTTATTCATCATAAGACCATTCATAATGGCCGCTTAATGACGTCACAATTTTGTACTTCAATTTTGTACTATTAATTTTATGTGAAGTATAACATCTGCCAACAAGTATCAGGTAAGGATGTTATGAAGACCCATTCCAGAACACCCACGTCACTATCCATCACTTGATGGTAAACTCTGCTGTACTCATCAATTTAAAAAAAATGAGAAACACACATTTAATGTAAGTGAACTAGGCCGTAAATATAGCGGCATAAGGTTGGCTTTCAATAGCTCTACCACCCCTGGATAAGCCTATCGTAAAAAGCGACTAATCCGAGCGACCTGTAGGTACTTGGTGGGATCTGGCTCGCTGGTCGCATATAAAATGTGCCGCCAAATATCGCTGCTCCGGCGGTGATGTGTCCCGGCAATGTTTTTGAAGAGCCTCATTTCGACCTCACCCATTCATATTCATATACTTCATTTGCATATCTACGCATACCATCAGGTGACATTAGAAAAAGTGACACTATAGCAAAAGTCGACTCGATTGTTTACATTGTGCTGATATTATTTAACTTCAAACTATCTACTATCCACTTTAAAACTAGGGCTTCCACTTTTCCAGGTACTTCTCTTTGAGCGAGCCACCTTCCTAGTGGTTTCCCATTGCCAGCGAAGGCCTCATAGAGACGCTCATCGCTTCGAAAAAGTCTCCAACATCGTTAAACAGTTCAAGTTGTCCTGTTCTAAGCTAGCCGCGCAATTTCAGAGCATGGAGGTGAGTTTGATTTATCTCTTGTTCAAATTACTTCAAATTTCTGCATGTGCCATCTTGAAGCGTTGATACAATTACGTTTTTGTTAGCTTTAAATTCGTGTACTACAAAAATCTAGTAAATCTTTAGATTAATACACCAAATATAACAGCTTCAGTGGTGATGTTTTCGGGCAATATTTTGTGAAGAGCCAGCCCCTCCTTTTCACTTACGATCAGGTGAGATTGAAGTCAAACGCGGGGTTAGTGTCTCATAATAAAACTCCTAGTTAGCTGACATATTACATTACTTCAGGCGTCCCATAATTTAATACGAAGTTATATGTTTCGTCCCGTGCTGCTTTTCCTTGTTCTCACTAAAATGGCAAGGCGCCGCCCACTTTCCAACTAGTCGGTCGTAGACACAGAGGAAATATATTGAAAAGGAGCTGTAAGCAAAGTTGCACCGTATCAATCTGGGTTGTCGTGTCGTCACAGGCTCAATAGTTCAAGCTACTCCTCACTAGAGGCACTGACGTTAGTTCGACGCTTATTTCTGTAAAGTGTGTACAACGCGTAAATATTAAAAATAATGAAATCCTACATTGTTTTTCGATGTAAAATTAAGTTTTGTCTACTTTTATAAATGGACAAACGAAATAAAATTAACAAACCACAAAGATATTTTCATTCAAAAATAACCATTGTTCCCATCAAACTGTATTTAACTTTTTCACAGGTTCGAAACAGCGTGTTTGCAGCATTTATAGACGGGTTCACCAGCAACACATATGTAATGGTAGAGATGTCCGATCCCAAAATACCGTCCGAGGCCACGCTTATCAATATCAGGAACGCAAGGAAACACTTTGAAAAACTCGAAAAGGTGTCTTCGATACCTCCAAGCCAATATCAATGAAACTCACTATAGTAGACTGGATGTCTAACCTACATGGATTAAGTTTATAAACATATATTTAATATCCATTAGCCACCTTATTTAGCAGAATTATTATTCTATAAGATTGCCCGGTCAACTGCATTCCAATCTTTTGAAATTCGAATAGTTTCTCTCGATCTGTTTGCAATATTGAAAATAAATAGTAGCATTGTTTTTATTGGGGCTTAGTTAAATGTGTATAATTGAATTTCACCCATTGCAGTTAAGCTTTATTTATTTCGTTTTTATGTATCAGTGAAATCTTCTTTATGTATGCATGTATTGTAAGTTTTATGTCTGATGTTGGAAGATGGCTTATAATTTCCGGCGCACAGCTGATATTTCGTGAATTATAATTATTTTTCTTGGTGGTAGGATCCCTTCTGGGTCCGCCTGGCTAGCGACCACCCTTTATATAAAGTCTGCCGCCAAATGTTACCGCTCCGGCGGTAATGTGTTCCGGCAATATTGTATAAAGAGCCAGTTCCTTCCTAAACCCGTGTGCTTTCATCTTCGACCTCATCGTCACTTACCATCAGGTGAGATTGAGGTCAAACGCGGGTTTAGTCAAATATAAAAAAAAAAAAAAAAAAAAAAAAAAAAAAAAAAAAAAGAATTGCCGATTTTGTACAAAGATTTGGCGTTTCTTATCTGGCTAAGGAATCGAATTATATAACTAACAAACAGGACAACGCGATGCGAATTAACTTCCCAAATAAGGTAGTTAAGAAAAGGCATCCGTCCTTAAAGCAATACTCTATTTTTTTTTAATATGCAAAGAAATATAAATTTATAAGACTTGCCTCTTTTCTGTTCTATACCCATAAGCTATATCTGCATTAAAAATGAACTAAGTGTACCTTAGACAGCTGTGATTCAGTTATTATAAGTTTTCGATGTTAAGGGTACTTTTGTAATTGTACAGTGGGTTTTCGGGTAGTTAAAAAAATCTAGCATAGTTAATATTTATATTTTTGTTAGCATGGCAAATATTGTTTCGAAATTTAAATAATTTACGTTGAGAACATAGGATATTCATGCCTATTGAAAACTTTTGTTCGTTAAGTTTAGCTTGTTATAAAAAGAGAACGCTTGAAAATTTTGTATTGACCTGCTTGTTTGTTTCGATGTGTCTGTGGCAATGATAAATATGATTTTGTACGTAATTAATAGTGTGAGTTAGTTCATTTTTGTTTGAGTCCATTGGCTTGCTCTACCAATAAATGGACATGGCTAGTACTAAAATCATGAAAGTCGCGAAGCCACCTACCGCATTTTCTTAAACTCTGACATAAACTTCGTCAACGGTTTTCCCTTAAAAATAAGATATCTAAGAGAATTTAAAAAAAATATAGGCACACCTTGCACAACAGCAGATATCCATAGGTTATGATGACAACATCAGGTAACCTAAATTAAGAAGAAACTGTCTGAGTCAAATAACTACATTTTTAAACGCTTTATCCATCGGTCATTCGTCACACAAGGAGTTCACATATATTTTGATAGATATAAAGAGCGTTGTTTTGGCTTGCGTACGGAAATAATAAAATGCAATAAGGAAACCAAAAACAAGTCTATTTGATTATGCTTTAGCTAAGTATGTATGACTTTTATGGACAATTTGAGTACAGACCCGATGTCCATTTATGGTAAGAAAGTTTAATAATTATTTAAATCCTTGAGGTGTCATTGTCGTTGTTCTGTATGTATGCCGTGTATCTCGAATGTTTAAAAAATAATCAATGAAATGTACAATGTGAACGCGTTCTGCTCAATTATACTTATAATTCAATCTGTTTGTATGTTGATATCATTTTAATGCCAAATAATCATTGTCCTTATATTTCAGTACAATCATGTGTTTTGTCCATTCAGTTGAAGCTGTTAGAGCGTCAGAAAATTGTCTTTTTGTAACTACTTTTAAACGTCCAAATTACCCGGCTATAAAATCGGTGATAACTTAATATTGTGGCGTTTAATACGGTAGTCATACTTCATCTAGAACAAAAAATATTTGTTAAAATAACTAAAAAAGAATTTGTTGATCGTTTTCATCTATATTTACGAAAACGCGCACACTAGGGCAAATTGTCACACACACTGTTACAACAAACATGGCCGGTTTGTTTTTTTTTTTTTTTTTAACTTTTTCAACATAATGTTAAATACCATCTTTCATTATCCCCACTATAAAGCAACTTTGTAACTTTATGAACAGTACTCGGCCACATGCCACATTCTGCCAAATGATGCCTAGAAATAAATAATCAATTAATAAACCAAAACAGTGTCTAAAAAGCTATAACTCCAAAATGGAGATGCAGTCGGACAGATTCTGAACATAACCTCTACTCACTGACGCACACACACACACACACACACTTTTAAAAAAATCTATTGAGGCAATGGAACTGCCTCAGACATTATATCCATTTTAATTCGTTGTAAGTAAGTTTTATACGGAATAAAATGTCTGGACTGATGATTTTATTATACAAAGTACATTACATTGAGTTCTGTGATACCAGACATTAAAATATTCTTCTGTAACGGTTTTTATAAAACCGATCATTTTGTTATAGCCAAAATTATATTTATAATATATTCTTACTGTCTTACTGATAATCTTTTATTAGCCCTTTAATAGTTGGTAAATGTTTTATATTTTTATTTTATTGCATTACAATTCAAGTGAGAATAAGATCAACACACACAATAACTATTGAAGAGCTATTAGACGATTATTAATAAGGGGTTTAGTTTTCATACTTACTGAATAAATATGTAATATAATATTGTTTTTATATAATAATTTGTTTCATTTAATAACTACGACGACGCGACGGTTCTTTATGAGAATCTCAAGGTGTCATTCTTTGATCACATAATAGGTATGTTTTCTTTAATCAGACGTGTACCGTGCGTGTACCTAATGGTTAAACTCATAAACTACTGAAGAAATGTTTAACATTTTTTCACCACTTACGGAATCAGGAGCTACGCGGGTGAAACTAATATTATTTAATAAAACATTGCCATGTATTCCTTGACGTTTAAAAAGTTAGCCCCTAAAATTTACTACGTTCAAATTGGGTACCTACAAGTCACCAATGCTGTACAAAAAGTGTCTATGAAGTAAGGCCACGAAAATATCTAAAAGCGGCTACACACGACCCTAAAATCACTGGCGATATCGGGGCAGCGGTAGTGGGGATGAAATCGGCTACTACTCTACACACGTCTCTGCCAGTCAGTACGAAACCGACCGTGCAACAGACTGCTCGTTGTTCCGAGATGCCGCCGACACTCACAAAACAGCAGAAAATAGGCATTGTTTTGGCACTTACTACGGTGCCACCTAACCAGAGACGAAAAAGGAAGACCTGGGTTAAAAACTGGTTAATGAAACGTCATGAACTTAGCCACATGAACGTGATGAGACATTTAGAAGTAGATGATTTTAGAAACTTTTTAAGAATGGATTTTGAGTGTTTTGAAGAGCTCCTTCATATGGTGACACAACAACTTCTTCAAATACATTAATTCCATGACAATAATTACTTCCTCGAATAACATCTTCTCAAACTTCATAAACTCTCCAGGAGGTCTATTTTGTAAATCGAAACGATAGACGAAAGACGGATATCGCCCTTCGTTTTTACGAAATGCTATTCCGTGGGACTTGCGTATCGTTTGCGGATACGAAATACGAAACGAAACACGAAATCATTCAATTTTTGACGTATTGTGCTATTCTGTGAACCAATATGGAACCAATTGACAGCACGTCTTTCGTCGGTTTGACATGTCTCTATTCGTAATTTAATCTCAATTATTACGATATCAAAGTGGTTGTCGTTTTTGCTTCGTGAGTAAACAATATATTTTTTTTATTCATGTGTTCTTTTGAATTTAGTACAGTTATTGCTTTTGGTGAATTATAGGAACGTCATAATGGCTAATTTCATTCTGGCTGACCTAATTGAAGCTGAAGAGCACCGAGAACGCCGGCGTCTCAGACAGCGAATGCGGTTGGCGTTTTTACCTTAATTTATTTCATTTTCTTTATGACTAAATGTTTGCAACTTTTATTCGAGAACGTTGTATGAAAATGAAAAGATATTTGGGGGGAAATGCCGTAATCGCCACGCTTGGCAGGCGGGTTGGCGATCCCAGTGTGATGTTAATATACACAAAAGGACGCTGCTGCCCGTCCTCTGGTTTGACCCTTAGTCGACTCTTACGACACCCACGGGAAGAGATGGGGTAGCGCTATTCTTAAGGCGAAGCCACACGCCACCTTGGGGGATGCCTATGTCCAGCAGTGGACGTCTACAGGCTGTGGATGTATGTATGTGGATGAAAGATATTATATTTGGTATGCCACAGGAGAAATGATCAAGAAGTATGTTAGTTGATTTTTATATTATCTTTTATTAAAATGTTTATTATATTTGACAATGAAATTTTATTTTATAATTATATTTTAGTCCAGAAACAAAACTACAAGTAAATACTATCTATGATGAGATGGAAAGATGATGAGGTTCAAGAAACCCCACAAATTGGTGACTGCCAGAATGGTCTATCTGATGATGATAGGCAGCAATTTACAGGAGCCATTCCAATGTTAAATACGAGTGAATACCATCCATTCTGCAGTCACACAAATTGCAAGCCGTATGTATGTGGGAACTCAATATTAAAACAAAATTATAAATTTCTTCAGTTTATTTATTCAACCCCATTACGTGAGCCAAATGAGTATTTCCATACATACTAGCAGCGAAGCCCGGTGTTGCCCGGGTCATACATCACACTTAATAGCTATAAAATACAAAAATCTGTTATAATTTTCAGTGTTTAAGGTATTTGGGTACATAATAGCTACTCAAAGTACTAAACAATATTACGACTGATAAATCTTCACTACACCACCGAATTAAGTGTTAAAAATTAATCAAAAAAATATTAGTACTTATAGAGGTAGGTATAGAGAAACCAATTAAACCACGTTCACTTCCTTATTTGCCGTAGCACCAACGCTAATTCCCGTAGGGCGCTTGTAATATCCCCTAGCTCCCTACGGATGCCTGCAAGCTCAGCATTCTTTTGTCTTTCTGACTCCAGCAAATCTTGGAGCTGGTACACCACTAGTGGCCGAGGCTGAGCGCCTGCATGCTGCAGCCGCTTTTTTTGCGGTCAGCCCATACCTTGTCAACAAAAGAAATTTGTTAGCTTCATGCTATCATGCAATATGCGTTAGCAAGCATTTCATTAATTTAGGCAACAAAACTTACTTTTTGCCACCGGGTCACCGTTTTTATGGCCCCATCAGTGGAATTTAGTGCGGATGCAAGATCCGCCCAAAGTGCTTTGGCACGGACCCTACCCTCCACACTTTTAATCAGTCGCCCTCGCAGGAAATCACTGTGCTCCTGCATAAACTGCAAGAGCATTTGCAATTGTTCCCTCGTGGCAGAGCTCATTGTAAATAATCAGGAGGTAATTAAATGAAAATGAAATGAAATGAAAACTTTTTTATTCGCAGTAGGTAATTTTATACACTTTACGAACGTCAAATGCTGGATGAGGGCGGCGCGGGTCCGGACGACATGACGAGTCCTGGGGGAGGCCTCCATCGAGAAGTGTGCGTCTCACGGCTTATGAAGATAATGATCGCCCATTATCCACCAATGTCTTGGTGTTGTCAACTACTACTTCTTCATATATATATATATATATATATTGTTGTACCAATCTCTTTAAACTTTTCTCTTAGAGATTCTCTATTTCCAAGTTTATACATTCCACGAATAGCCCTTTTCTGCAGTGTAAATATCGTGTCAATGTCTGCGGCATTGCCCCAAAGTAGGATGCCGTAGGACATTATACTATGAAAATAAGTATAATATACGAGCTTTGCCGTATTAACATCAGACAATGAGCGAATTTTCTTTACCGCGACGCTGCAGAACTAAGTCTACTCGCTAGCTGTGAGATATGGGCGCCCCATTGCAATTTAGTATCTAAGGTAATTCCAAGAAAAACAGTGTTATCTACTAGATTATTATTTACTTAATAGGTAAGTAAATAATTTGAAAGAAAATATTTGCAAGTGTCAAAACAAAATTGGCTGGTTAGTTGAATGATTGACAAATGTGGTTTTTTATTAAGAGGCAAAGGCAAAATTCAACCTACGATTTTACATATTTTTTAACTTTTAATTCATAAAACAATAAAAACCACTGAAGAAAAATACGTCGTTCAAATATTTAACGCCCTTCTAACTGTATTATGTGAAATTACTATGTAAAAACACATAAATTATGAACTGATGGTTTTTTGATTCATAACTTACCTCGTCTGTAAAACCCTAAGTTATTTAATTCAGTCCGCCAATGGGTCTATAATTTGTCTATGGATCCGAAAAACGTTGAACGATACGAAAGCCGCACAGAATAGCACTTTTGCACTACTCACGTATCGTATACGTCGTACGTCTTTCGTCCTTCTTTCGATTTACAAAATAGGCCTCCAGGAGGTCTATTTTGTAAATCGAAACGATAGACGAAAGACGGATATCGCCCTTCGTTTTTACGAAATGCTATTCCGTGGGGCTTGCGTATCGTTTGCGGATACGAAATACGAAACGAAACACGAAATCATTCAATTTTTGACGTATTGTGCTATTCTGTGAACCAATTGACAGCACGTCTTTCGTCGGTTTGAAATGTCTCTATTCGTAATTTAATCTCAATTATTACGATATCAAAGTGGTTGTCGTTTTTGCTTCGTGAGTAAACAATATATTTTTTTTATTCATGTGTTCTTTGGAATTTAGTATAGTTATTGATTTTGGTGAATTATAGGAACATCATAATGGCTAATTTCATTCTGGCTGACCTAATTGAAGCTGAAGAGCACCGAGAACGCCGGCGTCTCAGACAGCGAATGCGGTTGGCGTTTTTACCTTAATTTATTTCATTTTCTTTATGACTAAATGTTTGCAACTTTTATTCGAGAACGTTGTATGAAAATGAAAAGATATTTGGGGGGGAAATGCCGTAATCGCCACGCTTGGCAGGCGGGTTGGCGATCGCAGTGTGATGTTAATATACACAAAAGGACGCTGCTGCCCGTCCTCTGGTTTGACCCTTAGTCGACTCTTACGACACCCACGGGAAGAGATGGGGTAGCGCTATTCTTAAGGCGAAGCCACACGCCACCTTGGGGGAGGCCTATGTCCAGCAGTGGACGTCTACAGGCTGTGGATGTATGTATGTGGATGAAAAGATATTATATTTGGTATGCCACAGGAGAAATGATCAAGAAGATATGTTAGTTGATTTTTATATTATCTTTTATTAAAATGTTTATTATATTTGACAATGAAATTTTATTTTATAATTATATTTTAGCCCAGAAACAATACTACAAGTAAATACTATCTATGATGAGATGGAAAGATGATGAGGTTCAAGAAACCCCACAAATTGGTGACTGTCAGAATGGTCTATCTGATGATGATAGGCAGCAATTTATAGGAGCCATTCCAATGTTAAATACGAGTGAATACCATCCATTCTGCAGTCACACAAATTGCAGGCCGTATGTATGTGGGAACTCAATATTAAAACAAAATTATAAATTTCTTCAGTTTATTTATTCAACCCCATTACGTGAGCCAAATGAGTATTTCCATAGATACTAGCAGCGAAGCCCGGTGTTGCCCGGGTCATACATCACACACTTAATAGCTATAAAATACAAAAATCAGTTATAATTTTCAGTGTTTAAGGTATTTGGGTACATAATAGCTACTCAAAGTACTAAACAATATTACGACTGATAATCTTCACTACACCACCGAATTAAGTGTTAAAAATTAATCAAAAAAATATTAGTACTTATAGAGGTAGGTATAGAGAAACCAATTAAACCACGTTCACTCCCTTATTTGCCGTAGCACCATCACTAATTCCCGTAGGGCGCTTGTAATATCCCCTAGCTCACTACGGATGCCTGCGAGCTCAGCATTCTTTTGTCTTTCTGACTTGGAGCTGGTACACCACTAGTGGCCGAGGCTGAGCGCCTGCATGCTGCAGCCGCTTTTTTTGCGGTCAGCCCATACCTTGTCAGCAAAAGAAATTTGTTAGCTTCATGCTATCATGCAATATGCGTTAGCAAGCATTTCATTAATTTAGGCAACAAAACTTACTTTTTGCCACCGGGTCACCGTTTTTATGGCCCCATCAGTGGAATTTAGTGCGGATGCAAGATCCGCCCAAAGTGCTTTGGCACGGACCCTACCCTCCACACTTTTAATCAGCCGCCCTCGCAGGAAATCACTGTGATCCTGCATAAACTGCAAGAGCATTTGCAATTGCTCCCTCGTGGCAGAGCTCATTGTAAATATTAAGGAGGTAATTAAATGAAAATGAAATGAAATGAAAACTTTTTTATTCGCAGTAGGTAATTTTATACACTTTACGAACGTCAAATGAGGGCGGCGCGGGTCCGGACGACATGACGAATCCTGGGGGAGGCCTCCGTCGAGAAGTGTGCGTCTTTCGGCTTATGAAGATAATGATCGCCCATTATCCACCAATCTCTTGGTGTTGTCAACTACTACTTCTTCATATATATATTGTTGTACCAATCTCTTTAAACTTTTCTCTTAGAGAGTCTCTATTTCCAAGTTTATACATTCCACGAATAGCCCTTTTCTGCAGTGTAAATATCGTGTCAATGCATTGCCCCAAAATAGGATGCCGTAGGACATTATACTATGAAAATAACTATAATATAGGTACGAGCTTTTCCGTATTAACATCAGTCAATGAGCGATTTTTCTTTACCGCGACGCTGCAGAACTAAGTCTACTCGCTAGCTGTAAGATATGGGCGCCCCATTGCAATTTAGAATCTAAGGTAATTCCAAGGAAAACAGTGTTATCTACTAGATTCTTATTTAATTAATAAGTAAGTAAATAATTTGAAAGAAAATATTTGCAAGTGTCAAAACAAAATTGGCTGGTTAGTTGAATGATTGACAAATGTGATTTTTTATTAAGAGGCAAAGGCAAAATTCAACCAACGATTTTACATATTTTTTAACTTTTAATTCATAAAACAATAAAAACCACTGAAGAAAAACACATCGTTCAAATATTTAACGCCCTTCTAACTGTATTATGTGAAATTACTATGTAAAAACACATAAATTATGAAGTGATGGTTTTTTGATTGATAACTTACCTCGTCTGTAAAACCCTAAGATATTTAATTCAGTCCGCCAATGGGTCTATAATTTGTCTATGGATCCGAAAAACGTTGAACCACTGACCTCTATATTTACCACTGGACTGGCGGCTGTCAAAGTGCTTTTGTGCCCGTTTGATAATCGCCATTTTGGCGCTGTCGGACGTAGCGAGCAGTAGCGAGTGTCCGTGGTACTAAAACTAGTCGCTTACACATATGTCACATGTCCTCATTCTTGATAACTTTTATATAATGCTTATAACAATAACAACATAAAATTCGAATTAATATTTAAAAAATATAAAATCACTTAACAATAAGCAAGCACTTCTCTGGCGGCCACTTGCAATATACGTCAAAATTTGTTCTGCGGACACTCGCTACTCGCTAGTGGCGCTTCAAATAGGCACAAAAAAATAGCTGTCAAACTTACGGAACAGCCAGTCCAGTGGTAAATATAGAGGTCTGTGCGTTGAACGATACGAAAGCCGCACAGAATAGCACTTTTGCACTACTCACGTATCGTATACGTCGTACGTCTTTCGTCCTTCTTTCGATTTACAAAATAGGCCTCCAGGTTCTACTTGCATCGTCAGCGTCGGAATTGCAACAAATGGTCACTGTGATGCATGAGTCGTTTAAAAGAAAAGGTATGAGAGTGAATGTCGGAAAGACGAAAGTCATGGTTATGGAGAGGAATGATAATATGACGGAATGCAATATTATGATAGGGGACGAAAAAGTGGATCAAGTTTTGTATACTTGGGATCCTTGTTTACAAGAGATGGGAAGTGTGAAGGTGATATTGAAAGGAGAGTAAAAGCAGGAAATTGTGTTAATGGCACCTTGTACTCGGTTATGGCTAGCAAAATTATACCGGATAAGGCTCGTCTGGCCATACTTGAAAGAGTCTTGGCTGGCGCCAACACTTATGTATGGTAGTGAATCTTGGGTGTGGCGGAAGAGACATGAAAGCAGGATTAATGCTGTGGAGATGAGAGCGTTGAGAAGCATGTGTGGAGTGAAATTGAGTGATAGGGTGCGCAACAGTGAAATAAGATGCGGATTGAAAGAGGATGTAGTGACTAAGATTGAAAAGAGTAGGTATGCTTGTGTGGAGTGAAATTGAGTGATAGGGTGCGCAACAGTGAAATAAGATGCGGATTGAAAGAGGATGTAGTGACTAAGATTGAAAAGAGTAGGTATGCTACGGTGGTTTGGGCCAAAAAGCATACAATCACTACGTTCTAAGAGACCCCACTGAACGAATGAATGAGCTAAGAACAGGAGGCTACCAATTCTACTGCCAATATTTTAATAAAAAAAGTATGGCCAACTTTAGGAAAATACTAGGGATGTGGTGTTCATTATCGATAGTTAGTGATGTTCACGGTCGATAAAAGATTCGATAAATAGCAGGTACAGGGAAAAATTGATAAAAGAACTACACAAGAAAAAAACAATAATTATAAACATTTTATTGAAGCACATGGTATTTTTACTTAAACCTATTTAAGAAACAATAAAAGTGATAAGAAAAGTGATGCGATGAAAGTGACATTCCTAAATTATTAATTACAGCAATAAGTTATTTTAAAAGCATTATTGTAATTAAATATGTTGTTATATTATCCACCTTGTTTAATTCATATTCATTATTCTTGCGGTAAAGTTAATAAAAAAATATAATAAAAAAATATTACAGTAACCTAGTTAGAGTTATTGTGTACTATACTTTAACAAAAAGTAAATGCATAATATTTATAACAACAATATACAATATTTAAAGAAAAAAGATATTGAAGATTCATAAAGACTAGTCAAACTGTTACGTATTGCTATTATTTATATAGGGTTAAACAAAGTATATCATAAAATCTTTTGTTACAATTTTGCTACTTGAACAGCATTGTGTTTTAGAAAGGCTAACACCAGTCGAGTAATTAATTATAAATATTTTACCTTTATTAAGTCAACATACAATCTTTATATCTTTATGTTTAAATAAAATGTAGAAAAATAATTGATAAAGAATATAAGCTATATTATCAATTATACAATATCAAACAATAAAAAAAAGCTTTCCGAAACAGTACAATTTTACGTATTTTAAGTTCTCAGGAATAAAAATAATTATACCTATATATAAAATACTTCTGAGTAAAGAGGGTAAAATCTTATTAGGTACTAAGAGAATGCCTCTATACCTAGTCTCATCTTAATGACTTGCTAGTGAAGCTTATCTTATGTAAGTTATTACTATTTTGAAAATGGTGAAATATTTGCAATCGCTCAATAATGAAATCTTTCATTATTTTTTTTATTGAGTCGATCTGTATTCAACCAATACTTTGGCAATGCGAAAATTAAAGATTTTTTTCGTATGTATTTCAACAGACACGTGCAATAAGTAATATTTTTTTCAAAGTGAAATGAATCTACCACCAATTATTGAAAATACGATCTGTTCAGAAGAAGTGGCTCGAAACAAAATCTTCTTTAAAATAAAAATAACAGCTTATAGCCACAAAATGGCCCAGACATTTCATAGAAACCATTTTTACATAACATTTGTTTTAGACTATCTTTTAACTAAGCTTAAATAATTAATATTTTTAGGCGCTTTATTATAAAAGCTTACAAATTGACCAACGAATGACATGACAATGCATTTGACGATTTTAATTTGGTGTAGGTATAAAAAAAAACATTATTCAAAATGCTTTGGCTTGCCAGCTAACCTAAATCCTCGGTTTCTGGAAATTTGAAAATGACTACTAGCTTTATACACGATTTGAAAATGACTACTAGCTTTTTTATTTTTAAACCTACAAAATAAATAATTTGTGGGCAGGATTTGTGGCTGATTGCTTTCCCGACGAAAATGTGGCTTATGTTGAAAGGCTGTGGGGCGGTTGTTGTTTTTTCCGAAAAATAGTTTCATAATGCAATCATTTTATGTAGTTGCTCCACTGTAATATGCTTCTTATAAACATAGATCTTCCTCACGAATTGCTTTTATTCACTAAGGCAACTGCAATCAGAAATAAATATTCTTATTGTTAAATCATTAAAAAAGTTCATTTGAGTGTTTTACTTCAAAAGAAAACATATACCCTTGAGAAGATTGAAATGAAAAAAATGAAAAATGTTTTTATTTACTTTTTACTAAAATCCATATAAAATAAGTGGCAAGTGAACCCCTTTAAATACTGAATGTTTTTGTTGGTAGACACCGCTCTTCCGTAACATAAAATAAAACATGAACAGATATAATAGATTACTTAACAGCTATCATCTAAGAATTAGATAAATACCTACATAAACTGTGTTTTAATAACTCCGCACAACTCTTCCCACACATTTGATAATATAATTTGAGATGTTAATAGAATTTGTCTTGAAAGGGTGTCGTAAAAGGCGTTTCTGGCTAGCGACCACTCTTCTGCCGCTAAATATCATCGCTCCTTAGGTGATGTGTTCCGGAAATATTTTATGCTAGTGCTAGGTCCTATCAAACCCGTGTGCTTTCATCTTTAAAATCATCTTCATTTTCCATCAGGTGAGATGAGGTCAAACACGGTGTCAATCACCAATAAAGAGCTCATATTACTCATACCTAAATAGGAACAAAATTATGAATATAGCGTCTAGAAGAGAAGTTAATTTTGTATGTTTAATTTTGTCAGTGGTGGCCTTTGGCCAAAATATCTTTATGATAATGAAATGGCCTTATTTACATACCACTTAGCATCCGCTGGAAACGTGGGTTATAATACACCAGAGCCAGGCTTCTTTTGAACTTTACAGATTTCGCATCTCCAAAATCCATGAGATATCTCGGTCCTAGGAACACGATTCATGATATCAGTTATTTTCAATGTA
The DNA here is from genome assembly GCA_944452665.1 of Stenoptilia bipunctidactyla. Taxonomy (NCBI): domain Eukaryota; kingdom Metazoa; phylum Arthropoda; class Insecta; order Lepidoptera; family Pterophoridae; genus Stenoptilia; species Stenoptilia bipunctidactyla. The sequence goes on along the minus strand of OX101723.1, from coordinate 11,427,098 downwards.
GCTGTAAATTTTATTGTGTTGTATAACATATAATAATCAACGAATGCAGAGCATCAAAAAACCAACTTCACGTCAAAGCTTTGGCAAGGTAAATGTTCTCCGTACCTATACCAAATATGTCTTTCAAAAAAATATTTTTTTCATGACGTAGTCAATCGATTTCGATGAAATTTATATGGGACCACCGCTGAAGTATCCTGTAGCAGAATATTTTATATCGATGCACAATTATTGTCCAAAAAATCATGTTACAAAGACACTAAAAAAACAAACACACGAATTAAGAACATTCTCCTTTTAGAAGTCGGTTGAAAATTAGTGAGAGAAATTACTAAGATTTATAATAAAATGAATACCTACTACCAAAATTTTAAACTTAAAGACTCTGTTCCGCAGTGTTCTTCTGTGGCCTGAGAGTTCCTGGGTTCGAGTCCCAGCCGGGACAGTTTAGGAAACGAACTTTTCTTAAATCTTAGTGGATACCCACCTTACTTCCGCTGTATAGTCTCCATAACAGAAGCTTACTTTGATAATAATAAAGGTTCACTTTGATGCTACGGTTGATGTTTCAGTTTAACTTAAAAAAAATACTCACCATACATTAAATTAGTTAGTTTTTCCTATTCTAAAGACGTTTAACGTAGATTTGATGAACTAGCTGTGTAGGTTTGGATCAGTATAATTTCCACCTCTGAATGACCAGTTCTGAGTTCACCTGGCTAGCCTCCCCTTCACATACAATTTGTCACGAAAAATGATCTCTTCGATGATGATCGATGTGTTCCAGGCAGAAATATATCGTCTACGACCTGTGGAAAGGTTCGCGATGGTACTTAGTACATAAAAATTACCTGTAACTAAAAACAATCTTCTTGCATGGGTTCTTACATCTTTATTGATGAATTGAAAACTTTAGTTCTTCTTCTTTTGGTTTAATGGCAACCAGCTAAAATTTAGTTATTTTTAAAACAATTTATTTTTAAAATAATTTATTTATAATTAAATTCATTTAGACATCAATTGACAAATTGTCATCGTCTCATTTTGACAATTTCAAATATCTAATAGACTAGACAAAACTGTTTTTTTACTGTCAAACGTCTTTATAGGCCTTTCGATACACATTGCGATTCTAGCACGACTTCCGGGTGCCAACCTCATAGCAGAATCATCCGCTATACGTTTACAAAGTTTAAAGGCTTCATCCCGAATATCAGAATAACCTATTCAAAATAAAACCTTATTTCAATCAGTTAAGATATAGAATTGCAAATATGCGGTCACAGTTGGATCGCAGGCGGGCAAGGGTTGTGTCCGAACCCTGGTTTGGGCATTTGGAAAGGATGAATGAAAGTAGATTTACGAAAGAGGTGTACAGAACATGAATGGTCATTCAATATTCAATGGTATTCAATAAGGGTCATTCAATAATAACCTACTGAAATTGAATAAGATGAAGTTAACTTTTAATAAATGTTATTTTATTTTTCTAAGTAGCAAGTCGCATAGCACATGTTTGTTTCTCTAAAATTCTTTTGCCAAAACTTTTCATCATGACTCTACAAAAACCCTTGTTGAAGACAGGTTTAATCCATAGACAGGAATCGTTTGGCTCCAATCAGGATCGTGCTGCACGGCACAACTCGTGACAGCGCAGCGTCTTGAAATTCTAAAATGGGTTCGTAAAATTTCATTCGATTGCATTGTAGCTCACAACCGCAATCTTTTGTTCTTCGACGACCTGCTAAAACATTTTTATCATTGACCCGGTCACTCCAGTCGTAAAGCGCCCCGAGCGTGAAGTTCCTTAGGCTGCAAACTGGACGGCAGCGACAGCGAGTGACAGCGTCACGGGCAGCAATTTCCGCGACACGATAGAAAGTATTGAGTTTATGAAACCATGACAAATCGCCCAGATTCCCCGTGTCGCTGCTGCCCGCGCCGCTATCGCTCTCGCTGTCGCTGCCGTCCAGTTTGCAGCTTTACCACTGGAAGAATGAGGAGGATCATGAACCCCTAATTTGTCTTGCGAGTCCTGATTTACCTATTTTACTTAATAAATAATTTCGACGGTCAACAGCCAGAACCCGGGAGCATAATTGGTATAGTTACCGCCCGGAATGCGGGATATATGGGTTCGAGTCCCAGCCGGGATCGATTTTATCTATAAAATATAACTACCTGCTATACCTAATTTATGAAATGTAAACCACTTATTAGTAGGAACAATTAGGTATTATAGAATTAATGTTGTTTTATTTTACGAAAGCAGCTTTTGATGTGAGAAAAGGATATCATAAATAATGCCCGGAGTGAATTTCAGACCTCTGCGATGCTTTTTCAGCAAGATATTGACGGTAACGTATTTTTTTATCGTTTCAATGGCGCGGCCATTAGGTTTTGTTCTTACAGCTCCCATAATATAAACCTATGACTACTTTCTACAAATTCAAATCATAGTTTTACAAAAAACTTCAGACCTCTGCGATGCTTTTCCAGCGAGATTTTTTACCTGTTCGAAGGCGCGGCCATGGTGTTATAACCTTACAGCTGCTAAATTACAAATCCAGGATATTTTCTACATTTTTACAAATTCGATCTAAGTATGTTTTACCTAAATTTCAGGTCTCTGTAATGTTTAGTTTTAAAGATCTACGTGGCCCCGCGGTTCGCCGTGTTTCTATGGCGCGGCCACGTTCGAATTCTGAAGCGTATTTTTTTAAATTTATTTAACAATTTATGTACACACAGTTGAGATACAATTAAGAGACAATGAATAAAAATAAGTACAAAGGTACAGCTTATCTCTTACGAAATTTCTTACAGCAGACCCATGACTGGAGAGTTTGGTTTGAAAAGCAATATAGTGTGTACTAAATATATATGAATTAATATATAATATAAGCGTTGCGTACTTATCAAGATATAGGTATGTAGATATCTAGGTAACCTTACCATTGTAGTTCCAACGTTTACGGTTTTATCTCGTGACGTAATAATGCTTCACAGAAAGATATCGCAGTTCTCAAGATCGCTAAATATAAACGGCCGCGTACTTCAGTCCATACCCGAGGAAAATTTAAAAAGATAAAATATGTAAGTGATTTACCTGGATTATTAGATATTTAGGAGTCATAAGGAGTTTTTAAATTAACTTTAGTAACGGGATATGTACCGTGTTTATTATTTATTTTTAGTTGCAAGAAGTGCTGCATTATTATCAAGGGTTGTCTGGAAGAGATGCTTGAATGAACAGAAGGCAGCAGATCAATCGTTACATTACCTCTCGATTTCCCCAAACAATTTTAGCTTAATGTCGAGGGCATAGAGTTCAGATTAAAGTATTTTTTTGACAGATTTGTAACGCTTCTGTACCTATATTTTTAGATAATTTAGGAAGAGATCAATAGGATAGAGTAGCTTAGTAGGTACCTACATTTATATTTCTGAAGAATATCTTTACTTCATATTAATAGTATAACAATTACCTATATTACCTTCTATTATTACCGTGAAAGAATATAGCTAAGTTGTTACTTGAAGACATAATGTTATTGTTTTGGAGAAAGTTGATTAGATAACTAAGTAAGTACTTATTATCATAAGTCCTAATGAAATCGGTATCACAAATAACTATTAACTGCACCATTTAATTAAAAACCTAGCTCTTACTTTTTACGATGATTAGGTAGATAGATACCTGTATAATAGTAGGTATCTATCTAATGCATGGTATCTAACCTCTAGGTAGGTACTTACATTCTGTTACCATTTCAGTTTGTATGGATATAATCTGTTGTGATATAAAGTTTCTCTAGCTAGATGTTTATGAATTTTTACAAGGATTTACGCTTGTTCGGCTGTATGTGTATCGCATCAACAAACGGGTGTAAAGTACCATAATCACCATTATTGTAAATCAAAATATGTTCGGTACAGAAGGCAGCAGATCAAGCCTTCCAAACCTGTCAAAAAAATGTAATTAAATCTAAACTCTATGCCCTCGACATTAAGTTATAAGAAATTTGACAGGTTTGTAAAGATTTTTTTTTAAATCACACCAACTACATGGGATGCCATGTAGCGAACTAGGGGGGAACCTAGAATATAAATACATAAATAGATACAACACCCAATCACGGAACATTTTTTTTTCTTGTTCAGTGCGGGAAATGAACCCGCAACCATTGGCGTCTGAGGCAGACAGGCTTACCCCATCGCCAAAGTGGTCGTCAATGATTGATCTGCTGCATTCTGTACAATATGCAGAATATCTTCTACTATTATTGCATCTTAACCAAACTCTCCAGTCTTGGGTCTGCTGGAAGAAATTTCATAAGAGATAAGCTGTACCTTTGTACTTATTTTTGTTCAATGTGTTTCTTTATTGTATCTAAACTTGTGTGTAGGTCCATAAATTGTTAAATAAAAAAATCTTCTAGTTGTCACCGGCTGCTTACTGCCCGGTAGGGAAGCAAAGCAATTTACAGACTCTTATTTAATTTTATTTATACTATGTAAAGATTGATCATATTATCACCCGAGGTTCACCCCATTACTTATTTATTGTAGAACAGAAAGTAAAGAAAAATGGCAACAGAACCGCCGATATTCGACTACCATGAAGAATCTGGAAGTGAAAAATTAGCAAGAAAATCTAAGGAATCTCCTTTTATGATAGTTGGTAAGTTAGTTGCTACATATCTAATGCAGGTAAATAAGGGTAGGAATCATTTAATACACATGGAAGTAATTTGGTTAAAGTTAGGTTAGAGAATCGAGTTTAGGAATTTAGGGTTAATTATAGTGTCTGTTCGTTGTAGACTAATATAATTATCGGAAAAGTCTAGTCTTTATACAAGTTTTATACTTAATCTTTCCAACATTCACTTTTGTTCAAGTTCAGAAGTTGTGGCTGCTGACGCAAGGTCAAGAACTCTGTTGTTATACCTAGCTACTGATATTTCAGCCCTGAAAAGTGACGATAATTTAGTATACCTAACCCAAACGGCCTTAGAGGAGGCGAGGAACTGACTCTTCATCAAATACTACCGGTAGACTTCACCATAGATTTTTATAAAGGGTGATCGTTAGCCAGTGGATGGACCTTTGAAGCGACACTTTTTATCCCTATATTATTTGGATTTCTACTAAAATTCGAAGTTAAATACAAAGTTATTACTTAGTTCAACTTTTAAATTAAATGATAAGCCGAGAGCTCGTACCTAGGATATACCTTTTTTTTGGTCTTTTTATTTTTGACGGCATACATTTTACAACTTTTAATACTAAAAGTACTCGAATATCATTATTAAACACGTTTAATCCCTGTTTCAACCAAAAATTATGGTCACCCTCAGTTACATAGTATGGCATAAAAATAATTGCTTATATATTTTGATTGACTGCATTTAGAGTAGTCACAAACGAAGATTTGTGTTCTTCGCCCCAGTCACTAACCGTTTTATAAGATTCCGACTGCGAAGGCCTTTCAGAAGTGCTGGAATGGGTGGTCCAGCCAGCCGGAAGTTTGACAGGTGTCAACAAAATCTTTTTGCCAATAACTCATAAATGCACGAATCATTCATATTTATAGCTATATAATGTTAGTCACATATCCAGTCACTAAGGATTTTTTCTAAATTAGCTGCTTTCAGTGTTATAATTATTGATATATCGACAAAAACAAAATGGTCCAGCCGACCGGATTATGGCTGGCTGGACAGTTTGTTTTTGTGATTTCTCGAAAAGTATCGTATCAAATTGAATGAAACAACTTTGGTTGCAGTCACATATCCAGTCACTATACTTTTAATAAGAACTGGGTTCTCAAAACCGTCTTGGGGCTGAGATCCGAGATGCTCATAATTACGAAATTCTGGCTGGCTGGACACCATTTTTTTGATTTTTTGAATAAACTAACCAGTCACAAACGATAAAATGTAGGCAGATTGCAGTCACCTACGATTGTTTATCGATCTATGTAAGAGCCAGCTTTATACGCCAAATGGTCCAGCCATCCGGATGTACATTTCCCTGGTGCAGTGGTGTGAGGTACTACTACGTCATTCCTGACATCGCCGGTTCGGTCCCCACACAGAGCAAGAAAAATGTATTTTTGCGGGTTTGGGTATTCTAGGTCCCCTAGTTCACTATATGGAATATATCAGAAACTTTGCTTACATTGAGGCCGTGTAGTTATTGTGATTATCCAAATATTTTATAATGTATTATCTAAAATTGTTACGTCACACAAGTTCATGGTTGTAATATTGTTATAGTATGAGCCTGACTAATACTTTTTCATTTCTCATACTCGGAAAGTAGTCTATGTTTGATCCAAGTATCGGTCGGAAAATGCTTCATCCGACCCGCGGGTCGGAATGTTTCATACAAATTCATTCCGAACCAAGGGCCGGAATGGATTTCAAAACTAGAACTAATATATTTCTTATGAAGCCAGCTGTCAAAAATTTAGATTTTTTTATGTTTTTTTTTTTTATTTTAGAAGTCAAGTTAAAAGAAGTAATTTAAAAAATTATATTTGTCTATATTTTGTCACTATCATTTAAAAAAATATATCAATATATATAAAACTGTTCCGTTACTGACTGAGTGACTGAGGTACTGAGTGACTGACAGACAACGTACAGCCGCAAATACTGGGCGTAGAGAGCTGAAATTTGGAACAAACATTCTTTAGGGGATGTAGGGGTGCACTAAGGAAGGAATTCCCGAAATTCCTACGGGAACGGGAAATATAGGACTTTTTAGTTTGTATGAAAAATCTTATTCCTTGAGTACACCGATGTGAAACTTGGTGTAAAGGTTTTTCAACGTGTGTCTGGTTGTGTTTTGAAAGTAATTCCCGAAATTCCCACGGGAACGGAAAATATATGAAGTTTGTATGAAAAAATCCCATCCCTTGAGTGCACGGATGTGATACTTGATATAAAGGTTCCTCAATAAGTATCCGTTTGTATTATGGAAGGAATTCCCGAAATTCTCACGGGAAGGGGTTGGACTTTTTAGAATGTATGAAAAATCTTATTTCTTGAGTGTACGGATGTGATACTTGGCATGAAGGTTCTTCAAAGAGTGACTGGTTGTGCTACGAAAAAAATTCCCAAAATTCCCACGGGCACGGGAAATATATGATTTTTAGTTTGTATGAAAAAAACTTATTCCTTGAGTGCATGGGTGTGATACTTGGTATAAAGGTTCTTTTAGTGGGTGTCTGGTTGTATAGTTTCGGAAATTTCCACGAGAAGGGTAGTTAAGCGCATACGAAGTTGCGGGATAAAGCTAGTAAATATATAATTTTCTTAATTATATATAATTATTTTAATACATAGGGTTGTTTTATGTAAAAAATGATATCTATACCTACATAGAAACATGCTGGACTGGGAGCGAACAAAAAACATAGAATGTGCCAGCTGCTTCTCTTCCCGGGCATACGGTAAAAGTCAGTTAAGGGACGGGGTTTTTATTGGAGGCTTTTTTTGTGGGCGATAGGCTGACCCCCTGTCACTGCAATAGCCTCTCTCCATCATTATAATGCCTCCAAATTTGTCAAATGTGACATCAGATGATTTTGTAACCTCTGGTGTTCTGCCTACCCCGTAAGGGATACAGGCGTGAAGTTATGATGATGATGATGATAGAAATATGTCACCGATTTATATGTGAATAAAAATGTCACTTTAAACTTTACGAATTGTTCGAACTTTTCCATTAATTTTAAATAAATATTTTAGAAAAATGTTTTTTTTTTACTTTCCTTATATTCGAAATGAAAAGTAGAGTGTTCCCCGCGGGTGGATGACATCAATTCATACTCGGATTATATCCGCCCTCGCTGCGCTCGGGCGTCTAAACACCTCGTATGGGAATTGATGTCATCCCACCCTTGTTTAACAATCTACTATTACGTTTATGTAGGTATAATAATAACAAAGGATAGCGAAATGTTTCGTCGATTTTTTCTACAGCCAGCGCCTTAACAGTTTCTACTCTTCTTTCACAGCTATAGCTGGCTTTGCATCTGCAGTGGGATACGGCGCTTATGCTTACAAGAAAAGAGGAGCCATGAGCACCAGTATCTTTCTCATGAAATTTCGTGTAATATCACAAGGACTGGCTGTCGGCGTCTTGACTGCTGGCATGGCTTACTCTCTCATTAGTAACCACTTTTATAAAAGCAATAAAACAATATAAACTCAGTAAGATTCTGTGCACTTACTATTAAATGTAAAGTATGTTATAGCTCTCGATATATTTGAATGTATAAGTACTCATAAGTTTATTTTAATGCTAAGAACTTAATATAATGGTAAAAAAATATTGCTGTCTTTAATGTGTGTTACTGAAGTAAGGATAAAATATATATTTTTTTTATATCAATGGTCTATAATCCCTATGAAACCTACTGGTAATTCCCTTATTAGGTCTAAAAAAACAGCTTCAGAAAGAACTTAACATATTTATTTAATACCAACTGTAACTCGGTCATAAAAACATATAAAGTAGAAAATCACAATAATCAAAATGCAAATCATCATTCATAATGTGAATTAAATATTTCATTGTTATTATTTAACATTCCAGCCAGATAACTAAAAATACTACAATGTGAAGAATATGCATTCAAAAAGGAATTTATTTAATTAAATAAGGTCAATTAAAATCAACAACATTGAATGCTACTGAAAATGTTAATTGTTACACTAAAATCACTTCTATTTTATAAGAACTTATAAATAAAATACTGTTATGATTCTAATTACTTTTTGAGTGGCATCTATTTATAAGTAAATCATAATTTAAACAAGTTTAATTTTGATGCGACCTTTTCTTATGTGACAATTTATGGCTATATTTTTTTGTTATATCCTTTTTAATAAGTAAGGAGCGTCCCAACAAAAACCGATATATCAAATTCTGTATATATTTCTTCTTATGATGCTATTTGGTTGTTCTTGCTCTCTGGCTAATGACATATCTTGCTCTCTGGCGAATGTGATCTGATCGAAAAGGGATAAATCCACTCCAAATCTGTCCGTGAAATACTCAGATCTGAACAAAAACCGATAATTACAGCAATCTTACTAAACAAACATGACGATCAGAACAAAAACTGATAATTCCTGAACAATTTTCATTGTTGACTCCTTTGATTCTGTCAAAAATCATTCATTCTAATTTATAGTGTAAAGCAGCCTTATTTTTTTATTGGTTGATTTTTTCCAGTTGGTTTGGTCAAAAACCAATATATCCATTCTCTAATTATTAATAACTCGACAGGTACCAAGGTCAGGAATTTAAGGTTTCCTCATAAATTGATAGATTTCGTTTTGCTCTAAATTACAAAACCATCAATGCGGCCATACTTTTAATTTTTTTTACAAAATACACAAATGTGATCCATCTGTTTTTGTTCAGACACTCCTCAAGTATGTTATGGACATATTTAATTTGTACCAAAACTTCATTTAAAATTTATTTGAATAATTATAAAACTTAATTGAACATGTTATACTACAATGATGGTAAGTATTAGTAGAATAACAATTTATGAATTACTGATACGGAATCTGCGTATTGGTAGAAGTGAACCAAACCTTATATGCTGAATGACTGGGAATTTTGCAAGGACCTCTTTCTTATACATCTTGATAAGGCCTTGATTGATTTTCGTCCACGACCCTACGGCACTGATACTCCAAAGCTGGTTAGAATGTTCTGCAAAAGGCCCAGTTTTGACCTGTTTTATATATTGAATGCATGATATAAACATAAATTCATTTGCAAATTTTGTAATGATCTCCTCTTCAAGAAATTTGGCTGGTGGATATATTTTAGGATTGTCAATCAATTGGGAACTACCCCATATGAATGGAACAAACTGGTAATCATCCAAGCTCCATACACCATGGCTGCCAGCTGGCTCCATTCTATAAGTTTGTTGTAACCTCCTCACAATTTGCAGATATTTAAAAAATACCAAAAACACAGTAGCCACATGATCTTCTTTATCCAAAGCAGTTATTTTGTATAGACAACAAAGAAACATGATGAAGGAGATTTCATGACCGGTACCATAGTCAATTCGAGTGCCATTTCCAAAGCTTTCTTCTAAATATACCTTTATCTCTGGAATGGCTGTATGAAGCCTGACATCCAGTGAATCTTGAAGCATTTGTGTACTACTAAATTTAAGTTTTTCCAACCAATCTTTAAAAGCAACATTGCCAAACCTTTGTGGTTGTTCTATTGGCGGAAAATCATCTGTAAACTGGTCTATTCTGTCCAATAACTTCAGAATTAACTTTACATTATGAGATATCTTACAATCAACAGTCAAAGGTTTGCCCTTAATAGATTCATTGAGTATTGCTATGAAACCGGTGTACTCCATGTATGCCTCAGATCTTTCCCATATTGCCATATCTGTTACAGATTTAATAGCTTTTTCAGGTTCTACAAATCTATGATTTGGTGGTAGTATATCTTTAGTAATTCCATCACCAGTGCCACTTTCCGACGACATCTAAAACATACGAAATTTAAAATTTAGTCAAATAAATAACAAAATTCAAATATGTTGACAGTGATAATAAACATACTTTCTGGTATAATTATTCAAAGTAATATTAGTAATGAGCAACCTAAAGGAAAACAAATACGATAAGCTTTGAAGGTCACATATGTCAAATACATCAAGCAGAACAAGAAGACATGACTGTATATTTTTTAATTAATAATGTTAAGCTGTAGACAAATTAAATTAAAACTACTGTAAGAATCATCATGGATCGAATTTTAAGAGGTATAATGAGATATCGTGTATTAGATAGAGCTACCATGGTAAAGCAGTTTCAAGAAGTGAAAAATAACCCAACGGTAAGTTCTTTCACTTCATAACCTACTTGAAAATAAAATAAAGAACTATTAAGAAAAAAGTACCCTTGAGTTTTTGGTTCTGTTATTGATTGACTTTATAGAGGAAAATTCTTTATATTCAACAAGTATTAATCCTATATTGAAATCCGTTTCGCAATCGTAAATTAATCATAAATGTAAACGACAGCAGGCAAACGAGCGAGTGACAGATATTTTGTTTTTGTTTACAGTTTGCTTGTCAATCGTTTGTAACGTAATCAATTATCTGTCAAGGCTGTATGGTTAAAACTTTGCCAGAATGGCGAATTAAAAATATAAGATTTATCCTACCATGAGAGATTTTCTGACAGCTCATTAAAAAAACAAAACGGTACAAAAATGGTACAAAAGGATTCGATAGAGGGCGCTGTACAAAAGGCGAAGTCTTGTCTGTCATATATCCATTTATTCCACACTGCGTTTTTAAAAGTAAAATAAATTAGTGGACGTCGTCTGTATCAGAAATTGAACTTATAAATAACCATAGATGATAGATATCACGTACCTGCATTATAGTATACAGACTATAATGTAGGTATTAGGTAAGATATTAATTTGTTGGTGGAGTCTTTGACTCAATGAGGGATTTTCTAACAGCTTATAAAGTTTAGTTCAAAAAACCTCTATAGATGGTACTTCTAAAAAGCCGAAGGCGTTAGGTCTACCTATATACTATAATGTAGGTAAGTGGTATTCTCCCAGTCCCTCATATCGCATTGTCCATCAGTCACATAATCTTTTTATGTAACCAGGATGAACTGCAACGTTATGAGAGAACTCAAAGTGAATTCCCTTTTCTGTTACTTTTTGTGTGTTTATTTTTGTTTTAATGACGATGAAGTGTTTTGAATGCTATTTATTCATTGCTAACATACAATAAAATTACAAGCTTTGAAAGAGACCAAGAGGGAATAAAAGAAACAATAGTGTTCTGATTGACAACACTATCTTTAACGGTCTCCGACAATCACACCAGCTACATGGCCTCAAAGTAAGCGAAGCTTGTGTTATGAGATACCATGTAGCGAACTAGGGGACCACCTAGAATATAAATACATGTATAGGATAAATATCCAGACCCGGAACATTTTTTTCTTGTTCTGGGCGGGAATCGAACCCGCAAATACTGGCGTCTGAGGCAGATAGGTTTACACAAAAAAACATATGTTCATAACGAACGCTCTTACCATTTTATGTTGTCATCTCTTTTTTTGATCATCCCGTTATTTTAATACATATCCAAAGGCCCTCAACTGTTTTGCTTTACTCAGAAATAAATGGTTAATAGCCCGCTAGTAAATTATACCAATAATACTCGATAATGTTTTGCTTTGAAATATTCTTATTATTAAATACGTGCCTGTTTTCAGCCGAAAGCGGTTTTTTATACTTGTATGGACAGTAGGATGATACCCACTAGATTCACGGAAACATGTGTTGGTGATATGTTTGTTGGTACGTATTTTCTTATTGCTGAATAGTTTTAAGTACCTATCTAATAGGAATCATTTTAATTTAAGCTTCATGTACTTTGAATTCTAGCCAACCTTTTGAAACATAGGTATTATACTTAGTTAGGTTACAATATACTTATTCAATTGTTATGTTCTAATTTCATTAAAAGTATTAACAGACGATCGAACTTGGTACGGGCCGGAAAGCGGATTCGGTACGCTCCATACCATATCCGTTCGTCTGGAGAGTTGTCTGCAGACAAATGTTCGGCACCAAGTTCGATCGTCTGTTAATACTTTAACACGTCAATAAGGGCAAATCTATCATTCCCAATATACTTGGTCTCGCCATTATTATTCGTACTGTTGCATTCACGTAAAATTTATTAAGATAAAAGTGTGTTACCTTAAGGCGACATCTTGGAAAAATGCATTGACTTTCATCGCCCACTATGAGAATATGACAAGATGAGCGGATCTGAAATTTTGATATTTGTAAATTCATATCTTTATCTACAACGTGTAACATAATGAAGAGATAATACTTAAGGGAATTGTATGTTTGGTTATGTAGTTTATAAGTAACATTAACATTAATTTGTTGTAAGGATAAGCTTCGGCCGAAAAACAAGTTCAAAGTTTATATCAAAATATCTAAGTGTCAACCCTAAAAACGGCTATTAGCTTTTGATGAAATCTATTCGATAACAGAAGGCGCAAAAATAAAGTGATGGGTAACTAAGACAGATACTACAAAGTTCAGCCGATGTGGGAAAGGTCATAAGGTCACTGACTGAGGCACAAGTCTCGTTTTAGCTTATGTGGTTGACTAGGGTTGCCAAAATATTTTGTTGTAAAATAATTAAATAAATTTGTATGAAAGTCTATACCAGCACTGATCATGCTAATTCTTTTACTGTATATTCTACGTATGGTACAGAAGCTAACCCTTGAGTTTTATCTCTCCATTTTGATACGAGCTGTATACTTTGGTTGCTCAAAAACATGATTTAATGATTTTGACGCGATAGACTTTTTGTTTCGAAAACAAGACTAAAAAAAATCTTTTTCTTAAATTACCTTGTAGTTATAAAATCCTAGAATATATGTAATTGCAATTTTCACATTATTGTCCGAACTTTGGTTGCTCAAAATTTACATAGCATTTAACATTATATTTTATCGATTTTTGAAACGATTTCAATATCTGATCCCATTCGAACGGATCTGCGTTGACTACACTATAGTTCATTTAACGTTGAGGCTAGATATCAATACTAGCACACACTCTTCTTGACTCGGCGGCTTCGGGTCTTGCTGAAAGGACCATTCTTATTTATTTAATTTTCGAAGAACCAACAGCACTTATGGCTATTACAATAAGAAGAATTAGGTGATACAGGGTGACTTGTGACAAATTTTAGATATTGAAGGACAGCTCTACTCGATTCTGATCATAATAATGTAATAAAAGTGGATAATTAATTATAAATAAATAAAGAGTTCACGAATTCTTCATGGCTCGACGACCGTTCGTGAAGTCGACTAGGGGAGAGTTAGATAATAACGCGCATTATCGGTATATTTCAAAATCTATCTATTAATTGTGCGATACAGTGGGTAGACATTGAAGTCTGAGATGCCTGAACCCTCCCTCGCACAACACCAGTTTGGCAACGATATGGGGGCTATGCACCTTAGAAGTTTTTTCGTCGCTTATAATTTTGTGTGTGCTTTCGACAAGAGGTAAATTATCCTGTACTTGTATTGTAATAAATGGAACCGCTGCAATTTAAATGCTACCATACTGTAGAATAATTTTTGATATTCATTTTACTTTTTTTTATTATTTTGAGATTATAAAATAAAATGATGAAGTTTGTGAAATAATTTCGCGCCAGGGGCGCGGTATTGTATTGTGGCGTTGTAAATCCCAGACGAATGGACCAAATATAAGATTTTCATTTAAAAGATATTTTCCGAAATTTACAACAGTCTGTTCAGGCGGTTGATGAATTTAAATGACGGTAATTATTGCATGCGAGGCTGAAAACATTTTTTTGTCCTTTATTGACTATACCAGCGATAAGCCGTCATATGTACTTAATATTTCTGTTATTAATACAACAAATTATCTAAACTAAAAACCTTACTTACCGATTTCTATGAAATTATCTGGGCGCGGTTTTATCCGACCAGTTTGACAATACCGCGTTTTCCCCATTTTTTGTTATTTTACAATAAGTACTTTTTGTTTAAACTATGGGCTTTTTGCGATTCGGTATGATAAAGCTTGTTAAATTTCGTAATAATTACTGCAATTTCTTTCCCGAAAAATCAAAAATCTTTAAAATAATAGGTCTTCGTCCTTAAGGGCTCGGTATTATCGAACTCTCCTCTATACCTACCTACCTATTCTGTGTTGATAGCGCCGTGCGTACATCAATGGTAAGTAGTTACCAGTGTAACCATGCATTGCGTAATGAATTCTTGAACTTTCGGTTAAGTTTACTCAGTAATAATCAATATTTACTTTTATTTTATTTTTTCTCTTCGTTTATGATCTCAAACTATCACGTCCTCGAATTTCGAAAGTCACCCTGTATACAATCACAGTCATACAACGCCAAATTCTAAATTCAAATGTAATGCTTTGTTTATTTTAAATTGTAACAGTACTTATGTACAGAAGGCAGCAGATCAAGCGTTACATTGACATAGGTATTCAACTCCCTATAAACTTTATAAGAAGAGCGGAGTTGAATACCTATTTATTTTTATTTTTTATAAGTGACTAAACCCGCGTTTGACCTCAATCTCACCTGATGGTAAGTGACGATGAGGTCGAAGACGAAAGCACACGGGTTTAGGAAGGAACTGGCTCTTTATACAATATTGCCGGAACACATTACCGCCGGAGCGGTAACATTTGGCGACAGACTTTATATAAAGGGTGATCGCTAGCCAGGCGGACCCAGAAGGGATCCTACCACCAAGCAAAAACCTATGTTATTGCGACATCTACATCTTCGAGAACCGAATAGGTAAGCGTAGGGAAGTGCTATGAAAACGAATAGTATGTTGTTCATAATATGACCGACTCTGTGTGAGATCAAGTGAACTTTTAAAAAACCTTTTCACGTTAATTATCTCTCGTCACATAAACATTTCAGTTGGGGGATTTTATAAAAATAAATAAATTATAATAAATTATTTTATTCTTTTTCAATTACTTTTTAACCGTCGCATCGTGGGTTTTTCAAATTTTTTAATTTATTTTTATTTTTTCAATGTGGTTGCAAAGCTTATTTGTTTCGGCTGGAGCGTGAAAAATAGCGTGTCGTAGACGCAGGGTCAATGTCAAAGCTTTAACATAACATCGGTACGGTGTTACTTTTTAATTTTTTTATGGATCTCAGACTGAAAAAAATATAGACCAATGATCTCACTACCAATTTCGTGTACAAAGTATTCATGTCTTGGCTTAACTTTTCAGCTGTAGCATTATTTATCTTGCAACTATAATAGGACATCTTTTACTGATGTACTTATCAGCTTAGACTTAGATTAGCTCTGACCAATACAAATTCCACTAACTCCCTGTGTAGAAACGGAGTCCCCGTATGTTTGTGAGGTGCTCCGGTTTATTAAATATTCATTTCTCACCTTTCACCCTTGTTACAGTAAGAAATGCCGGGAATGTTATACCTCATTCTCAGCATTTTCCTGACGAAATGACAAGTTGTGAACCCGCTGCCTTAGAGCTTGGATGCATAATAAATGATATAAGACATATCATTGTTTGCGGACACAGCGACTGTAAGGCAATGAACTTGTTGTATAAGCTGAGAGATAAAAAAGAATCTAGTAAAGTAAGTGTATAAGGAATCATTTTCTTTAACCAAGTTCGCCCACTTTCATACTGAAGTCACATGGGCACCAAATTGTAGGTAACCAATAGTGGATAACCAATGTCACAAAAATATTTAAGTTTGTAAATATAGTCATTGCCTTTTTCAGTGGTCTGCTGAGTGTGTACCTCGATATGAAAATGGGCGACTTTTAAAGGCATCCTTTCCTTATTTTAAGTAAATCCTTTCCTAGTAAATGATTGTAAGTTTTAAAAATATACAAACTGAAACTATTTTAATATTGAATGTTACATTTATAAATCAGCAAAATTTAAAGTAGGTTTTTACTATGAATTATGTGACTTTTTTCTCGTCGCGCTCTAACCTCTATAGATCCGAGACTCAAATTAACAATGAGCTCAAAATAGGGGACTTCAAGCTCTACGGTTGCTAACAATAACTGATGAAGCCTCTAAGTTAAAAATAATTAAAATTATAGAGTGTATGTAATATCAAATACGGCTCTATTCGAATTCAGCTCACTGTTGACATTGACATAACTCAACAAGAAGTAGATGTCATGATGAGGGAATTAAAATTAAAGATTGCAGTAGCAAACCGTGTTCAGTTTTTGTAAGTGGTTGCTGTAAGAGTAGATATAATAAGCTTGATTTAAAAGATATATACATATTTTTAATTATATTGATACAGGAACAACGAAGAATTTCTCCTCTTAAGTCTTGGTTGTGCACCCATGCCGACACTAGTCTTCAACAGTTTTTGAGCATGAACTATGATTTTACGAAACCTATGCATTTTACGGGTGAAACGCCTCAAAGGAAGTTCGTGGCTTACATAGACCCAGAAAATAAGTTTTGTATAGAAGATAAACTGTCGCAGGTAACGTCATTGTTTATTGTTAGGTAATTAAATTATTTTAAATCCTCCATTCTTCTAAAATAGCTTGTTGCTCATACAGTTACTTACTATAATTTAAAAAAAAAACGTTTCATTTAGATTCTGACATAATCAGAAGGGTAGTTTTAAATTTTTTTTCAAAATTTCTTTTTTACTTTTGACGAATGACGATATAACTTTCTTTGAATTAATTTTTATTTTACAGGTGAACACCTTACAACAGCTTCAGAATGTGGCTTCTTACGGCATGCTCAAAAAACGTTTGGAACGTCATGATTTACATATTCATGCACTTTGGTTTGACATCTACACGGGTGATATTTATTATTTCAGCAGAAGAGCAAAGACATTCGTGATTATTGATGAAGCCAGCTATGACAATATTTTAGCAGAAGTTATGAGATATTACTCATAAAATGTAGGTATAGATAGCGTTGGTGTATAGAAGTTACCGTACAAGAGAAACTTTTACCATGATTTTATTTTGAAAAAAAATCGGTTTTTTCATCGTTATTGTTTTGTGACTGTTTGAACTTTGAAGGGTATTTTTGATATGTTTTCTTATATGGTAACTATATACACTACATTGTATGGAGTACATAAATTAACGAGGCTTTAGTTCAATTGGGTCCAACTTAGGTACTTAAATAAATAATTAAGATATAAGTTTTTTCCGTTTTCATTTAAAGTTCAAAATCGTTAATTTTAAATGCAAGGACAACTTCAGTTTGAATAAACCAAAATTATGCATTAAAAAGATACGAAAAATATTTGTACAGATATTTCGGGCCACGAAACTTTGCAAGACACCCCAGTCTGATTGGTATTTTCGTTTAGGCTCAATAAAGGGGACACACATACAAATATAATAATTTAAATTGCTTACTTATGTAAGTTCCACAACGCATAATATTGTGATGAAAACATAAATAGGTAATGATAATAATTATTTATTTTATTTTTTCGTACTATATTCTTTATATACTTAATAATTAAAATTGGGTGCCCCCTCAAGATGTTTGAAAATTATCCTAAAAACCGATTTCCAACCTTTTCTTATTTTGCATTTATGTAAGTTTATTATGTGCCGCCTTTCAGCATCTTTTTTATTTTTGTATGGAATTAGTAGGATAGCAAATCATAATAAATGTTCATTATAAAGGAGTTTTTTATTACATTGTTTTTTTATATACATTGTTGTACGCTCCGAGACCCTACATCCAAAGGAGTAAGTAGGAGTATAGAGTTGTGGAGAGAACACTTAATGTACCTCATCAAGTATAGTAATTACAAAAAACATAAAAAAGGTAATTACTGTTAAACTACAAAACTATGGTCCACCGATCTCAACGAACAAAAACATCTACTTTACTGTTTTGTGCTCTTTCGTTTACTTAAGGCACGAAGAGATTAGTTTTACGTGCATTTGACAGGTGGCGCCATTCGATGTTTGCAAGAAGAACTTGTTTACGCGGGTTTTGTGAGTGTTGAAAACTTTTGTTTATTAGTATTGGTTACAGTGCATAAAAATACTTAATTGGACTTAAATTGAAGGTAACTAATTTGTGTTTTTGTCTGAAGAGTTTTTGTATATCAGTACTATATAAAATAAAGCTCTCAACTATGGTAAAATTTATCGTAATAAGCAACTATTGCCATACGATTTAACCTAGACCATAGTTATCAACATGCCATACAACTCAAGCCCAATATTTATTAAATTAAAAAAAGAAACAAAATATGATTCAAAATATTGTCAACAGATATTGTATTTGTAAAGTATTTCTAAAATAACAAGAAAGGAAACAAATAAATTGTAAAATCTGGACCATAGTTGTGTAGTTTTACGGTACAAAAAAAAAAACTAGGACTACAAAATCGAATAGACTGTTATAACAGACATCCAATATCTGGCCATAAAAGTGAAAAAGGTATGCATTACACTGTTAGCTTATTAAGGAGAGTGCCTTGTAAGACTACGTCAACAAAGGCCCCAGGAAATAATTCCTCAGAACAACCAAAAAAGACCTCTCGCTGATGTAACAACTAATCGCTGATGTAACATACTACCTCAAGTAAATACTAGATAGAATACCAAGTCCACTTTTTACATTACTGAACGTCAAAATATTCTATTTCTCAAAGTCAAGTGAATTTTATTCTTTTATTCTGGGGAAATAAACTTCTTAAACCATGTTTTTTCATATTTCATCATTGCATTTCAAATGTTTGAAGGATCAAATAAGAAATTATTTTGTTTTTATACATGTATAAATAAAAACTGTTCCCTCGTTATACCAGTACTCCTGAGACTCGTCGTTTGTTGCGTTAGTGCCAGCATGAGTGCCTGACCATCAGCTTTGAACAATGGCTTTGAATGAAAGTTAGGTACTCTATGTGTCAAGAGTGACTGACTGACACTGTCAATGTCTGTCGGTCGGTCGGTAGCGGGTAAAGCGGGTTATTCTGTGTGTCTAACTGATTGACATTAATCGTCATTCGTCATATGAAGTATGAACGATTTTGATTTTAGTCATTTCTTGTTGTGATGCAATATTGCGAAAAAAGTATTATTATATAATATTTTGTATAATATTGGTGAGCACTTAAACAGTACGTATTTAATTTAAACTCATGCTATGATACAAACTTGGTACTGATAAATATTAACCTATTTTGTAGGTAATAATGTTTTCTAACATGCTTAAATTTTCTACCTTGACCTTCCTTGTAGTTCTTTTTATCTAATTTTGTTTTACTGATTTTATTGAATGAGCTCTTTCATTTCGTTTGCTAGATCCTGAAATAAAAATGGCACAATCTCAGCCTATTTACAATTACAATGATGAATCTCAAGCACAAAAAATGGCTAGAAAATCCAAAGACTCACCCTTTATGATTGTTGGTAAGTGTTTTTTTTCTTTGTTTGAACTTAACAATTCCTATATTAACAGCCTAGGACTTGGGGTAGGTTATGGGGTATATTTAATCAAGAACTTGTGAAACATTGTTTTTGTCTGTACTATCCATCATCATCATCATTGTATTTGTAGCTCTAAAAGCTCAAGCTTTTTCAAGGTTATGGTTCGAAAGTGTGGTAAGAAATAACCCTTTTTTAATTTTATGTCGCTTCCATAATTAAAAATATCTTGAAAAAGTATTCCAAATATTTTGTACCAACTAAAGAACAGAAAAATACTTGGATATGGTACTATAATATTTGTGTAATTCTTAGATTAGATTTATATTCCCTACTTGTATGCAAAACTTAAAATTACATTTTGATAATCCTTGCATTCAAACCCACTTATTAAGTTTCCGATATGCATGCTTTGTGCTAATAAAAACGGTTCTGACAATGTATGGTTGTTGGGCATTATTCAAAATATATTTATTCAAGTAATAGACAACTTATTTATTTGCATAAAAAGAAATGGATAAGTATCATTATATTATCACTTTAAAGGTAGGATGGTAGATAGCCTAAAAGGGTCCTACTTAAAAAAGTTTTTAACCAATAACCTCAATCTTTATTCAGGATAGGGTTATTTCAAACTGATGTCTTGGTTTAAGATTTCATAAAAATATTATATATTTTTAATATAGGCAAAAGATTCTAATTGTTTATTTTATTTTCAGGTATATTGGGTTTACTCGGAGTCTGCGGATATGGAGCATACAGATTTAAACATAGGGGTAAAATGAGCACCAGTATATTTCTAATGCAATTGAGAGTGGCAGCTCAAGGCACTGTTGTAACTTGTCTTACAGCAGGCATTGCCTATACATTGATCAAAGAGCGATTGTTAAAACCAGATAAAAAAGATTAACCATACTTCGGTAAAATTCTAGCTTAATTGATGGTGTCTAGTGTAATATTTATTGTTGTAGATAGTTTTGCAATGTTCAACAAATGTAATCTCAAACATTCTTGATTTTTGTAAACTCTGTGACTAAAATGAGGTATTGAATTTCTTGTATAATAATTTAAAGTTTTAATCTATAAGGATTTTGTTCTGTGATCATGTAAATATGAACCATAATGTAAGCAGAAAAATATTATGAAATGTTATTCTATCTCCAAAGTATAAACTTGAATAAGTCTTATTTTACTACTTAAAAATCTAAATCCTTAACTTATGACATTATACAAATTTTATACAATGTTATAAAGTGATGTACTTACCTTATATTAAAAAATATAGTTCAATTTTATTTCATACCAGCTACATGGTAGCCATACTATAGTAAAAGAAAAGCTTGATGTTTTGCAATCTCATTTTATGTAAAATAGTGATAAGATATTTTTCTAGGATTCATAACAAAGTGTCATGTTCCATTTATTTAGTTCTGTAATGTTATGGTTGTAAGTGTTGCAAACAGTGATGCTATGAAAATATTTATTTAAATTAAAAGTAGTTAACTCACATACAAAACTTAAGTTTTATTTGTTAACCGATTCATTACGACGTTGCAGCCACACAATTTTTTTATGAGGGGTTTTAAGGCGTCTCACGCCTAGGTTTTAAGTGACGCCCCTAAGGCGGCATCCGCCATGTACGAAAACATTTTGCTTTTTCTTCTATCTCGACTTATTCAAACTAGTTTTTGTGCACTTCTGAACAGTTAGCAAAGTTTTGCTTAAAGATGTTGGTTTAACTTGAAACTTGCTTGATAGTAATGCGTCCATAAGCGTTCTAAATCACGATCTGACAGGAAAATCTAAAAAAAAGCCTCAGGGAAGAGGTTGAAAGCCTTTGGAAGAGAATAGGTATGAACCTGAAGCTCGAGAAGTTATCTACATTTCAACCGAGCGGCATCACAGAATGCTATGAAAATTGACCGTTTGTTAGTAGATAATTGTTAGTAGATATTTGTAAAAACTCACATCTCTTTTTTTTATTTGCAAAAGAAGGAATGATTGAAATAGAGCCCAAATAGTTGGATGCTTGTACCTCCACTTGCGGTAGTGTTTACCTTTGATTACTAACTATCCAGAAGAGGAACACCAGAGTGTAATGTATCAAAAGAAAGGTCGTAATTTTTAGGTTCTTTTGCATAAAGCCATGTAAAAACAATTAAACA
Organism: Stenoptilia bipunctidactyla; assembly: GCA_944452665.1. Classification (NCBI taxonomy): domain Eukaryota; kingdom Metazoa; phylum Arthropoda; class Insecta; order Lepidoptera; family Pterophoridae; genus Stenoptilia; species Stenoptilia bipunctidactyla. Next base: position 11,404,846 of record OX101723.1, on the reverse strand, counting down.
AGAGAAAGTTACGAAGCATTAAACTTTTTAGAGGTGTTAATATTTATTTGTTTTTCTATGACAATTGGAAACTATTCTCTGTATGTTAACATGTACAGGCAATTAGTCGCTAGTTTGTAAAAGTAAACAAAAAGAAGAAAAAGTTAGACAAATAACGAGTTATTTATTATCCAATACAGTTGACCGTTCGGTGGTTCGAACCGCACCGAACGGGTCAAAAGCACTTACAAAAATGAAATTATACATCAAACAACTGGTATTATTCTCTACATGCATTTTATATATCAAAAATACTAGAGACTATTAGTATTTTCAATCTATACAAATGGCAATAAAGTGTTTGAATTGAATTATGTATTTAGGTACTGATTTGTTATTATTGACTAAACTCGCGTTTGCGCTCAATCTCACCTGATGATCAGTGAAGATGAGGTCACATCTGGACACTAAGCAAACGGGCTTATAATATAATAATAATTTCTTTATTGTGGCAACTTGGCCCACTGATTAGTTTTACAAATTCATAACACTGTTGACTTAGTAGTCAGAATATACAATAAAAAATAAGGCCCCGTTATGTAATAAAGTATGTTTTTGGTATTAAATAAATCATTAAATTGATGAACTTTGAACGATAACGAAGTAAATTAGGTATACAAATTTTAGGAAGGAACTGACTCTTCATAAAATATTGCCGAAATACATAACCGTTGGAGTGTGAAAGGCGGCAAATTTCATATAAAATATCAGAGTACCTAAGTATAACCACAGAATAAGTAATAGTTGGTACAGAAGAATTACTCCGCAAGAAGATCTAAATAAATTCGAGTCTTGCTACGACGCGATACGGTGGAATTCAGCTCGCACAGCATTACGTACCTGCAAATTTATATACCTAGAAGTTTTGTCTCTTTCTATCGCATGCCTCTTATCTTTTCTTACGCTGTTAGGGTTGCTGCCTAGTGAAGAATAATTTATCTCCTTATTTGTAATTAAGTATCTACTGATGTAGGCATTACTGATATTCTACCTTTGTAAAAAATATTGTTTAAACTTACCTAAAGTACAAAATGAAAAAAAAGTTACGACGAATAATTAGTAATACTACATATGTTTTGTTTGCTAAATTGAACATAATCAAATCTAAACATAATCTAATTGAATATTTGTTTCTTTTTATGTCCATTTTTAAATACTATTTGCGACCTCGATCATAGAATTACTGTGAGTGCTATTAGGTAGGTAGGTATCTACAACGTCCCGACGACGGGCGCGCGCGTGATACACGACCCATTCGAGTAGCGCCGGCGGCGGAGCGCTTCGCTGTAGGTAAATAACGGATGTACCGCGCGGAGTGAGCCAGGCCTGGTATAACTCAGAATTTAAAGTGCGCGCACTGTTAAGAACAGCTTTAAGATAAACAATAAGCAGTCATTTTAATTAATTTTTTCTTTTCATATGTAAAAGCACTGTATTTTTTTACACTAAAGATAAATATTAGTTGGTACGTCATGGATGGAATAAAACCATCCGCATCGGATTTAGGTACCTGCAAATGATTTTCTTGAAGCGGCCTTTCTTACCACCACGCATTAGCGACATTGTGACTAAGTATGTAGTAACTTCCTAGTCTGCAGGTACGCCGATGTAGGTACCAAACTATTGAATCCAAAGCGTTCTGACCAAAAAGAGTTAGGTCTTTCATATCTTAACGTCTAACCAATTTCTTCCCGACCTCGCGTTTGACCTCAATCTCTCTCACCTGATGGTTTGTGAAGATGAGCTACATAAGCTTAGGAAAGAATATAATCACTTTCGCCCATGGACACCTAAAACTGCATAGAAACGAGGTAGATTCATTCCCGACCCTGGGATATTGAATGGGAAATCCTGGTGCCATTAATTACATGCCCTTTACTGGCGTTTGCGCGGAATATAGCGTTCGATGGTAGAAATAATTAGCACGGTGGTGTATTTCATCAACAATTGTCTTAGGGCTAACGCTGAGTTAGGCGGGCGCGCGATGCGCGGTTTTTTTATACAAAAACGTCAGCGCGGGGTAATGTGACGGGCCACTTTTGTGACGCACCGTTGTTGGAGATAATATGAAAATTGGCTTGTAGTACACATCAGGGTTCGGACACAACCCTTGCCCGCCTGCGATCCAACTGTGACCGCATATTTGCAATTCTATATCTTAACTGATTGAAATAAGGTTTTATTTTGAATAGGTTATTCTGATATTCGGGATGAAGCCTTTAAACTTTGTAAACGTATAGCGGATGATTCTGCTATGAGGTTGGCACCCGGAAGTCGTGCTAGAATCGCAATGTGTATCGAAAGGCCTATAAAGACGTTTGACAGTAAAAAAACAGTTTTGTCTAGTCTATTAGATATTTGAAATTGTCAAAATGAGACGATGACAATTTGTCAATTGATGTCTAAATGAATTTAATTATAAATAAATTATTTTAAAAATAAATTGTTTTAAAAATAACTAAATTTTAGCTGGTTGCCATTAAACCAAAAGAAGAAGAACTAAAGTTTTCAATTCATCAATAAAGATGTAAGAACCCATGCAAGAAGATTGTTTTTAGTTACAGGTAATTTTTATGTACTAAGTACCATCGCGAACCTTTCCACAGGTCGTAGACGATATATTTCTGCCTGGAACACATCGATCATCATCGAAGAGATCATTTTTCGTGACAAATTGTATGTGAAGGGGAGGCTAGCCAGGTGAACTCAGAACTGGTCATTCAGAGGTGGAAATTATACTGATCCAAACCTACACAGCTAGTTCATCAAATCTACGTTAAACGTCTTTAGAATAGGAAAAACTAACTAATTTAATGTATGGTGAGTATTTTTTTTAAGTTAAACTGAAACATCAACCGTAGCATCAAAGTGAACCTTTATTATTATCAAAGTAAGCTTCTGTTATGGAGACTATACAGCGGAAGTAAGGTGGGTATCCACTAAGATTTAAGAAAAGTTCGTTTCCTAAACTGTCCCGGCTGGGACTCGAACCCAGGAACTCTCAGGCCACAGAAGAACACTGCGGAACAGAGTCTTTAAGTTTAAAATTTTGGTAGTAGGTATTCATTTTATTATAAATCTTAGTAATTTCTCTCACTAATTTTCAACCGACTTCTAAAAGGAGAATGTTCTTAATTCGTGTGTTTGTTTTTTTAGTGTCTTTGTAACATGATTTTTTGGACAATAATTGTGCATCGATATAAAATATTCTGCTACAGGATACTTCAGCGGTGGTCCCATATAAATTTCATCGAAATCGATTGACTACGTCATGAAAAAAATATTTTTTTGAAAGACATATTTGGTATAGGTACGGAGAACATTTACCTTGCCAAAGCTTTGACGTGAAGTTGGTTTTTTGATGCTCTGCATTCGTTGATTATTATATGTTATACAACACAATAAAATTTACAGCTACATTGAAAATAACTGATATCATGAATCGTGTTCCTAGGACCGAGATATCTCATGGATTTTGGAGATGCGAAATCTGTAAAGTTCAAAAGAAGCCTGGCTCTGGTGTATTATAACCCACGTTTCCAGCGGATGCTAAGTGGTATGTAAATAAGGCCATTTCATTATCATAAAGATATTTTGGCCAAAGGCCACCACTGACAAAATTAAACATACAAAATTAACTTCTCTTCTAGACGCTATATTCATAATTTTGTTCCTATTTAGGTATGAGTAATATGAGCTCTTTATTGGTGATTGACACCGTGTTTGACCTCATCTCACCTGATGGAAAATGAAGATGATTTTAAAGATGAAAGCACACGGGTTTGATAGGACCTAGCACTAGCATAAAATATTTCCGGAACACATCACCTAAGGAGCGATGATATTTAGCGGCAGAAGAGTGGTCGCTAGCCAGAAACGCCTTTTACGACACCCTTTCAAGACAAATTCTATTAACATCTCAAATTATATTATCAAATGTGTGGGAAGAGTTGTGCGGAGTTATTAAAACACAGTTTATGTAGGTATTTATCTAATTCTTAGATGATAGCTGTTAAGTAATCTATTATATCTGTTCATGTTTTATTTTATGTTACGGAAGAGCGGTGTCTACCAACAAAAACATTCAGTATTTAAAGGGGTTCACTTGCCACTTATTTTATATGGATTTTAGTAAAAAGTAAATAAAAACATTTTTCATTTTTTTCATTTCAATCTTCTCAAGGGTATATGTTTTCTTTTGAAGTAAAACACTCAAATGAACTTTTTTAATGATTTAACAATAAGAATATTTATTTCTGATTGCAGTTGCCTTAGTGAATAAAAGCAATTCGTGAGGAAGATCTATGTTTATAAGAAGCATATTACAGTGGAGCAACTACATAAAATGATTGCATTATGAAACTATTTTTCGGAAAAAACAACAACCGCCCCACAGCCTTTCAACATAAGCCACATTTTCGTCGGGAAAGCAATCAGCCACAAATCCTGCCCACAAATTATTTATTTTGTAGGTTTAAAAATAAAAAAGCTAGTAGTCATTTTCAAATCGTGTATAAAGCTAGTAGTCATTTTCAAATTTCCAGAAACCGAGGATTTAGGTTAGCTGGCAAGCCAAAGCATTTTGAATAATGTTTTTTTTTATACCTACACCAAATTAAAATCGTCAAATGCATTGTCATGTCATTCGTTGGTCAATTTGTAAGCTTTTATAATAAAGCGCCTAAAAATATTAATTATTTAAGCTTAGTTAAAAGATAGTCTAAAACAAATGTTATGTAAAAATGGTTTCTATGAAATGTCTGGGCCATTTTGTGGCTATAAGCTGTTATTTTTATTTTAAAGAAGATTGTTGTTTCGAGCCACTTCTTCTGAACAGATCGTATTTTCAATAATTGGTGGTAGATTCATTTCACTTTGAAAAAAATATTACTTATTGCACGTGTCTGTTGAAATACATACGAAAAAAATCTTTAATTTTCGCATTGCCAAAGTATTGGTTGAATACAGATCGACTCAATAAAAAAAATAATGAAAGATTTCATTATTGAGCGATTGCAAATATTTCACCATTTTCAAAATAGTAATAACTTACATAAGATAAGCTTCACTAGCAAGTCATTAAGATGAGACTAGGTATAGAGGCATTCTCTTAGTACCTAATAAGATTTTACCCTCTTTACTCAGAAGTATTTTATATATAGGTATAATTATTTTTATTCCTGAGAACTTAAAATACGTAAAATTGTACTGTTTCGGAAAGCTTTTTTTTATTGTTTGATATTGTATAATTGATAATATAGCTTATATTCTTTATCAATTATTTTTCTACATTTTATTTAAACATAAAGATATAAAGATTGTATGTTGACTTAATAAAGGTAAAATATTTATAATTAATTACTCGACTGGTGTTAGCCTTTCTAAAACACAATGCTGTTCAAGTAGCAAAATTGTAACAAAAGATTTTATGATATACTTTGTTTAACCCTATATAAATAATAGCAATACGTAACAGTTTGACTAGTCTTTATGAATCTTCAATATCTTTTTTCTTTAAATATTGTATATTGTTGTTATAAATATTATGCATTTACTTTTTGTTAAAGTATAGTACACAATAACTCTAACTAGGTTACTGTAATATTTTTTTATTATATTTTTTTATTAACTTTACCGCAAGAATAATGAATATGAATTAAACAAGGTGGATAATATAACAACATATTTAATTACAATAATGCTTTTAAAATAACTTATTGCTGTAATTAATAATTTAGGAATGTCACTTTCATCGCATCACTTTTCTTATCACTTTTATTGTTTCTTAAATAGGTTTAAGTAAAAATACCATGTGCTTCAATAAAATGTTTATAATTATTGTTTTTTTCTTGTGTAGTTCTTTTATCAATTTTTCCCTGTACCTGCTATTTATCGAATCTTTTATCGACCGTGAACATCACTAACTATCGATAATGAACACCACATCCCTAGTATTTTCCTAAAGTTGGCCATACTTTTTTTATTAAAATATTGGCAGTAGAATTGGTAGCCTCCTGTTCTTAGCTCATTCATTCGTTCAGTGGGGTCTCTTAGAACGTAGTGATTGTATGCTTTTTGGTACACATGTCGCAGTCATCTGGTTGAATTAGCCACTCAATTGGACTAGTAGGCCGAATCAACGGCCTAGGCCGATAGTTGATTGAACACGAAACACAACGTTTAACAACTTGGCGTGTTGAAAGTTAGCCCTTTGAAGATTGCTGACCAAAATTCAGCCAAGTGATTTAAATTTGGTACAATTTTGGATAAAGTAATAAAACAAGTAGGTCATGGTAAAATTATCTGTCATGACGGAAAAACCAGTCAAGCAAAATTTTTTTAACTATAAGATTTTTTTTTATTTAATAGGTTGGGGAAAAAGTCTTTTCGCATTATAGTATGTATGAACTTGTAATAAAATCTCTTTGGCTATAGTATTTGTATCTGGCTGGTTTTGGTATCATTGAAAGTTAAAATTTTAAAAAACATAATTCCAAATTTAAATTAGGAAAATGTGTGATTTTCATTTGTTTTTCGTACTGTCAAGATGAAAAAATCTAATGAAGAAATTCGTCAAATTCGATACATTTTAAATTTTTTCTACAAAAAAGGTAAAAATGCAACGCACGCCGCGAAAAAAATTTGCGATGTTTACGGACCTAGTGCAGTGTCTGTGAGACTAGCACAAATTTGGTTTAAGCGTTTTCAATCCGGAAATTTTGATGTCAAAGATGCACCTCGCTCTGGTCGCCCTATTACGGATAAAATGGATGCCATTTTTGAAAAAGTGGAGCAAGATCGACATATCAGTAGTTACGACGTAGCTGAAGAACTGGGAATTGACCACAAAACAGTTTTGGCGCATTTGAAAAAAGCTGGGTACACAAAAAAGCTCGATATTTGGGTACCTCACGAGCTCACTGAAAGAAACCTAATGAACTGTGTACTCATTTGTGATTCTTTATTACGACGTAACGAAACCGAATCATTTTGAAGAAGCTGATAACTGGTGATGAAAAGTGGATCACGTACGACAAGAACGTGCGAAAAAGGTCGTGGTCAAAGGCCGGTCAGGCTTCACAGACTGTGGTGAAACCCGGGTTAACTCGCAATAAGGTGATGTTGTGTGTGTGGTGGGATTGGAAGGGCATTATTCATTATGAGCTGTTATCACCAGGCAGGTTATTGATTTTGAACTCTACTGCGAACAACTTATGAGATTAAAACATGAAGTTGAGAGAAAGCGACCGGAATTGATCAACAGAAGGGGTGTGGTGTTTCATCATGATAACGCTAGACCTCACACATCTATAGCCACCCAGCAAAAAATAAGAGAGTTTGGCTGGGAGGTGTTAATGCATCCGCCGTATAGTCCTGACCTTGCACCTTCAGATTTCCACCTGTTTCGGTCTCTTCAGAATTCTTTAGGCAGTGTTAGGTTAACATCACGAGAGGACTGTCAAATCCACTTGTCGCGGTATTTTGATGAGAGGTCCCAAAATTTTTATAGCAATGGGATCATGTCCCTACCTACAAGATGGCAAAAGGTTATCGAACAAAATGGTACATACATACTTTAGTTAAATGTCAATAAACTATATAAAAAAATGTTTTGAATTTTCTTAAAAAATGCGAAGAAACTTTTTCCCCAACCCAATATTTCAATTACAAGGAAATAAAATCCATTGTGGCGCATCGCCGGGTGCTGCCGCACCACGCTCGCTTCGCTCGCTCGGCTCGCGCGTAAATATGAATATCATAAATATAATAAAATGAGTTCCGTTTTAATGTTTTAATATTTAAACCAAACATCATAAATTTAACAATATCCAATTTAACTAAATGGCTAAACAACGTTTAGGCAACTGGTTAAACGTTGCGATCAACGACTTGACTAATTGTCCTTAAGCCGGTTGAAACGGCCTAGGCGTCCAATTGAGTGGCTAATTCAACCAGATGACTGCGACACACATATGACTAGTGACATAGTGTACCTACTTGTATGTAATTCACTTACCTATGACCCGTGACCCCAGTCCTTGGGATCACGGGAAAGCAATAGGTGTACCTAAGTAATTGTAAGGGTTTTAACAGGGTCGGGTAATAAGTGCGTCTCATTTAGCAAAAGGTAAAATACCTATTAATAGGACTTAGTTATTCTTATACGAACACGCAGATACCTAAACATTGCACATAATACAATACTTCTTTCATTCTCTGCTCTATTCTATTTTACCATTAATTTATAATTGTCATAAAAAGTTATTACCCACTACTTACTTCATTTTCTATTGTTAGAACTCAGTGTTAGAAGAACAATGAACTGTTTTTTAATCAAGAAATTTTTTTATGCAACGAATCCTATGTACGTTGCTTTAGTCCGTTTATCGTTTGTTGTCTATGCACTTACCTACCTGTAGTGGATTTCTATATCGATTTTAAGATTTAGATCCAGATTAGAAATATTTCTGGATTTTGTTTGTCATGGCAACGCTCGTACATTAAAGTGTTCACAAACAAGGATTTTGGATTCAGATTCAATTACCTATAGAAATCCAGGGTTAATAGAAACCTACTTATCTAACGGCATAGGTATACCTAATCGGTCAGCGAATTGATTGTATAGTCGGCTGAAACTATTTGGAATTTTATTTAAATTATTTAATTTGGAAAATACATATAAAAATATAAATTAAAACTAAATAATCATTAACCTGTCAGCTGCCGAGAGCGCTCACCACCACCACCGGTGCGATCCCAACTCTACCGGGACCAGCGTCTTCAAAATTGGAATAAAAGATGATGGATTCCAAGCGGGAATTTGAGATTTGATTAGACCAAATAGAATAACGTAGGACTCTTTTCTGGCATACACCAAGGTAGTTACTGCAGTACCTACCTACTGTTATTATAGCTTCCTAAATCAGCATGCATTGTAAAATTCTGGTTACACAGATTTCGACAACTTTTGAAGGTTCTATCACCAAAAACATTATTTTCAAATTAGTAGCTTAAGGATGCGTTTCCGAAAAGGCTAGGTATCGAATTCTACTACTACATGTATAAGATTCACGCACACAAGCGTGCCGTGAAAAAGACGAAAGGTTTTGAACAGTTTTGATACTTTAGTTTTAAATATTTGCAAATTCTTTTATTAAAACGATTAAATTGGGTAAGATTAATTAAAGTGCTCGGAAAGTTTGAGCTCGTTTTATTCGTAACGATAAAACCTCACCATCGAACCTGATGAGCTGGTGGTACACTCGAGGGCTTCTACTGGAATTCCTATTCCTAGGCATGTCAAGTTCGAGTTCATAAGACGAGACATTACCATCAGTCCTGGTAGTGGGAGCTGAAGGTATGCCTTGAGGTACTACTGGAACTCCTAGACGAGTAGAGCTAGGCATGTCGAGTTTGGGTTCATTTTGATTCTTAGGACGAGACCTTACCACCCGTTCTGGTAGTGGAAGCTGAAGGTATACCTCGAGGTGCTACTGGTACATACACCTAGACGGATAGAGCTAGGCATGTCGAGTTTGGGTTCATTTTGATTCTTAGGACGAGACCTTACCACCAGTTCTGATAGTGGGAGCTGAAGGTATACCTCGAGGTGCTACTGGTACTCCTAGACGGGTAAAGCTAGGTATATCGAGTTTGGGTTCATTTTGATTCGTAGGACGAGACATTACCACCAGTTCTGGTAGTGGGAGCTGAAGGTATACCTCGAGGTGCCATTGGTACTCCTAGACGGGTAAAGCTAGGTATATCGAGTTTGGGTTTATTTTGATGCGTAGGACGAGACCTTACTACCAGTTCTGGTAGTGGGAGCTGAAGGTACCATATTTTAAAAGAACTGAACAGGACACAAGGAACTGAAATCTATAGGCGGTCAGATTTGGTGGAATCGGGTTTTCATATTTTAAAAGAAATAATAAAATTTATGGACAAAGGATAATGCAAGTGATTGGGCTCCAAAAAAAAAGTCATTGTGCAGGGATGAGATGAGAGTCAGATTATAGATTAGACACATGTCATTCATATTTGTTAGGACGCCGAAAAAATTCGCCGTGGGAAAAAAAATATATGACCAAAAATACACTTTGCGTTTAATAGAATAAAGATCGTTTTCTTTTATGATACAGAAACTGAACGCCCGTAGATTTCTACGAGTGTATTCGTATAACCTTTACAGCCATTGACTACGAAACTAGTGAATATTGTAAATAAATACGATTATTGGTAAAAAAAAGTGCTTGTGTGATCCTTATAAGTACCTAATGGGTTGGCTACACAGTTGTAAACCGCGATTAGTTCGTCTCTTTTCTTAGTATAGTGACTTCCCTTCTTATTATCGTCGACACACAAAAGAGATGTTATTATTAATCTGTCTCTTTTCTTACTATAGCGAACTTTTTGCGGCACTGGTTCGGCGACATTGGAAGCACGGTTTACAACTGTGTAGCCACCCCTTTTGATTTGATTTGTCTTTTTTCTTACTTTAGCGATGTCTCTTATACGGCACTGGTTCGGCGACATTGGAAAAGCAGTTTACAAATGTGTAACCACCCCTTATGAAATAATGGTATGTATGGTTCATCTAATACTGCCGTTTAGAATAAGCTAGTATGTTGCTATAAGTGGTTAATAAAGTCTAATAGTGGTTATATAATTATTACAACTAGATTTCATTAACGCTCTCTATCTCTTTCTCGGAGCACATTATTAGCGCGCATTGTCAATTTTATTCGAAACATTTCGGGGTTCGAGTCGAAAGTCGAACTTCTTTTATGATTATGATATTTAATTGTATTGTTAATATGAATCATGTGTTTAAAAGTACTATTCCTTTTATAATTTATGATGTCTGTTTAATTGTACTGAAATAATGAATAACGTCTTCAAAATAGTACTTATTTTATGTTTAAGAACTCTTACCAATGGTAATGAATGAAATAATAAATCATGTGTTTAAAAGTCTTACTTTTTTCATTAACGATAACCACTTATACCAACACATTAGCTTATTCTAAATGGCAGTATTAGATAAACCATACATACCAAAACTCAGGCGTGTCTATTCTCCGCAAAAAAGAGCACCTTCACATTTACGCCCACTTTCCAAAATGTATCTGTCCCCATCACTGACCATCTAGGGCTTTTAGGCGTAACTGTAACATCCAGTTTAAACTTCGGTCAACAAATTGTGTCCATGGCTCAAGTAGCTTCGAAAAAGTTGGGAATCATCTCGAGGGTACGGCGGTACTTCGGCCCTGCACAGCTTCTTAACTTATACACAGCTCAAGTGCGATCATGCATGGAGTACTGCAGTCATCTTTGGGATGGTTCAGCCAAATATCAACTAGAAGCGCTGGACTCCGTTGACCGAAGAGCCCGTAAATTAATTAACGACGTCGACCTTACAACCAAAAAACTGCAGACCTTAGAGCATCGTCGTAAGGTTGCGTGTTTAACCGTGTACTACAGGATACATTTTGGTGAGTGCGCCAGTGCTCTGTTTGAACAAATTGAACCCTCACCCTTTTACCATCGGACTACTAGACGCAGACAGAACTTCCATCCGTATGTGGTAGATATTCCGAAAAGTCGAACTAAGCGCTTTGACAGTTCCTTTTTGATACGGGTCGCCAAGGTTTGGAATGAACTGCCTGCGTCTATTTTCCCTGACCAGTATAGTCCTAGTACTTTTAAGTGAATAGGTTTCTCGTGGATGGACGTGTAACACCTTAGTCTTCATGTTCACTTAACATCAGGTGGCATGGAAGACAAACGTCCCATCCATAATTAATAAAAAAAAAAAAAACATTATTTCATAAGAGGTGGTTACACATTTGTAAACTGCTTTTCCAATGTCGCCAAACTAGTGCCGTATAAGAGACATCGCTAAAGTAAGAAAAAAGACAAATCAAATTAAAAGGGGTGGCTACACAGTTGTAAACCGTGCTTCCAATGTCGCCGAACCAGTGCCGCAAAAAGTTCGCTATAGTAAGAAAAGAGACAGATTAATAACATCTCTTTTGTGACAGTGCACTGCTGTCTCGCTCGACGATAATAAGAAGGGAAGTCGCTATACTAAGAAAAGAGACGAACTAATCGCGGTTTACTACTGTGTAGCCAACCCATTAGGTACTTATAAGGATCACACAAGCACTTTTTTTTACCAATAATCGTATTTATTTACAATATTCACTCGTTTCGTAGTCAATGGCTGTAAAGGTTATACGAATACACTCGTAGAAATCTACGGGCGTTCAGTTTCTGTATCATAAAAGAAAACGATTTTTATTCTATTAAACGCAAAATGTATTTTTGGTCATATCTTTTTTTTCCCAGGGCTAATTTTTTTAGCGTCCTAACAAATATGAATGACATGTGTCTAATCTATAATCTGACTTTCATCTCATCCCTGCACAATGACTTTTTTTTTGGAGCCCAATCACTTGCATTATCCTTTGTCCATAAATTTTATTCTTTCTTTTAAAATATGAAAACCCGATTCCACCAAATCTGACCGCCTATAGATTTCAGTTCCTTGTGTCCTGTTCAGTTCTTTTAAAATATGGTACCTTCAGCTCCCACTACCAGAACTGGTGGTAAAGTCTCGTCCTACGCATCAAAATGAACCCAAACTCGATATAACTAGCTTTACCCGTCTAGGAGTACCAATGGCACCTCGAGGTATACCTTCAGCTCCCACTACCAGAACTGGTGGTAAGGTCTCGTCCTACGCATCAAAATGAACCCAAACTCGATATAACTAGCTTTACCCGTCTAGGAGTACCAATGGCACCTCGAGGTATACCTTCAGCTCCCACTACCAGAACTGGTGGTAAGGTCTCGTCCTGCGAATCAAAATGAACCCAAACTTGACATGCCTAGCTCTATCGGTCTACGAGTACCAGTAGCACCTTGAGGTATACCTTCAGCTCCTACTACCAAAACTGGTGGTAAGGTCTCTTCCTTCGAATCAAAATGAGCCCAAACTCGATATACCTAGCTTTACCCGTCTAGGAGTACCAGTAGCACCTCGAGGTATACCTTCAGACACCACTACCAGAACTGGAGATAAGGTTTAGTCCTAACAAACATAATGATTCCAAGTTTCCAAATTCAATCCTAATCATAAAAGGTTTTGTAATTTTTTTTTTTCAATAAAATTATATTACCTATTACCTTTTCAACTCAGTTCAGAGAGCGTCAAGTATCGAGACTTGTTTGATGTAATAAATTGTGTATGTACAGCGATGTTTCTTAGCACGAAAAATAACTCAAAAGCGATACAGGTCCACTCTCGACAGCGGCTGAGCGCAGACTGAAGATATCTAGTTTTTGTTTGTAATGATATTGACATTATTTGCTCAAGTATAATAACCCTTACCACAGTGTGTTAAGATTTACGCATTTATACAAACATGAAGAAAATTACGTGTTTGTTTTTTTTTTTTTAAAGGGTTTTTAGTAGTAATTTCAAAGAAAAAAATGCGTATTATCAAAAATGAACATGTCAACCATCGAATAGTATTTTTTTTATTCATAAATACTTGTGTTTTCATACCAAAAGTGGTACCGTAAATTGGCTTAAAATCGTCATTTTCGTGCGACGAGGCATCGCAAAATTAGTTTTTAAGCCACAAAAACAAATTTATTTATATTATTTTTATATAATAAATGGAGATGAAAGTCTTATCTATCTATTAGTACTTGTAATTATACTAAACTTTGCGCCATTTTATCACAATATGTACCAGAAAATACCCTATTTTGAAGATTTGCGGAAACGCGTCCTTAAACACCCGCCGCCGGCTTAGTCAAAGTCGTCGTTCTCGGGTTCGATAAAAATATATTGCTACCTATTTGACTCGGCTTCAGACGCAGCAAATAATAGCATTGTAGATATTTTAAATAGAGTTTTTGGTGTTTTTGATACACATGTAACTGAGTTAGCATCTATTGTAACTAAACCTTATAAGGCAATAGAAATTACATTTTATGATTTTATGGGAAAGGGCACTGAACTCGGAATTTGCCATTATTACACATTATATTTTAATCTACTCATAAGTTTATTCATGCTTTTAAATTGACACTATACAATCTTCCTCAGGCTTTCATAATATTAAACTGTATTAAACATTTAAAAATACTGACGGGCAAAACATTCAATACACAATAATTTTGCAATAACAAATAAATTGTTTAACAAAACACACTTATCCCTTATAAAAACTATAGCCATCGTATAACTGATTCTGAACAGTTTTCAGGTTTCGTATAAGCAAAAAATAATGTTGTTTAGATGAAAACAAAAAATATTTTAGTCAAATAGTAAAAATTTCGATTTAATTCATAATATACATAACAAATTCTTCACAACAATTCTATAATAATAAATAAAAAAATACATTACAAATTATCTTATTCACTTTTACTGCAGTCAGAATTTTTCTTTGTTTTTAGACTCAAATTTGGAATGGTCAGGTTGTCTTGGTCCGAAGTGGAATGGTTGCGCAGCGAACCTTTCACGGACGATAGTTCATCCACGTTACTAAATAATCCATTGGAGGTGTTTGAATTGGTGCTAGAACGGTAGGTCATGGATTTAAACAATTGCACTGGAGTTGATGTCCGAGCCCTGTTTCCGTTATTTTGGCTCTGGTCACTGGAGTGGTCTGGCAGACTTTGTTTCATTTCCTCAGGCATTTTAGTCTCTTGCAACGAAATGAACTCATCTCTTTCAGACCTATTCGATGTACTCGCAAACGTTATTCTTTTTGCCAATTCGTTTGTCAAAAAGTCTTTGACTGTCATTGAATTATAAAATGATGTTTGTTGTTCAGCAGTTTTTGGTTTTTCTAAGCTTTTTTTCTTAGAATCTTTTGTTGCCGAAGTTAACGAGTCCGTAACAAGGGCTGGAAAATCTTTGTTGGTTTTAATCTTAAAATGCGAAATACTTGAACTGGAAGTATTTGATGAAGATGACAAAGCTAATCGTTCTTTCGTTTTTTTTAGTGTCGAGGAAGCCCAACCCAAACCAATTTTTTTGAATGCATGTTCTAAATCAGGATTTGAAGAAATACTTAAAGTGTCAGATGTGTCACCAAGATTTTCCTTATTTTCAAATCTTATGACTTTCCTCGGTTCCTTTTTATGTTTATTCATTGCTAACATTGATAATGTAGTATCTGATGAAATAGTTGTAGAATTCCCACTATCAAATTTAAAAGGTTCTGCTATGATATTTCTCTTTAAAAGCTCCGATACTACATCTGGTAGACTACCTTCTGAATGTAAGGAACTTATATCATCTGCAATGGCATCATTTTTAACAACCTCTTCTATATTGGAAGCTTCTTCCATTGAGTGAATTATATAGTCCTTTGCATAATCATTGATACTTATAAATGGTTGCAACATAATTTTATTAAATTGGTTTAAATCTATCATTTGAGCCTTGGAATTATCTGACAAACTATTGGCGGATTTCTCTAATATTTTTTGAATGTTTATGTCATTCTGAAGGATGTCCGGGTTAGTTTTTTCTTCAAAAAGAAGATTGTTATCATTATTAAAGTTGTTTCCTGAAAGTTTATCTTGGCAATCTAATTTATCGTTGTATGGTTGAATTTTTAATTTAGCACTTATTGGTGAATCTACTTCAATGACTGTAGACAATTCATGAGGAACATTTACCTCTTGTTTATCTTTTGATTTTGATCTCACTAAAACTGGAGGTGGCTTACTTTTATGTTTAGAACTAATTTGTTCAACATTAAAAGCAGAATGATTATTGTGAACAGAATTGTGTTCGGAACTTTCTGATTGGGAATTTGAAATATCATTTATGAAAGGAATATAGTGGGAAGATTTACTGCCCTCGTAATTCGTTTCGATAATTGGAAATAAATCATGAGTAGCTTTAGTCTGTGTATCAGTTGGGGATATAATATCACCAAGACCAAGAGTTTCCATATCTTTATCAATACTCTTTTGCTCATAGTCCGAATTAAGATCTGGTGTAGAAATTTGAGTATAAGCTGCAGATTTGTTTTTACGTACTTCGTCTAATACTTTTGCAAGATTTGACAACTTCTCGGTACATTTTTCTGTCAAATCAGCTATCTTCTCCATGTTTTGTAATTTTGATTCAGCCAGTTTTATAAAACTAATTTCGGAACTCGTTTGTGTGGATATATGAACAGGAATAGTAGACTTACATTCTTTAGGTGCATCAGTCATGTTATCATAGTGTTTAACTGCAGGTGACAATGCGGTACAGCTTGATGCAACAGATGTAAAATGCTTATTGATGTATTTATTATCTCCTTTCATATCTTGAGGGTGAGTCTTGTTCCTAATTTGTTTCGGGGCCGGTTCCTTAGTTCTGTTATTTGGCTTTGCAGTTTTCATGTTATAGCAGACAATGTTACTATTATCAAATGTTCTTTTAGGCAATGTACTTTTGATTGATTCTTTCGAAGAACCTTTTATTTTTGAAGACTTTTTAACAAGTTTTTTGGTGAGTTTTAATGACTTAACTTTGTGTACTTGTTTTTTCTTAGATGTCTTGATTGTAGAATTCTTACTATTTGTTGCATTTTTATGCAAAGTATCAAGATCTTTAACGGCATTATCTGAGATTGCATTCACGAGTTGACGAACTATGTCTGTTTTTATCTGTTCTAATGATATCTTTTTTTGTGCTTTATTGTGACTTCTCTGAAAATTATTTGGCAAATCAATTACAGAACTCCCAGGTGTACTAATAGAGCTACAATCTTGTTTGACTACATCTATAGCTTTAAGGCTTTCCTTATTTAGTGATAATAATTTATTTACATATGTTTTAACCACGGGATTCAAATCAATGTTATTACTCAATTGCTCGTTTATATTCATGGAAGCAGCGCCACTTTCACGTACTTTGTTAAATTTCAAATCTTTAGATTTCTTATTTGATGGCGAATAAGAGTTAACATATACTTTAGCCACTTTGAGATTTCGTTTTTTACGACATTGATTGCGTTTATGTTTTTTATCATGAGAATAAACACCATTGCTATCATGCACGCCTTCCTCACTTACAATAGATCTCAAAGCCGGCGGTGGTGTTTCTGGATTTCGTTTTGTTTGGTTTTCACTGTGGACTTTTAAAACTTTCCTTTTATGGCGACATTTACGACAGGCACTACTTTTGTGCTCAAAACTGTCTGGCGATTCTTCAACTTCTGTACCGTGTTGGCATTCCTGGTCACCTGCACAATATTTACTTCGCAAATATCTCGGTAAGACCGATTCTGGGGGACTCATATAAGACGTCGAAGCAGAAGAGCTCATCTGATTTACAGCAGATTGTGGATTTGGAGAAGAATATGAAATTTGTGTGCAGACCGTTTTAAAATCACTTGGTTTCTCTAAATGTTTCTTGGCCAATGCAGCATCTTCATTATCAACAGGACTGTTAGTATGAAGAACTTCTTGGTTAGGAATGTTTGTGCTACAACTAAGCTCGCATGCACCGTTGTCGACAACAAGGCCATTTATTGTATTTTGCTCAGGTATTATGTTTACGTCTGCAATTTGTTCTGGTAATTTAACATCGTCAGTTTCATTTGATTCTTGGTTCTTTTCATTCTCTATGGGCGGTGCCTCTTTTGATCCATTTTCCTCTATATTCAGCTCACCCGAGTTTGTTTTCTTCTCATCTATATTTTCCAAGTTATCGTTTTGTGTATTTGAGCTTTCTTTCTTTTTCAAGTGTATAACTACTTCATACGCATCATCTTTTAACAGACCAGTTGCACCTACATATAACTTTTGTGACTCTTTCTCACTGTCCTCAATCAACTTAGTGAACCGGTCATTTAACATATTGATATCGTGAGCAATCACTTGGGTAGCAGTTTGAAATGATGAAGCAGATGTGCATGCAGACTTTTGAGGCTTAGGTTGGCATTGCTCACACTGGCATGCGATACATTTGGTTTCCGTCCTGTAAGATAAAACATAAATTAGGTAAGTGTGTGTAGAACAAATAGGCGTTTCATGGATATATGAGTAACATTTTAGTCTTCATTATTACTTTTCATTTGAAGACTTAATGTCTAGACAAAAATCTTAGCTGACACTTTATGCAATAATCATACTAGATACTTTGTCCCCTATGAAGAAGGTGTTAATAATTAAAGAAAGAACAATTTATATTACCTTTCTGTTTTGCTCTCAATATCCCACTGTGCTGGCGTATCTGAAATGACAATTCATATATTAAAATCTAATTTAAGGAAGTTTTTAATCAAAATCTTTTAGATAAATAATTTTTTTACATTTACATAATCCATTGTTGCTTTTGGAAGTACTGCGAGAAGGTCCAGACAATTCATCATGTTCGGTCAGTAACGTCTGGTCCATAGGTTCCACAGCGCAGTTGGTAACACTATCCCTAGAACAATCAGTTTTTTTTTAGAAAGCGTCTTAATTTCTTTGTACAGTGGCTTGCAATCAGAAGTATTTTGGCGGCACTGAAATTGAGATAGATTAAGATCACTTTAATTAAAAATATGTGTTGCTTTGTTATAATGTTCAAACAGATGCTTCGACAGTAAAATGAAAATCTACAAATCTTGTTGCAAGCGACTGCACATAGATATGCATACGAAACTACTTAAATAGCAAGAAATAAGTTTCGAAAAGAAGCGATTACTAAAAACTATTAATTATTAAGTATCATAAACCATAATGAAGAAAAAATATCTTTGAAATGTTATCGACATCTCGAATACGTATAAACTACTGTTAAATAAGTGAGCATAGCGTAAAAGTGGATAAGTATTTAATTATTAAGATAGTAATGAGAAATCTAGTAGTATAAAAAAACACACTATCTATAATGTTGACTTCATATTTAGCAAACAGTCTAATGCAACTCTAACAACATATCAGTTTTTTTTATTTGTACCACCAAGAGTGACTTGTAACTTGAGATTTCCATATTTTAAGATTGCTAACATAATTAACAGTGCAGAAGGTCCTGAAGAAAATAAAAAAAATAAGTTTATGAGTTTTCCATGTCACAGGACTTTTAGGTAAACGCCAATGATTTAAAATATTTTTTTTGTTAATATAGAACAGGTAACAGAATCACATTGGATATAGTTTCATTAGTGCACAATATTACAGTTTATACGTTCTTCTGAGATAATTAGTGAATTCTGTCACAATTAGCCGTCGGGAATAAGGTGTGCTCGATGTATTATATTACTTATTATAGTTGCTTGCTTTCTAAATAACGCAGTTAACAGGCTACCTATTTGATGTGACAGTTTGAAAAAATATGATTGTTAAGTCGAAACAATTTTGAATGTTCTTTTAATTTTCAAACAACTTGAAAGAGGAGGAGGTTCTCAATTCGTGTGTATGTTTTTTGTTGTCTTTGTTAAAGATTTTTCGCACTACTATGAATCGATTTTCAATATTCTTGTTTAAGGTATATGATAGAGGATAATTCAGAGGCGGTCCCAGATAAATTTCAACGAAATCGACAGAGTTGTTCATGAAAAAGAATATTTTTTTGAAAATATGTATGAGTACGGGCGACCTTATACTTCGGCTAGTTTTGGACGTGAAGTCGATTTTTTAAATGCTCTGAATTCATTGATTATTGTTCTAGTGTTTTTAATTGCTTTTAATAGGACTATAGTTTTGTGTGACAAAGCTACGCTTATTTATTGTCCTACCGTATAATAGTACAAGTCGTGTAAACGAATATCCCGTGCCGTGCGTAGGTATACGATTTACGTGATAAAATCGAAACGCATCGTTGCCATATGATCGTAAAACTTTTAGAATGCGAACCAAATATACATACTATACGCAGATCGACATGGCAATCGGGGTATGAGGTGAGGCGTGGGGGATGGGACAAACTTACTTACTGCTAGTTTACTTTAGTGTAGACGGCTGTAAGCTACCAAATTTCGCTTGACCTTGGCGGGACCTTGTTGGATCCCACGACCTAACCTAGGTTGGCGTCCTTGGTTGGAAGCTTTGAAACGCCGCGCCGCCGTTTACAACAATGTGGATGAAACTCAGCGTTGGGTGTCTCCTTGGCTTGAAGCCTTATTTGTAACAGTGTAGCCGGTGCTTAATTACATAAGGTTTATTATAACTTAATTAATACTGGTCTTTAATGTTACTCTTATTTTGTGGAAAAAAACATAGATATAAACTGCCTACACAGTAGGTACGTGATGATACATCACTAGAAAAATGCCATGTCGATCTGTCACATACTTATCATTTATAATATTTATATCAGACGAAATGTTCACAAAATTATATGATGTATAAATATGAGAAAGCTTACCCGTTTTTGTTCACAGCTTGATAAATACCTGAAAATATTAAAACGATACTTTAAATATTCTTGCCCTTGCAGACGAAATGACGAGCAGATACAGGTACCAAAACAATACAAACAAACCCGTGACATAACTACAAGGTGACTGGTGACAAATTTGCAATACTGAAGGAGAGCACGATTCTGATCATAATTATGTAATAAAAGTAGGTACTTAATTTTTCACCAGAAATACCTTACTACACTTTTCTCGACGCGCTGCCTCAGTCAACACGCACACAGCAGTGTTCCCGCCACACGCACACCTCCATCCCCTAACTACTTATTGTATTAAGTAAAAGTAACCATGCGTGCGTTATGAATTCTTTAACTTTCGGAGAAGTTTACTATCACGTCCTGGTATTTTGAAAGTGACCCACCAGTCACCCTGTATAATGGGCTACAATAGATCTCAATTGGTAGGTACTGATTTATATAAAGTTTAAAAAAAAAAATCTGACACACAACATTATCTAGCCCAAATGAAGTTCTCTAAAGAACTTGTGTTATGGATATTAGATAACTGATATACTTAAGAAATATATAAACATAGAAATCTATACTTATAATAAATCTGTAGAGAGGTCAATTCTGTACATGAAATATTTTTTCAAAATAACTATCAGGGGGTGATTAGTGATCGATACTGATGCCAAAAATGCAATCAGTAAAATTTTTGTCTGTCTGTCTGTCTGTATGTTCCTTATAGAAACAAAAACTACTCGACGGATTTTGACGAAACTTGGTAAAATTATTCTTCATACTCCTGGGCAGGTTATAGTATACTTATTATCACGCTACAATCAATAAGAGTAGAGCAGTGAAGGGAAATGTTGGAAAAACGGGAGTAGTTACTTCATTTTTTAAGCTTCCGTCGCGTGTGCAGCCTTAATGGTTAGGGCTACATAGAAATCACGTATGACAGAAATATTCTTCATAAAATTATATAAAAAATATCCCACAATAGTATATATCTATATTTTATGGTTGACTCACAATAACACGTGTAAATCCCGATAGCTTAGCAGTTCGGAGCTTTCTGATTATATTTGTTTACTCTTACGTTTATAATACTCTCAATCATCCCTAATTAAAAAAAAATAACATTATTACCTATTCAATAAAAAAAAATCATAGAAATCGGTATAGAAACACCAAACTTATACATGAAATACGCTAATAACCCATCGCGCGTGAATACTGAATGATATACAAATGATATAGGGATTATTTTTGCGTAACGGTTGCTGCGCTCGACGCGCCTCGCGGCGGTAGGGTATAAAAAGGCGGGAGGCGAGCGCAAGCTTTTGCGCGATTTAATATAGGTAGGTACAGAAGGAACAAGCGTTACATTACCTGTCAAATTTCCCCAACCAATTTTAACTTATTATGGAGGGCATAGAGTTCAAATTCCAGTAAAAAAATTGACAGATTTGTAACGCTTGATGTACTTACTGCCTTCTGTACATACAGAGATAAAATGGAAATCAAGGTTTTGTTTATTTTATGATCGTTTCTGCCTCTTGGAAGTCAGAAACCGTAGATTTCTTCGGAATAAAAAGTAACGTATGTGTTAACTACTATACCAAATTACATTAATATTGGCTTAGCCGTTTGGCAGTGAAAAGCAGCCATACATAACTATAGGTAGTATTGTATGTACACTGATAATGGCTGGATGGATGGATTTTTGCTATTCTTTCACGCAAAAACTACTTAGCTTTACCTAGAATAACAATAAGCTAAGTATAATTAATGAAGATATTGCATGAATTAAGTAAAATTGAAGGCAATAAAATAAAACACTTTTTAACCGGATTAATGGCGTATAATTTATATTTTACATTTTAACTCGACGTTTCGGTGTCTTTGCAGACCCCGTGGTCACGAGCGACTGTTAAAATTTAAAATGTAAATATACGCGATAAATCCGGGTAAAAAGTGTTTTATTTAATAGTCATACAAAATAGTTATCGCGAAAACTTAAGACAATATTAAAATTTAAGGCACTTTGGCACCCGATTTGTTTATAACGCTATGTGCCTTTGTAATGTACCTAATAGATAGTTACCTACCTATGTTTGTGGTAAGGAGTTATACATATTATATGGGCGAAGATTCTTCATTTTTATTTTTGTTATGAGAGATAGTTAGGATCGTGGAGAAGAAAATAACCTACTCGAAATACTAATTCAATACAGGCGAAGTCGCGGGCATCATCTATGTAATATACCTACCTACCTATACATTTTCACAAAACCTAGGTGAAACTGCAGATCACTGCTTTGTTCTAACAGTTTTTGAAGTAATTCTGTCTGTTTATCTATCAATAACGCTTTCACAGCTAAACTACTGAGTCGATTTTGACGAAATTTAGAATAAGGTAACTTTTAACTTCAAGGAGGATATAATAATAGTATTTATCCAACTCTAATAAACGGTATCCACGCAGACGAAGTCGCGGGTCACAGCTAGTATTGAATAAAAACATATTTTTTATAACAATAAACTTAAGTAAACATATAAAAATCCATGACTTGATGACTAATATCTGTGTTCATTACACAATCCGCCGCCGCCGGGATTCGAACCCAGGATCTCTGGCTTAGAAGGCAATATATGTTACCACTAATCGTCTAATCTAATCGTCATAACACTAAATTATAATTTTGACGACAACTATGGCCAGGTAACACTATCTGCCTTAGACGCCACAGGTCGCTGGTTCGATCCCCGTAAAATGCTAGTATTTGTGTGCATTAAATGTTTGTTTGCATTGTTCTCCGTGTATGTACCTATTAATAACGAAATAAAATAACCCAAGCTATGTTTTTACTTTAAGGCTAGGTGGCACTGTGTGAAAAAATGTCCAACAATTATTTCATGATAAATTTTAAATAATTTTGCAACCTTATTTTGAAATCACATATAAGGTGTTTTTTTAATCTTATTTCTAAATAACTCGAGAGATACCAATAACTAAACTGAAGTAAATGACAACTATTTAACAAAATACTACCTTCTTTGGGTTGTTTGATAGGCTCAGACGGTTTTGCATTGGAGCTCACAAAGTTTTTCAAATCTAAGCAGTCATCTCCATCACTTTTCTTCAAGATTCCTTTATCTTTCTCTTCTCTTAAGGCTTTGATTATATCATTTATTAACTTTTGTTTCCTCTCAGTTTTGTGTTTCTTTTGGTTTAATACCTTGTAAATAACAATGTGATCAGAGTCTGTCAATGTGGTGCTAGGTAGGTCCTTATGTTTCCCGGAGGCAGGAGGTGGCATTGCTTCATTTGAACTACTGTCAGTAACGGAATACGAACTTTCATTTTCATCTAAATAAATTTCTTTTGGAATATTACTTCTTTGTTTCCCGAGGCCTACATCTTTAGTGGGTGGTGTGTGTTTGTGCCGTGATCTGTATTCGTGGTAGCCATCAATATTGCAGAATTTAACATTGTTACCAACTCTTGATTCTTTCACTGCAGTTGGTATTGTGTGAATAGCCAAAGTCGAATCACTCTCTGGGATGGGCATCCAAGAATATTGAATATCATTAACTTCTTCATCATCCCTTATAGTCTTGATAGGAGATCGTGATGTACTTCTCCTATGACATAATGATGATTTCTATAAGATTAATGGAAATTAATTAGAAACCCACAAACACCTATAAACAAACATAATGGCTTAAGTTTTCTCAATTAATTTTATCAAATAAAAACTAACCTGTTGTTGCTCATGACAATGGTGTCAGTAGAGAATCCCAAATGTCAAGTTAAAGCTACTAATTTTACTATATGTTATGATACCAAATAAGAGAATTTATATTAATTCAATATTTGAGACAATGTAGGTAGGTTGAGCAAAGGTGGATTGTGAAACTGATATTTATGATATTTATTTAATAAAATGACTTAGAACATTTTACCTGACATTTATGTTTTCGTCTGCAATCATTTTCAATTTTATTAAATTCATATTCCAACTTCTGCTGTTGTTTACTAGTGTGTGCTTTCTGTTGTTTGTCATTCTTGTAAGCATTTTTCTGTAAAATTATAATGTCAATTTATCTATGAGATTTAAATCCGAGTTTTCCAATATGGCTTATATCTGAGTGTATGCTATTTATGCTGTCTGTCTCCATATTATAAGGTTATTGAAAGAAAGAAGAAGAAAGAAAAGAAATTTATTCGGTGCCAAAACATAAATAAACATACAAATAAAAAAAACCATACAATTGTAATATAACAAAGCACCGAAAAGGCATTTACTCAGCATAAGTGATGGAGTGCGGACACACCAACACGCTGATCTTCCGTAAACGCCTAACAAAAGGAAAGGAAACTGCTGTTCATTACACATATTAACATATGAAGAGTTACATTAAAAGATCTTATTTTAAAAGGCTGTTATGACATAAATTCAATATAAGTAAATAAAGCTAAGCTGGCGCAATATAAAATTTAACTCCCTACATAATACATAACAATTCGATTTGTATATAAACGTAATTTAAAAAAAAAAAAAACATACACACTACACATATAAGATGAAATAATAGATAGATTTATTTTAAGTATTCGATTTCTGTAGGTTCATTAGATGTTTTTTATAATTTATTTTAAAAGTAACAGTACTTTGTATTGAACCTTACCTTGTAAATACATAATAGATGGTGTGTCAGTTTGCATAATTGTATGATGCGTAGTTATGTCTTAATTCTTTTTATTGTAGACTATGATACATATAATAAAATATAAGCAGTTAATAAATATGAACAGTCCTTGAAAACGAATTAGAATAAAACTTTATAAAAAATAAACCAGTCATATAAGAGTTAGACTCCGGCACAAAGGGTTCCACACCAAAACACACTAGATTAAGCTATAGTACTTTATTCAGAACCTTATTCATATCTATTATTCATGAGGTATATGTCTACTTACTATTACAGGTTTAGGACTTCTATTTCTCTGCAATGTGTTAAGGAAGCCAATAGTTTCGTTGTATTCTTTCTCGACATTTAATTTTGAAACTGCAACTCTATTTCTTGAAGTATGTTCTTTTTGTTTGCTATGATCATCAAGTTGGCTGAGGCTATTTATTTTAGAAGCTTGTGAGTATGCATCTTCTTGGCTGGGTATGTCACGGACAACTAGAGGTTCGTCCTCATATTGTAATTCTCTAGTATCTCTGGTTGAATGATTGTAAATAGTCACAGAATGCTTTTTGCCCACTTTATGATCTAATGGTTGTCCCAATGAGTTACTGTCTGCAAAATTCATAAATATTGTGTTTTTTCGATTCATAATAAAAACATGGTCATTTCAAAAATCAACAGCCAAAGGTGTTTCTATGACAGCTTTTGTACACAAAGTATAAAAAAAATGAGAAAGGTATTATGATAAAAGTGATTCCACATTTTGATGAGTCCAATGCTATTGGGGAAACAAAACTACCAATAGGCCAATATTAGTAACTATTAAACATAAAATGTGTTTATATAACTATGAACTTTACTATGAAATTACAATAATTTAATCTAAGATTAAAAGGGATTATCTATAATGGTTTCTATAAAAAAAACTATTATTGAAATAAATGAGTAAATAAAAAAACATATAAGAATGTATCTTACAAGGATATTTGATTACTTGTGTTGGACTTTCACTTTTATCAAACAAATAAGGATTTATAGATGCTTGCCGATTCGAATTGATTGAGCTGTAAATCTTATTTAACTCAGAATTAGTAATAGCTAATTTTTTATTTCCAACTGGTATATAAGCATTGGTACTTTTATTATCATTAGAACAAAATGAACAATTTTGCGCAGGACGCCAGATAGGCATAGGAATGAGTTGCTCATCTAGTACACACACACCTGATGCTGCTGTTGATCGTGTCCTTTGTATTGTCTGCCTTAATTTGGTCAAATCACCTACTTGTTTTGCATCAGTAGGTAGTGGTTCCTGTTGTCTCAAGTTTAAGTTACGGTTCTGTAAATATTCAGAAACCAATTTTGAAGGTCTACTGTATGCTGTTCGTTCTGAAATATTAGTCAGCCCACCTCTTAGGCTTGAAGGCATCTCATCACTTAAAGCAAATAAATCTATCTTTTTATTTCTTTCTTGACAGACTTTTAATTGACTGGTATTTTGTGAAGCACTATCTTCTTTAGGCAGAGTTAGTATAGGAACACTTGGTTCACATTCTGTAGGAGCATCAAGATCCCACTGTGTTGACATGTCAGTCACTTTCGGTGAGTTTTCTTTAGCTATATCATTGTTATCATCTGTAGAAATATTTTTATTTTCTTCATGCACTGTATTTTTCTTTGGTTTATCAGTGTTTTTATTCAGTTGGTGCCTAGTGCTCAACTTGTTTGCAGTAATCACTGATTTTTCCCTACTGATTTCATTAGCTTCTTCCCTGAAAGTTAATATTGATTAAATTGGTTTCTACGGAAGATTTAAAGGTCAATTGAATTGAAATGTCAATGAAAATTGAAATGTCATCGGTTTGCATTAAAATGAACCATTTGAATATTCAAGTGGATAATATCCAACAAATTTTCGAAACAATACACATAAGTCCCACCATCACAACATGAACAGTTAATTTCAATTTTGCACTTTAAAATAAAAAAAATATATAAAAATAGTACCTGGCTTGAAGTTTTCTGTCCAATACTTTTTTATGTTCATCTAATTTTTCTTGTTTTTTTCTTCTTACTTCTGCAACTGCTTCTTTTCCTCGCAATTTGGATTTATCCAGCTGTTTCAAACTTTTTTCTAAACAAGAGGTATTAAAATGATTGATAAATAGTATCAAAAATCCATAGGAAGTCGAGTATAAAATTAACAGTGGCTTTACCTTGATTGTCAACTTCACATGCATTCCTATGACCATCACCTATATTATCCACTCTTTTCCTGTAGTACTCCTGAAGATGTTGAATGAGATTATTTTGATGTTTAAGATATTCTTGTTGTTTAGCTATATCAGTATCGGTAATAAACTGTAACTTTCCATCATATGCTCGTTCCCTGATTTTCTTAGCTATATCTTTAGACTGCTCTCTCACCTAAAGATATACAGTTATTTTATACGACAAATAAGTATTAAGTGAATAACCTAAGATTTTTTTCTGAAAGTTTGTACCTGTTGAAGTCTTAGTTTCCTACGACGGAGAAATTCATTTGTTTTTACATCAGTTTGAGAAGTCATACTGTTTGACTTATGTTTGTCAATTAGAGTTCCTTGCATCCAATATCATACGCACAGGACTTCAGAATTTTTTTTTCTATTACCACAGCGTAAACATTTAAAAACAGTAGTCAAAAATTAGACTTCTGAAACTCACAACAAACCTTCTTTATAAATTAATTATTTCTTACACGCACGACAATAACATCTATCTATTTTCAAATTCAACGATTCTTTTACTGTCACAATGTCATTTGTTTCAGGCTGACAACTTAGCAAGCTGTGTTCAGAATTAAGATATTCCATCTGTGTGTAACATTATTGTACGCAGTGTCGCCTTTAAAATAAAGTTTAATTTCAAACGATTTTTTTTATCCTAGTTGTAATATTCAGGAAGTCAATAATGTTTTAATAACGTTCACAGGGAGATTGTTAGATCACAGTTATTTAGCTAGTAAAAAACACAGATAAAGTAACAGCTAAAACAGATATTTGTAGGACATCTAACTTAGTTGACAGTTAAGTAGTTCCAACGTATATGCGGAAGCGCTAATGTCGCGCTGATAGTGACCTCCCAAGCAAGACATTATTGAAACGTTACGAAAAGTATAGAATGCAACAGATCAAGCGTTACAAATAAGTCAAAAAATTGTAATTGAATCTGAACTCTATGCCCTAGACATGAAATTAAAAATTAGTTGGAGAATGTCAGATTTGTAACGCTTGATAGCCTTCTGTACTATGACAATTTCGTTAACGTTATAGTCTGGCTAATGAAAGTAGAGAATGATAAAATCTGGCAATTTAAAAAAATCCCATCATGGTAACTCCGACTATAGTACGACACATACGGATTAAACAAACATGATACTTGATTAAATTTTTTTAGTAAAATTGTCGTAAAAAATAACATTATTGCTACTGTCCTACTTTTTGATGAGATGTATACAGGGTCAATTTATAATAGCATGTAATATTTTAAAATCGGGTTAAGAATGATGTGTTGGTTTAAATTGGTATCTCAATGAGAGATTTTCTGACAGCTCCATAAAAAAAAACAAAACGGTACAAAAATTGTACAAAAGGCTTCGATAGATGGCGTTACAAAAGGCGAAGTCTTGTCTGTCACAAAGCCATTTATTCCACACTGCGTTTTTAGAAGTAAAATAAATTAATTGACGTCTGTATCAGAAACTAAACTTATAAATAACCATAGATGGTAGATACCACTTAACTTCATTATAGTATACAGACTTAACGCCTTCGGCTTTTTAAAAGTGCCATCTATAGAGGTTTTTTGAACTAATTTTTATGAGCTGTCAGAAAACTCCTCATTAATTTTTTTTTTTCAATTTCTGATATAGACGTCAATTAATTTATTTTACCTTTAAAAACGCAGTGTGGAATAAATGGCTATATGATAGACAAGACTTCGCCTTTTGTAAAGCGCCATCTTTCGAAACTTTTAGTATAATTTTTGTACTGTTTTTTTTTAATGAGCTGTCAGAAAATCTCTCATTGTGGATGGCTTTGATGGTTCTTTTTTTGATTAACCGACTTCAAAAAAAGAGGTTCTCTGTGTGGTCTCTGTTGAATCT
Organism: Stenoptilia bipunctidactyla; assembly: GCA_944452665.1. NCBI lineage: Eukaryota > Metazoa > Arthropoda > Insecta > Lepidoptera > Pterophoridae > Stenoptilia > Stenoptilia bipunctidactyla. Next base: position 11,375,582 of record OX101723.1, on the reverse strand, counting down.
AGTAGATAACTCTGTTTTTTCTTGGAATTACCTTAGATTCTAAATTGCAATGGGGTGCCCATATCTCACAACTAGCGAGTAGACTTAGTTCTGCAGCGTTCGCGGTAAAGAATGCGCTCATTGACTGATGTTAATACAGCGAAGCTGGTATATTTTAGTTATTTTCATAGTATAATGTCCTATGGCAACCTACTTTGGGGCAATGCGGCAGATATTGACACGATATTTACACTGCAGAAAAGGGCTATTCGTGGAATGTATAAACTTGGAAACAGAGAATCTCTTCGAGAAAAGTTTATAGAAATTGGTATCTTGACCCTTGCATCACAATACAATTTATGAAAACATTGTGTATATTTATAAGAATAGTAATACATTTAAAACTAGGAAAGATAATCATGATACAAATTACTCTGTAAGAACTAGGAACGACCACAAGTTAGCGTTTCCTAAATTAAGGCTGGCTAAAAGCAGCAAATCATTTCAATCATTTCATGTCAATACGTATATAACAAAATTCCGAAGTCAATTCAATACCTGCCATTCAATAAATTTTAATCAATCATTAAAATCACTCTATCTCGAAAAGCTTATTATAAAACTAAAGATTACTTAGATGATAAAAAGGCATGGGATTAAAAACAACAGGATATTTCTAAAAGTTTCTAATTACTTAATAATTTTGTTTACGGCTTGGCTGTGCAGTATACATATGACATACTGGTGACTGTCCCACTCACTTATTTTCTTGTCAAGACAACAGCAAGAGCGTCATGCTCCCTCAGGCGGCATGGCCAGTGGTAGCGTTGGATATCGGGTCACCTCTCGTGCCAGGTCGTTTTGCTGAAGACTTTATGACTATGTTACTTTTTTGAATTTGACTCTGACTTCCCCATCTCCATCCCATTCCCCCATGTTCACGTCCTTGTTAGTGTCCAGTCTCTGTCCACGACTATCCTCATCCTCATCTCCATCCACATTATCTGTAATATCTTTCACCTCTATCGCTACATCTATCTACTTCTATCTTTACCTCTATATCTATGTCTACGTTTCTGTCTAGTACTTGATTGCCTAATCTATCTATCTATACTAATAATAAATCTGTAGAGAGGTCAATTCTGTACATGAAATATATTTTCAAATCTTTATCTTTACTAATAATTAATCTGTAGAGAGGTCAATTCTGTACATGAAATATATTTTCAAAATAACTATCAGGGGGTGATTAGTGATCGATACTGATGCCAAAAATGCAATCAGTAAAATTTTTGTCTGTCTGTCTGTCTGTCTGTATATTCCTTATAGAAACAAAAACTACTCGACGGATTTTAACGAAACTTGGTAAAATTATTCTTCATACTCCTGGGCAGGTTATAGTATACTTATTATCACGTTACAATGAATAGGAGCAGAGCAGTGAAGGGAAATGTTGGAAAAACGGGAGAATTTACTTCATTTTTTAAGCTTCCGTCGCGTGTGCAGCCTTTATGGTTAAAGCTACATAGAAATCATGTATGACAGAAATATTCTTCATAAAATTATACTAAAAATATCCCGCAACAGTATATGTCTATATTTTATGGTTGACTCACAATAACACGTGTAAATCGAGATAGCTTAGCAGTTCGGAGCTTTCTGATTATATTTGTTTACTCTTACGTTTATAACACTCTCACTCATCCCTAATTAAAAAAAATAACATTATTACCTATTCAATTAAAAAAGAATCATAGAAATCGGTATAGAAACACCAAACTTATACATGAAATACGCTAATAACTCATCGCGCGTGAATACTGAATGATATAAGGATTATTTTTGCGTAACGGTTGCCGCGCTCGACGCGGCTCGCAGCGGTAGGGTATAAAAAGGCGGGAGGCGAGCGCAAGCTTTTGCGCGATTTAATATAGGTAGGTACAGAAGGAACAAGCGTTACATTACCTGTCAAATTTCCCCAACCAATTTTAACTTATTATCGAGGGCACAGATTTGTAACGCTTGATGTACTGCCTTCTGTACATACAGAGATAAAATGGAAATCAAGGTTTTGTTTATTTCATGATCGTTTCTGCCTCTTGGAAGTCAGAAATCGTAGATTTCTTCGGAATAAAAAGTAACGTATGTGTTAACTACTATACCAAATTACATTAATATTGGCTTAGCCGTTTGGCAGTGAAAAGCAGCCATACATAACCATAGGTAGTATTTTATGTACACTGATAATGGCTGGATGGATGGAGTTTTGCTATTCTTTCACGCAAAAACTACTTAGCTTTACCTAGAATAACAATAAGCTAAGTATAATTAATGAAGATATTGCATGAATTAAGTAAAATTGAAGGCATTAAATAAAACACTTTTTAACCGGATTAATAGCGTATAATTTATATTTTACATTTTAACTCGACGTTTCGGTGTCTTTGCAGACCCGTGGTCACGAGCGACTGTTAAAATTTAAAATGTAAATATACGCGATAAATCCGGTTAAAAAGTGTTTTATTTAATAGTCATACATAATAGTCATCGCGAGAACTTAAGACAATATTAAAATTTAAGGCACTTTGGCACCCGATTTGCCTATGTGCCTTTGTAATGTACCTAATAGATAGTTACCTACCATGTTTGTGGTTAGGAGTTATACATATTATATGGGCGAAGATTCTTCATTTTTATTTTTGTTATTAAAGATAGTTAGGACCTTGGAGAAGAAAATAACCAACTCGAAATACTAATTCAATACAGACGAAGTCGCGGGCATCATCTATGTAAATACCTACCTATCTATACTTTTTCACAAAACCTAGGTGAAACTGCGGATCACTGCTTTGTTGTAACAGTTTTTGAAGTAATTCTGTCTGTTTATCTAACGCTTTCACAGCTAAACTACTGAGTCGATTTTGGCGAAATTTAAAATAAGGTAAGTTTTAACTTCAAGGAGGATATAATAATAGTATTTTCAACACACTTGCTCGTAAAGTGAGCGTTATTCTATTGAATTTAGAACTATAAACTGGGCTATAAGTCACGCGTGCATAATATATTATACCCTAGTGCATAATATAACGAATCCTGCATAGTTGAATTGTACCTTTGTGCAAATTACATGCGAGTAAACAGAGCATATTTTATTGGTCCGGGTAAATGTTTGCGCCTTATATTAGTAAAACAAATTTGTATATCAAACAAATTATTCACAATTTACAATAATTTGTTATAAAATATTAAAATATTTGCATTTACCACTCCAAATTAAACATTTTCACTTAAAATAGGCTGTATATGCAAAACAGACATTGACACATTTGGCGGAAAAAAAAACCTACGCGCATGCGCGAGGTTCGACGCCATTTTTCAATCACAATACACAGCTTTGTTATCAAATGTGTTTGTTATTTTATGACCACGTATGTCTGTCTTTTACTCACAAGTGTGTTGAAAAACGTCGTATGTAACTCGTGAGCGTTGCTCACTTGTTACATAATATACTATTATCCAACTCTAATAAACGGTATCCACGCGGACGAAGTTGCAGGTCACAGCTAGTGTATAAATATAATAGTAGACTCCAGAAGATCACCAACTCGTTCATGGGTACGTACGCTTTGGTGGTGTACGCTTTTATAATAAAATTCCAAAATATTTAAGATTAACCCTTCGATAGATTTAAGGATAAGTATAAAGTTTTATTATAAGATATCCGGATGCAAGAAGATTGTAAATTGTTATTGTTATTGTGTATTTTTAAAAGATGATTGCTGTTGAGTTTCTTGCCACTTCTTCTCAACAGATCGACTTTCCGAAGTGGTGGTAGATTCAGTTCAATTTGTAAATTGTGACTTATTTCAAATGTATTTAAATACTTACGAAATAAAGATTCTTTTGTCTTTTAACATTAAGCTAGGTATGTACATCAATATACATATAATAAAACAGTAAAAAAAACGTGTCTGTACATTTAATATCTTTAAAAATAAAGGGTTATAAAGAAATGAAAAAAGAGTAAGAATCTGAAAAAAATAAATGTCTGTTTGTTTGTAAGTTTGTCTGTTTGCACACGCTAATCTCTGGAACCGCTGGATGAATATGAATGAAACTTTTTTTGATGTATAGCTGTGAAGCAGGGGCCCAAGAATCTAATGAAAAACGTTAGGCAAGACTTGATTCTGTTCGAGAACATCAAGCTGCGTCTCGCTCTGCGTAAATGTTACGAATTATTAAAATACTTGAACTCGGGCATACCGATATTAAATACTTACATAAGTTTATGTAATGATCGTAAACATTTTAAAACCGCGAGCGGAGCTGCGGGCAACTGACGGTATTTGATTTTATTTTACAATTTCCTTATATTTTTACGTGTTCCTTATATTTTTGTTCCTTAAAAGTTCTTTAGTGTTAAATATCAAAACTTTTTTTAAGACTTCGTATAATTTTGAGACTGATTAAATAAGTTAAGCTTATTAGAAATATCTCATTTTTAATAAATGATTACTTAAGTGAATACTGTTTGAGTCTAATTTTCTTCGGAAGTTTTACCAAAATCTAAATGCAGGTAGCATAGTTTTTCGCAGAAATATTGATTTTCTAGTTTAGATCATGTTGTCTGTCTGTAGGTATTTATGAACACGTAATTTTATTGTGACGAGTCAATTGTCCCATGGCATAAGGGATACTTGATCCGCCCTGATCAAGTCTCCTTACAGGCCGAATCAAGTCTCCCATATAGTGGGGACACATGGTACTAACCCCTTTTTTTGAATAAAATTAAATATTGACTTATTTTATAACCTATATGTTTTGACTCCTACGTATATTATACCTAGATAAATTCTTCATACTTTAGTTAAAAAACATCTGAAATTCTCCAAAAATTTAAGATTTTAGGAGGCAAAATGAAAAGGGGGGATCAACTGTCCTCAGTTTCCCCTACCGCCTTCACCACGTGGAGGTACTCCCAGCTTATGTTATTATGATTTTAGAAATGTTGTTTTTGGAAATACTTTATATTCATTATAATTAAGTTGCATTGTCATCCGATCAGTGATTTCTGTTTTTAGCGTGTTCAAAAAGACTTTTTTTATTTCTTACACTCAGGAGTAGTTTTGTTTGGGAAACTATTCAATATACGGACACTTCTTATTACTATTTTGTTGTGATTGGGAGTGTGCACGATGATAGCCACGGACGGAAATGTAAATTCTTGATTTGTTGATATTTTCATTAAATAGGTAATTTAAATATTTAATAAAAAGTTATTCGGAATTACAAAAAAATATTTTTTTATTTACTCATACTATGTATTATGTATGTAGGTATTTCATTTACCAAATATTGAGGACTGTAATAAACTAATGCACAAACATACATCCAAACTAAGTATTTCTCATCACGGTCAACACTGTTGAATAAATTATGAGGAACTTAAAATTCGATAAACCAAATGCCGCCAAAATGAGGAGCGTAGGCTGGAATAAAATCGTAAATTTCATTCCCTCTTGAGTTGCCAATTCAATGAGAGATGCAAAGTTTTGTTTAAGAAATGAATTTGATTCGTTGGCTGCAGAAACAAAATTACGACCATTGTCAGAGAAGATTTCCAATGAATTACCGCGTCTAGCTATAAATCTTCTCAGTGTCATCAAGAAATCCTCCTTGGACAAAGTATTCACTGCTTCAATATGAATACACTCTTACCTACCGTAAGCATACAAATAGGCACAAAAATTGTTTTAGCAACTCGACCCTGCGATTCAAGATAAAGAAGGGTCCGGCGAAATCTAAGCCTACAGAAATGAATGGAAAGTCAGGTGTTATATGTGCGATGGCAAATTATCTATTTTAGGATGAAGTGTAGAGCCATCTACACGTCTACAATGAAAACAACTATAAATAGTTTTTCTTGCTAAACGTCGACCATTGATGACCCCAACAATTTCTCTCGTTATGGATAAAAGAAGTTGAGGACCTGCGTGTAAATTATTGTTCTGCTCATGTACAAAAAATATTCCAGTTAGGTGGTGTGCACAATCTAATAATATTGGATGTTTTTTCTGGTATGCATAATTAACAGCACTAATTCTTCTACGTACCCTTATTACATTATAATCATCAACAAACGGAGATGGAGTTAAAAATTTTGGTTTATTCTGCAAAGTTTTACCTATTGTATTTTAATATATTGTACTCAGTTTTAAATGATTCCTGTTGTGCCAGGAAACTTTTAAAGGAATTTTGTAACTCATCTACTGATAAATTGTCTTATTAATTTATTTTTAGGATTTTTTATGTTATAGGTATATAAAACGATTAACATATTATGCCATTATGCGTTGTAATTTAAGAAAATTTGAATATTTACTAAAATTAATTATAGTTTCCGTTAATGCTAGAAGCCAACTTAGTACCACACTTGATTCAAGTCCACACTTGAATCAGTCCAGAACACTATTTTGTCCGGGACAAGTCTTAAAGAATCTGTCGCACTTTCACAAAGACGGACAGACAATAGTGCAGCGCACAGCTCGAGACGAAGTATAATCGTCGGCTTTATGGGTGACACTTTAGATTTGGCGCACAATAATTTTAAATAAATTTTATTATTCGCATCGATTGACCTAATATACAGGGTGTTTGGTAACAGGATGCAAAGCTAAAAGGAGGTGGTAGTCTAGACCATTTAGAACCTTTTGAGCCATACATGTCTGAGACGAAGTGTGATAGTTTTTTTTAATAAAAGATTTAAGGTTTTTCCAAGAAAACTCCAAAATTTGACAATAAATCTCTAACAGTACTTCTGTTACTGTAGGTAGATTTTTTTTATTTTCTGTTTTGGATTGTCTAATGTCTATTGTATACAGTCACTGTAATTTGAAACATCGGCGACTCAAGGAAAAAAAACTGAAGGGATTTGAAAATAAAAAAAAAAACAGAAAAAATATTTAAGTGTTTTTTTTAGGATGGATTAAAAAAAACTAAAATATTCTTGGTTATTAAAATCATTTTGAAAACATGCTTAGCGATTGCTCTTTCATTTAAGCTATTATTTACGACAGTAGCTATCGTATCTTTGGAAATAAGCTACCTAAAGCAACTAGAGAGCTAAAATTTTTAAGTGTGAATTCTGACTGAAAACAAACCGCCACCTGCAATACTGGCCAGCGTCAAACAAAAGGGAAAGTGGCGGAATTTTTTCTCAACGAATGTACCGAGAACGTTTCCCAAACCGGAGATGACCTAATGTGAGAGTGTTCTACAACACGTTCCGAAGAGTAAATGAAGTTGGAATAGGTCGTCAACGTGGAGGGAATCCCGGACGTAATCGTCCTGATGTGGAGGATGACATTCTACGTGCATTTGCTGAGGATCCGACTACGAGCGTCAGAGTGGCAGCTCGCAATCTGAATCTGTCCATATGGAAAGTGTGGAGCACCGTTCATCGCGAGGGAAAGTATCCCTTCCACGGCACTGGAGTTCAAGGTCTTGAAGAAGGAGACTCTGCACAAAGAGTGCAGTTCTGTCGATTTTTTATAAATTCCGATATTGAAGACGGGTGGTTTTTGAGAAGCGTTCTTTGGACCGATGAGTCCAGATTTTCGAGGGGAGGTATAACAAATTTCCATAATCTCCACCAAAGTGAAAATATTCCACATTGGAAAAAACAGAAGTCTTTCCAAAGACGATTTTCCCTCAATGTGTGGGCAGGAATAATAGGAAGAACCCTTATTGGACCACATTTTTTGCCAGCAATTTAAAATGGAAATAATTACTTAGAATTTCTGCAAAACGATTTGCCCGAGCTTATTGACGAGGATCAGCTGCCTGAAGCAGTAACGTTTCAGCACGATGGTTGCCCCGCCCATTACACCTTGGCTGTAAGGGAACAATTAGACAACTGTTTCCCGGACAGTTGGATCAGCCGAAGCGGACCAATCCCTTGGCCTGCTTGGTCGCCCGATCTAACACCCCTTGATTTTTACGTTTGGGGACGGGCTAAGGAGCTGGTTTACACAAAGGAAATCAATACTGTAGAAGAGTTGAGACAGAAAATTCAGATAGCTTTTGAAACCATGAAAGAAGAAATGATTTTGGGAACTACTACTACGGAAGTAAGAAGACGAGCTCGGGCTTGTATTAGAAATCACGGGTCCCATTTTGAACACGAGTGACGTATGTTTTCTTTTTTAATGTAAGCATAAAAATAAATAATTAACCAAATTTTTGTTGTTTGAGTTTGTCATAAGTACTAGGAAAAAATCCCTTTGATTAGTTTAGCTAACTTATTTCCAAAGATACGATAGCTACTGTCGTAAATGATAGCTCAAATGAAAGAGCAATCGCTAAGCATGTTTTCAAAATGATTTTAATAACCAAGAATATTTTAGTTTTTTTTTAATCCATCCTAAAAAAAACACTTAAATATTTTTTCTGTTATTTTTTATTTTCAAATCCCTTCAGTTTTTTTTTCTTGAGTCGCCAATGTTTCAAATTACAGTGACTGTATACAATAGACATTAGACAATCCAAAACAGAAAATAAAAATCTACCTACAGTAACAGAAGTACTGTTAGAGATTTATTGTCAAATTTTGGAGTTTTCTTGAAAAAACCTTAAATCTTTTATTAAAAAAAACTATCACACTTCGTCTAAGACATGTATGGCTCAAAATGTTCTAAATGGTCTAGACTACCACCTCCTTTCAGCTTTGCATCCTGTTACCAAACACCTTGTATATGCACGCACCATAAGCCCTTTGAGACGCATCACTAAAGGCATGTATTTCTATAATTTTAGGAGAATTACATAAAATTAATCTCGGAATTTGTAGGTTTTCTAACGAATGAAAGACTTTCCGCCATATTTTATATACCTATCTGCCGGCTACCAAGTGTACAGTTAGCTACACCACTGAAAATAAAGTTATTGTAATAATGAACTAATGTTATATATAACATGCTTTTGTACAAAAATAAGTCATGTTGCAAGGAAAAGAACACCTGCCTACCACCAAGTAATACTACCTTATAGACAATTTTTGGATAGGAGCTTTCTTAATACGTAATACTAGGTAATTAATAGATTTTTTTATACTTAAGATTAAGATTCAAGGGACGGATTTTGTTACACGTTGTATACTTAGGTACATATTATGTACAAAAGGGGTTACACATACAGGAAATAAATCATTTATACATTTACTAACTAAACCATTTACATATCTTAACAGATTTTAATATCATTACACAGGATAAATGATGCCTGCATGTTGTAATTATCCTTGTTAATCAACAACCTCAAAACGCGAGAGGTTAAGGAAATTTCAGATGATGCTAAATGTTCATAAAATCTTTCACGATCGTACCGCACGCAAGCAAAGAACATGTGATCGATGCTACCTACATCCACACTGATCACTGGAGATTGTGTTGAGTCTGACAAGATAAGTTGGTGTACACAGTGGCCCATCCTCAAACATGAAAGGATGGATACAATTTATTAACTTAGCTTAAGTTTATCTTGATAAACCCAAGGCTTCAGAGACACCAACGGTTGTATTTTATAGAGGTTCACCTTTAACCTGTGAGCTAGATGCCCAGTTGCTATTCCTAGAATCAACAAGGTTTTTCTTTGGTAAGTAAGATACGATGTTATGGTTATACATAGAGAAAGGTACACGATATGTCCACAGTACTGCATCATTGGCGATAGCATCTGCTTTTTCATTGCCTTTAATGTAACAATGGCCAGCGGCGGTGCTGGGATCATAAAGTAACTTTTATATTTCGCTAGATCAAATAACAATCAGTCAATTAGCGCCATCTATTATATTGTAACTTCCGCTACCATCAAGTCATACGAGCATCTCATTAGTACTAACTACTAATCTATCATTAAGTAAGTGGGTAAGTAACCCGTTTATTTGGTACAAAAATCTGTTGTTTACAAAAGAATAAAATTATAATTCTACTTATATCTATAGACAACAAAAAATATACTTAACAAAAAAACATTAATGTACCAAATTAGCGCTGACACTTAATATGATTATGAGATATTTATATTTTATACTAGCTGTGACCCGCGACTTCGTCCGCGTGGAGACCGTTTATTAAAGTTGGATAAATACTATTATTATATCCTCCTTGAAGTAAAAACTTACCTTATTCTAAATTTCGTCAAAATCGACTCAGTAGTTTAGCTGTGAAAACTCAAAAACTGTTATAACAAAGCAGTGATCCGCAGTTTCACCTAGGTTTTATGAAAAAGTATAGGTAGGTAGGTATATTACATAGATGATGCCCGCGACTTCGTCTGTATTGAATTAGTATTTCGAGTAGGTTATTTTCTTCTCCAAGGTCCTAACTATCTTTAATAACAAAAATGAAAATGAAGAATCTTCGCCCATATAATATGTATAACTCCTAACCACAAACATAGGTAGGTAACTATCTATTAGGTACATTACAAAGGCACATAGCGTTATAAACAAATCGGGTGCCAAAGTGCCTTAAATTTTAATATTGTCTTAAGTTTTCGCGATGACTATTATGAATGACTATTAAATAAAACACTTTTTAACCGGATTTATCGCGTATATTTACGTTTTAAATTTTAACAGTCGTTCGTGACCACGGGGTCTGCAAAGACACCGAAACGTCGAGTTAAAATGTAAAATATAAATTATACGCCATTAATCCGGTTAAAAAGTGTTTTATTTAATGTCTTCAATTTTACTTAATTCGTGCAATATCTTCATTGATTATACTTAAGTAGCTTATTGTTATTCTAGGTAAAGCTAAGTAGTTTTTGCGTGAAAGAATAGCAAAAATACATCCATCCAGCCATTATCAGTGTACATACAGTACTACCTATAGTTATGTATGGCTGCTTTTCACTGCCAAACGGCTAAGCCAATATTAATGTAATTTGGTAAAGTAGTTAACACATACGTTACTTTTTATTCCGAAGAAATCTACGGTTTCTGACTTCCAAGAGGCAGAAACGATCAGGAAATAACCAAAACCTTTATTTCCATTTCATCTCTGTATGTCAAGCGTTACAAATCTGTCAAAATTTTTTACTTGAATTTGAACTCTATGCACTCGATAATAAGTTAAAACTGGTTGGGGAAATTTGACAGGTAATGTAACGCTTGTTCCTTCTGTACCTACCTATGTATATTAAATCGCGCAAAAGCTTGCGCTCGCCTCCCGCCTTTTTATACCCTACCGCCGCGAGCCGCGTCGAGCGCGGCAACCGTTACGCAAAAATAATCCTTATATCATTCAGTATTCACGCGCGATGGGTTATTAGCGTATTTCATGTAGGTGTAAGTTTGGTGTTTCTATACCGATTTCTATGATTCTTTTTTTATTGAATAGGTAATAATGTTAATTTTTTTTAATTAGGGATGAGTGAGAGTATTATAAACGTAAGAGTAAACAAATATAATCCGAAAGCTCCGAACTGCTAAGCTATCGGGATTTACACGTGTTATTGTGAGTCAACCATAAAATATAGACATATACTGTTGTGGGATATTTTTTATATATTTTATGAAGAATATTTCTGTCATACATGATTTCTATGTAGCTTTAACCTTTAAGGCTGCACACGCGACGTAGCTTAAAAAATGAAGTAACTTCTCCCGTTTTTCCAACATTTCCCTTCACTGCTCTGCTGCTATTAATTGTAGCGTGATAATAAGTATACTATAACCTGCCCAGGAGTATGAAGAATAATTTTACCAAGTTTCGTTAAAATCCGTTGAGTAGTTTTTGTTTCTATAAGGAACATACAGACTTAGACAAAAATTTTACTGATTGCATTTTTGGCATCAGTATCGATCACTAATCACCCCCTGATAGTTATTTTGAAAATATATTTCATGTACAGAATTAACCTCTCTACAGATTTATTATAAGTATAGAAGAAGATAGATAAAAAAGAGATAACAAATTATTATAAGAGCAATATGGAAAGTAATAATTTTACACGTTCATATGTGTAAGTGATGACATTATTCTTTCTATCTCTGGTCCGTACATTGACATGTTTCTTAAGTCAGAGTCCCTACTGTAGATTAGAGCCTTCGGCCTGGCCAAAACAAAACCTTGACATTGATTTGCCATTATCCTTCAAAGTGATAATAATTGTTTTACACTTGAAAACATTACTTCATGAATAATAAGAAGAACATTATTAAAGATAGAAATTTATATTATTCTGAAAACTACTTAATAGAATAGCAGCGCAACTATGGCATTTTATGGATTAGCTTTATATGGACCTGAAAAATTTTTAGACAATTGCTTGCGTAAAGAGTACAGAGAACCAAAGAATATTCGCGAAGTAGAACCATTGATGAAAAAGGTAGTAGAACTATCTACTTGCCCCGTCAATGTAAGTATTATTTATTTATTTAAACCACTCGGGTATATCTTTGGGCCCGCGACATTTTGGCCAAATATGGTCGTCAAACATGATTTAGAATCTAGCCATAGACCCAAGATATAAATATGCCTTACCTAAAGCTGAAGAAATGTTAAAAAACCAGTGATGCTGAAATGATCATGATGATGAAATTTGTGGCGGAGAAAAATCGCAGGCCCTTCACCATTTTCACGAGCCCCATCACCCTAACAAACTTTGAATTGGTTTAATCGTCATTTATCATAATTGGGGTCACTCGTTCAGCAACGAGTGTGACCTCAAAAAATCAAATATTTCCCAACTAACTGTTAGACCTGTTAACTGTTAGACCAAAAATCAAATATTTCTCAACTAACTATGTATGTTAGGACACCCCTAAGTTCCACTGTACGAGGGCTGCCTTTAAGTTGTATCGTTTGAAATAAGTATCGGCAATCTAATAGATTATTATAGATCACTCAAAACATCCAGTCCCCACTGACTCCTCTAAGGTTATAGCCAGGTGTTTTACTTACAAATAATCTGCGCGAAATGTATTTATTCCACACCAAAGTGGGTTAGTCAAAATCACTGATTTGTATCGAGTTGTTTTGCGATCTACTAGTATAATAGTGGCGACGACGTGACTACCCTTTTCCACAAACAAGTCAACCATTTTTATGAAGTAACGTATGACTTTGGTCGGTTTTGGCTCATCCTGGAAGAACCAGACAATTTACTGCTGCTTAGAATCTGAATCGTGAGCATATACCCAAGACTCGTCACCACTAACCATATGATGAACATGCTTTGACTCTCCTCGTATCGCTGAAGAGTTTTGCGACACCAATTAATACGGGCTACTTTTTGGTCTTCGCTTAGCAAATGTGGTATCCAACGAGAGATCAACTTTCTTAAGCGAAGTTCTTTGTGAAGTATTTTTTGGACAGTGGTCCCTGAAATCTCCATGGATGCCTCTATTTCAAGGTATGTCACTTGGCGATCTTCGAGGATTGGATGCCGCACGATATTCGATACACGAGTTTCAATATTCTTTTGCGTCATAGCGGTTTTTGGACGACCTTCACGTGGCTTGTCACTGAGGCTATAGTGTTTACGTTGAAATTCTAAATGCCAGCGTTCTACAGTCTTAAGACATGGTGCTGCATCACTAAACACGGAAGTGGTCTCCTCAAAGCACTGAAGTCGCAAGTTTTCCTTACATATTTTAATTTTTACAACCAACTTGTCACCTCGACGGGTCGATATAATAAAATTATTCAATCTGAAAACATTATTTTGATTTCGAATTCTAAATTCTAAAAAATGAAAATGCCAAATGCTTTTTTGTAATCGCGGGAGGTTGGCAAACGATACGATGACCTAGATCCGTTAAGTACCGGCCTTTTCTTACTGATTTCACTATGAAACACCCAACCCCAAACCTAACCGTTTTCGGGATAATCGACGTATAATTTTTTTTAATGATAGTTGCCGAGTTTTGCCGTTAGATATTATCACTGAAATAGTTAAGTTTTATTAACGCATCACCTCTTGAGGCCAGTCTCTCCACATCAATCCCAACAACATTTGTTCTACGACTTTTAACAAATATTGATAAATAACACAAAAAATTAAAACAAAAAATTTTTGCTCCTTACTCTACATTTTTTAACAAGTATTTGAAGCGATATTTTACTGCACAAAGTGCGTGGCATACCCATACCTACGCTTAAAGTAAAAGAGTTACGCCTCTAAACAGGCTATAAATATTTTTTGTATGGAAAAACTAAAATTTTAATATTTTGCAATTTTTGGGAATGTTGGGATTGGTGTGGAGATCATGCCTGCAAGAGGTGATGACCTAATTTAAATTAACCCTGTGTAGTACAATATGATTCCAGCAAGTTTCCGCCGTGTGTATTGTCCAAAAATCAGGATGTAAAGACCGCCAACTACTTTCCCTGACCACTATAATTTCTTGGGGATAGTGGTGACGAATCTGCAGTGCGATCACAGAACTTTATCGAATCGTATATTAACGAATGTTTACGAATGCTTGTATAGTATGGAGTCGGTTGCAAGTTTTGAGTAACATTGTAATTTTTTATTTTACAGATATTTATGAGTACAACATGTTTACAAACATTCAAAATTAACAAGGCACACATTTATTTAAACTGGCTGTGCGGCAATGGATAGATTTAAATTTTTTCTTAAAAACCATTTTTTCTCCATACTATACGAACATTCGTTAACAAACGATTCGATAAAGTTCTGTGATCGCACTGCTGGTCGAGGCAAATAAGTGTACGTCGTTTGATATGTCGTCCGTGTGTCCTTCGCAAAGGCTGCGAATTCCGCAAATAACGCCTGATTCATCAATCATTGCCAAAAAGTAGTAACCAACCAAAGTTCAATAGTCTTTGTTTTGACTGTTGCTCCAAGTAATCAAGTCTTTTCAAAATGTGTTACCTGAGAGCAATAATATTTGACAGCATACTTTATATGTAAGAATCACTCCTACAAAATGAATTTCATTTTGAAGGAATTTCACAATTGTAAAAGCCGTTTTTTATGGAACAGTTTACGAGTGGCGCCTGGGCTTTCCAAAGACGAGCCTAAAGCCCCAGTTAGACTGTTGGAAACAAAACATCAAACCAACGTGACCTTGCTATTTTACAACAGCGCAGACGGCCGTTAAAACCCAAATTACGCATGACCTTGGCGGGTTATAAACGGCGGTGTTTAGAAACACAGACATACATCTACATAGACAACACAAGTGCCACGATTTATATTGGAACCAAGCGTGCCAACCTTTTAAGACCTATTGTGACGTCACAGCTGGTATTTATTACTGGGAAATACATACAGATTCAGAGACACCGATGCCACCGATGAAATCGATTATTAAGAACTATATTGATATTGTGGAATCGATTTTCTAACAGACATACCATACGCGCGAATTAAATCTAGAGGTGACCAACCATGACGCTTGGTCGGGGTTCGGACACGCAAAGAACATGCATTTGCGTTATCCATGTAGATGTATGTCTGTGTTTAGGACAGGGTGTACGCTTGTTATTGTATATTTTACTATGAAACTATAACTAAATGACTCGAGTTTTGTAGCTTTTTAGCCTGCGTTTCAACCTTTCCTTCTTTATATCCTCAATTGCATACAAAACGGCCATCGCCAAGATGTTGCCAACGCGAGAGATCAAAGCGATTTTTTAACGATTTTTTTTTGTGTTCTTAGATTCAGCGCCCAAGATCAGACATAGTTAGGCAGATTGATATATATTTGGGAATGGTGAATGGATTTGCTTATGGTTCATTGCAAAGATTAAATAAAATGAAACTGAAAAGAATCCTTAAACCTGTAGGACCAAATGATATTTATAGAAAACCTCCCACCAGACAGTCGGAGGTAGGTACATCTACGAGTAAATATTTTAATGCTAGCTTTGCAATAAATTTAGGCATTTATATCCCAGGCATTTACATTTTCTTTTCTGAACATCCAAAATTTTTTTTCAGTATGGTTGGTTTTTGTGTGACCGTGAATTGGAAGGAGCAACATGGTATAGAACTGACTATCGTGTCCCTCTTAAAGCTTCTCCAAACACAAAACTTCTTGATATTGTAAAACGCAGTAACAAATATGCAACTTTGTTCTAATTGGCGATTAGTGTTTCCAGCTTACAGTTGTGAATTTTCAAGACTTGCTCTACTTATACAGATGATTTATTTTTTAATCTATTTTATTAGTATCTACGTAGCATCGATACGAAGTGGTCGAAGTTTATGTACTTTGTTCATCGCAAATAACAATCATGACTTCGAGCACAGTTAATTGTGTGACATATTTATTTGATAATATGTCCTAATAAAAAGCGATGCAATGGATGAAGAAGGGATGAAGCGCATATGTGTGTCGGCTTCTGAATTAGAGGAAGTAGAGAAAGCAAAGAAGATGCTATTTGACATTATTACTATCTACTAATTTTAAAAATAATAAAAGGCAACAGAATGCTTTATAACAATATTCAATCAGCTGGACACTGAAAAAATGGCAATATTTTTGCTTAGGATTTACACAAGTTGCTTTTCGTTACATTTCAACACTGCTTAATCTGCTCGGATAAGTTAGGCTGTCACTGCTAGCACCGAGTTGGTCCAATTACCGCTTGCTTCAGACGGTGCTGATATACATTAAATGTCAAATTTTGATGATTTCTATACTTTTAACGGCACAGGACAGGTGCAATCTAGGAATAAGGCAAAAAGTCTTAAAATAGATCAGGACAGTATTAATGGTAGTACCTATGAATGCAAAGCCCGTGCTTTAAATATAAAGTTGTTTAGAGAAACAGTCTATTAGTATGTCTTAAAAACCCACTTTTGTATTCAGAAAAAAATAATTATTGGTAACTGGTACACAACAAGGTACTTAATAATAAATTCTCTACAAGAAGAGAAAACAATACTTTGGAAAGTAATCAAATTTAAAGTTGCCGAAACAATAGTTCCCACATTTATAACTATAATGTACCTACATCTGGACGAAACAGAGGCAGACAATTTTGAAATACGTAAAATTAAAAACAAAAGGTTGCATTAAGCAAAAAAATGCAAGACAGTGAAACCTTAACTGCTTACTCGATGCAAGTCTTTGGCCAAGAGGAATTTTTTTTCGTTGATTTGCGTAAACAGGGCCTAATACCACGCATAGATACTACACACTACGTGAAATTTATTTCATTAATTGTAAGTTGCTAAAGCGATCTCTGTTTGTCTTTCTGTGCGAAAGTGGATGTCGTTGCACTTCAAGAGAGTTTGTTGCTATAGATAGAATGAGTTTGAAGGATACGGGATTTCTGCTTTGAGGTCGCCCTCAGGGATAAATGTCTTAAGCTCAAAGAAAGATATGATATGAACTGAAACGATCTCCGACTAGCGGCGATAAATGACTTTGTAATAAATTTATTTTAATTTTTACTGTATACATGCCTACTGATTGTCAAGAAAACCTACCTAAGTTCGCTCATTATTTGGGCACAATGATTTTTATTACTTATCAGAAACACTGCTTAAGCTATGCGTGGTGGTTTTAATGCACATTTAATAAAATTTGTTACAATAAAAGTTGTATTTGTTCAGATATTGAGTTGCTAGGCGCTGAGTCTGGAACTTTGACGTGAATTGGCGAAGCGCATAGATTTGTGATGTCGTTAGACCACTACGCTGTTACAGGACCTACTATATCGTCGATAGAAACTAGGTAGGGTAAAGTAGTAAGTTCTAAAGTAAATATAAACTTGCCTTTGATGCCTAATAAAATAGTTTGGAAAGAGCGTATCGATCATCTAATAAAAGTTTATATACATCATTGTATCTCTAGGTTAAGAGAAATAGGCTTCTCAACCCAACTCGCCCGTTGTTGCTATTAGTATTGATCCAAATGAGGTTACCGTCTATAAGATTACACTCGGTAGGATCCGTAAGTAGTCTTGTCACAATCTGTAAATCATATAGCAAGTACTCTACGGTTCTAACACAACATCTTCAAGATGCTGATGCGGTTACTCCGCTTTTGTTGCGCATCGTATAGGTATGTTTGCAAGGCCACGTGTTTATGATGTTCACGCAATAATGCGCAAGAAAGTACCTTCCATATTTTAGCGGACCCAAAGTAGCGGCAACAGCATCCTGCAAATGATTGGGAAGCAACTGGACAGCCCGATTAAAAAACTGTGGATGAATGTTTTGATTGAATTTTGGTTGCAATTGAATGTGGCATTGCTTTATTTTTAACTTTTCTTGACACTTTTCTTTCTTGATATTTCAGTAGACATCTTTATAGTACTTACTTAGTTTAATGATTTGTTTTATTTTAATGGAGTTTAATGTATTTTGACTGTATATTTTAATTTCTTTTGTACATTGTGCAAATAGTTTTCAATTCAATTATTTTATAAGTTTGTTTTGATTGTATTGATTATTACTTACGTTTTGTATTTGTAATTTATTTTTATTAATTTTTTTGTAATATGTATTTTTCATTTGAAATAAATGCGTTAATTATAAAAATAAATATTTAGTTGTTGCTGAATTCTTTCGTGTCTTTCAATCAAAAGATGTTTTTTGACATGGAGTCCTTCTTTTTCTTCAAACTCAACCGTAGTTATTATGGAATCGAAACCAGAAAAAAAGGTAACGTGATCCACTAAATAAACCAATTCGACGTGTTGTTGCTACAAAAGGTAAAAAGAGTATCTCAAAAGTACAAATCACACGATCAGTTAAGTTTATCTTCCCTTTCGTTGCAATTCATCAAATTGTCGAAGAAAAACCCTAATTTCCATGATCAACAAAGTTTTTGACGGCGAAAAATTGGCGTCTTATTGACAGGAGGTTGTTAAACTCGTCACCTGTGGTGGCTGAATCATTGCATCAAATTCATGTAAGTTAAAGATGTATTGAGTTCCAATCCAACCCATAGACACCGGGGATATTATTAAAACACTAGCCACCGCGCGCGGTTTTACCCGAGTAACTTTTGATCCCGTGGGAATTTTGGGACAAAATATAGCCTATAACCTTCCTCAAGAGTTGGGCTATCAAATGCAAAAAGAATTTTTCAAATACCACTTGTAGTTTCTGAGATTAGCGCGTTCAAACAAACAAACAAAAAAAACAAAGTCTTCAGCTTTATATATTAGTATAGATTTGAGACAAATGGTGTTAAAAAACTACTGATCTGTGGGGCATATCTGTTGAAATCTTAAGTTTTATCATAGATGTAATACCTCCTTGCCTTGATGAAGTATTATGCAACTGTATAATTAGCAGGGAGTTTCCAGATTTAATGAAGCATAGTAAGGTTATTCCATTATTTTCAACGAACACTTTGCGATGGGGTAACACTTTTTGCCTCAGACACAAGTGGTCGCGGGTTCGATTCCCTCAAGAAACAAGAAAAAAAAATGTTCCGGGTCTGGGCGTTTATCTGTACAGGGTGGGAATTTTCCATTTAGAGAAAATTTTCGAAATTCAAGGACGTGATAGTTTGAAATCATACAGGAAGAGAAAAAATAAACTAATTAATAAATATTAATTATTTACTTTCCGAAAGAATTTATCACGCTACGCATAGTTACACTAGCGCACATACTATTTTTGCAGCGGCGGCGCGCGGTTTACTACTTTTGATGCCGCGGCTAACAGAGTTGTTAGTGAGGCGAAAAACACTTTATTTATGTATAGGGAATTCTAGTGAAAAATAAAGTAGGTACCTACTTTTATTACACAATTTTGATCAGAATCAAGTACAGAGTGCTCTCCTTCAATATCTAAAATTTGTCACCAGTCACCCTGGTTATTCTTTTTTTAAAAAGGTCCTTCAGTAGAGGGATATCTCGTCTCGTGGCTCGAGCGTATGCTATTTTCTTGGAGAACATGATCCAGTTGCTTAAGTCAAATTGGAATTTCTCAAACCCTCAAAACTCAGAAAAATCTATGTGAAATCGTAAAACGAACGTCGTCGAGGTGATGCGTAGGTATACACCGCCACACGAGGAACTAATATTTTTTCTTTGGACGTCATTATTCTGGCTACTGGTCAATTAATAGAATTGGGGTGGCCAATAAATAGAAACCTTACTAGTATAAAAAAGGGGATTGCATTTGAAATTTTGTTAACTTAACAGGTTATGTTGCTACTGAAATTTAAGTAAAAATGCAATGAACTACACAAGAACAGGCCATGCAGACTTTTTAACGTCTACAGCCTTAAGTAATTTAAGTACTTCTTCCTGTTTGATTTCTATATCGCTAAGGTCGTTAGAATTTAAAGAACTTGGAAAATAGTTCGGTTCATTAGCGCATTTAGGTCGGCGTTTGAAAGGTAGAAAAAGAGTATTTACAGAAAATTTCACATATTTCAGTACCTGAGTCAAAGCTTTTCGTATTTTGTAACAGAGGGAAAAGAGTTACCCTGTCTTTTATTATTAATGTAAGTCCAGAACTCTCTTGGATGACTGGTGATCTGACTTTCTGTATTTTTTATATATTTGCGATACATTTCATCTTTAACTATCTTTGCCCTACTGCGTAAAATGGAAAAACTGTAAGCTTATGTTTCTCCTTAATAATTTTTAAAAGGGGTCTCCTGTACCAGGGCGGGTATTTTTGTTCCGAGATAAGTTTCTGGGGTACTTGAGCATTAATTAAGTTATAGATAACGTCATAAAAATTATTAACCGTTTGTTCCAATTTGAATGTATTATTTATTAGCTCGTTCCAATTAATTTCGTCAAGTTTCGATGTAATATATCGAAATATATAGCTTTCCTTTTCACAAAAATAGTTACAGGTACAGAAATATTAGGAGAATGGTTTACCTTTGGACAGACCATATTAATACCTAAAATGAACAAACTGAGGATCCTAAAAACTGGAAGGAGACCAATAGCGTGCCCCCCCAGTATGTACAAATTACTTATATCCATCTTAGCTAACATATTATTAAGTCATTTTTACGAGAATAACATAACGGCGGTGGAACAGCGGGGTTGTAGAAGGGTTGCCCGAGGCTGTAAGGACCACCTCATGGTCAACAAAGCTGGGGCCCGAGTCTGTAACTTTGACGCACCACTGGTTTTACTCACCGATGGGCCATCGAGTGCATTTCGTTGGCAGTCTGTAACGCCACCGATGGTAAACCAGTGGTTCGAAGAACCAATGGGGATTCGAGCCATTGGTATTGTGGGTTCATTCAGTGACTCATTACTTCATTCGCCTGTCTTTTTAAGAACTCGTCAATCATTCATAAATATTGACACAAAATTTATTTGTTAATTATTTAAATCTTGCTAAAGTATTGTAAAGCAATATATTTTTAATGCGTAACCATTAAAACAATGATAATTTATTTTTTACCGATAATTTTTCGTGTTTGTCTACTAAAAGTTTGAAAAATAACATGTCAAGTACACTTCAGTCAGATTGACAAAGACGTTTGACTGACTGCTAACTTTAAAAATTCCCTCCACTTTGTTGTGATAATTTCATTGAATTGAATTCAAGTATTTAACTATGATTTTGGCGCAACAAATCGACGTCCTCCTGGACTTCCTAGAGCAGCATACTAGGGCACGTGAACCGCTCAGCGGAGGTACGAAGCCTTAGCACTAGGCTGTGGCAGCAATGTGCAAACTTATTAAACTCCGTATCCAGCGACGGTGCACAGAAATCTTGGTCTATGTGGAGAACTGTAAGTTTTGAACATTATGCTACGTATTTACGCTCGTGTTCTAATATAAGGTCTTTCTCGTTGTATTTTTTCTCAGTCTACCATCTATTTTTGTACAGCCAAAGTTGCAGATACCTCTTTTCTCTA
The DNA here is from genome assembly GCA_944452665.1 of Stenoptilia bipunctidactyla. Taxonomy (NCBI): domain Eukaryota; kingdom Metazoa; phylum Arthropoda; class Insecta; order Lepidoptera; family Pterophoridae; genus Stenoptilia; species Stenoptilia bipunctidactyla. The sequence continues at coordinate 11,353,762 of OX101723.1, read as the reverse complement.
AAATACTGCATTCGTATACCTATATCCTTTTTTATTTTAGTTTTATGCGGTCTTCAAATCCAGGCTGATGCGTAGGATCAAGTTAAACAGGCAACAGCTTATTGCTACTGGTAAGAGAATACAAATCATGTTCTTACTAATGTAGGTAAATTGTAGGTAGTGTAAATTGGATTATGTACTGAATGTATTTCTTTCAAACTTTTTTTTGTTCTATTTAAAGATATTATTTTCAAAAAACTAGATAACTAAATAAAAGGTATTATGTTTAAAACTAACAACTTTATTGTATATGGACCCAGACAATTTGATACAAAAAGCACTAGAAGAAAATCATACCAAACAAATTAACACATTAAAAATATAATGAAAGTTTACTAATTTTTTAATAACTATTTTTTTTTATCAGGTTCTCCTTCAGCTCTTGCTTCGGCGCGTGAGCTTTTCAATGACGTTGGGCGGTTGGGAGCTGAAGCGACGATGGAGCTCAGCCGTTCAAATCAGCAGCTAGCAGAGGCTATTAGAAGTTCTTCTGAGCTGCTTGCAGGGGCTATAGATAGGATGACTGCTGCCATTGAAAATGCATCTGCAATGCAGAGATAAAATAAATATATTTTATACTATGAAAGTCTTTTAGTTGCCACACTTAAGATCATAATGGCTTAGACCAGCCCTGAATGCCATCTAGATAGAAACATAAATAGTTTTATAAGTACCTAAGTGTCAGGATTTATTTTCATGTGTGTCTCCATAGTAAGTCCACAATCCTTCTTTGCATAGCCCGGCCTTCCAAAAGCTCTGGGTTGCTTCGGCTATGGCGTCTGGAGTTATCTTCTTCCATTAAGACATTTTCCTCCTAAATCAAATTAAATTGAGTAATTATTAAGAAGACACAAACTAAATAATAATTATAACAATCAGTATAAATAGTATTGCACCAAGTGTAGTTTTGCAGATAGGAAGCAGATGATTAAATCTGCAGAGAGCAACACCAATTGTGTGACCCCAAACTAAGCTCAAGCTTTAAGTGTGCACCACACTGGTTTAGTGGAAAACCTTTTTAAGTTAGCCTGACCTGGAAATCGAACCTGGAAGTCTTTCAAATACTGCCGTGCTACCAAGACTACCAATCTTTTCCTACCAGTGGAAGTAGCTGGGCTTCCTCTTCGGCCTCCTCAGCAGTAAAGTAGCTCTAATGGCCTTAATGCTTTCCACATTTCAGCTCTTGCCTGACGGCGTCTTCGTATCTCGGCCTGCCGTCCTCGGCTAGCATCAACTGCGTAGGCCAGTTCGAAAATTGCCCAACCAAGAGAATTCATCTTCACCTTATAAATTAAAACAAAACAATAATCTTCAAAATCACTTAACACTCAATGAACCATTAAACAATAAATAAAAAGTCACGCACCAACAAAACTTATCTATAAACTTATTTTTTTCTGTTAAAAATAATAAAACTTTTCACAATGGTTGCTAAAACAATCGTCCCAAGATCAACTGTTGCAAAACGCACCGATGGTTCCTATCACGTGACCAAACATGTGTCAGAAATCCTTACAGACTACCAATATTTAGCACCGAACCGATGGCACGCCGATTGTTCGCGCTTACAGACTACGCAATTTAGGCAAAAGACCAGTGGTCACCAGTGGTGCGTATGACGTACGTGTGTGCGTTACAGACTGCCAAAATCGAACCATCGGCAACCGATGGCTTGTTTTAAAATTTACAGACTCGGGCCCCTGTACTAGAGGACGCACATCAGTCCCAAAATAACCTAATTATGGGATGGATAGACTATCAAAAAGCCTTTGACAGTGTATCACATGAGTGGCTTCTTAAAATTCTTTATGTCTATAAATGTCCATCGATGATCAAGAAGTTCCTGCGGTTGGTTATGCCTACGTGGATGGTGGATATGACAGTACGTGGCTCCCAAAATTCAATAACAACTGAACCCATTTACGTAAAACGTGGAATATTTCAGGGAGACTCTCTATCCCCACTGTTGTTCTGCTTAGCAATCAACCCCCTTTCATTTGTACTTAACAAATATGAAATGAAAGGGCACAAGCTTAAAGACTGTTACTGGATTAATCATCTTTTATATACACACCGGCACAATTAGCGGAACACAAAAAAAAACAGGATTTTAAAATCTTTTACTTGAGGAACTGGCCAGTTATGATATTTTTTTGATTTATTGTCAAATTTGAAAATAGAAAATTAGATGACATACACTTTTTTTGATTCATTTGTTTTATTTTCCCGAACAATACATTTTGTCAACTTGTTCGAGTAATAACTACGTAATTGTAATTTTTTTGAGAAATTGCACTTAATGGTTTTTTATAAATTTGTTATTCTATAGGCAATTTTGTTTATTAAAAGCTCTTTATTATGCCTGACTTAACATCACTGGAAGTCATTAGGGCTGATGAAATGAGAAGAAATGACCATACCTACAGATCGATTGCCTCAAGGCTTCGTCGACCAGTATCAACGATTCATCGCAGCATCCAGCGGTACAGATCGTCTAATTCTCTTGTGAGGAGGAGGGGTCAAGGTAGAAAAAGATGTACATCAAGGCGAGATGACAGTTTTTTACAACTTGGAGTTCGTAGGAATACGCGATTAACGGCTGTACAAGCTCGAAATGAACTGGAAGACGTTCGAGGAGTACGAGTAAGTGAGCGTACAGTTCGCAGGAGATTTGAAGAAGTTGGTTTAGGGTCGTATATACCTGCCAAAGGCCCAAAACTTGAGAGACGTCACCGCGTAAACCGATTAAGCTATGCGCGAGAACATCGTCATTGGGATTTGAACGAATGGCAGCAGGTTCTCTTTACTGATGAGTACAGAGTTCTTTTAAAACAGATCGATGGGAGACAGCGACTATGGAGACGCAAAGGAGAACGCCACATACAGTCTAATTTTGAACACACAGTGGCTTATGTTGGCGGCTCGATTATGGTTTGGGGAGGGATATGTTTGGGAGCTCGCACGGAGTTAGTGATAGTCACAGGAGGGACCATGACAGCAGATCGATACATCAGAGACATTTTAGAAGAACTTGTTGTACCATTTGCCCCATTTATTGGTGACGACTTTATTCTAATGCAAGATAATGCTCGTGCTCATAGTGCACAATCGGTACAGGCATATCTGAGCCACGTAGGTATACCGGTGATGCAGTGGCCAGCAAATTCCCCCGATATGAATCCGATAGAGCATGTCTGGGACTTGCTAAAAAGAAGGGTTAAATCCAGAATGCCACCCCCCAACAATCAGAATGAACTTGGAAACGCATTACTTGAGGAGTGGGAGCGGTTGTCTCAAGAAATCATCGATAACATAATCTGTAGCATGCCCAGACGAATGGAAACCGTAATCAGAGCAAGAGGGGGAAACACTCGTTATTAAGTTTGCTTTAATTTTATTGTTAAATCATTTAATGCTTACTTTTTTTTATTTTTTGTGATGGTTCATAATCATCAAAAAATTTCACTTATTTCAAATTTCTTTATTTTTCAATAAAAAATAACGAAGACTTTTCAAAATCGTTGTTAAAAGATGTTAATCAATTTGTTATTTTGTGTCTAATTACATTTTCCTCAAATATATGCGTTATTATCTCATAGTCTCACTTATTTTTCTGTTCCGCTAATTGTGCCGGTGTGTATACATGGAAGATCTTAAACTTTACGCAAACAATAGAAATTAAAGTATTATTAATTAAAAGTATTATTGGACAGTGTAGAAAAATTGACTATTGCAAATGCAATATAATACATTTAAGCTCCGGATACAGAAACAAAGTAATAGGCGAAGGCCATGTTCTTTTGAGTGGGGAAACATTTAAGCAACTTGCGATAGCAGATAGTTATAAATATTTAGGAATACATGAATCATAAAAAAATAGAACACAGTGCAATGAGAGAACAAATTACTAGGGTTAAAAAACTACCGAATATATAAATACATAAAAGGTATAAATACCTACGCTATTCTGGTCCTACTTAACTCGTTTGGTATAATTAAGTACAAAAATAAGACTTGAGGAACATAGATGTTAAAACGTGAAAATTACTTGCAATCAAAAGAGCACATCGACAGAAAGCAGAAGTGAAACTGTTATATTAATCACCAGTAGCATAAGGGGGTAGAGGATTATTAAATATAGAATACACTTATAAAATACAAATTCTTAAATATAGTAAAGCCACCAAAGAGTGCGCGCTACCAAAGAGTACGCAGTGCATTTAGTTGTTTTATTTTTTCTTAATATGGTAACACTTCTGTCATCTGTCAAAGGCATATGTTATGTCAAAGTGCTGGACAAGAACTCGCTACACAAAAGTATTTATTTTTAATTTTATAGCAAAAAATTAAAATTTCGTTAGTTTGATCTTAATTTTTAACAATTTTAATCATATTTTACAAGGTTTGCAATTAATTTTCGTCTAGCGACTGTTATTATACTTAAAATTTATATTGCTTTTCATGAGAGGTTATGCCGCCATGACACGTGCTTTCGAAAATTTTATGGTTTATATCAATAATAAAGTATTTGCTAAGAGTACGCACCCAAAGAGTGCGCACGCGTACTCTTAGCTGGTATGAAGCTAAAATATATAGCAAACGTGTTTTTTGAGATTTTAACCAGCACACCGTATAAAAATCAGTTGGGAGAAGAAAAACAGAGAATAGAAAGAACTAAAAGTAAGAAAGCAACAGATAAGATAAATAAAATAAATAAGGCTTCTAGAAAAAATCCACAATTATTGAATACGACTGCTCCAGATCAAATAATAAGATGTCCCCTTTGTATGGAAATCTACGTGGAACAGCAGCCAGAAGACTGGATCCAGTGTAACAGGTGTGAAGCTTGGTGGCACGAAGATTGCACTGACTACTTAGGTTTTGGCACCTTCACTTGTGATAATTGCCTAGGATAACTGACTTTTTTTCTTGCGCACTCTTAGCTTGTATAAATGATTGTGGCTGCGTACTCTTTGCAACAAAGCATCCTAACAGTGCGCATGAGACAAGTTTTTAGTCTAAGACATTTTTTTTTAATTTGAGATTGTTACTTAAGATTTATGTTTAAATTTATGTTCCTAAATGACCAAAGTCTAACTTAGATGTAAATTACAAAGTGAATGAATAAAGTTGATTTAAAAATAATAAAAAGTTTATAAAATGCGTACTCTTTGGTGGCTCTACCCTATAAGCAGTACCTGAAAATGGAAAGCGATCATCAAATCAAAGCAATAGTAGGTACAACATGACATACATAGGAATAAATATTCAGGTATAAAAGAGGCATAAGAAATAGAGAACTACAATTAACACAAGCAAATACACATACAGATAAAGAAATAAAAAATGCACTATATAAATAACAAAATACAATATGGTGGAATAAACAATTACATGGGCAGTTTTCTAAAAAAGTAATAGATCAGGCCAATATAGTATCAAAACTTTCATTCAAATGGATGAGAAAACAACAAATATCTCTTAGCATAGAATCATCAATATTTGCTATACAGGACCAAGCTGTTATGACGCGTCAACACCAACGCGATATACTAAAAATAGCAGAGGACGGAAAATGTCGCTTATGTGCTTGCAAAGATGAAACCGTGCAGCACATTATAGCAGGGTGCGAGAAACTGGTGGGGTCCTACTATATTAAACGACACAATAATCTCGTACAGTACATCTACTGCTGCATAGCCCGGAAACATAAAATAGAGGTAACTAACCTTTGGTGGAAGGAAACTCTAATACAACCACAAGTAAAAGAGAACGAAACAGTTAAAATAGACGAACAACGAATGTGAAATAATATTGTGTAGTACTAGACGTTCAAAAATATTTTATTATTTATTTTTTATTTTATTTTTATTTATTCGGAAAACAAACAGTGATTTATAACTAAAAATAAACAAAATATACATTTCTATGCACCAATTCCAAGTTTTCGCATATTAATAACAATCATAAAAATTAAGTATCGGTTTATAGGTAAACGTTTATAAGTTTTCTTTATATATTATATCATTCTATAGTAACATTTAGGATTCCTTAAATATAAAACAAAAACAAATTTTAGAAAACATATAAAATCCGCATATAAAATACATAAGAACAAAACAGCCAAGGAAAATATAAACAATAATTGTTTTTCAATTAGTTTTGTTTACATATTAAAGTGTAATCTAATACAATAAGGACAATTAGCTTATTAAATAATAAGGACATCATTTAGGACTGCTTAAACAACAATAAAAAATCATAATAGTTAAATAAATTGTTTTTTTTTTTTTTTTTTTCACCTCTATGTAAACAGTATGAAAAAATAATACACATAATAAACAAACTAAACATAGCCACGGATATATCAACGCATTACGCATAACGCAAGTATACCTAATAAAATTAGTTATAATTAAATTAAGCGATTGAATCAAACCAACTCTTGGACATAGCTTTTCTAACTTGAGCTGTGGAAGAATTGAAAAGGTCGAAGTCTGTCAAGTTTAGTTTGTTAATTTGCTTTGGGGATCTTATAAAAAATGAATTTTGTCTGTAATTTGTAGAACTGTAAGTTAAGTGTAAGGGAACATAAATTCTGCAGGACCTGGTTTGCACGTTAAGTTTTATATTAGATAGAAGATGCGGGGAATCTATAACATTTTGCGCTATTTTCATGAGCGTTATTACATCCGTGACTTTGCGTCTTTCATGCAAGGGCATCATGTGGTGTCGCTTACACCTTTCAACGTATTCAGAATCAAATACTTTGCACTTAAATTGTAGATGCCTCAGAAATTTGCGTTGTATGGATTCAAGCCTATCTTTGTAAATATCATATGCTGGATTCCATATTTGAGAACAATACTCGAGGGTACTACGCACGTATGAGCAATACAGAATTTTAATGGCTTTTATACTGCTGAATTGTGAACTAGATCTAATAATGAATCCCAAAGCCTTGTTGGCTCGATTTGATATATTAGCGATGTGTTTTTCATATGTTAGCTTCGAGTCATGTATGATACCTAGATCGCGTATTTCATTTACTCTTCTAAGATGTGTTCCTTTGACGTTATATGTAAACTCCAATGGTTTACTTTTACGAGTAAAAGTAACAATATAACATTTTCCAACATTTAAGTCTAACATATTTTCGAAACAGTAATTTTCAAATGTGATTAAGTCACGCTGCAGCAAAATACAGTCATGAACGTTACGGATTTTAGCATAGATTTTCATATCGTCTGCATATAGTACAAATTTAGAGTATTGAAAACACTGTTTAACGTCGTTGATGAAAATATTGAATAGTAAGGGCCCTAATAGAGACCCTTGTGGTACTCCGGAGGGCACTATGTTAAATTTAGACGAAAAACCATTAAGAGCTACAGCCTGAGATCTGTTTTCTATATACGATTTAAACCATCGGAAAAGGTTTCCATGGATTCCGGCATTATATAGCTTTCCTAAGAGCAGAGTGTGGTCTATCCTGTCAAAACATTTAAAATAGTCCGTAAATATGGTATCGACCTGACCACCTGAATCCATGCTTGATGTAGTATAGTCTATAAAAGTTAATAGATTGGTCATTGTAGAGCGATTTTTAAGGAAACCATGCTGTTCAGGAATGAAGAAGACTGATAGAGTGCTATATACTTGAGAATAGACTACTCGTTCAAGAATTTTAGCAAAACAGCATAGTTTGGAGATTGGTCTATAATTTTGTACGTCATTCTTTTTTCCTCCCTTGTGAATCGGAGTAATATAAGCGGATTTCCAAATATCCGGGAAAATACCTTCATCTATTGATCGTTGATACAGTATTGATAACGGTTTGGTCAAGCTATTAGCACACCTAATAATAAACATCGGTGATATATTATCCGGTCCAGCTCCTTTAGAAGGATCTAGTGATTTAAGTAGTTTATTTATTTCATCCTCTGTTATTTCTATATTGGCAATAGTGTTAAAATTACAAGATTGGGAGCTATGAATATCAGTTTTAGACCGCGTGGAGGCATTAGACGATAGAAAATTCGATTGAAAATACGCAGCAAAAAGACGACAATCATCCTGTCCCGTGTTCACAACTTCTCCTTGATACTCCAGGTTGGAAGGGAGAGTATTGGAACCGTTTTTGTTTTGCTTAACAAATGACCAAAACATTTTAGGATTATTAATTATTGAATTTTCACATTTTTTTACGTAAGCTGTGTAACATTCTGATTCCAAGACTTTAGCTCTGCGGCGTAAAAGAGAAAAGGTAAGATAATCCCTGGTGTTACCGTAGTTTTGATATTTTCGGAAAAATTTGAACTTTTCTTTTAGGACCTTCTTTAAGGACGCGTTGTACCATGGTGGATACTTAGAGGAGGTTACAAGTTTACGAGGTATATATTTAATGATAATATCGTTCAGTATTTCATAGAAATCCCGCACAGCTTGTTCCAGTGGAATCTTCCGTAAACACTCGTCCCACTTTATCTGATTGAGGAAAGATGCGATTTCATCATAATCCCCTGATTCATAGTAATACTTATACCTTTTATTGAACTGTAATTTTTTGTCGATCTCTATATTTAGCATAATGTAAAGAGCCTTATGATGAAAATCTTCAGGTACTAGAGGGTCGTCGGATGCTGCTACATGTAGGTCAGTATTACAAAAAACTAAATCTAATATTTTATTATTGATGTTGTGGCAGAAATTAAATTGATTTAGGTTACATTCTGATAAAGCATCAAATAGACATGCTTGTGTTTCTCCTGTAACTCCTGAGTAACTAAGGTACGTGTTAGCAGCAGATGTCCATTGAATGTTGCTTAAATTAAAATCTCCCATAATAGTGAAAAGGTCACTAGGACATGAATTAACTATAGATGAAAGTTTAGACACAAAATTATTTAGTTGATTATTATAGGAGTTACCAAGTTTTTCCTTGCAGAGGTAAATAGTACAAAAGTGCATTTTAGTAGAGTTAGGTTTAAAGCGGTTTTTTAAAGTGACTGTTACCCAGATGTCCTCAGCCGAGGATGACCATTCCGGACGATGAATCGACGACAGCTCCTGACGTACAGCCAATAGCACACCACCTCCAAACTTCTCATGTGTACTTTGATAATCTCGGTCCCTTCTCCAAACCATGTACCCATCATCGAAAAGTTCGCTGCTGTTAATACCATTAAGAAGCCACGTTTCTGTTAATAGGTACATACATTATTAGTAATACAAACGGTATTTTGTAATAAAAGTTTAATACGGCAATCCAAGACTCATGGCAGCCAACCTAACAGCTGGAGGTAAACTAACTGTGAACGCACAATATGTCATGATCATGAACCAAGATATAAATTTACTTATTTTATTTACAGTTATAAACAATTATAACAGGTAACTAATAGTTAACTTCAAAACATTTAAGTTGGCAATTTAATTTAAGTACATTTTAATTTTTATACATACATACATAACGTCACACCGGTATCCCTTATGGGGTATGCCGTATGCAGAACACCAGAGGTTATAAGACCATGTGATGTCACATCTGACAAATTTGGAGGTATTATAAAGATGGAGACTGGAGACAGACTATTGTAGTGACAGGGGGTCAGCCTATCGCCCACGAAAACGCCTAAACCTCTTTAATTTTTATCCCGCCACTTTATTTATTTTTTATTACAAAAAGTTTGCGCAAAATGGAATATGAGAACTGTCACGAAAATCATTTGAAAATAATTCAACTACGTATATTATTTTTTTTATACACCACCTTTGTTTAAAATTCGCATTATGTATGAGATAAACTCCACCTAAAACAAGATATTAATCCCTTAAGATTAAAAAAGGTATCTTACAGGGAATAAACAAATACCCTAATACTAAGGGTACTTTAATCCTAAGGGTTACGAGGGGTGATCCAAAAGTAATGATAATCAGTTATTTCTAGTGCACACAAAAATACAAAAAAAATATCAGTCACTTGCTCAGTTACGCACTAGTTCAGGAAAAAAAATCATTTAAACAGGCCACGATTCCCGGGAGCTACATTCATTTGAATACGGACTGTCAAGGAGTGAACATCAAAATGGAAAAACATGAAATTAGAGCTGTCATTGAATACCTCTGCTTGAAAAAAATTTCTACAAAAGACATAAACAGCGACTTGGTGGAAACATTAAGGGACTCTTCTCCTCCATATTCCACAGTTGCACGCTGGGCTAAGGAGTTTAAACTGGGAAGAACATCGACGGAAGACGAACACCGCGAAGGACGCCCATCGACGTGCCTCACTGAAGAAAATGTGAAAAAAGTTGAAGAAGTTTTATTGGAAGATCGAAGACTGACTATCAGGCATGTAGCTGAGGTCACAACAGGGATCTCATATGGCAGCATTCAAAGAATCCTTGCGAACGAATTGCATATGAAAAAGGTCTCCGCGCGTTGGGTACCAAAAATGTTAAACGACGAGCAAAAGAAGAAATGAGTCGACATGTCAAGAGCAAATCTCGAAAAGTTTCAGGCAGACAAGGATAATTTTTTGTCACGTTTTGTGACCATGGACGAGACCTGGATCCACCATTTTGATCCTGAAACAAAACAACAATCGATGACATGGAAACGATCCGATGAACTGACGCCGAAGAAATTCAAAGTGTCAAGCTCAGCAGGGAAGGTTATGGCGTCTGTTTTTTGGGACGCTGAAGGAATAATCATGGTGGACTACTTGGAAAAGGGGGCCACTATTATAGGCTCCTACTATGCAGAACAAATAAGAAGATTGCGGGAGGCTATTAAGGAGAAAAGGCGAGGCAAACTGCGGGCTGGAGTGCTGTTCCATCAAGACAACGCACCGGTTCACAAAGCTGAAATTGCCATGGCTGCCATTCAGGAAGCGGGCTTTGAGCTGGTGGAACACCCTCCCTATTCACCAGATCTAGCCCCCAGTGACTTCTATCTCTTTCCACGACTCAAGGAACACCTCCGAGGCAAGAAATTTGACGATGATAGCGACGTGATGGCCGCGGTTGAAGACTTTTTTGAGAGTCAAGATAAAGATTTTTTTTCTAAGGGAATTTTAGGTTTAGAAAAGAGATGGACTAAATGTATAGACTTGCTAGGAGATTATTTTGAGAAATAATTTTTTTTTAAATTTTATTCATTGTGTTTATTATTGATTATCATTACTTTTGGATCACCCCTCGTATAATGTCATTTGATTTTGGAATGTCAATTGGAGCGAAATTTAACAATACCTACATGGACATGGCTGTATGACTAGTTGCTTTGCCTAATTAAAAATATATGGACTTTAAATTTGGCTGTATAAGTTGGTGTACCTTTGCATTTGGAACGACTACCAAGAAAAAATTAAAAACCCTCGTAAAAAACCTGTATGCGACCGTTTCTTTTGCCTTTTGAAAAAGACAAATAAGAAGTAAAATTGCGCGGTTTTTGAAAAGAAATTTTTTTCAGAGATTTTATTTCAATAGTTTTCAAATAAATAAAATAGGTATGTCGAGCTCTAGTGACGATTTAACACCAGAAGATATTAGAAATGAAGCAAATAGTATCGTCGATAATATTTTGCCGTGTAAATCAAAGCATTTGTACATGAAATTTTACGAAGATTTCTTTGCTTGGAAAGCTAAAAAAGCCGTGAAAATAATTTCGGAGTCATTGCTTTTAGTATATTTTCAACAGTTGTCTGCTACAAAGAAACCTAGCAGCCTATGGACTGTTTATTCAATGTTGAAGACAACACTAAACAATGAATATACCAAATAGAAATATCACTTTATCTTTACATAACTGGTCAATTGTATCTAATATTATCTTTAATTTCTAAATTATTAAATACCTAAGTACTTGATTTAGTTCCTGCGTTTCATTACCTAGTTATCTTACAAGGTGGTGTATAAAGTAGAGTAAGCTCCTCGGGGATAACAGTGTCTTAGTCTTGGGCAGTCTTGAATCCCTCGCTTCATTCAGGATTCAATTTGATGCCCGTGACATAATACACTGCTTTAATTTCTAAATTATTAAATATGCTCGTTTCGCTGAAATTAAAATTTTATATTTCGCTTCTCAGCAGGGTGTGGCGTTGTACGCTGACACGGGCACTACTGCCTATGAGCTAAGTACCTACAATATTTTTGAACCCTAAAATTTTAATTTATAGTTACTCGTTAAGTACCCAAAGTAACTTAAATTTAAAAACTTACCTTTTTCTATCTTTAGTACGAAAGATTTTTTCAAACTTCTACAATGTTTGTAACTGGGCTGTATGGTAGTTTACAGTTGGTTTTTGACGGACTGTACCTAAGTCACATTTGACCTGGCCATCACAAGACCTATGCAAGACCTTGACATTTGATCTATTTGCCGCATCCGTCAAAACAACAGTTTTCAACATAATGATATTTTTTTAAACATTTACTTTTGCATTTTTATACATTTCCTTAAAAGTTTTGTGAATAGGACTAAATATAACAATAATTCTGTGAATAAATTATTTAAACGAAAAATCAGAGCAAAAATGGCCTTTTTTGGAATATATATGTTTGGGCCTGAATATTTTATAAAAGATTCCATCCGTAAAGATTACAAAGAACCAAAAGATGATAGCGAAGTAGAAGCTTGTTTACAAAAAGTAGAAGCACTATCTAGTTGCCCCGCTACTGTAAGTATTATTCAATTATTAAATCGGGGCCGCGACATTCGGCATTGTATTCATAAGTTGGCCATAGATCCGAGAACCGCATATGCCTCACCTAATGCTGTAGAAATTTTAGATAGGTACTCGATATCCGACCTCTACGAATTACTGCGAAAATGATGAAAGTTGTGGCAGAAAAAATCTGAGGCCCATTAGAGCAGAATTTTCGTATTATTGGTGGAAAACGAGAGGCTGATGTAGTGGTAACATACATTGCCTCCTATGCCAGAGATTAGGTCCGAATCCCGGTGGCGGCGGCTATTTATAAACACAGATATTAGTCGTCAAGTCATGGATGTTTATATGTTTATTTAAGTTTATTCTCTTATAAAAATATTGGTATATTATATTCAATATGTATGTTTATTTATTTCATAAATTTTTTATCCGTTATCTAGTATCTATAACACGAGTTCTTTAAGAAACTTAATTTGGGCTCGATAATGTTGTGTATATGTCAGAAATATTCATATTTATTGGGTAACTAGAGGATAGATAGGGCCACCTCGCAGATGATAGGTGCGTTATCCTTTTTACGAAGAACAATACTAGGTGGTGGTGTATGTATATTGTTAAAAATAATATAACACAAAGAAAATAAGGAAATCTCAAACATGACAATAGAATAAGTAGGTACTATGGTTTTGTACAATTGAGTCAATAAAAGAGAATATTTTACTAATTGTTTTGTACTGGAACGGAAAAAAAGAGGATATATTTTATAACCAATTTTATAACAAATTCCTAGTTTTACTTAATTTTATAAAAAAAAACTAAAGTAGGAAACGATTTTAATATAAACATTTTAAAAAACAATTCTAAAACAAATACTTTCTTAGAATAAATATTTGAATTTACTATGAATAATACATAAAGAGCGTGTCCCGTCTAGATTTAATTTTAACGAGCTTGTGAGCAAAGGTTAATTTTTATTCATGTGAAATTTAGCACACGGGTGTATTTTAGATCAAAACATCATATTATTATCTTAAACCTCAGCACGTTTACCTACTTTACTAGGGACTGCGTACGATACGCATGCGAGTGAGTGTGTACTTAAGGTTAGGATCTCTAAAGACCATTGAGTTAAAATATAATTATTGCAATCGATTCTGTTACCGATTCTGAACAAACTGTGTTTCATATGAACAAAAAATAACGTTTATATCGAACGAAACCAACGTCGAGAACTTTGGTTTGTCTGATCATTGTGCTACCACCATAAAACTACAAATAGAGTCAACACATCAATCACATACCTACCCACTTTACTTATAATAGCCCAGTCATTTAAGGTTTTATTACGGCGTTAAAATGAAGATTTTAACGTACATTGATATCATGCCGACTAAAAAAGTTACAGAGATATTTTAACCTCTGTAAACTTTTTTAGTCGCGAAATTCAGTCAAATCAAATCTCGCGATCTGTTGCCCAAAAACCAATAAAGGTCATTACAAAAATTATTCATCGTGCAATTTCCGAAAAAAAATTCTTTTGCATTTTTCTGTAAAATTTACGGTTTTCGAAATAGAGCGCAGAGAAGATAAGACAGCATTGATTGGAATGGCTGATGCTGACTGAGCAGAATGTACAATGGATCGACCTTCGTATACTGGTTACACTTTTAAATATGGCGGAGGCCTTATTAGTTATGAGACCAAGAAACAACGAGTAGTAGCATTATCAACAGCCGAAGCTGGCTATGATATATGGCTATGACAGAAGCTGCAAAAGAGGCTCTACATTTGAAGCATTTGCTAAATGAGATTGGAGTACCTTCAGGGCCTGTCACTTTATATAATAAAAAAAATAAAAAAATTACCAAAGGACTTCCGCAACCAAAATTGGTGAAGTTACGTGAGCAGCTAGGACTCTACAGCACTCAGCAGAAATTACCTCGTGAGGGGGAGTATTAGAAAACCTCTTTGCTACGACAAAGATTAATAAGAACACTTGGTAAAGAGGAAAATATTAGTCCAGTCAGTATAGTAAGTTCACCTCGGAATTCGAGATACCCAGCTGTAAGTTTGTAAATACTTGTATATTGACTCCCTAAAAGTTGTCTCAAAACCTACATATGGTAGGGTGTACGCAACTATTAAATTTCAAGGTCAAAGGTCACAAAAATCGGATTTTTGCGCTTTTTTTGTAAATATCTCATTTCCTATGGGTTTTTTGCTATTTGTATTTACCATAAATATTGTAGAATACAAAATTCTCTATAAATTTTGTTCAAAAATTTTTGATTAATAATGAGTTATTAAATTATCACCCTTTTAAAATTTCTTAAATATTCATTCAATAGACACGCGTGTCACTGAAGCCCTACAAAAAACAACAAAAACATTTTAAACATTGAGGAACGTCGCATACAATGTACAACGTAATTAAGCGTTTGGAACTGTACCTGTAAAAAAAGGCATAGAAAATGCCACGTTGTCATACTTCGCATTGAAAGTGTTTTACATAAGATGTTTTTTTTTTTCTTAATTGAATTATTTTGTATGAAAATAATAGCAAAAAAAAAAAAATAGAAAAATCATTCACATGTTAATTGATTCTATTACGTGGTCCCATTAATACCCTAGAGTTAAGGGAAATCGTAAAACAGGAACATTTTGTATAGTACATAAGTATTTATGTAAACGTTTATGTTTGATTACGTAATTATTCGTATGTAGTTTATTTTTCCGAGCCGTTAACCTCGCCCACATTCATTTCCACCAATGCCTTGGGGTCGATTTTTCACATCTTCATTTAAATGTCGTAATAAAGGTTCCCCTTCGAAGTGATTATCGTCGAGATATTTAAAAAGAATTCCGACAAAATTGAGAAAGCAACTGACGTGCACACTTCAAAGCTGACACGAAAGCACTAACATAAATTTAACCAGCGGAAAGCCGGCGATGCATAATCTGCCTGTGCATAATCAAATCCTAATATTATCCTAAAAACACCTGACCTCGAAAGACGGGAGGCGCGGCTAACGCTCGGCGCAAATTGGGCCACCGACCACAGCCACCGGTGGCTGTCCACTTTTCTAGAGTGTCAGAAGCGAGCGACAGCCACCGGTGTCAGGAAGCCGCCACATTTTATAACCCGCTCGTTGCTGCGCAGTCTGAAGATGTATTCTCGGTACCAAACATATCTTCTATTATAGTCGTGCTCCATAATGGTACGCGTGCGATACGTAGAACGTCGGACGGTTAACTGCGCGGGGGGTGGAGCAGTGCGACAGTGGCGAGCGTCGATGTTTTGTGTGGCTCGTAGTGACCACTTGTGGCGAGTCGCAGACACCACCGTAGCGAGTGGCTGCCACCGGCAACAAGTGTGCGGCGTGTTTATATAAAATACATGAAAAAGTGTGTTAAGTGGCGGTGGCTGGCCACCGGTGGCTGTGGTCGGTGGCCCAATTTGCGCCGAGCCTAAAGATCAAAGACAGCCGCGTAAACAAATGCCGAAAGGCAAGAGACTGACAAAGAGCAGATGCTATCTCGCAGACTAAAAAGTACTTAGTAATTTACTAAAAAAATATTAAAGCTTTACCTATTGCACTCGCTAGTACAAATAGGTAAGAGGTAGTGTGGGGTGCACGTTCGTGAAATAGGGTAGGTTTGCCTGTTCGCTACCATATCCTGTTCTCGACATCTGCAAAAAACTATGCGAAATTGAATTTATATAGCAACACTTGCGAAAATTTAATATTTATCATCTGCTTTACTTAATTAGGAACCTGCTTGTAGACTTATTAAAACGGAGTGTGTGCCGTTACGTGATGGCTTTAATTTAAAAAAGTAAATTCAGAAAATGGCTTGCTACGGAGGAGAGTTAATAACTTTCTTGGGAGGTTTACTTTATGTTTAGGTATATCAATAATAGGAAATATTTACTTAGGGATTCAAAGTTACTGTGTCCTAATGAGTTGGAAGCAGTTAGGTAATGGTAAAAACTACGATAAAATTGTTTTCGTTTATTATTTCCGTAGTTTTAAATAAAGTGCCAAACTATGATGATGTCTATGTTATTTTTAATAATATCAACATTATTTTTTTCAACAAAACCGGCGCCGGAAAGTGGACAAGCGGTCGGTTGGCAACTTCACTCATTGTTCGATAACTGGCGAACCTATCCTAGTTTATTTAATAAAAAATAAATTAAATATCTTAAAAAATGTCTTGGCTTAGGTAGGTAGGCAGGTATTAAAAATACGCCTTGATGAACGCATACACTTACTGGTGAAAATGTAGTTTTTAAATATTCTGCACTTAAATCCTATGGGAAGAACTTCCCTGAACACTTAAGGGCCCCATTCGCGAAATCTATGCGTTTTCAAACTCATTACAACCGGCCAATATTGTTTGTCTGGATCGGATAAAAATATATGTTGAAGTTTGTTTAATATATTTTATAAATCTGTGGATCAAAACACGATACTGAAAACTTTACTCGATCATAAAAAATTACGAAAACGATGAAAATTTTAAGTGATTTTCCGATATTCTAAGAGAATATCAAACTTATACTTACAAGAACTTGTCATAATATAGGTAATGTAGCATAAAATTAATTTATGTGGATAATTTCTTTCTTATACCGTTCTATTTTTTCTAATATAATATAATAAAGACGACGGTGCGATACAATTCAGTACCACGCGAGGCGTCATGGAGGTAGGACCTGTGTCGCTTTTGCTCCCAATTTTCCCGCGTAATTGATCGTCTTTTTGACCATAGCGTACACATAACAGTACGACAATTTAATTTTTGTTAAGTCACATTTTATATTTTGATTGATAAATTAAAGGAGTATTATAAACAATTATCACTTCTGAATATAGAGCTAAAAACTTGTTTCTGATATTTTTTTTTAAGTTTATTAAACATCAAGTGCAAAAAAGCATATAATTTTTTTTGCGATAAATCTTTTCTTACGCCTTTTGTTTTCGTTACCACCCGAAGAAAACAAAAGGAGGATTATTATTCTATACGTACGTATACAGGGTTAATATTAACGCATCACCTCTTGTGGGCTGACTCTCCACATCAATTCCAACGTAGATACTGATAGGTGCACATCGATAAATATACAGGGTGTAATTTTTAATGCCATCTGGAGGGAAAGTACTCTAAATAATAGAGATAGCAAAATTTACTCCAAAGAAACTGTCCTTTATTATTGAACAGAAATAAAACCGCATTCAAAGATTTTCAAGTATTCACTCGTTTCACCTGGGATTCAAACCGACTAAAATCTGTAAAAATGACACCCTGTAATTTTATTGTGTGATTCGTTAGAGCCAATCACAAGAATAAAATCTCTCTCACATACTAGGTTAATTCATTGAAAGGAAAACCATGAAATCTTCATTTTTAGATTTAAGTCGGTGCGATTCCTGGGTGAAGAAGCGAGTTTTTGAAAACTCTTTGAATACAGTTTTAATTTTTCCTAAAATAAAGGAATGTTTTATGGAGTAGAATTTGCTATCTCTATTATTAAGAGAACTTTACCCCCAAGTGACATTAAAAAAAATTGCCATGTATATGTTATTTTAAAATAACAATATGTTCTGCTTGATTTCCCATAACTCTAGGGACTTGATGGGGCCATGTAATAGAATCAAATAACATGTGAATAATTTTTCAATTTTCTTTTGGTTTTTATTTTTCATGCAAAATAATTCAATTAAGTCAAAAATAACTTTATGCGAAGTATGACAACGTGGCTTTTTCTACTCCTTTTTTATCACTATGCACAGGTAGGTACAGTTTGCGACGTTTTGCGGTGTACATTGTATGCAACTTTCCTCAACGTTTAAAATGTTTTTGTTGTTTATTGTATGACTTCAGTGACACGCGTCTATTGAGTGGATGAGATGTTACACGGGTGATATTTTATGAACTCATTATATTAAGACCGAGGATATCTTGGAAAGTATGCACTTTTGAACCACATATTCTTTGGCAAAAAGTATTATTTTTTAAGTAAGGAACAAAACCTCAAAGTTATGGGATATATATTATATAAGTATTAAAGAACACCTATGCAAAGTTGTATATTATAGAGGTGTTCTTTTTGATGTGTGCTGATAGATGCTGATGGGTGCTGATAGTTACTGATAGGGGACGATTGTAACTGACGGATGCTGACAGGTGCTGATGGGTAATGATGGTTGCTGTTGAGTACTGATAGGTTGGGTGCTCAGATGTGCTGATATGTGCTGATGGGTAATGAAGGATGCTGAGAGATGCTATTGGATTCCGATGGGTACTGATAGGTGCTGATGGCTTCTCATAGGTGTTTATCGGTGCAGATGGGTAACTACTGATAGGTACTAATGGTAATTTATAGGTACTGATGAGAGCTGATAAGACATTAGCACTGATGGTGAGATTAAGATGGGTATTAGTTATTAATATCGAAAAGAATATCAGTTAATTTGTTAGTTAATTTGTTTGAATGGGTTACGTTCAAATAATATTGCTTTGCCTGTACTTAAACGTCAAATAAAATAATGGATTGAAAATGTCTGTTCGTTAAAATACCTTCTTGTATTTATTTTCGTCACGAGTAAAATAGATTTCAAAAGTTCCAGATATCAAATTAGTTTGGT
This sequence comes from Stenoptilia bipunctidactyla, assembly GCA_944452665.1. NCBI lineage: Eukaryota > Metazoa > Arthropoda > Insecta > Lepidoptera > Pterophoridae > Stenoptilia > Stenoptilia bipunctidactyla. Next base: position 11,334,394 of record OX101723.1, on the reverse strand, counting down.
ATCTTTATAATTTCAACAAATATGTTTTTAAGTAATGCTGCCACCTACAATTATTTTGATGTACCTAGTTATTAATATATAAAAAGTACTTACTTCGTTCTTGAAAGGGAATGTAGATGGCATCTACCACCAATTTTCCTGTGTGTTGAAATTATGATTCCAGATAGTTATAATTTCACAGTGTTAAAAGTTAGTTTAAATTGGTCGCCTTTTATGTATTTTGTGGTTAAACTTTCATATGCTATGTTTTTCAAAAATATAGTGTTTTGGACCTTTATACATCAACTTTAGTAACATTAAATTATATCTGATCGGTTCTTTCACGAATAATCTAGTTCAAAGTTCAAACAGACAAACCCTTCGGCTTTATAGATTAGACGGCTAATACATTATGACAATACATAGACATTTAAGAATATAATCATACATTACTATTTTTTAGATATAATTAACTACTACAAATTTACTACTTCGTGTAAACAGGTGCACATTCCGAAGGGGTGGATTGAATTTCATTTCATAAAAAAATTAATTATTTGTAACATTCACACTACATTATTTAGCTCAAATTAACTCGCGTTGTAGTGACTAAATAACGGATCCATACTAAATAATAAATGCGAAAGTCTATCTTTCTGTTCCTTTATTTCAGCCAAACCATCCGACCGATTTGTAGAAAATTAGTAATGAAAATAGCTCCCAAACCCTACTTTTTTTCAAACACCAGCTCTATTGGATTGGAATGAGAGATAAAAGCTTACGTAAAAGATCTCAACTACCTACTTTTCTGATTTTAATGAATTTTGGAACAAATTATTTATGAAAGTTATAAATTAACGTCACGGTATACTTTCAAGTCAAAATAGCACGATTTTCACAACAGAATTCAGTAAGGATATAAAGGCTTTCCGCCATATTTTATAAATCTGCCGGCTACCAAGTGTACAGTTAGCTACACCACTGAAAATAAAGTTATGGTAATAATGAAATAATGTAATAACCAGCCTATAACATGCTTTTGTACAAAAATAAGTCGTTTCGCATGAAAAAGAACACCTGCCTACCACCAAGTAATACCTACCTTATAGAACATTTTCGAATAGGAGCTTTCTTAATACGTAATACTAGGTAATTAATAGGCTTTTTTGTAGGCTTTTTTTATACTTAAGATCAAGATTCAAAGGATAGATCGCGCAAGGTGATACCCAATATATTTAACAAAAAATACACATTATACATACACAGCTTACCTTAATAATATGACGTATATATCTATGAATGTATAGGCCGACAAGGGTCTGGCGTGTGGCAAAAACAATAACTAACCGCGATCTTATAAAGTGTCACTTCATGACTTTTGCCGCCTCATATTTATTGTTGTACTTTACATTTAAAAAAGTGTTAAAAAAGCACGAAAATATGTAAAATGTGGGCTTACTTATGGTGGTGGTAAAGGTGAAGAAGTTGTTTTAGGAAAGAAAAACAATATAAAGTCCCTATAAATCCATAAAAAGAGTAAACAAGAAAGTTGCCTCTGCAATGTTTACATATTGCCATAATTTGAAAGTTGTATTTTTAAAACGTAATTTTTTTTCCTATGCTTAAATGAAACTACGATTCCAGGAGATGAGCCACTGTTTATGAAAAGTTAATTAAACTCAGCAGATATTTAAAGTGTATTATTTTATTCTGAAGAAAGAAATGGTAACGATGATTAAGAATAATAAAACATTTTTTTGAAACGGCACTTGATATAGTAGTCAATTATATTTAATTATTGTAATTTGGTAGACAATTCTTGTAAAATATTCGGACGGTTTCTAATATACAATTTACAATAGAATTAAAAAAACACTAGGAAACACTATTTCTGTTGTTTCTTACGGGTTCTTTGTTTTGCATCTTAGTTTAATTCAGCTAACTTTAAAGATATTGCATTTACCGCCATATCAGTGTGATCATAACATGTTCAAAATGATCAGAGTTTCCATGAAACGAAAAGTATCAGAATTCAAACTTAAAAAGCAACCCTGTAAAATACCAAAAATGTTTGAAAATGCATTAAATGCCATAGGAGCTAATAAAAGCGCAGTCATTGTTCACATGTAAAAAAAGTACATGAAGGATTTCGCAAGAAAGACAGATATTTAGAAAAGCCTTTCATCATTGAACTATTTTCAAAGATCGAAGAAAGTAGTGATGACGAAGTTGACGATATTAAAAATTGATATTTTTATCTCGCTGTCTATTTATATATTTGCCGAACCCAATTACAGTAAAAGATTTTGATACTTTTAGGTATTTAATATTTATTAAAAAAATATTAAAATAACTTTTTTCTTGAAAATAAATAACTTATATTTTCTAACATGTTCATGCATTTATGTTTTTCCCTGAGAATATGGTGATTTCACAGAATGGGAACCCTTATGTTAACAACGTCAAGCGCCAAAAATGTCTTGTCGGACATGACGAAACAAATAAATAAATTCAGTTAAATAGCTTGATTATTCATTTTTAAGATTTGTACAAACTTATTTACAGAATAATTCTGATAAAACGAATAATAAATTTTAGTTTATGTTTTCGGGCCCTCCTATTCTGGACAAAAAAAGCATGTAATTCTATAGAATGGTAGGAATGGTAGCCGTCATTGGCGGGGTCTCTTTAAAAAAATTTCATCTATAAAATGGCAATTCAATATTTATAAAAAATAAAATAGTAAGTATAGGTATCGCAATACTAAATCCAGATAAATAAAAAATATAGATTCAATTATATCATCCTTTACATAAGTTTTAGTCATCGTAGAAACGAATTTCGTATAACAAGCCACACCATAGGTATAGTACTACTATATTACTGCTATTAATTATACTGTGACATTTCTGTGCGCTGACGTGTTCTTTTACGCGACTGCCCGCCACGCAGTCCCATATAGCGTTAATGCCTACTACGGTCGAAAATACTCGCCTTAAGATGATAAATCAACAAAACAAGTGTAGGTATACGTGTGATATGAATTCTATTGTAAGGACCCAATAGGGTCCTACATTATCGTGTGTCTTCTGCGAGGCCTGCAATTAATTATAGCCTTTAGTTCTAACCTACGAAAGTTTATAAGTGTTGTATTCTAAACTGACGGTCAGCTGGGGATCGCATTAGAACTTCTAGCGCCACAAGCGACAACTTCAACCCTTAGATACGCTACAGCAACCATGATAAAATTTAATCTTTGCAAAATGTATTACTTACGTGGAAGCAATTATATTGAGATTCACTGCACTGCCACAAAGGGAAATAATACTCCATAGAATTTGTTTGTTTTCTTAGTTTCAGCGCCCAACAACAGACATCGACAGGGAGATTGATATATATTTAGGGAGAGTGAATGGATTTTCTTACGGTTCACTTCATAGATTCAATAAATTGAAAATTAAAAGGATCATTAAACCTGTAGGACCAAGTGATATTTACAGAAAGCCACCCACCAGACAGATGGAGGTAGGTACACCTACGTATTGATAGTATACAGCGCTTTTTAGTCACCGGTCAAATTTAAGTATACTTTGCATCTCTATCGAAGATGAGTATGTTTTACATGCAGCGAACTGCTGTTTCATTCATTTCATATTTTTAGAGATAAAAAGAGCCAAAAATAAATCTAAACCTAAAGTTATAGCCACAGCAGCCTTTTTAGCTGACGTTGTAGTTAGGGTTGGTCAATAAATAACAAAAAAGAAATCTAGTATTTTATTTTTCAACACACTTGCTCGTAAAGTGAGCCTTATTCTATTGAATTTAGAACTATAAACTGGGCTATAAGTCACGCGTGCATAATATATTATACCCTAGTGCATAATAAAATGAATCCTACAAAGTTGAATTGTACCTTTGTGAAAATTACATGCGAGTAAACAGAGCATATTTTATTGATCCGGGTTATACATTAAATATTTTCAGAAACAACAAAGAGGTTTTATACCACTTCAAATCCGTATACATTTTTGAAATGTTTGCGCCTTATATTAGTAAAACAAATATGTATATCAAACAAATTGTTCACAATTTACAATAATTTGTTATAAAATATTAAAATATTTGCATTTACCACTCCAAATTAAACATTTTCACGTAAAATAGGCTGTATATGCTATAAAGATATTGACACATTTGGCAGAAAAAAAAACCTACGCGCATGCGCGAGGCTCGGCGCCATTTTTCAATCACAATTCACAGCTTTGTTATGAAGTGTGTTTGTTATTTTATGACCACGTATGTCTGTCTTTTACTCACAAGTGTGTTGAAAAACGTCGTATAATATACTATTTCTCTTCAGTTTCAGCAATGATTGGTTTAAATGAAAAATTAGGCACCCAGCAGAGTATCAAACTGGGAGGTAAGTGAACGCACGAAAGACTACTCTGGCAATGTGGGACTCAATAAGCTTGACTGATCGTCTCTTTCTAAAGGTACTGGATCGTAGGAGACAGCCATTTGGTAAAGGACTAGCGGTTTTGATTTCCGCTGGAATTTCGGGATAAAAAGCCTATGAGCTATTCCAGTTGTACTCTATCACTATTCCAAATTTCGTTAAAATCGATTACGCCTTTTTGCCGTGATTGAAGAGCAAACATCCAAACATTCACATTAATAATATTAGTAAGATGTGCAGCGGGCGGCAGCGCCCTGACGAGGTGCCCGCTTAATTGATACACCTAGTAAGCTTTTCTATGTATATTTAAACTAAATAAGGATTTATATCCATTAATTTGAATATAATCACGGAGAATACATTGTATTTAGAGGTTTTGTTAGTTACAATTGGTCCATTCTTCTTTTGCAAGGAAAAATTAAAACATCCGTCAGAATCCAAAACCATTATCTTGAATTATTTCGCACTAATGTTTTTTCGCCTATGTTCCGCAGTGGACGTATCCTGGCTGAATGATGATGATGAATGTTTTTTCAAGTTCAAGATTGCCAAATTAGGCTAAGGCAGTTGATTGAATTTGGCGTGTAACAATAAAATATGATTATAATACCTATAACTTTTTTCTCATATTGTAAAATTGCGTCATATTTTTACGTTGGTTTTATGAATATGACTTATTTGATTTAATGTTGTTTATACCATAATACATTAGCTCCGTATATTATAACTCTTAAAGCTTACCTTGATAGAACTGAATCATAGCGGTATCATGAAATGTTTCTTTTTATAAGCTACCAAAACTACTCGAAAGAGTAGGTACTTACACTATCTTTGTCGAATCGGGTTAAATCAACTCTATATAGTAGTTGTAGAGATACATATTAAATTATGGAGTTAACCTCGAGACATTTCGTAAAGCTGCGGGCTGGACAAGAGCTTCTAATATATTCTTCAAGTATTTATAAAATTTATGAAATCCCCGGAAACATTATTTTTCAAGTACATAAAAAAGAATCAATTACTTGTACCTACAGACACTGAACTAGCTAATTCTTTCTTAAAATAAATACCGTGGATACGTTCCCTGACTTCGCCTGGTTTTTACAGATTTATGGGATTATCAAAAAATATATTGAATATTCGCGTGTATGCTTTCAATAAGCGCTTAAGTTTACACATTCCTAAACATTCATGCAATAATCGAAGTATGGTTAACTAAAAACAGCTTTATGATTTCTCCGGTAGGCAAAGTTTGGATATAATGCCATGACTTCGCCTGGCAGTTGTAATTTTCGGAACTTTAGGTTATTTAGGTAATTAGTTTATAAGACGTGATATACCTATGCTAATTATTATTTTAAATCATTTTGTGCTCTGTTGTGCGCATAAATATGGGTTCTTAAAAAAAATCTTCATTAAGGCGAAGTCTGGAACTGTTTATGAACCTTTTTATTCATTAGCAATTAATTCCAGGGATGGAACCAAACAACAAAAAAAACTTATTATATTGATAAGAAGTAAAGCTCAATGATTTGATTATTAATAAGTATATGAAAAGGAAAATAATATCGATTTCAAAAGAGTTTCTTTTTGTTTATTTTTACCCACGACGGAACGGAGACGGTCAAACACGGACAAACAAAGTTTGAAATAAAAAACAAAATAAAAAATTTGAAAAACCCACGACGCAACGGTTAAAAAGTAATTGAAAAAGAATAAAATAATTTAAAATCCCCCGACTGAAATGATTTATGTGACGAGAGATAATTAACGTGAAAAGCTTTTTTAAAAGTTCACTTGATCTCACACAGAGTCGGTCATATTATGAACAACATACTATTTATTTTCATAGCACTTCCCTACGCTTACCTATTCGGTTTTTGAAGATGTAGATGTCGCAATAACATAGGTATTCAACTCCCTATGAACTTTATAAGAAGAGCAAGAAAATCCGTCGAGGGCTGCTTGGTTCACAAAGCGCGTGTTGGCGAAGCGCACGCTTGAAAACGCTCAATATGTATCCGGTCTTATGTACAGAATTATTGTGAATAACTAAACAATGTGAATTATTTCATAGATAATACAAACAAACAGAGCGATATCTATTGTATTATCTTCTAGATGGAAAGTGTTTTGAAACTGTTAAAAAAAATGCTCACCCGTTCCAGTAACATTTTGTCTCAACTATCAAACACACTTTTAGTTAGCTGCAAATGGCCTCAATTGTTGCTGCCACAAATAAATTGCAAACAACCTATTAAACGTTTTACGAGATTATTTTTTTATTTTTCCCTATGGCACTTTTTTCAAAATCTAGGCCAAGTCGGGGGTAACGACGGTGCTTACTTTTCTCCAAAAACACTATGATGGAATATTAAGTTTAGTTTAATTAAGCTAATAAGAAAAACTATAAAATATTAATAAATATGTTTACTAGTTCATAAATACGTAAGTATGAATCTTGTACGTAGTTGTTTTTTTTTTTTTTTTTGATAGGTACTATAAACATCAGCCTGTAAAACATAATCATCTTCGGGAGAGATGCGAAGTTTAATTTAGAACCAAACGTACTTACCTTGTGTTGTGAAGTTTGATATCTCTAGTATCTTCACCGAAGATGATTACACTCCCTCCCTACCTTATACATTTCCTTATAAGTACCTTATACTCCCCCCTGATAATCAATACATATAATAAAACAGTAAAAAAAACGTGTCTGTACATTTAACATTTTTACAAAAAAAATTCTCTAGGGTAATTCTCTAGGTAAATGAAAAAAGAGTAAGAATCTGAAAAAAAAAAAATTGTCTGTTTGTTTGTTTGTAAGTTTGTCTGTTTGCACACGCTAATCTCTGGAACCGCTAGACGGATTTGAATGAACCTTTTTTTGATGTATAGCTGTGAAGCCGGGGCAACATATAGGGTATATTTTATTTCGGTTACTGGAACACCTGATGCAGAACCCTTAAGGGATCATCAAAACCGTAAGGAATATAGATATGATGCCTTAACAAAAGTTGTCCAGGATGATGAGCAGATTCTGCAGCCATAAAAAAAATCTAGGATCTAAAAAAAAATTAATAGACTTTTAAAAGTTATGCCTAAATCTTACTTTACTAGAATATGGTGGAGATGTTCGGCATACAGATCAGAAGTACTCATTGCTCAGTTGCGCGTAGACCGACCATGAGTCTAAGGTCGTGGGTTCGATCCTGCTCGCGTAATTTTTTTTTATTATATTTTTTTTTTATTTTGTTTACAATAAATATGTAATTGTGAACAAAATTGTCTTTGACACCACCTGATTTCAATCAAGATCCAAAGAGATATCGTAATAATTTTAAAATAACTCCGTAATAAAATAGGTATGTTCGATAAGACGCGGGCGGGCGAGCGAGTGATTCGCAGGTATGGCATGCTGGCCACTCACGCTGTTAATTGTTCGAGATACCTGCCAAACTCTGGGTGCCTATGACCATATTCACCCAACTTTTATTAGTTCACTTGGAAATAAGATTTCTCTGAATGAACCACCAAATTTTTGTAACGGTTGGGAGTCAGACTACCCACGAGTTTAATTTTATAACTTTCTATTCCAAAATATTAAAAATACTAAGTTTTTTTTTCAAATCGGTGAATAAGTCCGAATTTGACCTCATTCTCACCTGATGGTACACTGAAAAAATTTCGCATGTAAAAATAACTAAGTTTCGGTTGATTTTAACAAAGCGTGTTTGTCAATATACAACCTGCAAAGTTTGTTGCTAAAAATAAATAAGTCAAGTTTGCTATTCTTACTTGATCAGAAACAACCGAGTAAATCGGTTAAAATTGTTTGCTTAGAAATAACAAAGTAAGCTTGATTATTATTACAAACAAAATGTTTGCAAACGTAGCCAACTTTACTGTTTATATTGACAAACTTTCTTGGATAGTTATAGCCAACCTTCTTGGTATTTGTAACCGTTTTGCTAGGTAGCCACAACAGACTTTCTCTGCAATGTGAGTTGTTTAACTCTGTAGCCACAGCCAACCTACTTGGTATCTGCAATCGTTTTGCTAGGTAGCCACAACAGACTTTCTCTGCAATGTTAGTCATTTAACTCTGTAGCCACAGCCAACCTACTTGGTATCTGCAATTATTTTGCTAGGTACCCACAACAGACTTTCTCTGCAATGCGAGTCACTTAACTCTGTAGCCACAGCCAACCTATTTGGTATCTGCAATCGTTTTGCTAGGTAGCCACAACAGACTTTCTCTGCAATGCGAGTCATTTAACTCTGTAGCCATAGCAGACTTTCTCTGCAATGTGGGTAAAAAAAAACTAAAAAAATACTGTTATTGTTCACTTATTATTTATTGTCATATATCTGAAAATCACAAAAGAACAGTCTCAAAGTTTACAATACTAAACCCAAATTACAAAGTAGGCACAGTCAGCATTAGCACAGTACAGCAGCATAGGCACAGTAGGCACACAGGATTTTATCAGGCAACTTTCCTGCCAACCTGGTGATTAAACCTCGTGAAGATTCCACAATCTTGCTATGGAAGTACACCGATGCCTTTTCTTGTGGGAATACTCTAATAATTTCGTGTACCCAATTTGCATAAATGGTACTCCTTATTGCATTTGACGGATGATTGCTCAAAATGTAGGTTCCGATGAGCCTCACCAATTATAAATACCAATAATAATAATTCTTGCCGTATTATCCAACGGAATATGTGTATCTAAATTTAATAAACCTCTTCCTTCAAGGGTACTATTTAAAAGTAACGGTAAATCCTGAAAAACAGAAATAAATAAATTATAATTTCTACTCATTCTACCTATTTTATAATAATTTTTCTATTAAAAACGAGGCACTGTCTGCCGACATACAGGCATCTAACCTGGTTCGGCTGCAGATTATATAACTTGACACAACTTTTTGTAACATCTAACTTGTAAACTGTTGTATATGTTATATTATTTTGGTACAATAGATCCGTTGATCTTTTTGATCCGTTGATCTTTTGACTTACGGGACACCCTGTATATAAGAAAAATCTGTTTAATTTTTTTTTAACAAATATGGAACAGTAGATTTTTTTCAGGATTCAAAGTTGATTCAAAGTGGTATACCCTTCATTTATTTTTAATTGACTTTTTACATCTTGTATGAATGATGATAAATAGAGATATATGTATAGATAGTACCTAATTATAACTCTGAAGAAATATTACAATACATACGATAATGTTAATTTTGTTCTCTGATGGAATGGTTATTGTGATAGGTGTCTTGGGTGCGGGTGAGCTTGAAGCTTGAGGACGTGCATCAGGGTCAACCGTATATGTCAGCAAGTCAGACATAGATAAGTTAAAGCTTGAAACATCACACGCCTGTAAATTGAAGGATTAATTAAGACAACAGTATACAGATAATTAAAGCAGATTAAATTTTTGAATTGTTAGTGACTTACTTATCATCGGTAATAGGATGCATAGTCTTTTTATGTATTTCTAATTTTTTTGAGAATATGGCATGATGGCCAATTTTAGGAAATAGCTCCTTTAGGTCAGATTCCTGGAGTAGTGGAAGTGATAGAGATGTAATTGCATTTTCTGTAATTAAATAACTGATTTAAGAAAAATGATCATCAAATGTATCAAATAAACAAAATGTATAGTTCAAATGTATATTAATAAAAACTACTTTCCTCCTCTTTTTTGAAGTCTTTACTAATATTATAAAGAGGAAAGATTTGTATTTTTGTATGTTTGTAATGAATAAACTCAAAAACTTCTAGAATGATTCAAAGATTCTTTCACCATTAGATGGCTACATTAACCAGAAGTAACATATTTTGCTAAGAAACTCCCACGGGATCAAGAGCTACGCGGGCCAAACCGCGCAAAGTCGCTACTCAGCTGTAAATTAAAGACACAACGGCATATCAGTGGCAATAAACCAGTATAAGCTAGTCTCACATAGAAGGTATTAAAACCCTCTACGGCGGCGCTACCTTGGCTCAAGATCACGCGTTCACTGGTCACTGGTGTGCGATTGTACGGTCTCTGTCTAATAAAATATATAAGATAAAAATTAAATACATAAACGAACTTACCTTTGAACACTTCTATATATTCTTCCAGACTCAAGGCTTTCAGCAGATTTTGTACTTCTTCATCCATTTACATTAAATCACCTGACTATAAAAAAATACGACGCTGTCGGGGCCGCCGCCGGCAGCGTCTTTAGGAATAAACAGTAGGTTCAGGCACAAAGCAATAGCATATTGGTACCTAATCAATCAACTACGTTTTATAGGTAACACACTCCTTTATGCGTCGTCGCACTCACTTAATTAAATTATTAAACGTTCGAACGAAAGACTGTTAGTTTGCGGCACGCACATAACTCTAGCGCTGACCGAAACATGGAGGGGATATCTGCGCATCGGCGGCTCCACCGGCAGCCAGAATATTTACTTATGAATATTTAAACAAGTACTCTGTTAAAAATAACTAACTAAATAGCAAACAAAATAGCTAACTCCACCCTGCTACCAATAAATAAGTGTACTCGGTTAAATACTAATGAGTGTTCTTTTGTATTAGCAAAGCTAAGTGGTTATTAGTAGTCAAGTACTGGTTATTTAAGTTTAACCGTGAGTGGTAACGGTTAATATTACACGAATTACTCTGTTAAAGCTTATTGAGTGAACTAATTAAAATTTAAACAATTTTGTAAACTGTAAAATTTGTAGATTGAGTTATTTGTATTTAATGAGCAGTATGGTGTTAATAAACAAGTGAATTTAGCCATGTTTACGTATATATTATTTACCAAGTTTACTTCCATCATTTTCCACGAGTCTTGATTAAAAATAAACAAGATCCTTTTAACAAAGCCAAAAAGGTACTTTGCTAACTCCTCATTTTTTCAGTGTACCTAAGTATAAATGAGGTCGAATACCGAAGCCAAGCCAGTTCTATCATAAACCCGTTTGCGGGTCTAAAACTGGCTCTTTATAAAATGTTTTCGGGACGCGTCACGCTGGCAGTAGTGATATTTGACGGCAAATTTCAGTCAGCTGAGACAGTCAGTTTACCACCAAGCAGGGCTCACTCGGATTAGTCAATTATTCAGAGGCGGTAGGGTTATTCTAAGGGTAAATTATAACTAAATTGTCGTCAAAATCAATGAATGCTGGGTTTCAATATTTTACATGAGTAAAAGCTACTACAAACGAATGGTAGGTAGTTATAAGAATAGTAAGTAGTAATTTGACAAGACGTTGAATATTGAAACGCTTTATACGCTTCAATATCCAACGTGTATGATAGCTAAATCTACTGTTCGTAGAATAAACGAACATACATACATATAACTTCATGCCTTTATCCGTTATAAAACCTCTATCCCTAAAATGACTTTTAAGGTATGCCCGGGCATACTGCAACTGGTACCTACATTCTATGATTTTCTGTTGCTCCCAGTCCAGCGTGGAAGCAACGAACGAACAGTGTTTTTGATATTGTAACGTGGCATTATTAGATTTTTTTTTAAGATTAGATTAGATAGATGTAAAAGCGTTCGGATAGCCAGAAGAAAAAAAAACTGAACTAGACTAAAAATAAACATGGGAATATGAATTCTAAGGAAATTCTCCTGGTAAAAGTACTAGGGGCTTAAAAATAATAAATCTGAAAAATAGTTGGTATGCAGTAGAAAATTTTGCTATGTTGATAGGGCTAAATCATTAATAAAGCTTCTTGCGCGATTTAATACAGGTAGGTACAGAAGGCAGCGGGTCAAGCGTTACATTACCTGTCAAATTTCCTCAAACAATTTTAACTTAGGTAATGTCGAGGGCATAGATTTTAGATACAAGTAAAAAAAAAATTACCGATTTGTAACGCTTGATGGAATATGAATTCAGCCTTCTGTACATACAGAGATATATTGTAAGAAAGTTAAACTTAAAATAATGGGACTCAAGGTTTTATTTATTTCGTGATCATTTCTAGCTCTTGGAAGTTAGAAACCGTAGATTTAGAAGTAGAATAAAAAGTAACGTAGATGTGTTAACTACCAAAAGAAATTACATTAAATTGGCTTACCGTGAAAAGTAGCCAATCATAACTATAGATAGATACACATTATACACTGATAATGGCTGGATGGATGGATCTTTGCTACTCTTTCACGCAAAAACTGCCGAATGTATTCTTCTGAAACTTTACAGTAATATAGCTTTACTTAGAATAACAATAAGTTATAATTAATGAAGATAGGTATTGCATGAATTATGTAAAATTTAAGACACTTTGGCACCCGATTTGTTTATAACGCAACGTGCCTAATATAGTTACCTATGTTTGTGGTTAGGAGCTATACATATTATTTGGGCGAAGATTCTTCATTTTTATTTTTGTTATTAAAGATAGTACTTAGGACCTTGGAGAAGAAAATAACCTACTCGAAATACTAATTCAATACAGACGAAGTCGCAGGCATCATCTATGTAATAACCTACCTATACTTTTTCACAAAACACCTATGTGAAACCACAGAATAAGTAATAGTTGGTGAAACTGCGGATCACAGCTTTGTTGTAACAGTTTTTGAAGCAACTCTGTCTGTTTATCTATCAGTAACGCTTAACTACTGAATCGATTTTGACGAAATTTTGAATAAGGTAAGTTTAAACTTCAAGGAGGATATAATAATAGTATTTATCCAACTCCAACAACCAGTATCCACGCGGACGAAGTCGCGGGTCACAGCTAGTATCAAATAAGAAAACATGTGTATTCGTACATAGCGCTGAAGATTGAAGTACTTAATACACGCGCAGGATCTGACAGGTAACCGTGCCTCCCACTTTTATTTTTAGCTCTTTTTAACTCTAAAAGTGTGCTATGGACAGCATCATCTGGTGTACTGCTGCATGTAAAACATAATCATCCTCGGTCCGGCGCGTAGTCGTCTTTATTTTTAAAAGTATTTATTCATAATTAAAAGTGACCATGTTTTGCTTAGGGCGGGTTGTATCACAACAACTTTACGTGTCTGTCAACGTTAAAAGTGGCGTTAACCACTGTCAAGCTAGAAAACGGGTTGTTTCACCTATAACGGACGTCAAAAATTAACGATTACGTTGACCGTCCATCCACCCACTGGTTAACGTAACTTTCTAGTGAAAACTGAGTTGACAGGCAGGACCACGGCAGGACATCTTTGGTTGAAAGCTTTTAACATTATGGATTCTGTTTTATTTTCATATATTTTAAATGATAGTGATGATGATTCAATTGTGGAAAGGAAGAGAAAAGACATTGACGAACAGTTTTTTTTGTGATGAAACAACGCTTTGTTTTTGACGTACGTTAAACATCTGATGTAATCGTCAAAAAGTTACGTACGTATGATACGATAACCAACCGTTTGATACAACCCGCCCTTAGTATGTTAACGAATATATTAATCTCCTTGAAAAAACTACATACCTTTTTTTGCAAAAATCGTTTTTATAAATGATACTTGTTGTGTAAAAGAAATGGGCCTATGATTAAACCAGCCCTGTTTATACTTTTTTGATATGGCCAATGTTACAGCCCGTTCACACATGGTCCGTTTTACTGGATACATTTTGCCGGATACTTTTTTTTTTCATTGATGGCGCATGGAGTTGTATGAGCGAGTTCACATAGGTATGGCACAGTATTCAGTATGCATATTTACGATACAAAAAAGGTATCCAGTAAAACGGATCATGTGTGAACGGGCTGTTAGCTATATCAATAAATTCTATGGTTTTATTTAAATCAATTCCAAATCTACTTTAAAGAATTAGCCTGAAAGGCAATGAAGCCCACCAACTATCAATGCATCTCAATCTGATCTTAATTAGCGCTCGACAAAACCAAATTAATGTGAAGTATTTTTTTTCAGTATGGCTGGTTTTTGTGTGACCCCGATTTGCAAGGAAAAACATGGTATAAACCTGTATGCAAATACCCTATTATAGCATCTCCAGCCTCGAGAATTCTTGATATTGCAAAACGAAATAACAAATATGCAAATTTGTATAATTGATAGAGGCGACGAAATTTTAAAGTATCAGTTCTTCTAGTTGGAATTTTTATGAATTTTTCCCATATAGTTTTTTATTTTATTTTAATTTTATGGTATGTATATTTTATTTTATTGTATGTTTTTGAGCTTTATCATATCATTCAATAAAAACACCTTTCATATGAGACCTAAGCCGTCTTTTAGTTAAACCAATACCTCATATAATGGGAACAACGAAGTCCAGGTAGATGTCACTATTCAAACGTTCAAGGAAAACTGAAATCGGTGCTGGAAGTGGTCAGGCCGCACCATCCGTAGATTATGAGTATCCCAACAGTGCGCGTTGACATTCCCACTCGCATAAAGATGGACTCGTCAGACCATGGACTATTGCGGCCTCAGCCCTCCAGCAAGCAACCACAAAACTGCACACGCGGAGCATAATCACTTTTCTTCCGTTCTTGCACTTTCGTATAGTGGAACGACTTGAGCTTACTTGACTTGGTTTGTGTACGCGTAATTCGACAGTGGTAGCGTCGGGTGTCGGGTCACCCTCTTCCCTAAAATATGGTTAAGGAGGGTGATGACTGGTGCTTGCGTTATACTCGTGAACGGGCGCGGCTAGCGGTGCCAGGTCGTTTTGCTGATGATACTATGACTATTTTATTCCATTCTTGTTTTCGTCCCAGTTTGCCATGTTCGTGTTGTGCATCCACAGCTCAATGTAGGCAATTTGGTTGTGGCATGAAATTGTCTAATGTCGAATTGTATAATACATAAGGTGTCTTGTGTTTTTTTTTTCATGCGATGCGATGGTCGATTTGTACTGTACCTATTTATATTAATTCGTATAATTCTGACTGAAAAAGAGTGCCAAGAGATTTTTTCCGCCGGCTTTTTTGTCTCTTGGTCTACTGTAATATCTTATTCAATAAGTAACTATCAACACCTTGTTAGAGTAGAAAATTGTACAAAATTGTGAAGTCATTAAGCGGCCATTCGATGGTCTTATGATGAATAAAAAAAATTATTTGATTTGACTTTTATAGACTGGCCCTGGACTGGCCTACCTGCCTGGGTGAGTGAGCAAGTCGCTTTGGCCTCGCACAAGGCCGCCACACCTGTCGCCTGCTGTCAGTGTCACTTGTCTGTCAGTCGGGCGGCTCAACGGTTTGCCCATAAGAAATCGGGTTGCCTGGAAGCGATAAGGCCGCCAAAATTGTCATTTAATACCTCGTCATTTTTCAATAGAATACTGCTGTGTGCGTGTTGATTGAGGCAGCGCGTCGGGAAAAGTGTCGTATTGTCTGTTTATTTATTCACTAGCGGTTTTACCCGCGAAATTTCTAATAAGAGTCATTTAAGGGATAGAGGTTTTATTGGCGTTGTTGCGGGCGATAGGCTGACCTCCTGTCACTGCAATATTCTTTCTACATCATATGGTTTTATAGCCTCTGGTGTTCTGCCTATCCCATAAGGGATACAGGCGTGAAGTTATGTAAGTATGTTCGTATAGTCTACGAACAGTAGAATTAGCTACAGGCGTACCTACTTACAAAGCATTACAATATTCAACGTCTTGTCATTGAAATTACAACTTATTATTCTTATACCTACCTACTTACCAATCGTTTGTCGAAGCTTTTACTTTATGTAAAATATAGAAACCCAGTGTTAATTGATTTTGACGACAATTAAGTTATTACCCCTAATCTACCCTTAGCTTAACGCTGCCGCCCCTGGATAAGCGTGTCTTATAAAGAGACTAATCCGAGTGAGCCCCGCTTGGTGGTAGCCTGACTGAAATTTGCCGTCTAATATCACCACTGCAGCGGTGATGCGTCCCGAAAGCATTTTATGAAGAGCCAGTTCTATTATAAGCCCCTTTGCTATCATCTTCGACCTCATTTACACTTACCATCAGGTGAGAATGAGGTCAAACTCACGGTCAAACTCGACTTCGTCACCGTTTTGAAAAAAAATAGTAGGTACCTAGATAATTAATATTTGTTATTTTTGGGAATGGAAAGTTATTGCACAGAAATTAAACTTGTAAGTAGTCGACTCCGAACCTTAACACAAATTTGGTTTTTCATTCATGTTAATCTTATTTCCAAGTGAAATAATAACAGTTGATGGAATATGGGAATAGGCACTTAAATTCGGTAGGTATCTCGGAGAATTAACAGCGCGAGTGGCGGCCATGCCAGCGAATCACTCGTTCGCCCGCCCACGCCCCATCCCGAATCCCGAGCATACCTAACTAGTTAATTGCAGGCAGAGTTATTTTAACGCTAAATTACGATATCTACCAAGATATTGATTGAAATCAAGTGATGTCTCAAAGACAATTTTGTTCACAATTAAATACTTATGATAAATAATGTATTAAATTGGATAAGGATTAATAGTAGGTAAGTATATTGATAAAACTCCATCGCAAATTGATAAATTAATTTCGAACGCGATTTATAACCATAAAAATAGTTACTATGGGTCAATCTTAAATAAGTCATTTATGTAAAATTATGGTCGAAGATAGAATTAATTTTATTAATTTAGTGTAAGTTACAAAAAGAATGTCCAGAGAAAAACAACTCCGCCGAGTGGAGGTTTCTTTGCAGCTTGATTGTGACATAAGTAAAGAGGAATGTTAGAATAATATTTTTTGTTTTGGGGAATAGAAGAACAATAGAACTAAAGTTATGTGCATCTGTATTGAGTGATCTTTTTTTAGATTTCAATATAACTTAAACGTACATTCAATCAAAAATTGTAAAATATAATAAGGGAAATACAAAAATTTGTCACTCTTAAGGAATTCAAAATATTGCCAAAAATGTGGATCACTCAATTCAGATCACTCATTTGTTTTAATCTGTGGAAGAAATTTTCGTAAAAATTGAACACAATTTGTACAAAAAATCTAGCTATGTAGCACAAGGTAAATCCAGGAATTTTATAAGAGCACTCAATCCTGACGCACCTAGATTGAGTGATCCTTACTTAATTACTATTTTTATTGTTAAGTGTAGTTACAAAAATAAACAAAGGGATTAAAGACACATCTGCGGAATCTACAAAGCTACTGTAATTCGTATGATGGCTATTCTCTTCTATTATTCCCTCCCAGTTATTGTTTTTAACTATTCAGGGGCATTTCCAGAAAACTGGCAAAACAAAATCCTTGCGGCTTTTGTAAGTTAACGTAGAGAATGAATTGGTACTATTATAGTTGTAAGGTGCAGCGCGGACGGCACACTTTTTGTGCGATCGAGTCTGCGGCGCCGCCGGACCGCAGACTCGATCGCACAAAAAAATTTAAGTTATTAGTAAAAACCGGTGGTTAACTATTTTTCTTTTTATTCTCAAATTTTGTAACTTGATGTCAATTTGCACCCGAAAGGAGCCGGATACTAGTCTAAATTATTTAGTTTGTAAAACTTTTATACAAACGTTTGTCAAATTATTGTGCGCCGGACTTTTTGCGCTTCGTTCACAAAGTAACTTTTATAAACTGAGATAGAGACATCAGTTAAAATGTGGCTTCAGCGCCATCTACATATTTGTATGGAAAACTTTTACAAGGGCAAGCAGCCAGGGGTATTTTCGATATCTTTATAAAGTAAAAGTAAATACAAACTTTATAAAGCTCATATATGCTCATATATGCTCATACTTTAATTAAGTAAAATTAATTTAAATTATAATTAATTACTTTCCTGAACCTCTAAGTTGTCTTTACTAGGAGAAAAAATAAAACAAATACACACTTTGAATTTTTTTAATTTCTTGTTTTATAATATTCATAACACATTTTTTGATAGACAATATATTGGTAAATATAGTGTAACACTACTTACGGGTCCTATTGCATTGAGGCACACAACATTGTTCCGCGGCCATTTTGTAAATCGAAGTCCCAAAAAACTAGCAGGGGTTTAATTGCAGCGCAGTTTCCGAAGTCCAAGAGCTTAGCCGGGTCAATATGTTAGGAGGGTTCAGCAGGGTCCAGGTCGTAGCGGGTGGTTGTGGGTAAAGAATGGAAATCTAATGCATATAAAAAACAAAATAAAAAATTTGAAAAACCCACGACGCGACTGTTAAAATGTAATTGAAAAAGAATAAAATAATTTAAAATCCTCCGACTGAAATGATTTATGTGACGAGAGATAATTAACGTGAAAAGCTTTTTTAAAAGTTCACTTGGTCTCACACAGAGTCGGTCATATTATGAACAACATACTATTCATTTTCATAGCACTTCCCTACGCTTACCTATTCGGTTCTCTAAGATGTAGATGTCGCAATAACATAGGTATTCAACTCTCTATGAACTTTATAAGAAGAGCAAGAAAATCCGTCTGGGGCTGCCATTGAATGAATTCATTTTGTAGTTTTATATTGAAATTTAATTTAATTAATTTAATTTAAATATGACCGACTCTGTGTGAGACCAAGTGAACTTTTAAAAAAGCTTTTCACGTTAATTATCTCTCGTCACATAAATCGTTTCAGTCGGAGGATTTTAAATTATTTTATTCTTTTTCAATTACATTTTAACAGTCGCGTCGTGGGTTTTTCAAAATTTTTATTTTGTTTTTTATTTCAAACTTTTTAAAGAGCATAATATAGGTACCATACATTAGATTACACAACACCTCGTTCCTCATCAGCCCTCTAATATCTCCACCATAGTGAAGTATTATTGATGAGTTGTTACCGTTAAACCTATTTAAGAACTTTATACCAATCAAATCCAAAGCGATAATTGAAAACGGCATTCAAATCGGACCAATGGTTTGCAAACAAATTTTTACTGCAGCGCCCCCTGGTGAGTTGTTACCGCTACACCTATCTAAGAACATGCACCAATCAAATCCAAAGCGATTACTGAAAACCGCATTAAAATCGGACCAGTGGTTCTGGAGATAAATGGTCACATTGGTTTGCACAAACACCCTCTCACCCCAAACGCATATACCGTCTCCGTTCCGTCGTGGGTAAAAAGACGAAAGCAACATTCAGAAACGCGTAAGCAGAAACGAATGAAAAAAAATATAACGGCAGGAATGAATGAGTTGGGAAGGTGATTGAATCAATCAGTGATTGATTGAAAATAAGATTGAACCATAGACTGACATAGACTCTGTCTGTTTTTCTAAATTATAATGACTTTGTTTTAATTATTCGCAAAACCAAAAAAAAATATTTTATGTAAATTAATAATATAAATAAAGTAAAAAATAATTCTTTCAAACATTGTAACTTTACAAACAACGCCATCTGTAGATTTGTTTGGCGACCAGCTTCTGAGTGAAAACACCGTGGCTTCGTTTGCGTTACTGCATATAATTGCATAGGTTCTATTTTCACAGCCTAAAAAGTGCGTCACGAATAGTCTGTCGTCTGCGCTGAGCCTAAGATTTCAATATTAGGTACCTACGTGTTTATATATTCGTTCAAAGAAAAGGCTAGTAAGACTAAAAACTTGCAAGTTTTAAACTCATTGCACAGAATATTGGCTTGTGTAATCAACAGTCAAGCTTAATATTAGAAAACTATTCTATCGCATTTAGCACTATGCAGCTCAAATTGGTGAAAGCTAATTAAATAAAGCCCTAAAATGTAAAATTAGAAGACTTCACACTCGAAATAAATACTGCGGTTTCACATTTTGGTACTGACTATTTTTATTGTCAAGTATATTTGCACAAAAAAACAAAGGGATTGAAGGCATAGGTATCTGCGGTACCAATAAAGCCACCGTAATCCCTATGATGGCTAATTTCTTCTGTTATTCCCTTCCTGTTATTGTTATGAACTATTCAGGTGCATTTCCAGAAAACTGGCAAAACGAAATCCTTGCGCCTTCTTCAAAAGCTTTTTAAGGTTACCTAATTGAATGAATGGGTACTATTATGGTAGTTAGGTTTCATTATATAGGTACAGCGTTACTGGGCAGAACCCTATTTTTCTAACTGATTTCACTATGAAACACCCTACCCCAAAACTAACCGACTAATATGTTTTTTATATAAAAATTGGTGTGTTCTTCTCTGGCCGGACCACAATTTAGTACTCAGATGCTATAGTTCGAAATAGTAGATACCTATGGTCTACCTTCATAGGAATATAATTATTTTTTTAGTACCTCAACAGATAACTTTTTAATTGCCAATTTATGTTGTCCGGCCAAGAAGCAGTGCTCTCTGGCCGCGCCACCTCAAAGTAAATAAAGTAAGTATAATAAACTATTACGAAATCAATGTTCCGGAATAAACTACCTAAAGAGTACCTAGCATAAGAAAACTATGGTTCAATAAACTCCTTTTCAACACACTTGCTCGTAAAGTGAGCCTTATTTTATTGAATTTAGAACTATAAACTGGGCTATAAGTCACGCGTGCATAATATATTATACCCTAGTGCATAATATAACGAATCCTAAAAAGTTGAATTGTACCTTAGTGCAAATTACATGCGAGTAAACAGAGCATATTTTATTGATCCGGGTTATACATTAAATATATGAGCGCGCGCGTCCAGGAGGCGCGGCGTGCGGACAGGCGGCACAGCAGGCACAGCGGCCAGGCGGCGCGCGGACAGGCGGCACGCGTGCAGCAGCAGCGGCACGCGCAGCGCCTCCAAGCAACAATAGCGTGTGTACGTGTAATGGGACAGGGTTACTGACGCGCAGCAGCTAACAGCTGCTTCAAATAAATTTTATGACCACGTATGTCTGTCTTTTACTCACAAGTGTGTTGAAAAACGTCGTATGTAACTCGTGAGCGTTGCTCACTTGTTACATAATATACTCATAAACTCCTTAGCTAATAGAGTTTATTGATAGTAAAATATATTTTGTTTTTCACACACTTATTGGTTATTTTAACTCAAAATCAGCAAAACTCAGCAAAAAATTTCAAAAATTATATTGTTGATAAAAATAAAAGCTTATAGATGAAGTCCAGGTCTTTTTATTAAGGTACTTTTTATGCACTTTAGATTGTCTTTAAAGAAATGAACAATATTTAATTATAATTGCGGAAAGTAATCCTCCTTAGCCGCACCACGTACTTTTAAGGTTAATTAATAAAAATGAATATTTTCTCGAGAGAAAAAAGTATCAATGAAGAGTAGAGAAAAGGTATTCTTATTTAAATGTATTTACGGATAGTTAATATTAAATATTGCGAAATTGAGTAGCTGCAGAGTGTACCTTCCAGCCGGACCACACACTACGAGCAATAACTTCTTCACTAAAGGAGTTTATTGAACCATAGTTTTCTTATGCTAGGTACTCTTTAGGTAGTTTATTCCGGAACATTGATTTCGTAATAATTTATTATACTTTATTTACTTTGAGGTGGCGCGGCCAGAGAGCACTGCTTCTTGGCCGGACGCGTGCGTCCGGCTGTCTGGACATTTTCTCGCAGAGCGTTGCTGCTTATCTAGGTGGCTAAGTCATCGTTTGTGACGACGATCTGTAAAGGTTTCATCGTTTGTGACGCTATAGTTTCCTCAAAAAATCGAAAAAACTTTGGCCTGCCAGCCAGAATTTCGCATTTTCCAGCATTCCAGATCTCAGCCCCCAGAGGGTTTTGAGGATCCAGCTGGTATATAAAGGTATGTGACGCGATATGTGACAGCAACTAAAGTGGTTTTATCAAGCAAAACGCCATAATTTTCGAGTTAATACTATATAAAAAAACTTCCTTTCGAAAAAGAACGAGGACACACTTAGCTATACCGGCTCCCGGTGTGTCCACAGACAGGCATAAATGTCAATATACCGGGAGCCGGTTTTTCAACAGATAAGAGGATATTGAAGATGTTTTAATTAGGTACTTAGGAACTTGTTTTATTAATGAGTATTTAATACGTTAAGGCTAATTGAAAATAATCAATATATATTAAACTGTTCCGTTACAGAGTGAGTGACTGAGGTACTGAGTGACTGAGTGACTGACAGACAACGTACAGCCGTAACTGCTGGGCGTAGAGAGCTGAAATTTGGAACATACATTCTTTAGGAGATGTAGGGGTGCACTAAGGAAGGAATTCCTGAAATTCCCACGGGAACGAGAAATATATGATGTTTTAGTTTGTATGAAAAAAACCCATTCCTTGAGTGCACGGATGTGAAACTTGATATAAAGGTTCCTCAATAAGTGTCTGTTTGTATCATGGAAGGAATTTCCAAAATTCCCACTGGAAGGGGTTGGACTTTTTAGTTTTTATGAAAAATCTTATTACTTGAGTGTACGGATGTGATACTTGGCATGAAGGTTCTTCAAAAAGTGACTGGTTGTGCTACAAAAAAAAATCCCAAAATTCCCACGGGCACGGGAAATATATGATTTTTAGTTTGTATGAAAACAACTTATTCCTTGAGTGCATGGGCGTGATACTTGGTATAAAGGTTCTTTCAGTGGGTGTCTGGTTGTATAGTTTCTGAAATTTCCACGAGAAGGGTAGCTAAGCGCATTGTTGTTTCTGAAAATATTTAATGTGTAACCCGGACCAATAAAATATGCTCTGTTTACTCGCATGTAATTTGCTTAAAGGTACAATTCAACTTTGTAGGATTAATTATATTATGCACTAGGGTATAATATATTATGCACGCGTGACTTATAGCCCAGTTTATAGTTCTAAATTCAATAGAATAACGCTCACTTTATGAGCAAGTGTGTTGAAAATAATATTATTTGATTAACACTCATAAGTAATGTCATAATGTTAAGTGTAATTAAAAATAATGTTTTATTAAAAAGTGGTTATCAAGATTTCAAAAATTTTGATTATTTTCACAATTAAACAAAGTCAGTAAATACTTGCCAATTACCAAAGTGTACAATATGTGATACCTACTTATGTACTTACCTAGATACCAATTAGATTTAGCAAATTGAACTAGATTTAATTATGTTGTCAGATTGTTTAATATGTGAAGGCAAAATAAAATATTTGATTTTAATTGTTATTCATGTTGCAAGGTTAACTTGTTACTAGGTTGTCGTATAAAAATTTTGTAAATAGTGTCTAATAGATAAACGGACAAGTACTGATTCAGAGCGATATCTGTGATTTTAATATGTACCTACATTATTTTTAAGTAAGCTTTTAATGATGTAAGTAAATAGAATTATCAGATGAAAAACTACTTTTTGTCCAGAATTGTATTTCTTTCATAAAGAAATTGTTACTTAGTTATTTGAATATGTTACATTAAACCCAGACTGATTTTATTAATGGGTACAAAAAAAACATATATTTATAAATGAATATAAAATAAAAATAGGTAAGTATATCCATTATGTAACGATTTTTTTTCCCACTTAATTATTGAAAAGATGGAAAGAGAACTAAGTGATCAAATCAGTTTATAAAACTAAAACTTTTACTAAAACACCAGCAGCCAAGTCATTCCCAAAACACTACTTATAAATAATATGTTGCATTATACAGGTTGACTGGTGATAAATTTTAGATACTGAAGGAGAGCACTATGTACTCGATAATAATGTAATAAAAGTAGGTACTCATTATTTTTTTTATTTTTTTACAATGACCTGGCACGCGGATCGCTGCCAATGCTAGCGTAACCATGCGTTGCGTAATCACTTATTTAACTTTCGGTTAAGTTTACTCAGTAAATTTATAAATATTATTTTTGTATTATATTTTTACTTTTTATGCATGATCTCAAACTGTCACGTTGAATTTCTAAAGTAACCCACCAGTCACCCTGTATACCTACTTATAAGTTTTACGTTCTTGTGGTTTAATGTCAAGATTAAGAGACTGATTTTTTTAATGGGTAAACACAAACAAAAAGTAAATTAATAAAAAATAAATACATGATGCATTAGGAAATAATATTTTTATTTACCCACTTAATTAGAGCAATGTAATGATCAAGTTATTTGTCATGTTTGACAAAGGGGTTTGAAAATTTTTGGTGCACCTTCTGTCCGCCATTTTGATTTTTTTTCGATTTTGCGTCGCACTATAAAACTTATATATTTCGATTGCTGACATACAGACGAGCAAAAAATGTTAGATAACATATGGGTCTAAAACGTCACGTTTTAGAGATAATATGGAAAACAATTTTGGTAAATAATTCCAATTTTTCATATATTTAATCGTTGAAATACCTCTCAGAATGTATCAAATTAGCATGAATGTTTGTAGTATTATCTTGCACATTAGTTAAGAGTAAAAATAACTGTTTTTTACACCTACCTATCTAAAACTTGACAATGCCATATTAACTCGGCAAAGCCGGCGCTGTAGGTACGTACCTAACTATATTATTCTAGTAACTTACAAGAAGTAATGACACAGATTACTAAAGAGTTACTACGTGTAATGATATGATTAAGAGTTTTCTTTTTTAGAATTCTTTTACATTTGCTTGTACCTAATCGGAAATGCGGGATAGAGAAAGACGCGTCATTTCAACGCCCTATAATATTTAAGTCTGTCTTTAAATACTTATAGCCCACACGAGAAGAAGAAGATGGGCTTGTGTATACATTTCTACAACACGGTTCCCCATGACATACAGGAACTTACGTAAAAAAGGCAACTATAAAGTGGATGACTTCTTAAATGAAAAGGAGCCATGGGTGTGAAAAAAACGCCCAGCTCTTTGCAAAATGTGAGACTTATATATAAGTGATTATAATGTAAGTTATAAAGTAGATTGTAAAGTGTTTCTGGAGTTTCTTTATCTCCAATTCTTCTCCAGAGTAGACTCCCACACCTCACACTAAACTAAATAATTAACTAATTAAATTAAATAGTTAAACTAATAGTTTACATACTAGTTAAATAATACTGTTAATATTAGTGAATGTACTATTGTGGAAAAGCGGGGTCCACTAATACAGGTATTTTTATACTTAACAGTGGTCTCCAGCCCGGCTGATTAAAATTATTTTGTTTTTAAATAAAGATATTTTGTAGGTAGATATTTGTATAAGGGTGCGTACAAATTGCTAGTAATGTAATATCCAGCGTCCGATGCCTGCGCACGCTGTATTTGGACGTGTATTGCGCCGAACTGAGCATTCAATACGGGCATCCTGAGTAAGATTTTTTCCGTATTTCGTCGCGAGCACGGTCCGTCGCCGCACACGTTCTTTTCAACAGACTTCCAAAAGGAAGAGGTTATCAAATCGTGTGTATTACCACTACACCAGCCGGTCGTCAAAGTTTCACATCGGTGTACTCAGTGAATAAGTTTTTCATACAAATAAAAAGTCATATGTTTTCCGTTCCCTTGGGAATTTCGGGTTACTTGCCTTGGTGCACCCCAACATCTTCCTAGGAATGTATGTTTAAGCTTCAGCTCTTTACGCCTAGTAGTTATGGCTGTACTTTGTCTATCAGTCACTCAGGCGAGTTTTAATATAGGTATGTATGATACTCATAAAGCTCTGATAAAAATTAGAGCACGAATGAGTTCTTCAGACTCTATATCCCGTGTGATCTATTAATTTTGTGAAGTGTCGCGGAGATAGGTATTATGAAATGCAGAGCATTAAGAAACCAACATCACTAACATTTTTAAATCCTTGTCAAAACTTTGGCTGAAGTGAAATGTCACCTACGTAGGAAAATATCCTCCGCTTTCGTACATGTTTTTTTTAAGTAGGTACTGAGTTGATTTCATTAAACTTCAATGGGCCACCTCTGACTTATTGTGATCTATCAAATGAAACAAGAATCATACAAATCGATTCATAATTGACCAATTAATCAAGTAACAAACATACACACGATTTGATAACCTCTTCCTTTTGGAAGTCGGTTGAAAAGAACGTGTGCGGCGACGGACCGTGCTCGCGACGAAATACGGAAAAAAACTTACTTATGGTGCGTACAGATTGCTGTAATGGAACTTGTAATGTAACATTCTGCGCACTACACGTCCAAATACGCAACGTGCGCAGAATGTTACATTACTAGTTGCATTACTAGCAATCTGTACGCACCATTAGAATGCCCGTATTGAATGCTCAGTTCGTGCGGAATACACGTACAAATACAGCGAGCGCAGGCATCGGACGCTGGATATTACATTACTAGTTGCATTACTACCAATTTGTACGCACCCTAAGAGTGCACAGGTCTGAACTGGAGAAAAAGTCGTTGTGTATTATTTTTACTGACATGTTTCAGGAGAATATTGTAATATTCCCAAAAAATAAATTATTTTTCTTGTCTATTCTAGTCCTCGCGCTATAGCCTCAATAATTAATACTTACTGGGAATTAAAACTCCCGAACTCCATTAAGAGTAGGTAATTAAGTATGTAAGTACTAATTTTTTTGCTAAAGTAGCTATATCTTCATTCAATAACAATTAGTTATAGATACCTACACAATCTGAATTGCCACAGAGGCGTTGCGCTCTATGAGCATAATGCATTTTAACGCGTCTAGCCGGCTGGGAGCGCGGTGCGGCGCGGCGGCGTTGCCGGGTTGATATGGCATTGTCAGGTTTCAGATAGGTAGGTGT
Organism: Stenoptilia bipunctidactyla; assembly: GCA_944452665.1. Lineage (NCBI taxonomy): Eukaryota > Metazoa > Arthropoda > Insecta > Lepidoptera > Pterophoridae > Stenoptilia > Stenoptilia bipunctidactyla. The sequence continues at coordinate 11,307,351 of OX101723.1, read as the reverse complement.
AGAAACAAGTTATTTTTACTCTTAACTAATGTGCAAGATAATACTACAAACATTCATGCTAATTTGATACATTCTGAGAGGTATTTCAACGATTAAATGTAAGCATGAAAAATTTGAATTATTTAGCAAAATTGTTTTCCATATTATCTCTAAAACGTGACGTTTTAGACCCATATGTTATATAACATTTTTTGCTCATCTGTATGTTAGCAATCGAAATATACAAGTTTTATAGTGCGACGCAAAATCGAAAAAAAATCAAAATGGCGGACAGTAGGTGTGCCAGGCTCCATACAAAAATTTTCAAACCCCTTTGCGGAAGTATTTTATAAGGATGACAATGTACAAGAGTAAAATATGGTCACCCTAATTGACTTTGTATGAAAGAATCAACAATCGCTTATATTTTTTGTTTGGCAGTATTTAGAGCTGTCACATACGACGATTTGTTGTCTTCGTCGCAGTCACATTCCTTTTGATAAGAATCTAGCTTTCTAGACCGTCTGCAAGCGCTGGAATGGGTGGCTCAGCCAGCCGGACATTTGTCATCTGTCATCAAAATCTGTATCGAAATAACTCTTAAACACATGCGTCAGGTATGTTTTAAACTAAATGAGGTCTGTCACATATCGCGTCACATTCCTTTTAGACTTAAAACTCAGTTCGAATTGCTTTAATTACTGAGATATAAGGAAAAAACAAAGTGGCTCAGCCAGAAACGTCCGGCTGGCTGGCCACTTGTTTTTCGTGTTAACTCGAAAATTATGGCGTTTTGCTTGATAAAACCACTTTAGTTGCTGTCACATATCGCGTCACATACCTTTATATACCAGCTGGATCCTCAAAACCCTCTGGGGGCTGAGATCTGGAATGCTGGAAAATGCGAAATTCTGGCTGGCAGGCCAAAGTTTTTTCGATTTTTTGAGGAAACTATAGCGTCACAAACGATGAAACCTTTACAGATCGTCGTCACAAACGATGACTTAGCCACCTAGACAAGCAGCAACGCTCTGCGAGAAAATGTCCAGACAGCCGGACCACATAAATTGGCAATTAAAAAGTTATCTGTTAAGATACTAAAAAAATAATTATATTCCTATGAAGGTAGACCATAGGTACTAGAAAAGTTCGCGGCCTGGCCATTAAAAAAAAAACTTTTGTAATTTTTTCTGCTGTCATTTTGAACTGTCATTATTCAATTGTCAGCCCGCGAATTTTCAATTTGATATCTTGTTTAAATAAAATTTTACGAACAATATAAATACGTGTGTAGAACAAATTTTCACTAATGGAGAAATTTGAACAACGTGCTGTGATTAAATATTTGTTTAAAAAAAGATTAACACCAAAGGAGATCCATGATGACATGCAAACAACATTAGGGGAATCTACCCCGTCTTATAACACTGTGAAAAAATGGGTTGCAGAATTTAAACGTTGACGAGAGAACATCGAAGATGACCCTCGCTCCGGCAGGCCAATGACGTCTACGACCGAAGAAAACATCAATAAAGTGTGTGATCTCATATTGAAAGACCGTAGATTGACTATCAGAGAAATTGCAGACACTATAGGCATCTCATATGAACGAACGCAAAACATCATTGTCCATAAACTCGGCTTTTCTAAGGTTTCGGCTAGGTGGGTCCCCAGATTGCTTTCAGTAGAGCAAAAGCGAATTCGACTCACGATTTCTCGCGACTGTTTGGAGATGTTCGAGGCTGATCCACAAGGTTTTCTAGACAGATTTGTGACAATGGATGAAACCTGGGTTCACCACTATACCCCAGAATCAAAACAACAATCCAAACAATGGAAAACATCGCGTGCGTCCGGCTGTCTGGACATTTTCTCGCAGAGCGTTGCTGCTTATCTAGGTGCCTAAGTCATCGTTTGTGACGACGATCTGTAAAGGTTTCATCGTTTGTGACGCTATTGTTTCCTCAAAAAATCGAAAAAACTTTGGCCAGCCAGCCAGAATTTCGCATTTTCCAGCATTCCAGATCTCAGCCCCCAGAGGGTTTTGAGGATCCAGCTGGTATATAAAGGTATGTGACGCGATATGTGACAGCAACTAAAGTGGTTTTATCAAGTAAAACGCCATAATTTTCGAGTTAACACGAAAAACAAGTGGCCAGCCAGCCGGACGCTTCTGGCTGAGCCACTTTGTTTTTTCCTTATATCTCAGTAATTAAATGTGAGCGATGACGCTTATTAAACACGATAGAAATAATCACAAGGCAGTTACTCAGTCCTGAGAATGTCGGCTTGGTCATAATACCGGCTTATTCACAATACAATCTTTATTCGCTGTTACGTTCCGCTATTACTTTATCATTACAACGCAAAAATCAATTAATACCGAGCTACTATCGACCGTCAGTCCGAGATACGTCAGCGCACCTAGCCGTCCTAACCGTATCTCTGTCACTTGCCATCATCCTACTTCAAGATACAACCTATGGCGCTGCAATCGAATGTCAGTCATTCATTGCATTTAGCGCCCTCTTTAACAGTACTACCAACATACTTCCGCTACCATGAAGTCATACAAACATCTTAATATCGCAAACTCATCGTTATCGCCAACACGGCCATCCTGTTATGACACACGTCCTCGTGTGTTAATCTGAAACAATCATACCAAAGTGGCGGCTTGGCCACTCCTGACAATGAAGTCAAGCTAATTCTCAAAAGAAAAAAAACACAAGTTTGAATTCTTTACATTATAAATCTTTTAGAATACTCAAAAACAAAAATACCGTTTTTAGTTAACCAAGTTTCAAGCACCATTGAGTAACAATTATCTCCAAATCAAACATTGAAATCCATTAATTTCATTATTAACAACAAGGTATATCGTTCGTGGTTAACAGCAATTACATCATTTCCCCACGGAAAACCTGAGTCAACCAATGACTCCTTCAACACACTACCCAGAATCATTCTGGCGTAGTCACAAAACCAACGAACGAGAACCTGTATCCACAACACATCAAATCTCTTCCAATGTTAATGATAATAAATAAATAAATAACACCAGAAATTACATCTTTCTTTACAACTGCAAACAGTTCGACAGTAAAATCCAGCTCTTTTGTCAATCGCAACAAGTTCAACGCATTTTCAATTTTCAATCTTCTCAATCTCGACTTTATTACCTATCTCCGTGATTCATTAAACACACACTATCGTAATATTACGTTTCAATTGCCAAAATAATAACAAGTTTACTGTTACTAAAACATAAGAAAACGTGTCTCCTAAGAATCGCAGCAAAATAATCTAAGATTGGAAAGATACAAAGCGATTTCTACCGAGTCACGGATACACGATAATCAGAAAGAAAATCTACAACTTCAACGTTAAATTTACTTTCATCATCATTAAGTACTTAAAACGCAATATCAAAACTTTTGAATATTATCTTTCGCCTTGAATTGAACTTCATCTATATCAACTAAAGTTACGAAAAACCATTTGATACGTCTCGACAAACCGTACGTTATTTCAAAACAATTTTACCTTGTTACATCTTTGCAAGCTATACAAAACTAACAAAAATGATGAACTATCTTAGGCACGTGAATTTACTCTAATCACTGAATCTCTCACTCTAAAACTGTTTCCATAATTAATCACTTCTTTAGACTTAGACAGGGATTAATTATAGTTCTCTCCATAATCACACAACCACAGATCCTTCCGTCAGATAGCTCCTTTAGACTTAGGCAGCATCCGATAAGTTTCAGTTATACACCTTTATTCTTAGGAAATATACTGCCTTATTTCAACAGATCTATGATTGTATGATAATCACACAACCACAGATCCTTCCGTCAGATAGCTCCTTTAGACTTAGGCAGCATCCGATAAGTTTCAGTTATACACCTTTATTCTTAGGAAATATACTGCCTTATTTCAACAGATCTATGATTGTATGTCGCAGGTTACCACAACTCACTCTAATCACAAACGAAAGTTAAGCTTGGGCAGATCCGAGAAGACTATTCGTAAAAATAAATCGAAACACTAATTAATATTTAGGCTTATCCCACTTCTGATGTGAGCGATGACGCTTATTAAACACGATAGAAATAATCACAAGGCAGTTACTCAGTCCTGAGAATGTCGGCTTGGTCATAATACCGGCTTATTCACAATACAATCTTTATTCGCTGTTACGTTCCGCTATTACTTTATCATTACAACGCAAAAATCAATTAATACCGAGCTACTATCGACCGTCAGTCCGAGATACGTCAGCGCACCTAGCCGTCCTAACCGTATCTCTGTCACTTGCCATCATCCTACTTCAAGATACAACCTATGGCGCTGCAATCGAATGTCAGTCATTCATTGCATTTAGCGCCCTCTTTAACAGTACTACCAACATACTTCCGCTACCATGAAGTCATACAAACATCTTAATATCGCAAACTCATCGTTATCGCCAACATAAAGCAATTAGAACTGAGTTTTAAGTTGAAAAGGAATGTGACGCGATATGTGACAGACCTCATATAGTTTAAAACATACCTGACGCATGTGTTTAGGAGTTATTTCGATAAAGATTTTGATGACAGATGACAAATGTCCGGCTGGCTGAGCCACCCATTCCAGCGCTTGCAGACGGTCTAGAAAGCTAGATTCTTATCAAAAGGAATGTGACGGCGACGAAGACAACAAATCGTCGTATGTGACAGCTCTAAATACTGCCAAACAAAAAATATAAGCGATTGTTTATTCTTCCATACAAAGTCGATTAGGGTGACCATATTTTACCCCTGTACATTGTCATCCTTATAAAATACTTCCGCCAAATTTGTCAAACATGACAAACAACTTGATCCTTACGTTGCTCTAATTAAGTGGGTAAATAAAAATATTATTTCATAATGCATCATGTATTTATTTTTTCTTAATTTACTTTTTGTTTGTGTTTACCAATTAATAAAATCAGTCTGGGATTAATGTAACATGTTGAAAAAGTATACCCTTCTCGTATACAAACTCTTCAACTAAAACTTAATATTGCTATTTTAGCACCATCATTTCAATAAAGTTGTTTAACTATTGTTGAATTGTTTTCAAATGATTCCTATGACACTGACAGTAATTTCCACAACATAACCTTGTAGTGCCGCCACCGTTACATAAGAATCGTATCGGAGGCTTCTAAAGATGGCATTTATTTATTTTACGTAGCTATATTCCAATAAAATGATATTCCGTTGGAATTATAACAATTCATAACATTTGTAAGAAATTATCTCAATCACACTTTACGTTTACGTTCTGCAAAAGTCACTTCGTAAGGTATGATTTAAGAAATACCCTGACTGAGACGAGGTCGCTAACTATGGGCCTTATAAATAAGCATAGAGTCGCTCAGCGGGCAATGGAAAGGGCCATGCTCGGAGTTTCCCTGCGGGATCGAATCAGGAATTAGGAGATTCGCAGGCGAACCAATGTCACGGACATAGCCAGAACGATTGCAGAGCTGAAATGGCAATGGGCAGGGCACATAGCTCGCAGAACAGATGGCCGGTGGGGCAGAAAAGTTCTCGAGTGGCGGCCACGTACTGGGAGACGCAGCGTAGGCAGGCCCCCCGCACGATGGAACGATTAGTATGTGTCATCATTTGGAGAATATTTTAAAACTTAAAACTTGGTAAGTAATACTTATATTATTTTTCTTAAGTAAGTATTTGTTTCTGAATGAAAATTTTTGTCAAGCCTTAACAAATTGTGCCTTTTGCGTAATGTACCTAAGTAATATAATCACGGTTCATTAATTCCTTTTGATACTCACTTTATTAACAAAGCTATCATAATTTAAATCTATATATATATAAAACTGTTCCGTTACTGACTGAGTGACTGAGGTACTGAGTGACTGACAGACAACGTACAGCCGTAACTACTGGGCGTAGAGAGCAAATTTGGAACATATATTCTGTAGGGGTGCACTAAGGAAGGGATTCCCGAAATTCCCACGGGAACGGGAAATATAGAACTTTTTAGTTTGTATGAAAAATCTTATTCCTTGAGTGCACCGATGTAAAACTTGGTGTAAAGGTATTTCAGTGTGTGTCTGGTTGTGTTATGACAGGGATTCCCGAAATTCCCACGGGAACGGGAAATATATGATCTTTTAGTTTGTATGAAGAAATCCCATCCCTTGAGTGCACGGATGTGATACTCGATATAAAGTTTCCTCAATAAGTGTCTGTTTGTATTATGGAAGGAATTCCCGAAATTCCCACGAGAAGGGGTTGGACTTTTTAGTTTGTATGAAAAGTCTTATTCCTTGCGTGTACGGATGTGATACTTGGCATGAAGGTTCTTCAAAGAGTGACTGGTTGTGCTAAGAAAAAAATTCCCAAAATTCCGACGGGCACGGGAAATATATGATTTTTAGTTTGTATGAAAAAAACTTATTCCTTGAGTGCATGGGTGTGATACTTGGTATAAAGGTTCTTTCAGTGGGTGTCTGGTTGTATAGTTTCTGAAATTTCCACGAGAAGGGTAGTTAAGCGCATACGAAGTTGCGGGATAAAGCTAGTTACATAATATAACCACAAAGTCAATTAAGTAAAAGAATATCAAGTATTATAAAAATACAGACTGGTTTAGTAAACAAACATGTCCTTTTACTTATTTACTTGAGTGAATTTTAACAATAAACAACTTAAAAAAACAACAACATCTATACATATAATAAAATGGAAGGAAAGTCAAAACTGTACATTGAATATTTTTTTAAAAGAATACTTGGGGTATGATCTACAATCGAAACAGAAACAAAAAATATAGTTTTTAGAATTTTTGTCCTTTTGTCTTTCCGGAATAAACTCAAAAAGTACTGCATGGATTTACTTCAAATTTGGCATGAAGATAGTTAAGAAGTCGGGTCAACATATAGGCTACATATTATCACGCTAGCAGTGCTATAATCGTAGGTGCGTTTGGTGCTGCATAGCGTTCACGCAGACGACGTCGCGGGCAGCAACTAGTAAACAATAAACTTGTAGGTACCTACATACTGACTTATTCAAAAACAAACGTAGTTGTTTTAATATATTTTTTATTTAATTTCAGTAACAAACAGTTCCAGTTTTGATTTTTGAACTACAGAAACTCAAACTTTTAAGGAGTACAAAGAAGAGAAAAGTAATCATAACAAAAAATGCCACAAAAACACAAACAAAGAGTAAATTAATAAAAAATAAATACATGATGCATTATTTTTATTTACCCACTTAATTAGAGCAACGTAAGGATCAAGTTGTTTGTCATGTTTGACAAATTTGGCGGAAGTATTTTATAAGGATGACAATGTACAGGGGTAAAATATGGTCACCCTAATCGACTTTGTATGGAAGAATAAACAATCGCTTATATTTTTTGTTTGGCAGTATTTAGAGCTGTCACATACGACGATTTGTTGTCTTCGTCGCCGTCACATTCCTTTTGATAAGAATCTAGCTTTCTAGACCGTCTGCAAGCGCTGGAATGGGTGGCTCAGCCAGCCGGACATTTGTCATCTGTCATCAAAATCTTTATCGAAATAACTCCTAAACACATGCGTCAGGTATGTTTTAAACTATATGAGGTCTGTCACATATCGCGTCACATTCCTTTTCAACTTAAAACTCAGTTCTAATTGCTTTAATTACTGAGATATAAGGAAAAAACAAAGTGGCTCAGCCAGAAGCGTCCGGCTGGCTGGCCACTTGTTTTTCGTGTTAACTCGAAAATTATGGCGTTTTACTTGATAAAACCACTTTAGTTGCTGTCACATATCGCGTCACATACCTTTATATACCAGCTGGATCCTCAAAACCCTCTGGGGGCTGAGATCTGGAATGCTGGAAAATGCGAAATTCTGGCTGGCTGGCCAAAGTTTTTTCGATTTTTTGAGGAAACAATAGCGTCACAAACGATGAAACCTTTACAGATCGTCGTCACAAACGATGACTTAGGCACCTAGATAAGCAGCAACGCTCTGCGAGAAAATGTCCAGACAGCCGGACGCACGCAAAACATCAGGTGAACCAACTCCGAAAAAAGCAAAGGCAATTCTGTCGGCTGGCAAGGTGATTGCATCGGTTTTTTGGGATGCTAAGGGTGTCATTATGGTGGACTACCTTCCAAAAGGCGAAACAATAAACGCGTACTATAAACTATAGCATCCGAGTACTATAAATTGTGGTCCGGCCAGAGAAGAACACACAAAAATTGCCTTTTTTTCGCCATTAAATTTCATATGTTAAAATTGGTGCGCTTTTTCGTTATTTGTTCCTTACATGCAGATTTAACCGATTCGTTGCGATGGCTAATTTCGCTAACTTTTACCTGTGGCGTCAAACAAAAATAACGTGACACTGTTCAGTGCCAAGCGCCATACGATAAAATGACACGCATCCGTGTCTTCCGTCATGCGGAAAATAAAACAGTATTTTTACCATTTTTTACATGTTCAAAGCTTGAATAGTTTTAGTTTACATTTGAAATCCAATGTAAGTGGACATGCGCTTTGTTTTAAGTGATTAGAAGTGGCAAAATAAGTGTATTTCTGGAAATAGAAGGTAAGTGAGTTTTTCAATACAGATGTGCTAAACCTTTTCAACTTAATTTGCATTTCCTAATGATCTTTTTGAATGATACCTATTAAATTAGGTCTAGAATATTGTTTTGGCTTTCCTTACAACAAAATTCAACTATGCTAATGAAAAACTGCCAAGTTTGTTTATGTCTTAGATTAGATCTATGGATTATGTAGATAAATCATCACAAATAATGTCAAAAAAAATATATTTGTCGTAAAAAATAACACTTTGCTAAGTAGGTACATACTGCCATTATATTTTGGTTATTAGCGTATTTTTTGTTTAAGAATAAGAATCCTTTTTTAAAGAAATGTAGGTGCATTAAGTCGACAAGCCGCCGATCAATGTTTTAAAATATTGAAGATAGCAAATTAAACCTTATTGCGTAAGAATGTAAAGATTATTATTGGCTCAATTAACAATAAGGTTCACCTTGTTGTTACCTGGCCATAAATCAAATGATGCTTTGTTGTTTTGCGATTTAAGCCAGGTTATTGATTAATTACCTACTTACCTATAACGTTGACGCAAACGTATTTTTCTTACGTGAATAATTTTGATAAAAAGAATTGGTGTATAATAATTTTATTGGAGAAAAGCTAAACCAACATAGTCAGAGCGATTTCGCTTTAGGGAGTTAGTCGTTTAATCAAGTGACGTTATTTAAAGTTTACTCTGTATGTAATAAATTTATAATTTATGATCATAATAATATTATATTATGATGATTTAATATCAAATAACGCAACTTTAAAAAATGTTGGTGACCCCTATTTAAAAAAAAATCTTACTTAATCCAGAAACGGTGGCTACGAGCTTAATATACGTGAAAAATAAGAATAGTTTGGTTCTGGGTAAAAAAACCCTAATTTGATTAGGAGTTACCACCGATTTCAAAATGACACACATTCGTGCCTAACGCCACACGCAAAAAAAATTGATGGCACTAAAACGTGCCATCCGCAATGAATCGGTTAAGATGCTTTATGAGCTAAGTAACCAAAAACGGGTGCTACATGCCCGGATGCTACATGCTACGGATTTAGGTCAACTTACAACAGTAACCCTGTATATTACAAAACCTTAACCACGAGACATATATTTTCAATGTTGCCTCTATCCTAATAAAGGATGAAATTTAAATACTAGGTAGGTACTTTACAACATTCAAGATATAGTAGGTAGCAACAATAGCAAATCAAAATGGTCAAAATGTCAGTTTGGCTACTTTACTTTTGTCATGACAATATAATATCAAATAATTGGGTAGGAATAGGTTAAATAAAAATAACTTAAATTGGTTGGTCAAAATATATTATACATTTAGTACAATCTTTGAGGTGGGCCCATGGTTGATTTCATATGTAGCGAGCGTACATTTTGCCAATGTTTCTTGAGTAGAGACACAAGGAAATTAATTGACAAGTGAACATTCTGTGCAAGTTCATCAGGGGTCATATCAACATGGCCAACTGCAACCGATAAGCACAATACCTGTAAAGTAAAATAGTATCAATTTATAACAATATGCACAATACAAGAGTAAACTCAATAATTAATATTCAAATTGGTTTATTCAATGCAGTAAAATGACAGTCCCAGTATGCCCACTTTAAAGAAAAAACAGGGATGCGTTTAAGTGAATGAATGATGTTTTTCTTTTAACAATTTGACTTGAAAATATTTTATAATTTGTGAAAAGTGAAAAAAATGTTAAGAAGTGCTTTACGTCACTTTTTTGTTGTTTTTAAGTATTTGCAAAAAACTAATTTCACTCTCTATGCGACCGTTTTAAAGCACAAGGTGTGTTTGGTTATTGATTATGTTCATTAAAGTTACTTTAAAGATGAAGTACACACCTCAAATAAATTATTTATAAATTTCTTTCAAATTTTATGGCAAAACGAATGACAAAAACTCATTCGTTTTTAATCATTCTCGTACAGTACTTACACTACGAAGTTTATAACTGGTATCATTATTTTTGTATTTGACATTTCGAACTGTCAAGTTTACTGTATTGAATTATTTGCCAGAGTATAGACAATGGTATAATTTTATTATATAGATAGAAGAACATAGTTGTTTTTAGCTTAATATACTAAATTAAATAAGTAAAAACATTAATTGAGATTTCATACATAAATTTTCTTAAAATGGCATAGAAAACAAAAATCTAGAATGAAGATTCGAAATCTCTTGTACAACATACCTTTTTCATCTGGAACTTGATGGTGGCCTTAACCTCATCAATTTTTTGAGTCATAGATTCTTGGTGTGAAAGTAGACCAGGGAACTTGCCAGCTTTGTTGAGACCAGGACCCAAAAGACGGGGAATCTGCTTGATCAGTGATTCAGAAGCCAAGAATGCATCATATCTGTAATGAAATTGAGTATTGTTTACATAATGAACGAGAAGTACACTCTAACATAACACCTCAACCAACTCTGATTACATAGTAAAAACTAAAACTTACTTCTTAGCCAGCTTCTTCACGAGTTTCTTGTTCTTGTTTAGCTTTTTCAGGGCCTCAGCATCCATGCAGGGAACTTCCAAGGTCTTGGCCTCGTCACAGTGTTGCTGGTCCCCAAGGACACACACTTGCATCTTGGGTCTAGGGATGTACTTGAGTCTAAAAGTTAAAAAAATATTTAAACATGTGTGAAATTAAAACAAAACCACTGATTATATCTGACTTAAGATCAGAAAAAAATTGTCTTCAATATAAACAGATAATACATGCTAAAAACATCATGACAAAATACAGCTTTGGTCTAAGCACAATAACTTATCAATTCAAAAGTTTAGCCCATTAAATATTACTATATCTTAAAGGTTCCGTTTGAAAACTTGAGCTGGGCACTAAGTGCAACTGAGGTAGACTACATTTCATTATTCAGAGCAGGTACTAGTTAAGCAGTTACTCCAACCACTTTATGGTCTGTTAGGTAATTTAAATGATGGCACAATAAACATAAGGACTAATTCGTGGCAACTAAATACCTAAATAGGATAATCAAAACAATGTCTGCTTACCACACAAGAAATCCATGATATCCAGAAATTAGAAGAGGTCGGTAGAACATAGTTCACCTACCCGAAATTTAAAGACTTCGGGTCAAGTCTCGTCAACGAAGGTTGACTTCCTGTTAGGAATCATTCTTGTGGACTGACACAATTAAAACACATGCCTTATAACTAAAGTAGGCTAATATAGGTTAGGTCCACGAAAATGCTCTTCACAGGTAAACATACTTGACAGTGCCGGAGAAACGCTTGTCCTTTTGAGGGTCATAGTTCTTCAGTCCAATCTGTATCTCGACAGTTTCTAAAAAGTTTCGCTTCTTGTCCTTAGAATTTTGGAGTACGGCGTTGACACACTCATAGAGTGTATCACGAGATACTTTAGAACTGTAATAAAATTTTAAAACTAGCGTAAGAGAAATTAAATAAACGAAGTAAATTAAAAGTTTAAACAAATTATTATAAAGAGATTCCAGAGATTTGAAAAGATTAATACTTACGACATGATAGAAACCTATTGCCGCGATGACAACCAGTACTAAAAAGAGTGAGAGATTGAAAGGAAAGATCAAAGAACACACACTGACAGCTGGTAAGTAAGGTCCGACCTACGTCACAGAGACTTTGACATTATGACAGTCAGTCAGTATACCAACTAGGTGCAGTGCTGCCAACTTTACTTCTATAGGATCGTACATAACAATACATACCTTAAGAAAAATCGTATTTTACCAAGAATTATCGAAAAAAGTATTCAAAATTTCAATAAAACAACAGCAATTATTCAAATAAGAAATATAATTGTATCCTTAAGTTACTAGATGTAAAAATCAAAAAATCCATTGATAGCTCATTTCACTCACTTTTGTTGATAACGAAACGTAAGTATAGTCCGACAATGGATCTTTTGGCGCGGGGCAAAAATGGGAATTAACCACCGCACCGTCTTGGAAAATGTCAATTCATGACTTTTACCGCTCGTATTTTTATCGTTTTGATGAATCAAAAGCATAGAGGACACTGCTACCGTTTTTTTTAAACAAATTAATTTAGAAAAATGCCAAACTTTGCTCATTCAATTCAATTTAATTTTGTGTAGAATGGCAATGGTTTTTTTTGGCTTCGATAGATGGCGCTTTACAAAAGGTGAAGTCTTGTCTGACATATAGCCAATTTACCTACCATGTTTATTTCACACTGCGTTTTTAACCATGAGCCAAGGACTAAAGGAGCTGCCTTGTCTATGAAAAAATGGTGTATACCTAAACTTAAACAGAGGAGTAAAATGGCGTCTATTTAGTGCATTGCAGATATGGTCAATTTTTAAAGATAAAATAAATATCAACTGTTTATGCTTTTTTTGTTTGTTGATTTCCCATCATAAGTACATAGTTATTGAAAATAAGGCACTATAAAAGAACAATCTCCATAGAAGTAAATTTAACCCCTTGCTGCTTGGATTTTCCTATCGCTACAAGGAAATATATAATAATAAATATAATATATAAATATATATTCCTTCCTAAACCCGTGTGCTTTCATCTTCAACCTCATCGTCACTTACCATCAGGTGAGATTGAGGTCAAACGCGGGTTTAGTCACTTATAAAAAAAATATATATATATAAATTGATAAGAATATATACTAAAGTACCTATAGAATTTATATGAGCTATGTAAAATGAAAAACATAACATCTATGTTATTAATTATTTTTTAATAACGAAAATTAAAATTGCACATTTGGTATGTTCTGCATTATATGAAAGAAATTGGTTTCAATCAATTATAAAACTACTTAAAATAAACTGGGAGCCTGTTCAATAGTTCGTGTGCAGAATAAATTTGTTGGGTTGTATGTGCCTGCAGGAAGAGCTGTGGCTGAAGGGACTCATGTTTCGCAAGTTGAGATCATACATGAAGAGAAAAATAAGGTCAACTGCTTTAACAAAACACTTGTTGAGCTTTACAACCGCCATGCTCCTCTCAAGCGTGTTAAAGTAAAATATAACCCAGCACCTTGGCTTACTAACTCAATCAAAGAAGTTATGGCACGGAGAGACAAAGCTATCCGACGATATGAGCGTTGCCCTTCGGACATAAACCTTGCATCTTATAAAAGTTTACGCAATCAATGCAGTCGACTGTGTCGTGATGCAAATAGAAACTATTTCTATGAGTCTAGTAAATCGTGGCAGTGCAGAAGTCTGGAGATTCCTTAAATCCGTTGGCATTGGCAAGTCCCACTATTCCTCCCTAAAAGACTTTGATTTAAGTACCCTAAATTGCTATTTTTCCCAACCTCTTTTACTTTTACAACCGCAAATCAAAGCTAGCACCTTGAATCATTTGGCGAAACTTCCGATAACGCATCCATCTTTTTCTTGTCTCGCTGTATCGCCAGATGATGTGAAAAAGTCCATCCTTTCCATCTCCTCTGCAGCAGTTGGTGACGATGACCTTTGTTCCAGAATGATAACTCCCGTTTTACCTGTCCTATTACCCACTCTTACCCATATATTTAACTGTTCTCTAGCATCCTCTACTTTCCCTGCATCCTAGAAACGTGCATATATCATACCTCTGCCAAAAATTTCAAATCCCACTTCCATTACCCATGTTCGGCCTATATCCATCCTTCCCTTCCTCTCTAAAGCTCTTGAGCAAATTGTGCATAAGCAACTTTCCGCATTCCTGTCTTCTAATAACATCATTTCCCAATTCCAGTCCGGTTTCCGCCCAGGCCACAGCACTGTCCTACTCATCTTGTTAGATTTCAGCAGTGCCTTTAATGCTGTTGATTTCGACATTATTGGCATTCTTAAATGCATCAACGTCTCACCTTCTGCTATATCCTGGTTCAACTCCTACCTCGGGGGCCGCTTGCAGCGGGTCCGCCTTGATGAGTCCTACTCTGACTGGTGCGACCTCGTTGCTGGTGTACCCCAGGGTGGTGTCTTATCCCCTCTCCTATTCTCCATTTTCATTAATTCCGTAACCAAAGTTATTTCTTCCAAATACCATCTTTATGCAGACGATTTGCAAATATACCGCCACTGCACTGTTCCTGACATAGAATCTGCCATTACTTCTATGAACTTAGATCTGGATCGAATCAGTGACTGGGCTAAATCCTTCGGTTTCCTAGTAAATCCTAAAAAGTCACAAGCCATGATTATAGATATATTCGTGGTGGACTCGACTTATCCTCTCTACCTCCTATTTCCATGGATAATGTTCCGATTGCCTTTACTGGTACAGCTAAGAACTTGGGTGTCATTATAGATTCTTTCCTTACTTGGAACGCGAACATCAGTGAAGTCAGTCGGAAAGTCCACTCTACATTCCATTCATTGAAATCCCTAGAAAACTTTTTACCACTACAGACCAAAATTTCCCTTACTCAGACACTGATTCAACCCATTCTGGATTATGGAGATACGTGCTATTTGGATGCCACGGAGGAACTCCTAGATAAATTGGAGCGCTTGCAAAATTTATCCGTACGCTACATCTTCGGACTCAAAAAGTACGATCATGTATCCGATTATCGTAAGCAACTCCGATGGCTTCCGATTCGGCAACGCCGTGATGCTAGAATTCTATGTCTCCTATATAATATCCTCTATAACCCATCAGCCCCTATCTACCTTCGTGAGAGAT
The DNA here is from genome assembly GCA_944452665.1 of Stenoptilia bipunctidactyla. NCBI lineage: Eukaryota > Metazoa > Arthropoda > Insecta > Lepidoptera > Pterophoridae > Stenoptilia > Stenoptilia bipunctidactyla. The sequence continues at coordinate 11,292,049 of OX101723.1, read as the reverse complement.
TTTCCTCATTCTCCAAATACGTTATGCAGAGCACATAAACGTACGCTTCTAAAAATGCCAATACATAAAACTAATTATTATTCCTACTCTTTTTCTGTCCATGCAGTCAGATTGTGCAATGCACTACCACAGGTTGAGTGACTAATCATAGTATCCATGCCCCAAAAGAGCCACAGCAGTTAAATAAGTTAGAATGTAATTGTAGCATACCTACAATTGTAATATATATTTTTTTAAGTTTTACAGTTTATTTTAGTCATTTGTTTAATAACTTAGTTTTTCTTCAGTTTTTAATTATTTATAAAAGTAAATTATAGGAATATTTTGAGTTAGGATTTTACTTTATATGCTTGCACAATAAGTTGATTTGTAATAGATATGATGTTAGTGCCTATAATTGGGTATACACCCGACCATGTTCTTTAATTTTAAGTTTATTTTTATATCATGTATAGTGTATTACCTGTTGGCAATTTATAAATAAATAAATAAAAAAAACATCTTGGAGAACTCAAACGGATGAGTTTTAATAGGAACTTCGTTGTCACAGTTAGTTTCCATTCCTAAGGCCCCGGACTATGCCAATCCCTAATTCAAAGCAACAACAAAATGCTAAATTCATTCTGTTACGACAATTACTGTGGTTCGCATGTTCAAATTGAATTGAATGCTAAACCTTTACTAAGCCATCTAAAACAAACAAATAAATATTAGAAAACATATTAAAATATTAGACGTTACTCACTCACCAAAAATGTAGCTCGGCACCCTCTTGCTGTTAAAACCGTCTAGAATCTTTCGAGGCTAAAAAAAGGCTTTTGAATGAAAAAATTATCTGACGGACAACCCGCGTCATTTTTTATTATTTTACTTTTCATCTTTAAAAAGTAATTCTTACATTTGCCGTAAGGTTGGTTTGCGCATATAAACTCTTTATTTATAAAATGTAAGGCGCACCCAAACCTTACGTTCACAGTCTTTAATTAATTTCTTATGATATTACATATATTTCTGATCACTGACCTCTATATTTACCACTGGACTGGCTGTTCCGTAAGTTTGACAGCTATTTTTTTGTGCCTATTTGAAGCGCCACTAGCGAGTAGCGAGTGTCCGCAGAACAAATTTTGACGTATATTGCAAGTGGCCGCCAGAGAAGTGCTTGCTTATTGTTAAGTGATTTTATATTTTTTAAATATTAATTCGAATTTTATGTTGTTATTGTTATAAGCATTATATAAAAGTTATCAAGAATGAGGACATGTGACATATGTGTAAGCGACTAGTTTTAGTACCACGGACACTCGTTACTGCTCGCTACGTCCGACAGCGCCAAAATGGCGATTATCAAACGGGCACAAAAGCACTTTGACAGCCGCCAGTCCAGTGGTAAATATAGAGGTCAGTGTTTCTGATGCAACAATCAGCTTAAACGAAGTCTGTTTTGTTACATCGTATTATAGTCGGGGTTTTCATGCTCTACTTTCATTACTTAGACAGACTATATCTATGAGATGAGAACTCTTATTAAAAAAAAAGTTTAATGACATTTGCTGTTTTTAGGTTATGTTTTTGTTTTGATATGGTAAAGTATTATTTTCTGAATTAAAAATGTTTAACTCAATTAAGGTGCTAACTAAACACCAAGCAAAACGAATGTTGTTAAAGTGTTCATGCGGAAATTTTGAGAAAAAGATTCACAGTGTAGGATTAAACGATATTCCAAAAGTAACCCTTACAGATATTCGCAAGTTGTTAAGGCAAAAAGGTTTCGCCGTTCAAGATGGATTTACTTCCATTACAACGAAATGTGCTGTTTGTTCTGCAACAGAAAAGATAGCCGAAAATAAAATGTTTATAAACAAAACGACAGGTCAGTATGGGTAAAGGTTAAACATGATGTATTTATGGTTATATTTAATAAAAGATATTTAAATTTGTAGGATACTTTACTTGTCCAAAATGCAATGTCCATGGAGATTGGAATATACTAGAACGACTTATAAAGAAAGCAAAAATTGAAGCATCCTTAAGAGAATACATAGAGAACTCAAAAGAAAAAAGCAGAGTATTCCAAAAAGATTGGCAAAATTTAATTGAAGAAACTACCTCATTATCTAAATTAACTGAAGCAGAGCTATATGATTTATTTAAATTATTTGAGTATCCAGTGAGTTAAAAATTTAATTACAAAACATTTAATCAATTACTATTTATAGACCTTGTAACACTCAGATCTAATTATTTTAGAAATACTTATGCTTATTACAATCAGCTTTATCATCTCTTTTAAGTGATTAAAGTAGCTATAGGTATTGCTTCCACTATGCACAAAATTCTGTTTGGAACATTAAGATCAGTAAAGTAAACTATATGGCAACAGGAAAACACAGTCAATGAAACCAGTTCTTAATATATATTTTTGAAAAGATAAAGACCATTTTGCAGCTTCCGGAGTGCTTTACTTGACTGTTTACATATTAAAATATTCAATCAAGAAAATTAAAATTTGTTGATCCACATCATTTAAACTGCCATGGAAACAAAAACTTACCTTGTACCAAGCACATTAACTTGCTGACTGGTTTAAAAAAAAATGACACAGTTCTTGTAGCCCTTCCAAATTATTTAGTGAGGGATGTATCTACCTATACTGCCTCATCTTATTGTTCCTCTTTATATTGTTCCAAATATAATGAAAAATAAGCTTTCTATTATGTCAAAATAATTAGTTCCAGCATGATGCCAACAAAACCTTGTCAGATGTTAGAATATCCAAAGATCAAACAATTTTATATTTTCCATTGAAAAATTCACTTGATCATATTGTTGGATATAGAAAAGTGCAGGCAGGAAATGAAGATGAGGCAGATCATCATGGATTGCATATGGCTGGATTATTTTTATGTAGAGTAGCAAAAGTAAGCCGGTATGACCAAGCTGTTTTAGTTCCAAGTATACAAGATGTATTGAATTTAGCAGCTCATAAAATACCAGGTAAGTAAACATTCAGCTGGGCTTGTCAACATTTAATATTGTTATAATATTATTTAATAATGTTCATAATTTAAAGAGGGATAGTTCTGTTTAGAATCCCATTTTTATTATTGATTTTTATATGAATTTTAGTGTTATATTTTTTATACTTTATATTATATTTTTTTTATTCTGGTTACAAAATGTTGACAAGTAAAAGACTAATCTATTTTATAACATTTTAAGCTTAGGCACAACTATACTGGGCCACCCGGTTATTCTCATAAGCTTTTTCATTAGTAACCAAAACAAAACAAGCATGAACTCTCTTCGTAGTAACCTGAAAGGAACTGAATCTGTTTATTATTCTTTAAGTGATGATATTGTAGAGTTGTACTGGTAAAGGAAGTAGTTCAACCTCTAAGTTCACTCATTTGCTTATATTTATAGAAATGAGATGAATATTCTGATCTGGTAAAGAGTAGAAACCTATTATAAAATAACCTGTAATGTTTACTTGTTTCTAGGTACACTAATTTGGCTCAGCAATTGCAGTCTACCTCCAATTGTGTTGCCAGCGCTTGAACACTATCAGAAATTATGTTTATGGGGAGACTGGGACAACATGAGATCTGTAGCAGAAAAATTAGGAGAAGATCGGTGTCGTTTTGTCAGGTTCGATTTGCTATGTTAAACTATGTTTGTAATGTTGCTATGTTAAGTATTTTTTACCTTTATGAATCTTTCCTGATTGGTATCTATTATACATATATTATATTATACATATTGGTGATGAACTACAATTTCATCTAACATTAATAGCTCTGCCGAAGTGTTGTTGTCGTTGATGTTTTGACTAATTTTATTTATTTATTCACCCTTCATTGTAAATAAATAAAAATGAAAAAGTAACAAACAAAGAAAAATAATAATACACAATCTAACAAGGTCGACCTTATCGCTAGAGAGCGACTTCTACTAGGCAACTCAAAATTTTAATCAAGTCTTCTTCGAATATAAAAATGTTTTACTGACATTAATTTAGTCCAATATAGAGTAAATGGTACCTAACTACAAGTAGGTACTTACAATACGAAATCGGTTTCCTTAGTTAGTTATTGCTCTTGATAAATTGCAAGTGTCTTAACACTTGCACAAATGTCGAATAAGTATATTATTGATACTAGTTCTGTATTTCTATGTATAAAGTAAACCTAAGAATATCTCTGCTGCCATCAGAAGCCATGCTTCAAAGTCTGCCGCCCAATGTTACCGCTTTAGCGAAGATGTGTTACGGCATACAATTTATTCAACCTCATCATCAATTAACACCAAGTAAGACTGAAATTAAATTCGAGTTATATCATCATTTAAAACTTTGGTTTTTTACATAAGATTAATCGTCAAGACTTTAGAAAATATTAAAAATAATTTTTTTATTTAAATAATTAAACATAAAACTTTTTTTTTGTAGGCGATAGTCTGACTTCCTATCACTGCAATAGTGCATCCATCATTATTATTCCTCTAAACGTGTCAAACGTGACATCAGACATCATGTTTTTATAGACTCTGTATTCTGCCTATCCCATAAGGGATACAGGCGTGAAGTTATGTATGTATGAATGTTAAACATACACATTAATAGACAATGTTGTTTAGGCCTACAGATGGCCTGGTCACAGCATCGGAAGCCGCAAACGCGAATCTTTCTCTGAAGGATCTCGTGAGTGACGCCAAGCCAGCCGCGCATCGATCTATCACCACATTCGCTGCTTTGAGAGACGATGTCTACGCTGAACTTACCAATATTGACAAGGTAATGTAAAATTGTAAAACAAACACCTTTTCTAACTTTGTTAGTCACTCATCCGACGAGTGACTGATATGCCTAGTTTAAATTAAGACGGTCGCCAAGGTGCAGAGGTCTAGACGCTATTGCGCCAATCGTGAGATCGCGGGTTCGATTTCCGCACGTAACAAAAAAATCCTGGTCTGGGTGTTTTTAGATAAACCTACTTAGTTCTTGTTATACAGTATAACGTATACTTACGAGTATATTATGCTCTATCCCGTGGGAATACCCAGTTAAAAACTCATTAATTCCTGCTCATTTTTCCCAGCGGACAAATAAAGTCAGAAGTACCTATATACATTTGAGTTTTCATGCAATGAATATCATATTCTTAATGCTTAAAACATATTTATTTATTTATTTATTTTATACACAAAAACAAATCCAGAATAAAAAAAAACACAAATAAAAGAACACATTATGTATAAAGGGCGGCCTTATCGCTTGGAAGCGATTTCTACCAGGCAACCCAAGGCAACATAATATAAATGTTTATTAAACACAGTGAAAGTGTCACAGTCCGCCCCGACAGTACCTAGGTATCTACACCTACATAATGTTATTTACAGGCCTTCATGTTGCACCTATTAGGTAGGTACATTTAAAGTCGTTAGGTATACATTGGTACCGATCACGCAAAGTCGTAAAAAATAGTAATTATATAAAAGTATATTGATATATTAACAATAAGTAAACGTCTTTTAAAATCACGAGTTATTACTGAGGCGTGCACGAAGATGAACTATTTAATGCACATATTTTTGACTAGCTGCTGCCCGCGACGTCGTCTGCGTGAACGCTATGCAGCACCAAACGCACCTACGATTATAACACTGCTAGCGTGATAATATGTAGCCTATATGTTGACCCGACTTCTTAACTATCTTCATGCCCAATTTGAAGTAAATCCATGCAGTACTTTTTGAGTTTATCCCGGAAAGACAAACAGACAAAAATTCTAAAAACTATATTTTTTGTTTCTGTTTCGATTGTAGATCATACCCCAAGTATTCTTTTAAAAAAATATTCAATGTACAGTTTTGACTTTCCTACCATTTTATTATATGTATAGATTACATTATCATCAGCAATTTGACAGCCTGCCGTTTAAGAAACGAACTTTTTTTGACTGGCTCGGGTCTGCATGTATACTAGGTACCCCATAGTTGCGCTGTTTATCTTCAGACAAAAGCTTATACAGGGTTAATTTTAATTAGCGCATCACCTCTCGCAGGCAGCTTCTCTACATGTGAATGAATGTAATTATTTTTTAAATAATAATATCGTAATGTATGGAAAATAATTATTTTGGCTCACAAGATTCTATTCTTATGGTGCTGTTAGCGAAGGGCAACTATCGTTGAAATTTCGATTTTAACGACGAAACGAATTTAAAAAGCAAGATGTTATAAAGTCGATTTTTCTTCTACTGTAACCGTTTTAAAGCACAAGGTATGTTTGGTAATTGATTATTTTCATTAAAGTTACTTTACAGATATAGTATAGTACAAATTCAATTATTTATAAATTTCTTTAAAATTTTATGTAAAACGAATGACAAATACTCGTTCGTTTTCAATCATTCTTATTCAGTGCTTACACTACGAAGTTTTTAACTGGTATCATTATTTTTTATTTGACATTTCGATCTGTCAGTTTACTGCATCAAATCATTTGCCAGAATATACATATGTGTTATTTATTCCCGACCATTATCTATACCCGTCAACCCGTTTTTGCGTGAAAGATTAACAAACTTCCACTCATACTCATAAGCTTTCGCATTTACAATACAGGGTGGAGTTATTTAATGCCACCTGGAGGGAAAGGCATTACTCTAAATAATAGAGATAGCAAATTTTACTCCAAAAAAATATTCCTTTATTTTTGAAAAGAAAAAAACCGCATTCAAAGATTTTCAAAAATTCGCTCGCTTTTTCCGGGAATTGAAGCGACTAAAATCTTTAAAAATGACACGCTGTAATTTAATTACATATATCGTTAGGTTCAATCACAAGAATGAAATATCTCTAACATAGGTACTAGGTTAATTTAATGAAAGGAAAACCATGAAATCTTCATTTTCAGATTTTAGTCGGTTCGATTCCTGGGTGACGCAAGCGAATTTTTGAAAAATCTATGAATGCGGTTTTATTCCTTTGGATAAGGAACCGATAAGGAATGTTTCTTTGGAGTAAAATTTGCTATATCTATTATTAAGAGTTCCCCCAGATGGCATTAAAAAAATCCACCCTGTATAATTAAATACATGATCAGGTGCGTGGTTTGAAATGGACGCGTTTCCCGGCGCTGACGCGGCTGCTGGGCGGGCACCGGCGCGGCGAGCTGACCGTGCTCACCGGACCCACGGGCTGCGGGAAAACCACGCTTTGTGCAGAGATGTCGCTCGACTTGGCCCAGCAAGGGGTATGACTTCAATAATGCTTTCCTTCATTTCTTTCCTAAGCCCGTGTGTTTTCATCTTCGACCACATTATAATTGTATTTAAGTAAATAATTGATTGAAAGATTGCCTAATATGTTCCTTCCCAATCTGGTGTATGTACTTCGAATTATAAATCCATCTCTGTAACATTACCTCTGATTATGAATATAATTTAATTTTCGGTATTTCCCGCCCAGGTAAAAACTCTTTGGGGTAGTTTCGAGATCCGCAACTCGCGTCTAGCGCGCACCATGCTACAACAATTCGCGGGCGTGCCGCTGGAACAAAACCTTCAGGACTTCCCGAAGTACGCCGACGAGTTCCAGAAACTTCCCATTTACTACCTCGCGTTCCATGGACAGCAACCTATTAAGATTGTTATGGAGGTAATTGCTTAAAATTAATTCAACTTACCTTTTATTTATCTGGAGGAATCAAAGGTGCAATCACGTCCCAGACAGCCCTAGGGGCAATGGTGTGGGATGATCCGGCAGAAGGCCGTTCTGACCCACTTGAACCTTCCAGGTGTACCAACCTCACCCGCCATAAGTGGGGCCCACGGTACAGCATTACCCACGACCCTGTTATAAAAATTACTTAAATTGGACCAAAGTACTCAGCTGGTAAATATTTCGTAGGGTAGTTTCGTAGGTTTCGTATGTATCCCGTGCCACTGTTCAAAAAACTTAAACTAATATAATAGTTATAATTTTATATTATACAAACTATTCGCGTAAAAAACTGTGCTCATGAATATTCTTAGCTTTTTTGTGTTTAATTTTTTTTTCTCTTCATTTTTTTTTTCATTATTAAGGTAATTTATTGGTAAGGCAGTAAATTCTTTAATTCAAATTGTATGCAAAACTGCTTGTATTTGTTTAAGGTTGCCTCGAAGAAATAGCTTATAGTCGCTTTAGAGCCGCTAACCTGTCAATTTTTGTTTTAGAAAATTTGTAGGTACGATAAAATTGTAATTAATATTACATACATACATAATTAATATTACAATTTTACACTTTCCTAGGCTGTTGAACACGCGAGGTACATGCACGACATTGGTCACGTGGTCGTCGACAATGTGCAGTTCATGCTGGGTCTGTCTGAAGACAAGGAAGGAGACAAGTACTCGCGACAAGACGCCGTAATCGCCGCCTTCAGAACCTTCGCCACCGCAAGACATTGCCATGTCACTTTAGTTATGCACCCGAGAAAGGTAAGTTTTTACATGCATATACATAACTTCACTACTGTATCCCTTGTGGGGTAAGCAAAACATCAGAGTGTCACGTTTGACAAATTTGGAGGTACTATACTGTTGTAAAGAGACTATAGCAGCGAAAAGTATATAGATATGTCGTTTGTTTTAGGAGCGTGAATCAGAAGATCTCTCCACCAGTTCGATATTTGGCAGTGCCAAAGCTTCCCAAGAGGCTGATAACGTCCTTATCGTGCAGGTAATTATGTATACTTTCCCTTGTGTAGGTACAATCAACTGCAAGTCAATGGAAACACTTTGGACTTGTTATCTTTGTTTCTAACCTAACCTTTCTTGACCTAACTCGCGTTTGAATCTATTTGCGCCTCACAGTAAATGATGATGCCTAGGGTTAAAGAACTGTCTTTTTCATAGCCTATCATACTGCTCTTAGTATGCGATTAAAATGAGAATAGGAACATCAATGACCTCTATCTGTCAAAAGCTTTTTAAAAATCAGAGCCTTCAAAAAAAAAATTTTCAGTTAAAGTTGCTATTTATTTTACTTATTTTGTTTATCAGAGTATTATAGCGAAAAGAAATAAAAGCTTTAATATATTAATTATGTCGCATTATATAATTAGTTTATAAACTTTATTTACACGAGACAGTAAAGAGGATGCAAACCATGCCAACATTATACGACGAATATAACTCTTCAGAAAATGAATTTTCATTATTAAGTGGAATGAAAGTAATTGAAAACTCGGAATAATTTTTATATCCCTTTAACTGGCGGAATCCCCTAAGGGGATTTCGAATCAGTGGGCTCAAGCTGGCAGCATCCCCTCAGGGGACGATTTTGTCACTTTAACTATTTTATTTAAGACGAGCTAATTTGCGAATAGTTGTCTTTGTTTAAACTATGCTCTGTATTCAGTGATAAACAGAGATGAAAATATAGTATTTTTCAACCAATGGTTATGCGATATTTTTTAATAAACAGCCGTTCAAAAACAGAAGTTTTTCTGTGTACTGAACGCTAGAGCTCACACGAGACAATTGTTGTAATTAAAGGTGTCCTTTTTAAGAAAAACCTAAAAAAACTACCGTTAAACTAAGGAAAGATAATTACTTTTCATATTTCATGCATTTATTTCTTCTTTTATGATATTTTACACTGGAAATTTTTGAATTTTTGTACCCTTGTTTTCAATAGCTGATTGTTTTCGTATTTTTTTTTCTACTATTCTAATAATTTTGCTATGAACTGACCTTATTAGACCTTATTTAACTCAAAGATTATTTATTGTATTTTAAAGTGATAAAATGTTCATTTTGATTTGTTTTCTAAAACATTTATAAAATAATAAAATCAAAATTCGTCACATTGAAACCATGACTTTCTTTGACTGGCATGGATCCCCTGCGGGGACGCTACATAAGTATGGACAAGACCTTGTCACAGGTTGTTGAAGGTTTTAAGTAATTTATTTTCACGTATTTGCTGAAATTAAATATTTTATGTATTACTGTTGCCTAATGCAATTTATTGAATTAAATATTTTGCTTTGATTTGAAAGTAATATTCATTGTTCAGAAAAATATAATAGAAGTCTTATCCATACTATATCTACTCAAGTGAACGTATCATTTGTGTTATTTCACAATATTTTTTTATTTTAACTTATTTTAATAAATATATTTACACTTGCGTATTTTTATTTTCAATAATAAGTAAAAAATAGTTCATTCTTTGCAAATAAGGCCTAAAAAGAATTTTATTTTATTCGAAAATAGTTTATTTTCATGTTTCTTTTGAAAAAAAAAAAATGTATTTTGTGTGATAAACCTTAAAAACGACAAAGTAAAATTATTTTTAATGGTAATATGACATACTATTTAATAGGTAATTTATCAAGGCTTCCAGAAATGTAACTTTTAATAGAGGTTTCTTGATAATAAAGGAGGAAGCGCCATTTTTCTCACGCACGGCCGCACAGCTTAAGAACCCGCAAATCAGGCTTGCCAGTTACGCCATATTTACCAAGCAGAGCTCTGCCAGTTGAAGGGATATCTAAATGTATATAAATTCTAAATAGAAATTTATTGTTTTGCTGACTCTACCTAACCGGTTCTATTCTATGACGTCACAATATGGCGCTAAGCCAGTCCTATTCTCATTTGAAACCTATGAACGTTTGTAAGCCTGGGTGTATAGGTGTTTATTATCGTTGGATTTTAAAGCGTATCACACACTACGCAGATACTTTAAGATCTGTATCTGGTCAGATATCTGGCAATGTCGTTTTGTATATGTATAGTTCGTATGAACTAACACAGACAGCGCAGATAATTTATATATTATCGTAAGATATCTGTGACTACCGACATATATGTATAGACAAATGGTGCGATTTTATCTGCAGAAGAAATCTGCCGATGCACAAGTGTGTAAAACCGCGGGTAGCTACTAGTGTATAGAATGTGTTATCATACCCGGTCAGGCCGGAGCTGATAACAGATATTTACTTTCAAGTCAAGTTTGTAGGTTTATTTGAGTTTATATTTATTTCATTCTTAAATTTCGACATTGCATAGCGCAAGTTAATAATTTAACTTAATTGTAGGTCGATAATGTGGAGTGAAGGTTACTTGTGTATGTCGTTTTTCTTGTGTATGATGTATGATATATTAAATGTAACCAAAGCGATGATTTAAGAAGTTGAATTTATATACGGCTAATTTTAATTAGCACATCACCTCTTGCAGGCAATATCTCCACATCAATCCCAACAACAATTGTTCTACGACTTTTTTAAATTAATAATTTAAAAAAAATAGTTTTCCCGTACAAAAAATATTTAAGTATTGTCTCTAAACTGGCGTTACTCTGTTTACCCTGATGCCACACACCTTGCGTCACGTCACGTAATGCGGGGCGCAGGGTTACTTACGTAATACAGAGTAATAAATAACAGAAGGAGCAAAAATTTGTTTGTTTTATTTTTTGTATTAATTATCAAAATTTATAAAAAGTCGTAGAACAAATGGAATGGAAGAGGTGATGCGCTAATTAAAATTAACCTTTTTATGCAGGGTTTTACACATGTTTTAGACCTTAAGATACGTAGATACCTTAACATACAAGGGTTCTTTAATATCCACTTTACACTCATTTAAATTTTATACTTACTAAGGTACCTATCGTTGAAAATTTTCATTAAAATGTGTCGTTGCCTTGATGCTGATTGTTACTTATATAACTATGCAAAATAATTTTGTGATTAAATAAATCATTTACCACTATCATTAACATTGACACTTTTCTAGGACAAACGTCTAACCGCAGTACGAGGGAAAAAATACTTACAAGTAGCGAAAAACAGATACAGCGGTGACCTAGGAGTCGTACCTTTGGACTTCGATAAAGATGCACTTAGTTACCAACCGAAAAAGAAAGGAAAAAGTAAAAACGATGGAGAAAATTCGTCCAATCAGTCTGAAGACAATGTCGCGGAAATTGATGGGAAACTCAAACAAAGCGGTACAATCAAAATTGAGAAACTTCGAAACCACAAAGATGTTGATAGTTTTTTAAATGATATTCTTAATTCAAATAGATAGAAATAAATGCATTGATTAATTTTAAGATTTAAAGTGTCATATACTTAAGTAGGTTTAAGCATGTAATGTAAATTATCTTGTTCTTGTTTTTGAGATTTACTTTGAATATTTAACAGGCTTATATACACCTATATGCTAATTTGCCGCATTGAAGAAATATATAAAAATCTCTTTCTTCTACGTTCTAAAAGTCGCCAACAGCCTTTAATCCTTGTATATATGTATTAGTTTATTAGGTATACAGTAGGTATTACAAGTATATTTATGTAACTTGCCTTAAAATATAACAACAGGAACAAGTAGTTAAAACAGTTCTAGTCAAATGAAGTAAAGAAAATGGTAAGTTAGTCTAAATCGGCTAAAAAATTACTCCTCCGAATTTTCTATTAAATCAAACAGAATTGAAATAAAGTGTGCTCGATCGAAAATGAATTATCCTCTAAGTAGTAGTGTATAGGTTTAAGTGCACAATGATATATTAGACTTAAAACCTTTTATAATTTAAAAAATAACACAAGTGCAGAAAATCCAAAAGATGAACTAGAATTAACTTAAATCTCTTCAACAAGGACAAAATAATTAAGATAGGACTTCTCTTCTTTGGTAATTTTGTAATTAAATAAAAAAATGCATTCAACAATGTTCTAATTATACCTAAGAAAACAGTATTTTTCTATTTACCAACTTGTTTTATTTAATAAATACACGAAAGTTTATTTCTTTTTCCATAGCTCTCGTAACCGAAAATTAACAAATAATGGCATTTACTATTAGGTAAGTATACATAGGTGCCTATAGCAATAAAAGTTCAAGTTCAGTTCAAGTATATGAGAGTTCAAATATCCACCGAATTAGTAGATAACATATTATCAGATCTCATAATAAAAGTAACCCTGCTTATGTGGGGTAGGATTGCCCCACAAATTTTCCCCTGACAGTTGTTAGAAACATTATTTGGCGATTTTTCGGCTACGCCCATCAACAGAAAAAAATAAAGCTTAAAATTAAAAATTTTAAAAACCCCCCGACACAAAAAAAGACCTTAAAAACTAACAAATAATATTTTAAACCTATTCTAATTATTATCGTCCCATATATAATTGACTGTAAGACTTGTACTTTAAAATATTTTTGTTTTCCGAGCTTCGTCGCCGCTTCGGGGACCGCTCAAGTATATAAAGTATTATGCCAACAACAGCTAATTTATTATTACATTTAGGTATGAGCGATCTTAAGTTTCATGCATATCTACGTAATGCCGCGCGCGGCGAGCTCGGTGTGCGGCTTGCGGCGCGGTTGTGGGCGTCACCAAGTGCGGCGACCCGAACGGGCAGACACGTGAGGGCAGACGACGTTGACGGTTGTGTCGATTTTACGAATTTTTCGGAGTGAATTCTTTTGATGCAATCTGCAAACGACAACTGTTTTTCTCACTTAGCGGTCCCCCGACGCGGCGACGACGCTCGGAAAATAAAAATATTTTAAAGTACAAGTCTTACAGTCAATTATATAGGTATGGGACGATAATAATTAGAATAGGTTTAAAATATTATTTGTTAGTTTTTAAGGTCTTTTTTTGTGTCGGGGGGTTTTTAAAATTTTTAATTTTACTTTTATTTTGTACTTTTTAAAGTAGGTTTTAATTTTAGGAAGATGGTAGTCAGATCCCCTCATCAACAATAAGAGAGCTGATGATCTTCAAACGGCTGATCAGGTCATTGTAACCTTACCATACACTTTCAATTTCATTGAAGTAATACGGTACCAAATTTCGAATCGATAGGATATATGGAAGGTAGTCAGATCCTCTCATCAACTATTAAAGAGCTGATGATCTTCAAACGGCTGATCAGGTCATGGTTCCCTTACCATATACTTTCAATGTAATTGTAGTAATACGGCACCAAATTTCGAATCAATACGACATATGGAAGCTATTCAGATCCCCTCATCAACTATTAGAGAGCTGATGATCTTCAATTGGCTGATCAGGTCATGGTTACCTTACCATATACTTTTAATATCATTGTTGTAATACGGCACCAAATTTCGAATCGATACGACATATGGAAGTTAGTCAGATCCCCTCATCAACTATTAGAGAGCTGATGACCTTCAAACGGCTGATCAGGTCATGGTTCCCTTACCATATACTTTCAATATAATTGTAGTAATACGGCACCAAATTTCGAATCGATACGACATATGGAAGTTAGTCAGATCCCCTCATCAACTATTAGAGAGCTGATGACCATCAAACGGCTGATCAGGTCATGGTAACCTTACCATATACTATCAATATCATTGTTGTAATACGGCACCAAATTTCGAATCGATACGACGTATGGAATTTAGTCAGATCCCCTCATCAACTGTTAGAGAGCTGATGACCTTCAAACGGCTGATCAGGTCATGGTTACCTTACCATATACTTTCAATATAATTGAAGCAATACGGTACCAAATTTCGCATCGAAAGGACATATGGAAGGTAGTCAGATCCCCTCATCAACTAGAAAAGAGCTGATGATCTTCAAACGGCTGAACAGATTTTCATGAAACTAAGAACACTCGGGATAAAATTATCTATAACACAAAAAAAACTAAACGAAAATCGGTTCATCCGTTTGGGCGCTACGATACCACAGACAGATACACAGACACGTTAAACTTATAACACCCCTCTCGTTTTGCGTCGGGGGTTAAAAAACTAAAACACGACGACCGGCTGGTGTAGGGGTAACGTACATTAATAATAATAATAATAATAATCATTTATTTCAGGCAACACAGAGTTTATAAAGATGGTATATACAAAACAAAGGGCCCATAGATAAATACCTCAAACTAACATATATAAAATATACTTAAAACTACACTTGGGTTCACTAAGCACGTAAATTCGGCGACGTGTGACGCGAGTCATGAGACAGTCGCCCTCGAAATCTCCGGAAGACGACTCCCTGCGGCCAAAACTCCTCGTTCATGAAGGTTGGCAGATGTTGAGTAGGTACTCTCACCACAAAAGAGTTGAAACTCACTTTATGGCGAGGTTCCAAACGCTCAACCCTCAGTACAAAGGTGGTTTTTCTTCTTATGTAATCTACGACCTCCTCGACCTTCGTAGACCAGTGTACTCTCGATACATACAACTGCGTCGATGGTACTTCACCGCGCATTAGCTGGCCTTGTACGGGCGGTGCGGTGCCGCGATGGTTGCGGACGGTAGGCTTCTTCTTCTTCCTCTCAACTTTTATGAACCTTCCTCATCACACTTCTTGTCCTGCCGAGGACGCGAAGGTTCATTCAGTTTTGCGAGCGGGCCCACTACAACTTTTCCTCTTCTCTGGTGTCACCCGCTGCGATGTAGTGGCAGCGGCGGCGGTGGCATACGCGCGGGAAGTCGGTGCGCGTTGAATCTTCGACTCCGTCACAGGGAGGGAGCGGGCGGCGGGGAGCGGAGCGCTGCACGCGGGGGAGCCGGTGGCGGGGCACGGGGGATCGCATGCAGCGAACTGCGTCATCGGCGACGCCGGCGCGGGACTGCTGACCGATGCAAATTGCGCTCCGCGACGGCTCGTGTTCACTTTAGACGCATCGAACTCTGGTGACCTACATAAGAAGTTATTACTTTTTAACTGTAATAACTCGGAACGAAGTTGACCAATTATGCATTCCGATGCCTCTTGCTTCCGTTGAACATCAGCAAGGCTTGATTTCAGGAACGTGATGTCCTTCAGCAACCTGCTTACGTCGACGTGGTCGAACCCGATGCTAGGCAACTTATGAAGTTCCTTCGCCACGAATGCGGGAACGTCGTCCGGTTCGGTCTCCTTCAATAGGGTGACGATGTCCTGGAGGCTTCTTTCACCACCGTCCCTCCTGCGGGAAGGCATCTGCGCGGTCTTGCCGAGCGTCTGATAGAGCAGCGCCTTACCGCTACTTATCTCGTCCTGTGAGAAGCCAGACTTGCAGATTTGCAAGATGCTGACTTCATCCATGGTGTCGATGGCGTGCTGAATAAACGCCAACAACTCATTGGCTATGAGTTTTTCAGAACTCAAAGCCATAGTACGTGCAGCGGCTTAAGCCGCGCGGATCGCGAATTTAATCAAATTCAATACGGTAGTGTAGCGAGAGACGTCCGTTTCCGAGCGCGCATCACACACTTATTGCCTTCTATGCCAGAGGTCCTGGGTTCGAATCCCGGCGGCGACGGATATTTGTGTGATGAACACAGATATTAGTCGCCAAGTCATGGACGTTTATATGTTTATTTAAATTTATTATCTAATAAAAAATATGTATTTATTCAATATGTATGTTTTCAACACACTTGCTCGTAAAGTGAGCCTTATTCTATTGAATTTAGAGCTATAAACTGGGCTATAAGTCACGCGTGCATAATATATTATACCCTAGTGCATAATATAATGAATCCTACAAAGTTGAATTGTACCTTTGTGCAAATTCCATGCGAGTAAACAGAGCATATTTTATTGATCCGGGTTATACATTAAATATTTTTAGAAACAATAAAGAGATTTTATACCACTTCAAATCCATATACATTTTTAAATGTTTGCGCCTTATATTAGTAAAACAATTTTGTATATCAAACAAATTATTCACAATTTACAATAATTTGTTATTTTATGACCACGTATGTCTGCTTTTTACTCACAGTGTGTTGAAAAACGTCGTAACTCGTGAGCGTTGCTAATTACAGCTCACTTGTTACATAATATACTAAGTATTATATATTTCTTAAGTATATCAGTTAACTAGTTTCCATAACACAAGTTCTTTAAGAAACTTAATTTGGGCTAGATAATGTTGTGTGAGAGTCAGAAATATTTATTTATTTATAAAACCCATATTTATCGATTTACGTGAGAATGTAACTATTTACTTACTTATAAACACCTCTGGCAGCAAGACCGATACCTACATCATTGTGATGGCACTATAAAATTATGGTAACATAATACAATTAAGGTAGGATAAAAGGTTCTTCAATTATAATCAACGAATGCAGAGCATTAAAAAACCGCCTTAACCAACATTTTTAAGTTCTTGTCAATACTTTTGCTAAAGTAAAACGTAGTCTACGTAGGTATATTATTTCATATTCATACATATTTTTTCTAAAATTGTTATTTTATTTAAAAGTAGGCAGGTAGGTACTTACTTCATCAATTTTGAAGTAATGTTTGAGACCACCTTACAGTGTTTTCTATGTAATGATATATCAAAATCGATTAAAAACTGCGTATCATATATAAAAAAGCGTATGTATGAAAAAATACTTACATAAAAAACATACACACGAATTCAGAACCTCCTCCTTCTGGGAGTCGGTTGAAAAGACAATGTGTTTTATGATATTCGTAATAAGACGTTCATCGACACATTGCTTAGATAAGTAGGTATTATAAAACCTAAGTAATGAGCTTAATTTATAGTAGGTATGTACTCTACTTTTTAAAGCTTTAGCTTAAACTTTGTAAACAAATAAAAAACGAGAGGATAAATCATTATCAGCTCTTGTGTTTTAAAATACTGTTTATTGAATTGAATGTGTTTAAGTTACTTTAGATTGCATTAAACTCTAGTGATAAGGCGAGACCTTACCAACTTTGTGAACTAAAAAGTCACATTTGCTTTATTTTATTTTATAGTTACGCATCTCAAAGCAATTGATATTTTTTTATCTACAAGGTAAACTAGCAATTTCAGATTCTAAAGGTTTGTATTACGCTCATAGGTACATTTATTGATGTAAGATCGAAAAATCCATTCATAGTGGGCTATAACCGTTAATCCTTAGGGTATTGCTTGGTGGTAGGATCCCTTCTGGGTCCGCCTGGCTAGCGACCACCCTTTATATAAAGTCTGCCGCCAAATGTTACCGCTCCGGTGGTAATGTGTTCCGGCAATATTGTATAAAGAGCCAGTTCCTTCCTAAACCCGTGTGCTTTCATCTTCGACCTCATCGTCACTTACCATCAGGTGAGATTGAGGTCAAACGCGGGTTTAGTCACTTATAAAAAAAAAAAATATTACCACACCAATCGATCGACGACGGTCGACCGGTTTTTTCTGCCATCGACGACGGTCGACCGGTTTTTTCTGCCATCGACGACGTAGACTCATCCATTCTACCATATACCATCTACGACTGGTGTGTTAAAACCTTTGGTAAGAAAGTGTAGGTACGTACTTTGTATTATATGAGTTCAAACGATGTATCAAATATTGAAATCTATGAAGAAAGCTAAAGAAAGGGAAACACGTGGCTTGATAAACCGTAAAAAAATAAGGTGCACAGAAAATGCACAAAAATACCTATACAAACAATATCACCACAACTAATGTGTAGCATGCATAGAGTAAACTTGACGTATATTGGATTAGATAAGAATATTTTTTATTCATAAAATGCATGTTATTGGAACCGCTTCGGTGCTGCCTGAAACACCGCTGGCCGCTGGGGCATGTGACGTGTATTCGATCCGAGTAACTACCATGCGTACATGCTTGTATGTTTTTTTGCATTGGACTGCATAATGTAGGTACACAGAACTTTAATTTTTTCCTGCTAAGGCACTATATAGTTGAATTCTGATAGAGCCGCGGAGAAACGCATGATATCTAGAAATATAAGCAAGTGAATTTTTATCTTGAGAAGAGTGAACGCAATGCAAGAAACAGCACATTTTATTTCTCAAATTAGCTTTGTCCAAATAAGTTTTATCAGAGGCAACAAACTGTTTTTTCTTAACACAAACTTTATATTTACTTTGAATGGGGCTAGAATGCACTGTAAGAATATTATGTCCACTAGTATATTTTTTTATTAAAACAAACAGAATAATAATATATTATTTATTGATTTATTACTAAATTCTATACATTTTTACTTATAATGTGTTAAACACCTCTTTACTCATTATATTCTACAAAATTAAATTAACTTAAAATAAAATTATGCTAAATATTTTTCATCTTAAATTAAATAGGAGGGCTGCATTTAATTTACCCAGTCTTAACAATACATTACTATTATTTTATATTTTTTGTATTTTGTAGCATTTAACAATCATAATTATCCTAAATAATAGGTGCCTATCTTGAGATAAAAAAGAATACATAATTTAAATGCCATTTAATCAACAAAAACTTATATATTAAAAACACATTAAATTATATCCTTTGTTAGTAAAACAAAATACAAGTTTTATATAGTAGGAGTAACTAGCTAATATGAAACAAGTAGGTATTTTACAAATGTTTTGAAAGTATATTTAGTCATAAAATTTATTTATTATCACATTTTTTTTAGATATAGGGAAAGGGAGATCATACAACTTTGTTTTTTTCATTTTGTACCATCACTTGTGAAAATGAGAGTGAAGCGCATCAAGTAAAGAAGATTCGTTTGTACGATTTTGTTTTCTCTTGCACTTTGGGCAGGGAATATTCGTATTTAAACATTTGGCATGGAATACACTAGAGCAGTCATCACACCTGTATGTTGTACTATTCTCAAACGGATACAATATTTTCGGATCTTTACACACTTCACATATGAAACCCTTCTGACTGCATAGCCAACAATCCATAACATGAGACTTAGCAAAACTGACAACTTTTTCCAATTGTAACACGAGGGAATCATTGGGAATTTGTGCTAAGTCTGATATTGTGTATAAATGCACATGGTCATATAAATACTCTCTTGGCCAAACACGTTTCTGTAACTCTTCAATGACAGGCTCACGACATGTAAATATATAAGCTCTTAAGAAATTTAATTGTATTCGCAATTCCTGTAACTGAGCCATGTCAGATACACCATAATAAATCTTGGGATTAAATTTCTTCATGTCTATCCAGGGGTGATGCTGAAACTCTAGTAGAAATTGTGCTGACTTTTTTGACACTGGATACCTCTTAAAATCCCAGTTATGTATAACTCTAGCTGGTATTATAAAAACATTGGGATCCATACAATTTGAGCAGAAGTATTCTCCAGTATAAGCACAAACTTTTGCTTTCGATATAGTACTGCCTAGTAGGTCCTGACATCCCCGACACTGGTAATTTTGATGATCCAAACCTTGTTCTCTCGACAAAGAACCTAGTTGTAATATCATTTTTTGTAGCTCTTGGACTGAAAAAGACCCTGTATTAGAGTTTGGCACTATTTCAAATCCAAGTCCTTGAAGAACTGGATCATCAGGTGTTGCCACTTCAGCTGTAAGCTCACTGATATCAATATCATCAGAAGTTATTTTAAGTTCTTTATGAATATTCTTCATTATATCCCTTAAATTATGAGTATTAGTATAATTCTCGGCCGAGGTAGGCTGATCGATCAAAGATGATAAACTTTTTATTTCTGGTGTTTTTATCATACTACTACCATGAGAAGAATTTGAATGGATAGACGTATTCATGTCATCATTTTCTGTTGACCAGCCTTTACCAGTTAAAGAATTCCCTGCGACTAAAACATCTAAAGGCATAGTAAACTCTTCATTGTCAGGTGACAAAGACAATGGTGATTTATCATTAGATTCCTTACTTGTGGATGGTTTAGTGTCTATTATTTCTAAAACATTAGTCTTAGTTTCACACTTATTTTCTGGTTTTTCATTTAGATCATATTCTCTTTCCTGAGCATCAGTAACAGCATTCAATCCTTCAGATTTTTTAGAAAGGATGAAATCTAGAGCTTCATCTTCACTTAGGGAAAGCATTTGCCCCAAACCTGTTATATTAGCTGAATGTGTTGGTGTTGAAGCAAGTTTAGGCTTAACTTCATCAGTTAATGTACTAGCAATGTCCAAGCCTGCGCTTATTGGAACTGCTCTTATAGCAGGAACCCATATTCCGGCTAGCGTTAAAACTTGTTCGGGCCACTGATTCAGAAGGCTTGAATTTATTGGTAAATTAAACTGTACACAGGTTTCTAGGCCTTCAACAAGTTTTTGTGCAACCTCTAAAATTTCTCCATCACAAATAAAGGCAGCCTTGCTGTAAAATGGTTTTACAGCACTTAAGTTTCGTAAAAGAGTAGACATGTATGATGATAAGAGACATTCATTTAAAGCTATACGGAGCCAGGCACGACATTGACCTATTTCAGTATTAATTTGTGGCAATGATGAAATCTGATCAACATTTTGTCTATGAGATAGTACAAGTACAAGAGGCCAGAAATTTGGTTGCGGTCGTTGATCAGGATCTCCAGACAAAACATTCTTAGCTTTTTTGAAAAATGTATCTTTTAAACCATGTAGAAACATAGCTTCTAATGCCATACATAAAGTGTTAGTAGAATCTGTAGAACCGAGTACACTGTGGAAATTTTCTTCAAATTGATTGTTGTACTGAATATCTTTTACGCATTCTGATAAATTGTTTATCAGAGATTCTTTTAGAATAGTGTTTCGTGAGTTGAAACCCGATGTAACACTTTTAAAGAAAGACATTTTTTACCACAAATATCCGATTTTTTGTGATGATAACTTTAAGTAAACATACACTGTAATGTTTTTATTTGATTCCGTTTTATTGACTTACTCTACTAAATAACAAACGAGAAAAAATGTATACATGTTCGTCTCACTCACTTCATTCAATCGTATAGAATTTTTGTGTCACACTGACTGACATAGGCATAGAGGAGAGTAATACATAAGTTACCAGTTTGTTTTTATTTTTTGAATACCAATATGTCACGACGCTTATCAAAGTCAAAAGTTATGGCTAAACTAAAGTTGTTGAAAAGGCACCTCCTCTTTCTTTGTAATCTGCAAGGCATAAGCATCACGGCCTGGATTCCTGGTCACTCTGGTATCACTGGTTGATTGTTTTGCTAGAGATTCGGTCGAATCGGGAACACTGGAACATTATTCCCAGGATCTCATCTCATCACATTGTCCAAGTCACAATTATTTACAAACTGGAGTAATGAATGGGACAAGACCCGTAGTGTAGTAGGCAGATTTTACGGTGATGTCCAGCCCACAATTACAGCGAAACTCTGGTTCTGTATTCACAGAAAATTTAATAAAAAGCAGACCTTTATTGTCAGTCGTCTACGGTTGGGTCACTGCTGCTCTCCAGCATTTTTAAACAGTGAGACTCCAACTTGTGATATTGGACTGGAGCCAGGTACAATAGACCACATTTCTTTAACTGTCCCCTCCACCCTGTTTCTCTATATGATGTTCTCCCCCCCAAAATACCCAGACCTTCCAGTATGAAGGTACTTTAAAGAATGTAATATTTCATTGTAAATATGTAGTTAGTTAATTGTTGTGCTTACTATATGTATGTGTTACTATTTGTATGCTAAACTTGTCTGTTGGTGATGGTATTACTTAACTGTGTTGTTTTAGGTAACTCAATGTCCGGTCTTCGTCGCGCATCATTTGAAGTGTCAAAATTTCTAGACCTAACTCCTGGAAACTACAATATAAATACTTTTAATGATAAACGCCAAGACCCGAAACATTTTTTTTTATTTTTCGGCACGGGAATGTAACCCGCAACCACTGGCGTCTAAGGCAGATAGGTTTACCCCAAAGTGGTCGTGGAAACAATAAGGAGGTACATACAAACAGATTTTGTAAGCGCAAGTAGTTGCGAATAAACATTCAACTGATTGTCTGTGTTTCCCTTGTTATCCCGTGTGTGCTATACCAAGTTCCCGTAGGAGCATACTCTTCACTTCGAACTATGCTGTCAGCAAGGAATGAATATCATACGGCAGCAATTTTGTTTTAATAAGCTTTAATTACCTTAATTTTGTGCTGTTAAGTGTGTTCATAAGTTGCTGTGTTTTTTACTTTATGCTATTCCAAAATAGTTTCCCCTATCGATTCCGTTCAATAATAAAGACACATCCCAAATAAACTCAGTTGATTTATTTCCTCAATCCCCCAGTCCGTTACAATCCAGAAAACTCTCCTGTGAAGTTGACTTTTTGTCCTTAAATTAGTTATAAAAGTACTTATAACAAACTACGTACAACATGTTATTCATTAAAAAGTTAAAAGAATGATTAACTTATGAAAAATAAATACTTACATTAAGTACATACGTATTTTCTTGGTACATAACTGTTTTTTTTTTAAATAAATTAAACACCTTTTTACAAAAGTATTTTTAATATTGGGATACTTCTGGACCCCGCCTGTGACAGAACTTTGTATCGTACGCGTGTACTTAAAGGTTAATGGTCTTTATAAATATTAGTTCGGCTCAGCAGTGCTAGCACGGATCTTTTGTCGATCGTAAGTTTACGAATGCTCGTATAGTATGGAGACGGTTTTGCAAGCAATAATTGAAATCTATCCATTGCCGCACGGTCAGCTTAAATAAATGTGTTCCTTGTTAATTTTGAATGTTTGTTAACAGGTTCTACTCTTAAATAACTGTAAAATAAAAAATTACATTGTTACTAAAAACTTGCAACCGACTCCATACTATAATAAATAAAATAATAAAATCCCCAGACAATCACACCAACTACATGGCCCCAAAGTAAGCATAGCTTGTGTTATGCAACACCCAGACACGGAATATTTATTTTTGTTGTTCCGTGCGGGAATCGAACCCGCAACCACTAGCGTCTGAGGCAGACAGGTTTACCCCATCGCCAAGTGGTCGTCATTATACGAGCATTCGTAAACTTACGATCAACAAAAGATCCGTGCTAGCACTGCAGGGCTGCAATTCTTCAAATAACATTAAGCGGACCGTACGGCAACCATCATATTGCGACTCCATGAGCAAAGTGGCAAATTTGGCATTCTCTAAAATTCATAGCCACGGACCAGTAGCATCGGACCGGAAAGAGTGATTGAAAACAGATTGAATATACGTTCCATTTGACGCTGTCAACGAAATATCATGCTATACATTTTAGTTTATGAATGCGGGATACATTGCTAAATGAAAACTAGATAAACAAATTGATACTTTAAAGATACTAACTACTCACATAGTCCATTTATATCACGCATAAATCCTGTCAATAGTATTCATATAAACAGTGAAAGAAATAATATTTTTAGCATCTGTGTGTAATGGAACGTACTTTAGTGGGGTTGGTAACTGCCGAAGTGGCGCTGTAATAGTTCTGTCTTTAATAAACAAAGAGGTTTTTGTATGAAAAGCTGCAAAAATATTTAAATAATATAAAAAAGACGAACTCATGTGTCCCAAATAGTTCTGAAAATGGTACCCACCAATTTCCTTAAGATGAAAAAGTAAAAATACTTTGGCTGAAAGCAATCCGTCGTCTAAATTTTGTGCCTAAAAGTGGATCGAGGTTATGTCGCAATCATTTTAGAGCAAGTCACTATCTAATGCTTAGCAAATATACAGGTAAACACAACCGTGTAATGAAATATCTAATATAATATAGATTTATGAACTGCTAGCCTATTCCCTTGCGTTTTTACCCACGCAAATCCCTATTCCGTGGGAAAACATTCTTTGTCACTTATCATCATTTTAAAGGCAATCTCTGCAAAATATTTACACACCAGGTCCAAGGGTTTGGTCCACATGATCAAGCTTGTTTCATTTACAATCTCTTCTCACAGTTTAAGGTAATTGAAAAATTGCTATTATATTTCTGTTTTTTGTTTTTTGTAGGGGTTGAACATCAACATAAACATTTGAAAAAGTCAGCAGTGCCTTCTATATTCTCTTGGAATTCCAAATCAGTTTCAAAGTTCGCTGCAGTCAGAGAAGAACGGTTGAAAGCTCGAAACCTGAGAAAATGCCAGTTTCCTAAAGCACCTTCTTTGCAAAGTACTGAAAATATTTTGCCTTCATATGAATCTGGAGATGGAAATGTTGCTCACAATGTGGAAATTTTAACATTGGAAGATCTGTCTCATGAAAACCTTAGAAGTAATCACAATTCCATGAAATCTCCAGAAACTCAGACATCAAACATCTTGAGAATGTTTTCTACAGACTTATTGCTGACTGATAATGAATCAGTGAATTTTTATACAGGCTTGGAAACCTACCTGAAATTCTCATTACTTTACTAATACTTTTAAAAATAATTATCCTTCCACAAGAATAATAATAGACGGAACAGAAATTCCTATTCAAAAACCTAGCCAACCTGATGCCCAAAAAGCTTCTTTTAATCAATGTAAACACAAAAATACCCTTAAAATATTAGTTGGTTCATCACCTGGAGGGATGTTTACCTATTGTTCTGGAGCATATGTTGGATCGAAAAGTGACCACCAGATAGCGGAACGCAGCAACCTTTTGGAAAGGTGTGAACCAGGAGATAGCATAATGGCAGACCGGGGCTTCAATGTGTAAGATTTGTTTGCTGGCAAAGGTGTTGGAATAAATATTCCCACTTTTTTAAAGGGACCTTCCAAATTCCTGGACTATTATTGAAGCAAGACCCGTCAACGAGTCCACATTGAAAGACTTATAAGTTTAACAAAAACATACAAAATTCTTACAAGTGAGCTTAATCAGTATTATGTACCTTTAGGGTCAAAGATATTTTATATTTGTATGATGCTTTGTAATTTCAGGGAAAAAATTGTGAATATAAATAAACTTATTTAAACTTATAAAGTTGGGATTTTTTATTTACTCATTACAATAATACAAAATCATAATCAAATACTGGTTTTAATATTTATTTGCTGAAATTTTCATAATTATAGTACAAATATTTTTTTAAGTTCTACTTTAAAGAAATTTTCATAAAAGTTGTTGAGTTTTAAGATCATTTCTTTTATAAATGGTTCATCTCTGTAGACATATTTTCAACTTTCAAATCTTTGTAACTATACAATACTTCCTATTGGAGCAGTACAACTGCCCTTGAATTTGGTAATAATTAGGTGAATTTGTCTTTCAAGTTAAAATGCCATTTACTTCTTTTAAATATGGTACACTGAACGGAGTTATCTTTTGAGATCTAGTTGCATAGGGACACTTTATTTCTGGGGAAGCTGCAATATGCTGTCTTTCCTTACTAATGAAAAGCCCACAGACAGGGTTCAGCCAAAAGATCATAAGTATCACAATATTTTTTAATGCAATTTTTTCATTTATAATACCATGATTTGTTGCTCGAGACTGAAATGTATTCTTTTGTTGTATTTGTTTGGCATAACTTTTCATAGTAGTGTCTTTTAGATGACATGTGGTATAAAAATTGCTAGCAGTCAGTCGCTTCTGACGTTGTTTATACCAGATATCATTATTATTTTGCTCTCTAGTTTTTTCTTCAATTTGCTTGATTTGATCATCAGTGATTTCTGATACCAGCAAATCTTTAAGGACACTGACTTTTGGGTCTTCTGATGTGTAGCGATGGTCAGACTCCAAGCCATAGGGATTGGCAGGTTCAAACAGTTGTTTGATAGGCATTGAGCTGTTAGGGAAATTTAAAATCAAACTTCTAACTCTGTTATTATACCCTCGAAGGGGAGGTGCGGAGCCTTGTAGTTAGTGAGGAAATCGAAGATAAAGTTTTGAGGTTAGCGTTAATAAATTTTACAAGGATAGGATGTATAAGGACTTTAAGGTTAAAAGGAAGCAGGGGAAACTACAGTATATGGATCGTCAGACTGGACGCTAGGATTTTTACGGGTAAAAGGTTATAGCCTAAAGCGTTTTTCTGCAAAGTTTCACATTGCGGAGATAAGTAGTTTTTATAAAATTTAAGTTTGAAATTCCATTAATTCAATTAGTTTCAAGCTAAAAAAAAACAAACATAGAGTATAGAGTAATGAATACAATCACTGATTGATTTATGTCGCCTGTCATTGCGTTTAGTTTCACTCACAGTCGTAAAATATAGTTTAACGTTTTTGATATAAATAAATAAATAAACACATTCTATATGAAAATTGTAAATAAAAGTATTATTATTTTATAAATTACAACTTAAAAAATATTTAATTAATTAACTTAATCTTTTTTTTTTATAAAAAAATATTTATTTATATCAAAAACGTTAAACTATGAGTGAAACTAAACGCAATGACAGGTGACATTGTTCAATCAGTGATTGTATTCATTCATTACTTCATGTTTGTTTTTTCAAGCTTGACATTAATTGAATTTCAAACTAAAATACAAAAACTCTAATCTCCGCAATGTGAAACTTTGCAGAAAGACGCCTTAGGCCTTAACCTTATACTCGTAAAAATGCTATCTTAGAGTCTGACGGTCCATATACTGTAGTTTATCCTGTGTGTTTTCAGTACTACAATGAATATAAGTACCGCCTAATTAAAAAACTTATGAAGGAGAAGCAGAACAGCTACTGGTAAATTACCATAGGAACAGTTTTACTGTCTAACAAAGGCTGCACTGTACGCAGATTCAAATTATCATTTGTTAAAAGCCTGCATAAATTAGTGCTATTGAAAACACCACCATCTGATATTCTGCCTTCCACTCCAACATCAAAATAAAGTATGAAGCATCTACTCAAAGTCAAAGTGAAAAGAATCTTTATTTCGTAAGTATTTAAATATATTTGAAATAAGTCAAACAATGTACAAATTGAACTGAATCTACCACCACTTCGGAAAGTCGATCTGTTGAGAAGAAGTGGCAAGAAACTCGCTTGGTGGTAGGATCCCTTCTGGGTCCGACTGGCTAGCGACCACCCTTTATATAAAGTCTGCCGCCAAATGTTACCGCTCCGGCGGTAATGTGTTCCGGCAATATTGTATAAAGAGCCAGTTCCTTCCTAAACCCGTGTGCTTTCATCTTCGACCTCATCGTCACTTACCATCAGGTGAGATTGAGGTCAAACGCGGGTTTAGTCACTTATAAAAAAAAAAAAAAACTCAACAGCAATCATCTTTTAAAAATACACAATAACAATTAACAACCAGGGAATCCCATCTTCTTGCATCCGGATATCTTATAGTAAATTTTTTTATAAAACACTTATCCTCGAATCTATCCAAGGGTTCATCTTAAATATTTTAAAGATAGAAGTAGATGTAGCGATAGAGGTGAGAGAGAATACAGATAATGTAGATGGAGATGAGGATAGTCGTGGACGGGGAAGTCAGAGTCAAATACTAAGGCCATTAGCACAATGCTAAAATGCTTTTTTATAATTGAAATATTCAACTGCCACTGTAGTTAGGTTTTATTATTTCTATGTGCTTTCCATCTAATGCTCCTATATAAAGTGATAAACTCCAATGATACTCAAAATCTCTTGAAATTATTTTCCTTCTGAAAATGTAGGCATCTTAAAACAACATAACAAATAACAATTTCTTTATTTCAGATAACTGTTGCTGAAATTGAAAAAGAAACGAAACACGTTATTCCACAGCCTTCAACTGGTACATCTGATCAATAATTACTCAAAATCCCAACCCTGGTCCAATTTAAAAAGAAAGTGATGTTCTCACTTTAAATTTATTAAGAGATGCCTCATCTGAATTAATCAACAAACAAATAAGACAAGTTTTATCTCTTGAGAGGAAGTGAGTTAAGGGAGATAAAATGTGAAAATCATTTAGTAATTTTGTAAAAAGAAATTATGGATAAGACAAGATTGTCTTTAATGGAATCTGTAACACTAATCAAAGTAAAGAGAATACTGGAGCCCCTTTATGTATTGAAGAAATGGAGGTTTAATTAATTGATACAGAAAGCCATTAGTTGATATAAAAAGATTGTTAATCTCCTGAACCTAAGTCTAAGAAATCTTCATATGTTCACTTAGTATAATATGTATGTAAAACGTGATTGAAATGAAATTGTAGGCTAACTATTATTAAATTGCAAATTATATTTTATAAAACAGGTACCGCAGTGACCAAATGTACTAGAGGGATTAACAATACCTGAATTATTTTGCATATTTTTTATGTTATGAATGCAGTTACTATTTTCATTTATAGGTTAGAGATTATTTAGAAGTACCTACTTGAGTGTACTATTAAATTTGTTGTTAAATAAATATATACATAACAGCTTGTTTGATCTAGACATATGTACATCCTTCTATACCAGAGGTCCCGGGTTCAGAATGGGAAATTTTGTGATGAACATAGCTATTTGTTAGCAGGTCATGAATAAGGTTTATTATATGTATTTAAGTTTATTCTTAAATTAAATACGTAAAAAAAACTATGCTATTTATATATTTCTTTAGTTTATTTCTCCGTTATCCAGATTCCAGAAGACACTTTCTTAATTTATACTTAATTTTGGTTGGATGATGTGGTGTGAAACTTTTTGTTTATTATTATAAGGCTAATTAAAATGCATATATATACTTAATATTACTATTGTTCATATGATTATGATTATGTCATTAGTGAAATTTGTTGTAGATTATAAGGTTAATTAAAACCCATATTATAAAATGTTCTTATTGTTTTTATTTACTTTCACATATTCTGCTACACCCATAGAATGGCTTTACACATTTGAAGTATAATTTAACTGATTTAGGACTTAAAAATTCTACATAAATACATCATAAAAGAACAAAAATCACCACTTTCTAAAAACCTTAAAGAAACATTAAGGTATATAATGTTCCTATTGCTTTACTTCCTTTCACATATTCTGCTAGCACCTGTTTTACAATTTCACCTGCTTTACACACTTCAAGTATAATTTCACTGATTTTGGACTATGAAATTCTTTATAAATATATCGTAGAAGACAATAAATATATAAATATTTTGTGAGACATAATAAAGTTTATTATGCAGTTTTTAATCACACTTATTGCTGGAGGTGTCCAACTAGTTTTGAACTCTTAAGGAGTCCTACATCAGGGGTAGGTGCAGCCACAATCACAAAGGACTTCTTAAGAGTTTGAAACTAGTTGGGACACCTCCGACAATAAGTGTGAATAAAAGCCGCTATAACTTAACAACAATAGTTAAATACATAAATAGATTACAAGGTTGATAAAAACGCATATTATATAATGTTCCTATTGTTTTAATTACTTTCACATATCCTGCTAGCATTTTTACAATGGTTTTAGACACTTCAAGTATGATTTCACTGATTTTGGACTTTGAAATCATCAATTATAAATACATCATAGAAGAAAATGAATCACCAGTTTGTAAAAACCTTAAGTAACAACTAATTTGTCTGTTGGTGGTATGGAAAGCCTGTACCTTTTGTTCCTTTTCTTTATATCATACTGTAATAAAACCTCAAAATCTTTTGGTGATATGTATTCATGAAAATGCAATTTTGTTTCAACAAATTTATGAGTTTTTTCAGGTCTTGTTTCTAGTAGTAAGTACTTAATTATCACTCAAAAGTAATAAATCTTCAACACTGAAATCCAATGCAATATGCAGTTCAATTGTTTAGGCAGAGATAAAAATCAGTAGATATCCACAAATTCTTGACTACTGAATTATTATTACTGAATATTGAATGTTTTGTTGTCAAACTTCTTCTTATTCTTCTTCTTATTTACGGCAATTTGTTTCGGGTTAGCATTATATTCCATTTGACAATGAAACACATTTTGTTTTGGCAATATAAACGCATTCAGATACATTGACAGAAAACATTGTTTAGGGCGATTTACGTTTCTAGCTGATTATTTTTCGGCGGCGGTGACGTTCAGCATTCGCCAAATATATAATAGTTCACAGCAAACGTGGATCAAAGGCCTCATACTCAATTAAAAGAAAAATAAAACATTGTCACGACTGAAACAATCCCTCCAGTACGTACTGTTGCTCAGTCTTAACCAATCTTCACCATTCTCATTCCGAACATATTGAACGAAATGTCAAATAAGTACCAGAATACGCATTACAGTATCAATTGGACTTAAAGCGACACACGATTGAATACCAGAATACGAAAACAGTCCTAACGTTGTTCACCGGTTAACCGATGGTTCTTATTAATTTAAAGAATGCCAAATCTGTCAAAAAATACAGTTCTATGCTGATTACGACTCCATTGACTCATTTGTAAGCTTAGAGAATCGAGACCCAGTTTAGGAAACCAACTAGAAAATAGATGCTGAAGGGCACTGAATACTATCTGCGATCAAATCGCCCAGCTTTAATGCACTTCGCCTCATTTTTAATAATAACGTACTTAAATCAAACAGTACAATCAATGAATTGCCGCTCATCAACCAATGTGTCTCTCCTCAAATCTCATCTTCGTGTTAGGTACTTCAAATAGTACAAACATATCGTTGCACTTCAAAGCACCTCATCTCATTTGAAGTGTGCATTGTACTAGCTCAGTATACAGAGTGGAGTTTTTGAATGCCCCCTGGAGGGAAAGTACTCTAAATAATAGAGATAGCAAATTTTACCCGAAAGAAACATTCCTTTATTTTAGAAAAGAAATAAAACTGCATTCAAACATTATCGAAAATTCGCTCGCGTCTCCCGGAAATCAAACCGACAAAAATCTGTAAAAATTACATCTTGTAATTTTATTGCATCGATCGTTAGGGTCAATCACAAGAATGAAATCTCTTGAACACACTAGGGTAATTTAATGAAAGAAAAACCATTAAATCTTAATTTTTAGATTTTAGTCGGTTCAATTTCTGGGAGAATCAAGCAAATTTTCGAAAAATCTTTGAGTACAGTTTTATTTCTTTTCCTAAATAAAGGAGTATTTCTCTGGAGTTTTGCTATCTCTATTATTTAGATTACTTTCCCTCCCGGGGGCATTCAAAAATTCCACCCGGTATAAATGAGGCAACACTCAGAAAATCTTTTTAACTGACTTCAAAAAAAGAGGTTCCCGGTTTGATCTGTAAGTCTGTACGTATGTTTATTTGTATAAAAAAAAATTAATACGGTTTTCAGAACAATGCATATTTGTTACGTTTAAGCGAATGTTTTAGTATATTAACCGACCTCAAAAACTATTTGAATACCTACCCAGATATATTATTAATGTTCTTTTTTCATTAATTAAATTTTGGGAGTTTAATATACTTACGGGGTAGTAATAGTGATGAGATAGGAACATGAACAGGATAAGGTAGGCGGATAAAAAAATTATCAATATATATAAAACTGTTCCGTTACTGACTGAGTGACTGAGGTACTGAGGTACTGAGTGATTGAGTGACTGACAGACAACGTACAGCCGTAACTACTGGGCGTAGAGAGCTGAAATTTGGAATATACATTCTTTAGGGGATGCAGGGGTGCACTAAGGAAGGAATTTCCGAAATTCCCACGGGAACGGGAAATATAGGACTTTTTAGTTTGTATGAAAAATCTTATTCCTTGAGTGCACCGATGTGAAACTTGGTGTAAAGGTTTTTCAATGTGTGTCTGGTTGTGTTATGAAAGGAATTCCCGAAATTCCCACGGGAACGGGAAATATATGATGTTTTAGTTTGTATGAAAAAATCCCATCCCTTGAGTGCACGGATGTGATACTTAATATAAAGGTTCCTCAATAAGTGTCTGTTTGTAGTATGGAAGGAATTCCCGAAATTCCCACGGGAAGGGGTTGGACTTTTTAGTTTGTATGAAAAATCTTATTCCTTGAGTGTACGGATGTGATACTTGGCATGAAGGTTCTTCAAAGAGTGACTGGTTGTGCTACGAAAAAAATTCCCAAAATTCCCACGGGCACGGGAAATATATGATTTTTAGTTTGTATGAAAAAAACTTATTCCTTGAGTGGATGGGCGTGATACTTGGTATAAAGGTTCTTTCAGTGGGTGTCTGGTTGTATAGTTTCTGAAATTTCCACGAGAAGGGTAGTTAAGCGCATACAAAGTTGCGGGATAAAGCTAGTTACCTATAATATTTTTAGTGAGTTGGTTTTTTGAAGGCGTTACACTTTTTTTAAAAGAAATAATTAGTATATCGGTTTAAGTTTTATTATTTGTTTTATGTTTTATTCAATTCATGTCGGCCACCTTTACCGTGAATTAACGGGCAAGTGAAGAAGGGGCTGAAGGTTAGTTCAATCAACGTTTTTTTATCGCAGTTCCTGTCACTGTCAATCATAGAAAAATATTACTGTCAATCAATCAATAATAAAATACACAATAATAGAAAATGTAAACAACGGTTCCTTCTTGAAATCCTTCAATACTGCACTGCCGTTCGTTGATTAAAAAATACTAAAGTTTAGGAATAATTTACAGACTAGTTATTGTGTTTATTTATCTAATGGCCCTGTCTATCTAAAAAGTTATGCTCCTGTATATCTCATATTATTTACTTATATTAATTAGTCTCAACAACAAATTTATTACTTCGGCTGACGCATATAAGGATAAAAAATATGGGCATGGTAATCATCTCATCGAAAAGTGCATAACTGTGTTATTAACTTACAATGTATTTTTATTTAGCAAGCAATTTTTACTTCAGAATTTCTTCTGTGTCGCAAATGTGGCGCTGACGTGGTCGATTCCTACTACATATTCAATAAATCAAGTCCTGGAGCAAAAAAAATCGACAAGCAAAATATTTATGGAAAACAAAATATTACCATTCAAACTTTAGTGAACCCATTTGGAATTAAATTTGAAGTAGTTACAACTGAGAAAGCAAATTGTGATGATTTTGGACGTGTAAGAATATTTATTACATTTGTATTAAAAATCTAATCACCTTCCATGCTGGACTGCCAGCGAAAGAAAAAGATAGAGTGTGCCGGCTGCTTCTCTTCCAGTGCATGATGTAAAAGTCAGTTAAGGGATGGAGGTTTTTTTTGACGTTTTTGTGGGCGATAGGCTGACCCCCTATTACTACAAGTCTCTCTCCATCATTATAATGCCCCCAAATTTGTCAAATGTAACATCAGATGGTTTTATAGCCTCTGTTGTTCTGCCTACCCCATTAGGGACACAGGCGTGACATTATTATGTATGTATGAAAAATCTAATCAAATAAATTAAGCACTGAATTATTTAAAAAACAATGTAAAAATACTCTTTACGAAGATACAGAGTTCTAATTCTGTATTATACATGTAGTTACAGCCAAAGCCTTTAGAATTGTAAAAGAAGATTGTTACATTACATTTAAAATCTTATGTATATAAGCTATTTCTATTCACTTAAGCAATTATAGTATTCTAGTTAATATAAACACACCCTTGCTGATCTATTATACAATACTTTGATGAGTATAGTACTTGGTACATTTAAAAAAAAAACCCTAGACAATCACACCAACTACATGTCCCCAAAGTAAGCATTACTTTTGATATGGGATACCTAGAATATAAATACAAATATAGATTTTATATTCTAAAACTTAAAAATAGAGAAATAAAATTACAGGTTTTCAAACTGGCCCAATTAGGTGTTTGTTATTTGATAATTAAAACTATTGCAAAACAACCAAATTAACTAGCATAAGCTTTATACATACATTCAATTTTGCATTTATAGTATAAATATTAATAACCCATATTATAAGAATAGAAATGGAGATCTCATTTATTGCTAGTACTAACTTGCAATTTGGACTTTGTAATGACCTTATGTTCAAGGCTCAAGGTGCAGACTCATGGTTTCCTGGTTACACATGGCGTATCTGTGCCTGTCCACGGTGTGGACACCATCTTGGCTGGACATTTGAAAATACCAAAGACTCGAGTACAGATTCTGAAGAATATGTAAAAAAATTTCATGGAATAATAACAAGTAATATACTTGGAGAAAATTGTAAGTTTTTAAGTAGATTTTTAGCCCTTTACTAATCAGTTGTGATTGATGATAGAGCAAGTAACAATATTATTTCTGTAAAAGAATACTTTTATACAATTATCTATTGTCAATATAGGCTACAAACTCATAAAACTAGATCTGCTTTCATGAAGGATAAAAATACTTGCTATACACAGTGTTCTTTTTGATATCCCATAATTTTAAGGTTTTGTTCCTTAGGTACTAAAAAATAATACTTTTTGCCAAAGAATATGTGGTTCAAAAGTGCATACTTTCCAAGATATCAACAGTCTTAATATAAATACCACCCTTGTAAAATCTCTTTAACATTCAATCAATAGACGCGTGTCACTGAAGCCATACAATAAACAACAAAAACATTTTAAATGTTGGAGGAACATTGCATACAATGTACAATGCAAAAGGTTGCGAACTGTACCTGTGAATAGCAATAAAAAAAGGGATAGAAAATGGCACATTGTCATACTTCGCTTAAAGGTATTTTACATAACATGTTTTGACTTAATTGAATTATTTTGTATGAAAAATAAAAACAAAAAAAATTTATTTACTTGTTATTTGATTCTGTTACATGGTCCCCTAGAGTTATGGGAAATCAACAGGAACACCTTGTATACAGGGTGTCCCTAGGTTCAACATCGAGTTGAAATACACACGCGACACAATTTAATAAATTTTTTGAAGGTTTGATTTATTTTCACTTGGAAAAGATGTTCCAATCAACTCTGAGCATGAGTACGATTGTTATGACAGCATTCGGATGGATGGATTCGTGGCGTTGTGGTAACTGTGTGTATCATATCGTATGATACACACAGTAACCACTACGAAACGATCACAGAGTCGGCGCGGTCTGTACTTGGACGGGTGACCGCCGACCATTCATTTCTCACGACGAGTTCCGTGCTTCGGAAGGCATGTTAAGCTGTCGGTCCTGGGTGCTGTATACATTTATACAGTAGTCGTTAGGGTTTGTCAGAGAAGCCATTTCGGCGCCCTGAAAATTCTGACATCCACCACCTAGCACTGGGCCAGCTTGGTGGATAATGGCCTCGTCACCCAGGGGAAAGACTCATGCCCTGCAGTGGGCTTATTAGAAAGCTCATTAGAAATTTTTCATTTATTTAAGAAAAATTGAGAATTTTAAATGCAAAAACTTAAAAACATTATTAAAACTTTGCAATGCTTCACTTTAACTGCTGGGATTCACAATTTCTGTAAAGAAATTGGTCTTGGGTGGTCTTAAGATGGAGCTACGTTAGCAATAAAACGTAAAAACAAAAATGTGGTAAGTAATTTCGAGGCGTACCGCCAGGCCCCGGTAG
Source organism: Stenoptilia bipunctidactyla (assembly GCA_944452665.1). Taxonomy (NCBI): domain Eukaryota; kingdom Metazoa; phylum Arthropoda; class Insecta; order Lepidoptera; family Pterophoridae; genus Stenoptilia; species Stenoptilia bipunctidactyla. The sequence goes on along the minus strand of OX101723.1, from coordinate 11,255,892 downwards.
CTCAGGGAAAGAGCACTCGTCCGGCAAACGAGGTCCCAGATTCGAATCCTGGTCTGGTAATTTTTATTTATCACATTTTTCATTTACTCATTAGAAAGAGTTGTGATGATGATGAGTTTTTGGAATGGACATAATTTATATGTCTACATTTATTTTATTACTTATATAGGGTATGTCGATAAGGACTGGTCGATAAGTGCAAGATATTAACGAAATTATTCTTTTATTTGAAAAACCCATTCATGCCATTTTGTTTTGAATATGACATAATTCAAATGTCCCTTTTTAGTAAGCCCGAGATTGACCTCAATCTCACCTGGTGGTAAGTGATGGTGAGGTTGACGATGGACACACAGGCTTAGGAAAGAACTGGCTCTACGGAAACTATTTGTGGAACACATAACTGAAGGGGTAATATTTGAGGGCAGATTTAATATTGTGCCTTTCAAAACTGCTTTTGTTTGTATTTTTTTTCTACCAAGTGGGGTTTACTTGGAGTATTCGCCTTTGACCACTCGCATATCCAGGAGCGGTAGGGCTATTCTACGCTGACTGATAGATCATATTGTGTGATATAACAAGAAGCTGAATTAGAATTTTCTATCTGTTATTGTGGCAATGGGGTAACACAGTCTGAGTTTCAAAGCCAATGTTCGCGGGTTCAATTCCCGCAAATATTTGGGTCCGTGAACATGTATTGTTGTAGGTTTATAATTTATCTATTTTCTAAAAAAATATGTATATTCTTTACCTTTTTACTATGTAAGCACTTTTGCCTTAATAGCGCCGTGAAAATATAATTTCCATAAGATTTTAATTATTTATTACATATTTGGTACAAGACCTAATTGACAATAAAACTAAAAAAAAACGACTCAGTTATAAAAGTGGTCATTATTTCACCAATTAGTTACTGTTATCGTAGTGCATTGTTCACAGGCAAACATTGCCAACCTTTTCGTGCACCCATATTCGTATGAACCGGTGTACTAATTTCACACAAACTTGTAAATCATCATCATAATTACAACTCTTTGTAATGAGCCCACTGCAGGGCTATGAATCTCTCCCCTGGGTGACGAGGAGGTTTGGCCCGTAAACCACCAAGCTGACCCAATGCTGGTTAGTGGATGTTGGAATTTTCAGGGCGCCGAAATGGTTTCCTACAAATCCTAACGACTACTGTATACAAGTATACAATACAATAAAAATTTTTGGCCTTGTAAAAACTATCGATAGACGTCGACTGTTCCATTCGTCCGTCGATCGATTAGTGTGGTTACCGTGGTAACACCCTAAGATACTCTCCGAAGCATTGAAGTTGCCGTGACAAATGACTGGTCGGCGAACACTCCTTTTACCGACCCGACTGAGAAAAAAACGATGGAACAAATTATGGTTTAAATGTATATCGACAGAACTTTAGAGCAAATTTTTCTGTGCATCAATTTTTGCTTAGCGACGGGGCCCGCTAGGTATAGACATACTTACAATTAAATATAGGTATTATAGTCTGCTTAAATAGATTCGACTTGTGTTATCATTATGGGCCAATGCATACGTTTTTATAATAATGTTCCCACAAATATTCAAGACTTACCACTTGATAAATTTTAAGAAACTATGAAACAAAAATTGTGTAGTAAAGGCTTTTATACAATATCTGAATATATGTGCAAGTGCAAGTTGCAAAAAATCTAGGATTAATTATTGACGAGCAACTGCGCTATGAGACTCACATTAATGAAAAAATACGAAACGCGTTTTATGGATTGAACATCCTGTATGAATATCTGCAATATTTATCCTTGCAAGTGCGAATTACCTTAACTGATTCTCTCGTACTCTCTAATTTTAAGTATTGTGACACCGTGTATGGACCTAGGATAAACAGTAAAACCGCAAAGGCAATACAAAGGGTACAGAACGCTTGCATGCGTTTTTGTTTTAACATTCCCAAGCGAGAACATATTACTCCATATATGCTGAAAAATAACATATTACCTAAATATGGAAAATCGACGCAAACTACATCTGGGATGCTTGGTGTTTAGAAAATCTACGGAAAAACCTCAATCTAATATATAAAATTCTCGTGTCACAGTTTTCGTTGCCATACTCCTCCGAAACGGCTTGACCGATTTTGATGAAATTTTTTGTGCTTATCCGGTATCTATGAGAATCGGCCAACATCTATTATTTTTTTTATTTATATGGCAAAACGACGTTTGCCGGTTCAGCTAGTATCTTTATAATAAATTACATTGGCAGAAAAACGCACACACCAAAAGCACTAGATCTAAATCGCAAAATAAACTTACTGTTCCGAAACATCGTACCTACTTCAGGTTTTAAAGGAAGTTTCAAATTTTCAGGTTCGAAAATTTGGAATGATTTGCCTTGCCCTTTTAGAAAAATCAATGGGATACATTATTTTAAATTTAAATATCGTATATTAGTTTTAGAACGTTATAAAGAAATATCAAACCTGCAATACAAATAATCTCTTATAATATAACTTTATATTTTTTTTAATCCCCAGACAATCACACCAAATACATGGCCCCAAAGTAAGCATAGCTTGTGTTATGGGATGCCATGTAGCGAACTAGGGGGGAACCTAGAATATAAATAGATAAACACCCAGACACGGAACTTTTTTTTATTTTATTTTATTTAATGCAAATGTAATTATATAGTAGTTAAATATATCCTATATTTATTATTTATTTTTAATTATTCTATACTCATTCAGTTGATACTTATTATTTTCATCCACATTTATTTATTTGATGTATTTGAATGTATATAAACATACCTAAATATTTTTATTTATACATACATAAATAGGTACTGGTTGTTAAATCTAAATTTAAAACGTACACAATACAAAAATGGGATGATGAAGTGTTTTTTACTTTTTTTGTATACCTATCAAAATTTATATTATTTTAATAATGCTGTATATGAAGGGTCAGGCCTGAAAATCAGCGCTGCCATAAATTTTATACATTTTTGGCAGCTATTGCTGAGGTCTGCCCCATTATCACAAAATGCTTTTTTTTATTTAATATTTTTAATAATTTTGTAACTTTTATTTTTAAATGTAACTATATATGTTTTTTTCCTATGTACCTGTATTAATTATTATTTTTTTGTGATAAAGCTTTTTTTCTTTCTTTCTTTTCTATATGGACGATAAAAGTCCTTGGTTGTAAATTGTTTTTCAAAAGTTCTCAATCTCCAACTCCATCTCGAACACCATCTCCTTCTTATCCAACGCCATCTCGATCTAACCCTCTTCCCTGAAATATGGTTGAGGAATATGATGTCTGGTGCTTGCGTTATACTCGTGAACGGGTGCTTCTAGCGGTGCCAGGTCGTTTTCCTGAAGACTTTAAGACTATGTTACTTTTTTGAATTTGACTCTGACTTCCCCATCTCCATGTCCGTGTCTGTCCACAATTATCCTCATCTCCATCCACATTATCTGTATTCTCTCTCACCTCTATCGCTACATCTATCTTTACCTCTATATCTATGTACCTACGTTTCTGTCTAGTACTGGATTGCCAAATGTATAAATATATAATGGTCACACACATTACAATAAATAAATTAATAAAAAGGAGAAAGAAAAAAAAAACAATAATAAAAAACAATTGGTAAAAAGTACACTAATTCTTTTTCTTTTTTACTATACTGAGGTATATGAAAAGTGTGTGTTGCGACAGTACAAAAAGGCTATGGCTCAGTAAGAAGTATTGTTCTTGCGAACAAATCGCTGATAATTCTGCTAATAGTAGACTCCAGAAGATCACCAACTCGTGCATGAGTCAATGTGTACGCTTTTATACTAAAATTCCAAAATATTTAAGATTAACCCTTCGATAGATCTAAGGATAAGTGTTATTATAAAAAGTTTTACTATAAGATATCCGGATGCAAGAAGATGGGATTCCGTGGTTGTAAATTGTTATTGTGTATTTTTAAAAGATGATTGCTGTTGAGTTTCTTGCCACTTATTCTCAACAGATCGAAATTCCGAAGTGGTGGTAGATTCAGTTCAATTTGCAAATTGTTTGACTTATTTCAAATGTATTTAAATACCTACTTACGAAATAAAGATTCTTTTGACTTTGATACTCGCGAGCCAAACGAGCGTGCTGCGGCAACACCCGGCAAAAAGCTGGAATCAAAATTGATTGATACCTACATATATTTATACCAGTACTAAGTATAATATTATTATACATTATCTAATATATAAAATTCTCGTGTCACAGTTTTCGTTGCCATACTCCTCCGAAACGGCTTGACCGATTTTGATGAAATTTTTTGTGCTTATCCGGTATCTATGAGAATCGGCCAACATCTATTTTTGTTTTTTTATTTATATGGCAAAACAACGTTTGCCGGGTCAGCTAGTAAGGTTTATAAATGATGTCCATTCAAAAAGAATCGCTGTCCAAATGTTGTCATAAAGATAATAATCATGCCGTGTCAGAACATCTCAAAGTTAAAATTAAATAGCTCCTGGATAGTTTCGTAAGAGGAGACAAGGGGTTGGTCCTGTCTACGTTTGTCGTGCTCGGTACGGCAAAAGGCGCGGCGTGCTCCCCAGGGCGGACAGCTCATTGTGTTGGTAGTTGCATAGCGTGCACGTGGCAATTTTTTGTATACTGAGCGATGCGTTCTAAAGTCATGGACCCATATGTACGGCGCAGCGCCGTTTGTCGTGCAACGCCAGGTACGACAACGCCGCCACCCAGTAGTGCCGTACCGTAGAGCTGGGTGCACGTCCTAATTCGAGTGACCCCGCTTGGTAGTACGATCCCATCAGGGTCCGCCTTACGACCGATCTCCCTTCATACAAAATTTGTCGCCAAATATCACCGCTCCCGACGCCGGTGATGTATTGCGGCACTATTTTATAAAGAGCCTCCTTCCTTCCTAAACCCGTGTACTTTAAGCCGTACTTAGAGCTCAGGATAAAGAAACAAGCTATCAGTTAGAAAATATCTCGATGATGCGTAGTGTTACATAATTCACACCTCGGTCATTCTTTAGGGACGCTATCGTGGCAACTAAACCGAAGTGCAATAATTTATGAGTAATTTGATGTAAACTGGTTATGTGATCAATCCGATTCAACCACTAATGTCTCTGAACCTGAAACAAAATATCGAAAAAAGCAGCAATGAGCGTCACATTCGAGTCACTAATAAATGAGACACCTATGAAGTCTATCCTACATGAGACCCTAGGTTCTGATGTTAACAGTATTCATGTACAAATATAAGTAACTATTAATTTATCTAATTTTTGCGCCTGTAAAATTAAAACTAAACGACGAAACAATGTATTTTTTTCGATAACAATTAAAAATATTTAATGTTTTTAACTTGATCAGATTTTGGAGAGGTTTTAGTTCTAATTGTTATTATTCATAATTTATGTTAACATTTTGGATCCGAGTGTTCACTAAGAAAATTGAAAAAAGAAAAAGAATGCTATTGCAACTTAACTTAATGGTCTCCATAATATTGATTATATTAAGGAGACCATTAAGTTAAGGCCAAAGCATTCTTTTTCTTAATTGTATGCTATCATATTCTTCATAACAAACATTTGATTAAATATTGTTTTTTTTTTGCAGTTACAGATTCCCTAATAATGATGCCGAAGATGTACACTATGTAAAGCCTGTTATTAGAAGGTTAAATATACACAATTTCTACAAATAAAACATTTCAATTAAGTAAAGTTGAATTTTATTTATCTTATCAGTAACAAATACCTTAAAGTAATTAATATAACAGGGTGCCTATAAGACTTTTAAGATCTGACGCTTATTTTACTTTCGATGCATTTTTATTGAAATGATGTAATTATTGCTTTTTAAACTATTTTAACAAGATAGCAAGTAAGACATCATGATTCTGGCTATATATTGTCAACTAATACTACGATATGAACAAAACAGCTATCTTCTGAAATAAAGTTTGAAATATTTTTCATATAGGCACCTTTAAGTACTTAACAATTTCCATGTTTTTGGTTATTCAAATCAACTTTCACACTGCAACGTTAGGTACTTATTAAAAACTAGGATAATCTACTTACGTAGTCATAAACTAATATCTTACATACTACATATGAAAACCCTGTTAAGAGCACAATAGTTTGCTGTTTACTGCATCAGTTAACACAGGTCTTGAAAATTGTTTAAAACAAACAGAGCTGTACAAAGAAAGCCATTAAAAAATATATATGTCACAATTGTTAAGTTTTAGTAAGAATATAATCATTCATATACCATTTTAGAGGGTCATAATCATATGTCTGTACAACAATGTTGCTTTCAAACACAAAAAAAAAGCTTCTCAATTATAGAAAATGATCACTATGAGACACCTTCCTCATCAATGATTTATGTAAATAATTTATGAAAAACAAATAAACTGTCAAAGAAATAAGAACTAATTAAGAAGCAAAGCGCTGATGTAGTGTAAGTCCGGTTGCAGCTGGTGTAGGGGTGAAATTTATAATACCACTTGGAGATTCCACTTCAGATGCACTTCCAGAAGCTTTGCCTTGTATCACTGCAATTTCTTGTTGGAGTTTTGGGTTAAGAATTTGTTTATTGACAAATTTCCTTCCTACACCCCGGTTACCACCTCTTCCTCTGCCTCTTGATCTTTGACTATTTGTGGATCTATTTGATCGACCAGACCTGTTAGAATGATTAGAACCCAAGGATTTAACACTTCCTGGGCCTCGTCTGGTATTATAACCACCAAATTGGTAATTCAGATGGGCTAAGCTTTGCCTATTTAGATATCCTGAATTTCCAAAACTGTTGCGGCGTTTTTTAGCAATATCATTAGCCACACTAACTGTCAACTGCGATGCTGAGAATGAGTTATTGCGGGATCTGGTGAATGTCTGAGATTTTATAATATTATTTTGTTTTTGCATATTTTGACGCTGTTCTTTGAGTATTTGATCAGATCGTAAACCAACATTACTATATCTATTGCCGATATTAAAGCCTCGACCTCTTTTAGCTATCCCTCTCTTTATTAGAGCCAAAGGTCGGTTTCCATTAGCTGCACCACGGCGTGTAGATACACCTAATCTGTTATGTATGTTACCCCTTAAGTTTGTGGAAGAATTACTTCTTCGAAATCTTCCACCTGTAAATAAGCACAGCAGATATGAAGTATATAAAAAAGTATATTACATATAAAATATATAAATTATTATATAATTACCTCTTCTGTTTCTAAGGAGAGGTGGCATATTATTCTGTTCTTCTAGACCAGCTCTACCTTTGGGAGTTAAGCCCCTTACTTGCCGTCCTTGGGAAGCTGAACGTGATCGGGAACCAGCACGTTGCTGACGAGAGCGTGAACGTGCCCTTGATTGAGAGCGTGTACGCGATTGAGAACGCCCACGGGACTGCGAGCGGCCTCTCGACTGGGAACGTAATCCAGGGCCGTTATTCCTGGACCTGGATCGTCCTTGTCTTGGTCCAGGTGTCCCAGACCTGGAATTAACACGCCCACGTCCGCGCCCTCCACGGCCCCTACCACGACCGGTACCCCGGCCGCGAACGTTATTACCCCCTCCGCGGGTTCTGTTTTGCTGTATTATCTCATCTGAAATAAAAAAGTCAATAGAATAAACAAAATACATAGCATACAGTTAATATAAAGATGATGTATCATTAAGGCTAAGATCATTGTAACAATAAATTACTTAGAATTAAGAAATTATGTGAAATTTGTAGGACTCAGCGTTTTTACCAAAAGCCAATAATATGTTTAGCTTACCTAGTGACATATTCACAGAATCAGCCATTGTTAAAGAGCTGGTAAATCATAGGCTTGCTAAATAATATTTACTTCGAAATCTCTCTTGTGTTTTTATAAAAAGCAAGGTTTGAAGGTTATTATTTTTAGTTTCAGTTAGCGGGCGGTTGGTTGATTGATTGATAAATACTTGGAGTACAAATGCAAGCTATGCCATCCACTGACTCCACTGTCAGTATACAAAAAAAACATAACACCAACAGAAAAAAAAGTTCCGACGAAAAAATATTTAAAGTTTTAATAACTAAAATAAAGATTCGTATTTCAACGTAACATTTTTGATTTAATGGGGTAGAAAACTGCCACCATAGGCGCTGAATATGCTTGACCCATATCAACTGTCAAATGACATGGTAAAACTTAATTCTAAAGTGATATTAATAAAATATTTAAAAATGTACCATTGCATGGCTATAAATATAAACGAAAATGGACATTATATTTTCTCTGAGGATATAATCTTGGAGAAGTTGGTTAGATCCACTTGATTGTAATTTTTTTGTAAAAATGGAATGGTTCAAGTTAAGTCCACAACTTGAAATAAAAAAACAAATTATTGTATAGATTCACCATAAAAAAATAACAATAAAGTAAGTAATTTCGATTGCTACTTTAACCCAGTCACTTGGGTTTTATCTGCGGAAAAATTCACAGTGTGCTGAATTTTTGGGTACACCTTTATGACAACGTTATAATGAAGATGTGAACAATCGACATTGATATCGTGCCAGCTCATAAAGTTACAGAAGTTAAAAAATCGCAAAAATAAGTTTTTCGAAAACATTTTGCAATCTTTTGGGGACCACATATAGAAAGGTTGGCGAAGAGACTTAGTTCTGCAGCATATGCCGTCAAAAAGATGCGAAATATCTCTAATGAAGCTACTGCGCGATTAGTTTATTTTGGTTACTTTCATAGCTTAATGACATACGGCATTCTCCTGTGGGGAAATGCTGCCGATATTAAAACCATCATTGTGCTGCAGAAACGGGCTATTCGCTCAATCTACAAGCTCAATTCCAGAGCGACACTTAGAAATAAGTTTAAATAAATTAATATTCTTACGTTTGCCTCACAATATATCTTTGAAAATCTTATGTTCGTAAAAAAGAACTTAAACAAGTTCCATAGAAAATGTGACTTGCATAATGTTAATACTAGAAATAAGTACAAGCTAGCCGGCTATGATAGTAGACTTCATAAAGTCACTAACTCATTTATGGGTCAATGCATACGTTTTTATAATAAGGTTCCCACAAATATTCAAGACTTACCACTTGATAAATTTAAAGAAACTATTAAACAAAAATTGTGTAGTAAAGGCTTTTATACAATTTCTGAATATATGGACGATAAAAGTCCTTGGTTGTAAATTGTTTTTCAAATATTCTCAATCTCCAACTCCATCCCCAACACCATCTCCATTTCCTTCTCATCCAACGCCATCTCCATCTCCTTCATATCCATACAACAGCAAGAACGTCATGCTCCCTCATGCGGCATGGCTAGCGGTAGCGTCGGGTGTCGGGTCACCCTCTTCCCTAAAATATGGTTGAGGAGAGTGATGGCTGGTGCTTGCGTTATACTCGTGAACGGGTGCTGCTAGCGGTGCCAGGTCGTTTTGCTGAAGACTTTATGACTATGTTACTTTTTTGAATTTGACTCTGACTTCCCCATCTCCATCCCATTCCCCCATGTTCACGTCCGTGTTAGTGTCCAGTCTCTGTCCACGACTATCCTCATCTCCATCCACATTATCTGTAATATCTCTCACCTCTATCGCTACATCTATCTACTTCTATCTTTACCTCTATATCTATGTCTACGTTTCTGTCTAGTACTTGATTGCCTAATGTATAAATATAATAGTAGACTCCAGAAGATCACCAACTCGTTCATGGGTCAATGTGTACGCTTTTATAATAAAATTCCAAAATATTTAAGATTAACCCTTCGATAGATTTAAGGATAAGTATAAAGTTTTTTTATAAGATATCCGGATGCAAGAAGATTGTAAATTGTTATTGTTATTGTGTATTTTTAAAAGATGATTGCTGTTGAGTTTCTTGCCACTTCTTCTCAACAGATCGACTTTCCGAAGTGGTGGTAGATTCAGTTCAATTTGTAAATTGTGACTTATTTCAAATGTATTTAAATACTTACGAAATAAAGATACTTTTGACTTTGACTTTGACTTTTGCTCAAAGGCCAATAAAGGTCATTACAAAGATTATTTTCCGTGCAATTTTTCTACAAAAAATGTCTCTTGCATTTTTCCGTGAAATTGACGGTTTTCGAAGTACAGCGCCGAAAAAGTGACTATTTTATGCAGTAAGTAGGTAATAAGAGATTGAACTTTAAGATTTATCTAGATTGACATCTGAATTATTTTCATCATTGGTCCATTCAGCGTATAAGTATGACTGGCCACGGCAATCCTACGCACTTTTGAACATCTTGTCCAATTTTTTTTGCATGCACATTTGCCACCACAACCTTTTGTACAATTACAAAAGAAGTGTTTTGTAGATTTATGAGACTATAGCTATAGACAATACTTATTACAATGCAACACGCAAAACAAATAAAATTAATTTGATTATTATTGCAATTTTAGGTATTATCAGGTATTCAGAAGTTTATGTTCTAACTGCGTCACGCGTGGAAACGACGCGTAGACACGGACGTACGGCACGCGCGTGGAGACACTTGAAGCAGCGGTGGCCGGTGGCCCTTAATTATCTCAAGACATAATTTCATGGATAGTGAAAAATAACATGTTACTCGATTCGAACGTGCGAATCTATTATTTCAGTAGATTTGTTAATTGGTACACCGTGATGGCACATACTTATTGGTGAAAATGTAGTTTTAAAAAAAATCTTTACACTTTCCTGAGACATTGTCGTCTAATTTAGTAGGCATAAAATTACACAATTGATTATGGATGATGAAAATTACACATTGTAGTATCTGCCTTAGTTTCCTTTTACTTTATTTTAACGCCATCTGTTATCTAATAGATTTTATCAAAAGCTAACAGCTGTTTTTAGGGTTGATACTTAGATATTTTGATCTAAACTTTGAATTTGTTTTTCGGCCGAACCGTAAGGGTTACTTTATGTTTCTGTTACTGTTACGTTTCTGTAAACATACAATCCCCTTAACGCGTTCGATGCCTTGGACCCTCGACGTGGGCTCAGTATTGCCACATTTCAGGGCACGGGAATCCACGTCGTGGCCGAGGGTTCAAATAAAAAAAATATTTTTCATTGCAAATATACAGTACTTAAAATATAAAAATATTACAACATAGTGTATATTATAAATAGATTTTTTTAGTATGGCTGTTGGTTTAGTTGGCTGTTTTAGGTTTAAATATGTTTTTTTAAATACATATTTAAACCATTTTTAAACGTTTTTAACCACCCGGTTAAATATGCATTCTTCGTTATTAATGGTTACTGACCGCATTATATGCTTGTTACGTTTAAATACCACCGCGAGATGTCGCTAACGGATTGAAATGTGTATCGCAATATGCGCGATGATGCCAGCTTCGACTGGCAAAAAAAGTCGGTTGAAATTCCCTATCTCAAAAACTACTGAACTGATTTTGATAAAACTTATATAGTATACGCTAAGTTGAACAACTTATTTATTTAACAATATATGTACACATAAGTTTGGACACAATTTAAAGATACATGGATCAAAAATAAGTACAAAGGTACAGCTTATCTCTAATGAGATCTCTTCCAGCAGACCTAGCCTAGACAATACCTAGTACAACAAAAAAATAATTACTTAAGTCGGACATGTAGTTCCGAATATATACAAATACAAACATAACAACATACTTACACTATTGAAATTTTCACATTTGTTCAGACGTTGATATAGACTTACATATACTACAAAAACTGGACAATTCTGGAAATATTTCATTCATTCGGGTGGAATTGATAACCTCCTTTTTTGAAGTCGGTTAACAGGAAAAGAAAGAAAAAAAATATCCTTTTTTGTTGTCGCTGTCAGATATTTAACCGTAAATAACTGCATTTTATCGGTAGCTAACCATAAACTTGGTTAAATAAAGGTAGATAACGGGTTTTTTACAACTACCTATAAACCCACCCCATGGGTTGTATATCAGGGGCGGTAAACAGTTTTTTATAGCAATATTCTCTTTTATCAAATTATACAGTGTGTCTGGGCACCGGTGTCGGACCCGTCAAGGCGAAGTAATGTGATAAATTTTATCGACAAAATCACAGTAAAAAGGTATTTTGGCCCTACTTTGTAGAAACGGCGGCCATTTTATTTTTTCTTTACTGACAGGGTACCTTTATATCTCTGGAGTCGTTAGCCGACTATTTATGAGATTTGGCATGTCCTTATCACTATTTCACGACTATTTTTGGAAGTCCATAGACCTTACCGTTTACCTACGTGCACGAGAGGTGAGGATTGAACGTCAAGCTGCAATCCTTTCCGTTGTAGTATCAAATTTCGATTGTGGTATCATTATGAAAAATTTCACTAGTTTTATTGGTTGAGTATAGTTGTAAAAAACCCGTTAGCTACCGTTATTTAACCAAATTTATGGTTAACTACCGATAAAATGTAGTTAAATTAAAATTAAAAAACGGTTAAATATCTGACACTGACAACGAAAAAGGATAAAGTTTTTCTTTCTTTTCTTGTTAACCGACATCAAAAAAGTAGGTTATCAATTCCACTCGTATGTATGTAATATTTTCAAAATGACCGAGTTTTCGTTTATGTTAGTCTATATCAACGTCTGAACAAATGTGCCAAATTTCATTGTCACTTTTCAATACAGGATAATTTATAAACTGTTATTAGGTTTTATATTCATTTCTTTTTCAATTAATTTTAAAATACCACTATAATTTATATAATTCTTCTAATCTAATACTTTAGCAAGAGAAGTATCAGCTCCACTTTTACCATATCACAACCGCTGCTCCAGAGACTAAAACCTCCTTAATACGAGAAGTGACAGCCGCCGATTATAGAATGGATTCCTCTCGAAACATAATTTAATTTACGGCTGTCGAACGAAATCGAGGCTATAAAAGGAGTGGCGAGCTGATCTCCTAGCTTTTTGGAAATAAAACATCGATCAGAGTAATTGGGAGAGCTATTGATTATCAGAATTTTAGTACTTTTCGTACTAAAAGTCTGATATAATTTACCAAATAACTGGATAAACTCTTGGAGCTGTGGATAATTTGGAAACTTCGGGACATCTACATATCTTGGAAGATCAGTGTTTATAAAAATTCCTAGTGGACTGTAAGTGTAAATAGTGCCTTTTTTATACCACTTTGTACCTCTTTTTTTGTAAATATATTAACTTTAAACTTTATCTTTTTTATTTTCTCTTATCTCTTCCTTTAAATAGTAGGTTACTTAGGCTATTACTTTAGGGAACACTACAGCATATCTCCGGAACTACACGTCTGATATGAGTAATTCTTTTTTTGTTGTACTAGGTATCGTTCAACTTAGGGTATATTATAAGTTTTATCAAAATCGGTTCAATAGTTTTTGAAGTAGGGAATTTCAGCCGACTTTTTTTTGCTAGTCGAAGCTGGCATCATCGCGCAATGTGATTCACATTTCAATCTGATAGCGACATCTCGTGAAGGTATTTAACCGTAACAAGCATAAAATGCGGTTAATTAACCGTTAATAACGAAAAATGCATATTTAACCGCATGGTTAAAATCGTTAATAACCAGCTTCGCATCTATAGTTGAGAATAAGGAAATTCCTCTTGCGAGACACAGTAGGTTTCCTATGTATTTGTTGGCACCCTGGTTTTCGTTGGCAAAGTTTCATATCCTGAGATTTTAAATCAGCTTACCTATTAAGTTCCGCTATTGCGTTATTACCACGCTTAATAATATTAAGCATAAGTATATAAAATAAAATAATGAAATCCAGGCTTAGAAATAGATTTGTATTTTTTTTTCTTAAAACTTTTAGAAAAAAAAAATTATATTAGAAAACTTCTAGAAATTCTATAGGGTCCGGTGGTCAATACCTACAACGCAGAAACCCTACGGTTTAAAATATCTACTTCTAATTAGGACAGAATCGCTTAACGACATTTTAGCAAAATGCCCACTTTGGTATTCGCACATCCGACAAATAGTTACAATCGGTGTTTTTTGACCCAAACCTTTTTTTTCAACAGGAGGAAAGCGTGCAAAAACCTCCCCCACCGCCCAAGGGGGAACGACGGGGTATGTAGTGATGATCCGGCAAAAGACCAGACCAACCCATTAAAAACCTCCAGGTGTAGGTACCTCATCCGTCATGGATGGAGCTCACAGAACCACCACTGGTATTACCCGCGAGTTCCGGCGGATTGCGCTCAGCCTGAGCCAAGCGCCCCCCATGTAGGAAATGGTGTAGTACACCAGACATTTCCCCTCACATATACGTAATAGCCGCTGCAGGTCGCCTCAATCGGTACGGCTGGCTCTCGGGAGAGAGAAGTTGAGCGTATCACCTTTTCCGTCCCACCCTCCACCTACGGCGGATCGGTACCGAGGAGGTGTCGTCCTCCTGACACCGCTCATCCCCACTTAAAGAGGTCTTGGCCACCCAAGCCTCTCGACTTTCTAACATGGCTTTTACCACGCTAGGAAGCGAGAGGTCACGAGAGCTTCCGACGACAGATGTCAATACCTGCCGCTACCGGCTCCACGTCGGACACTCTGCTAGGGTGTGCTCCACCATGCCGTCAACCACCCTGCAATGGCGTCACCTTCCTCTGGGCGACCCTGAGCAGATAGTGAACATCCATGTCCGGTCAAAACCTGCCCATGGCGGAATGTGAGAGTCCCCCGCTTACGCTTAACCCACTCACATAAGACCGGACGGATTGCATTTACTGTCCCGTAAGCGAGCGTAGTGGAACTCCCTTCACTCCCCCAGGAGTGCTCTTCTGGTACTCTCACGGATGCGCCCCTTCTCGGTACCGATAAACGGCACAAAGCACTACCCCCATTGGTTCCCAGGGGGGGGGTGCACCTGCCAAACCTCATGCACCCCCATGGGAAATGGAGCGGTACCCTCGCGATGCCGTTACCGCCATGGCCTGCTGCGGTTTCCGTTGCAGGGTCCTATTATGGCGGGTACGGGCTCCTTGTTTGATTCAGTCCTACTTTTACTGCAATTAAGTTTATTGTTAGAGCTAGTTGTAAGACTAACCACCAACTCTACATCAATCGAGCAATCACTATAAATATAAATATTTGCACATAATACTTATCACTTACTCTCATTTACTTTTATATTACAAAACATAATTCAAAAACGACTCATGACTTATGTCAATTCCACCGGACGGACGTACGCACGAATAGAGTGAATCAAACGGCACCGGACTCGATAAGAGATCCGAACCTGAAACAGATGGTACCGATAAGAGATTAAAGTTCATTCTGGTACCGAGTCATTTGGATCCGCGGATCCGGTTTTACTCACGCGGCACGCCTATTCAGTACCACGTGAGGCGTCATGGATAGGACCTGTGTCGCTTTTGCTCCCAATTTTCCAGCGTAATTGATCGTCTTATTGGCCATAGCGTACACATAACAGTACGACAATTTAATTATTTAATTTTTGTTAAGTCACATTTTATATTTTGATTGATAAATTAAAGGAGTATTATAAACAATTATCACTGCTGAATATAGAGCTAAAAACTTGTTTCTGATTTTTATTTCTTTTTTTTAAGTTTATTAGACAAAAAGTGCAAAAAAAGCATATAATTTTTTTGCAATAAATCTTCTCTTACGTAATTACCCGACGAAACCAAAAGGAGGATTATTATTCTATACGTACGTATACACGGTTAATACGCATCACCTCTTGCGGACTGCCTCTTCATATCAATTCCAACGTAGATACTGATAAGTGCTTATCGATAAATATATTATACAGGGTGGAATTTTTTAATGCCTTCTGGAGGGAAAGTACTCTAAATAATAGAGATAGCAAAATTTACTCTAAAGAAACTGTCCTTTATTACTGAACAGAAATAAAACCGCATTCAAAGATTTTCAAGAATTCGCTCGTTTCACCTGGAAGTCAAACCGACTAAAATCTGTAAAAATGACACCCTGAATTTTATTGTGTGGTTCGTTAGAGCCTATCACAAGAATAAAATCTCTCTAACATAGGTACTAGGCTAATTTAATGAAAGGAAAACCATGAAATCTTCATTTTTAGATTTAAGTCGGTACGATTCCTGGGTGAAGAAGCGAGTTTTTGAAAACTCTTTGAATACAGTTTTTTTTCCTAAAATAAAGGAATGTTTTAAGGAGTAGAATTTGCTATCTCTATTATTAAGAGAACTTTACCTCCAAGTGACATTAAAAAAATCTGCCTTAGCTGTTCTGCTTGATTTCCCATAACTCTAGGGCATTTGTGGGGCCATGTAATAGAATCAAATAACATGTGAATAATTTTTCAATTTTCTTTTTGTTTTTATTTTTCATGCAAAATAATTGAATTAAGTCAAAACATCTTATGTAAAATAACTTTATGCGAAGTATGACAACGTGGCTTTTTCTACTCCTTTTTTATCGCTATGCACAGGTAGGTACAGTTTGCGACGTTTTGCGGTGTACATTGTATGCAACATTCCTCAAAGTTTAATATGTTTTTGTTGTTTATTGTATGACTTCAGAGACACGCGTCTATTGAGTGGATGAGATTTTACACGGGTGATATTTTATGAACTCATTATAATTAAGACCGAGGATATCTTGGAAAGTATGCACTTTTGAACCACATATTCTTTGGCAAAAAGTTTTATTTTTTAAGTAAGGAACAAAACCTAAAAGTTTTGAGATATATATTATACTAGCCCGCAACTTCGTACGCGCATAAACATTGTTTAAATTTAACATAACCAGTCATTGAAGAACATTTATATCAAGTATTACATCCATGCACTGAAGAAATAATTGTTCATACAAACTAAAAAGTCCAATATTTCGTGTTCCCGTGGGAATGGCGGGAACTTCTTTCACTGGGAAACCTTTGTATCACAAGTATCACATCTGTGCACTCATGGTTTTTTTTTCATACAAACTATAAATCGTATTATTTCCCGTTCCCGTGGGAATTTCAGGAATACCTTTCATAGCACAACCAGTCACTCTTTGAAGAACCTTCATGCCAAGTATCACAACCATGCACTCAAGGAATAAGATTTTTCATACAAACTAAAAAGTCCAACCCCTTCCCGTGGGAATTTCTGGAATTCCTTACATAATACAAACAGACACTTATTGAGGAACCTTTATACCAAGTATCACATCCGCGCACTCAAGGAATAATTTTTTTTCATACAAACTAAAACATCATATATTTCTTGTTCCCGGGGAATTTCGGGACTTGCTTTCATAACACAACCAGTCATTTTTTGAAGAACCTTTATGCCAAGTATCATATTCGTGCACTCAAGGAATAAGATTTTTCATACAAACTAAAAAGTCCAATTTTTCCCGTTCCCGTGGGAATTTCGGGAATACCTTTCTTAGTGCTCCCCTACATCCCCTAAAGAATGTATGTTCCAAATTTCAGCTCTCTGCGCCCAGTGGTTACGGCTGTACGTTGTCTGTCAGTCACTCAGTAACTCAGTCAGTAACGGAACAGTTTTATATATATTGATTGATAAGTATTAAAGAACACCTATGCAAAGTATATATTATATAGGTGTTCTTTTTGATGTGTGCTGATAGATGCTGATGGGTGCTGATAGTTACTGATAGGTGACGATTGTAACTGATAGATGCTGTTGGGTACTGATAGGTTGGGTGCTCGAAGTGCTGATAGGTGCTGATGGCTTCTCATAGGTGTTGATGGGTGCTGATAAGACATTAGCACTGATGGGTATTAGTTATTAATATCGAAACGAATATCATTAAATTTGTTAGTTAATTTGTCTGAATGGATAACGTTCAAATAATATTGCTTTGCCTGTACTTAAACGTCAAATAAAATAATGGATTGAAAATGTCTGTCCGTTAAAATACCTTCTTGTATTTATTTTCGTCACGAGTAAAATAGACTCTATTTCAAAAGTTCCAGATATCAAATTAGTTTGGTATCTTTGTAATTTCAACAAATATGTTTTTGAGTAATGCTGCCACCTACAATTCTTTTGATGTACTTACCTAGTTATTAATAAATAAAAAGTACTTACTTCGTTCTTGAAAGGGAATATAGATGGCATCTACCACCAATTTTCCTGTGTGTTAAAATTATGATTCCAGATAGTTATAATTTCACAGTGTTAAAAGTTAGTTTAAATTGGTCACCTTTTATGTATTTTGTGGTTAAACTTTCATATGCTATGTTATTTATTTATTCAAAAATATAGTGTTTTGGACCTTTATACATCATCAATAAAATTAAATTATATTTGATCGGTTCTTTCACGAATAATCTAGTTCAAAGTTCAAACAGACAAACCCTTCGGTTTTATAGATATGACGACACATAGACATTTAAGAATATAATCATACATAACTATTTTTTTGATATTAATAACTACTAAAAATTTACTACTTCGTGTAAACAGGCGCACATTGAAGGGGTGGATTGAATTTCATTTCATAAAAAAATGACTTATCACACTACATTATTTAGCTCAAATTAACTTGTGCTGCAGTGACTAAATAACGGATCCATACTAATATAATAAATGCGAAATTCTATCTTTCTGTTCCTTTATTCCAGCTAAATAAAAAACGGTTTTTTGTAGTCGAATGGGGAAGACTAGCCATACCTAGGATATTTTTCTCCGAAGTACTTTTTTGGATACCCTGTATAGAAGAACTATAACCATGTTTTTGAATAATTCTTTAAAAATCCCCTCGATTTTGTGTTATGAGTTATGTTATATACCACGAACCCACGTCGTAGGCACTAGTGGACACATCTGTAATACCGGGGACCATGAAGTGAAGTGTGTCAAAGTTGACAAGGATGCGAAAGTGAAAATGTGGAAAAATACATTACCCTTTATTTTTTCGTATTTTGTCATTTCCACACTTATTTCAATGCTATAGTTTTCACTTTAGTTTTTACAAATACGCACTCATCAAGAGATAGTGTAGAATAAATGATCTATGGTCACCCTTTCTTTTACTAGACTGGCTAAACTTTATTTGGAATGATCAATAATACGCTGTGGTGGTATGTAGGTAAAATAATTATTCTCGTTTAGCTTATGAGACATTTTATTAACAAAATGAAAATAGATAAAATAAATAACATATTTTGAGAAATATTAATTTGTACATTTTACTTATTACAGCTAAGGACCTCTTTAACAAGAGGGCAACAATGCACATAAAATACAAATCGAGTCATAACTTTAATATTAGATTGATAACTATTGCCGAATTTCCTACAATGTAGGCACTAATTAAATAAACTACAAAATAAACATACTTTATGTATAATAATTAGGTAATATTCGACATTTTGCAATTGACTGATTACACTATAATACCTATTTACAGAAGTCTTAGCATATACAACATGATTTGAGTTTGTAAAGTGAATCACAGTTGGACTAATGGTGTCTCCATTACTTGTCCGAAGGGACAACAGTTCGACTCTTATATCTAATAATAAGGCCGTCATTTACATACATTAACAAATATAATGCTCCAATTTAGTTTTCAGATTATCTTTTGTTTTAAGTACGTTTTACTATCTAATTATTTGAAATTCACATGTCAATTTAAAAAATACTGGAATCAGTTAGTTAACTCTTATAAATATATATTTTTATGATTCTTTTGTTTTCAGAACTATTTTAGATCGTAACTTAATTTAAGCAATAAATTGTATATCTGAGATGCATTCGGATACTCCTTTACAATGGATCAGGATAATTTTTAGAGCTTCTGATGAGATCAATTTAATTGAATAGCTTGCAAAGTACTTTTTACTTGTAATGGATACTGACAAACAAAATAACTGTGGCACCACTGAGTGTTACTACTATATACAACTTGAGTATAAAGATACTCATAAAATATATTATTCCTTATAAAGTCAAAATTACAATAAAAATAATATTCCTACATTATTTTGTCCAAAATAATATTACATTTGTATACATCATTCCCTAAAGTATAGTAATTATACCCTATATATAAAATAACATAAAATAGAGTGTGCTTTTTACTAGAAAACATTACTTAGATTTATACAAAAAATGCCTAGATCGTAATCACAAGTACGTAATCTCAGTGTTAGTAGCTCCACGGTCGACGTCTTTGTTTACTTACTGCTGCAATTGAAATTGACAATGACAAAATTAAATGAATTCTAATGTTTTCTTAAATTAAGAAAACATACTATAAGGCAACTATGGAATTAAAACTAACGTCGTAATTGTATAAATTTGTTTTTTAAAACGAGTTCCAAAGTAAACAGTTTCGTTTTATACTAAACCAAAAAATAAACTTTAATAATTTTAAGAGTATCAAAAAGCAGCAACCACGAGAGCGAAATACTAAAATAACAGCGAGCGAGTTTGTGGTGCGACGAGCGCGGAGTGTTCACTTGGCACGAGTGGAGTATTGTCTAAAGGCGGATGTCGGTGGGCGGCGGCAGTAGTGCGGGGCGCCATTCTTCGGAGACGTCGGCTCCGTAGCGATGGAGGTTGAGGAGTTGAAGACTTTCGAGCATGGACGAGTCGAGCACAGCTGACTCGTGCGGCCGGGCGGACGGACGAGCTAGCTCGAGGGATTGCCCGCGAGTGAAGCGCGGGGTTAAGCGACCGATTAGGTTGCTGTCATCCTGAGGGAAAAACTTAAAATTAGTTATATTGATTGATTTATACATAATAATTTCGTAAAAGAGAGTATGGTAAAAATTAAAATTTAGCTAAGACAATAATTACGATAAATACATGCGTAATTGTTGTATTTAAAATGTCATGTTTGCAGAATATAAATTCGCAATGGTACCTCAGCTAAATTATTATTATTATGTAGGGGCATAGTTCCATTACCTTTACACATAGATACTTTGTATATTTTTACACTACATTTAACTATTATAGAAATATTAATATCTTGAAATCCTTTTGAAATGCGTTTGTGCTATAATTAAAGTTACATAAACATTTTTATTATTTCGCTTATATTAAAGCGACTAATTTCTTTAATAGTTTTATCTATTCACACGTAAACATGTGTTCTAAGAGCTCAAATGCCGTTAATTTATCAACAGGCGGATTCAATGCGGGTTATCTTCTTAACTTATAATATTGAAATAAACACAACATTACTTCAAATTTAAAAAGCTTCAGTATACAAACAGTTCGTAGTACTCAAAGCCGCCGTTAACACGAGAAACTGCCAGTGCAAACATTACACAAACATAAAAAAACTACCATTCATGATACCCTGAAACCAAGAGTTTAAAATACCTTGCGCTTACTCGTGGAGTCATCCGTGGATTTAGGTTTCCGTTTGAAGAAGGGCACTATTCTGTCTACAAGCGGGCGGCTGACGGAGTCGGCGACATCTGAGGTCGAGCTCGAAGTTCGTAGAGACGAGGTGGGTGTTGGGTTTGAGGGGGGATTAGAGGCGCGGAGGGGGTCAGCGCGGGAGAGGGCGGGGCGGGGGGGAATGGCGGGGGGCGCGGGGAGAGGAGCGCTTCGGAAGTCGGCCATTAGCTCGTACTCAGCGCAGCGGGGCGGGCGCGGCGGCGCGCGCAGTATCCGCCGGAGGGACTCGCAGGAGGAGGTCACGTCTTCTTCGCGCCGCCACGCGCGGCCGACGCTGTCCGCGCCGCCGGTTACTTGGAGGTAGTTGTCGTCGCCGATCGGGGTTTGTCTGTTCAAATAATCAAATTGTTATCGTTGAATTCTGGTTTTACTATAAAATCGAAAAGGCTTTTGTATGCTGTAAAACCTAATTGAAAGTGGTGCTGAAAAGACACCACTCTATAACATTCTACTTTTGATATAGATAAACCTCAGTACACAACAAAAATATAGTTTATGTAAATATAGTTTTAAAATGCATTTTATATTAATTTGCAATTTTAGTACAGGTATCAAAAAACTTATTAAAACAATATTTCAAATAAATCCATATAAATAAAACTGAGCTGGAACGCATAAATAAAGTGAAGTGAAATCTCTTAAGTGATATATTGGTTGTTATTGTCTAAAATTTAAAAAGTATAGTTACTCACTTGCTGCCATATTTAGTCTCCCGCGCTTTCGACCGTCGGTAGGTGCGGTGACTGCACTCGAGGTCGAACACCGTCGCTTTTAGCTCTTGTATGGTTTCCGCCATCGCCGCTCGTTCTTCCTCGCTCATTTCCGCTTCTAGTGATAATAGAAAAGGAGTGGATTGATAAAAACGTATATCGATATACATTTATTAGTTATTGTTTTACACATAACACGATGATTGACTAGCACTGTTCTTTGAATAGAAAACAACAAACACTAGTCGACTACTAAAACATATTTATTCAAAGGCAGCATGGTTAATCCATGACCTCCCTCTACATCCCTCATCCTAAAATAGTACATTCCTCGTCGTTATACTGCCTCTTTTATGCATTTAAACTTCATAGATGTAATAAAATTCAATTATTTGAGAAAACTGTTCAATTCACATATCCTATCTCACACTAACATTTAAAAAAAATTTTACTTATATTTTGTCATTGATAGCTGTAGCAAGAGAACAGCATTATATCAGCTTTCAGGTAATGTATAATAATGTTTATAATAGCCTATAGTCAGTGTCGAATGGTAATGATAACAAGTTCGTGAACAAGGAAACCTATCTTCAAGCGAATTTCGACCTACTGCATTTAGACGATTTGGCAAAATGAGCTTGTTGCGGGTCATGATTCTTTTTTTTATATTGTAAGGATACTACGTTTGTCTTCCATGCCACCTGATGGAAAGTGCGCATGAAGACTATGGTGGTACACGTACATCCACGAGAAACCTATTCACTCGATACTTAAATGTTCCAGGACTGTAGTGGTCCGGAAAACAGACACAGGCAGCTTGTTCGACACCTTGGCAATTCGTACCAAAAAGGAACTATTAAAGCGTTTTGTTCGACTTCTTGGTGAATCCATTAAACAGGGATCGAAGTTCTGTCTGCGTCTTTCAGTTGGTTCGATAATACACAGAGTGAGTGTCGGTGGGGCGCGGGGCCGCACGTATCATAAAGAAAATATGTAGAAGAGCTGCTGGAAGCAAAGATGCACAGCCACAATTTGGGTTATCGTGACGTCACAGCCTCAATAGTTCAAGTTACTCCGCACTAGAGGCACTGGCGTCAGTTCGACGCTTACTTCTGTGGAGTATGTACACGCATAGATATATAAAAAAAAACAATTGCACATTGTTACTCAATGTACAATTACGTTTTTTCTACTTTTATAAAGCTTTCTCTATTTTTTATATTGATCATCCAAATAAAATTAACTAGCCACGAAGTTATTTTCATTCATAATTATTTTTTACAAATTGTTTGTTTTCGAATTATTTATGCCCAAAATTCTAGATTGTTATTTGTTGCCTCGGTGATTTTTATGCCGCCCAAAAATTGCTGCACTATCTAGCGTCAGGTAGAAATACTTTTATGTCGCGGTTTTTTCTGACAGATTTGGAACGTATGAAATTCCATTTAAAACTAGAGCCACCTAGTAAAGTATAGCTGATTTGATGATCATTTGAATGTTTTAACCTTATGTTTAAATTCAACCGGCTTTTACTACTCGCTACTAGGTGACTAATGTCATCGCCAGTTTGGCTATGATTGGCCATAATCAACCGCTTACCCCTCCCGCAACCCCCCCGTAGGCTTCACTTGAGTCCCTAGAGAAAACTGAATAGGACAGCTGCTCACAAGGTTGATTTGTAGTCACCGTCCAAATTTTTTTTACACAATAAATATCATTTATAGAAACGATTTTTGCAAAAAAAAGTATATATTTTTTAACAAGGAAATTAATATATCCGCTAATAGATTAAGCAAAGCTTCTAAATTACCTTTAAAATAAAGATGACTACGCGCTAATACAAAACTTCTTGTAGTACTACGTCGTAGTATTATCAATGAAATGTCGCGTCGTAGTAGATTAGTTCATCAACAGCGACTATTTTTTTACAAGTTTGTGGTTCCATAATTCTATATTTCAACAGCGACAATTTTTTTAAAAGCTAAAATAAATATGCAGGTACGTTCATATCGTATCAAAGAAACTATAGTTGAATTCTTTGCATGTGGTTTTTATGACGATTCAAAATTGACAATCTTTGTGACTTTTCCGTGATGAAATTGTTCGATCTTCCATTCGATGGCTTTGACGTAGCGAATCAGTTGGTGAAAAAATGTATACAAACTTCCGATGACAAGATGGCCGCTCATATTCATCGATTCAATGTCGATTCATTAGTGTCAATCACTATCAACTGAACGTTCCGGTTCTTTGAATCTGTCTATTTAAGATGAATATTTTATGACATTTTCTTAATTTATTTACAGTTAATAATAACAATTACACTTCATTAATAGTTCAATTTATAATTTTAAAATAAACAATTTTATTGACATAGTTTTTGTTTTCTTAACGCGCCAACTTATATTTTATTAGTTGTAAATAGTTTGCGCGTAATGGAAAATGAGAACTGTCACGAAAATCATTCGAAAACAATTCAACTATAACATTTAAATTTGGCTGGTGAGTGAAAATCAACTCTGTTTCGTGAGTGGCACGTACCGGCGGCGGCGGGCTGCGGCGGGCGCTCCAGGCGGTCGGCGTGCTGCACCAGCAGCGCGTGCAGCCGCTGCAGGTCCCGCGCGGGGTCCAGGCGGAACGCCAGCGTGGCGCGGCACCGGCACACGCCGCTCTGCTCCAGCGAACACCTGCAATGTCCAACCAATTCTTCAAGTTACGCCAATCTTACTACTTACTAATCTTATCTTACTAATGATATAAATGTGAATGTTTTGATGTGCGGATTCATGAAATGAAAAAAAATATTCATCATAAGACCATCGAATGGCCGCGTAATGACGTCACAATTTTGTACTTCAGCTTTAACAAGGTGTTGATAGTTATTGAATAAGATATTACTGTAGACCAAGAGACAAAAAAAGCCGGCGGAAAAAAACTCTTTTTCAGTCAGGATTATACTAATTAATACAAATAGGTCCATACAGTATAAATTGATCACGACATGAAAAAAAAAACAAACACAAGACAGCTAATTGTGAAATCCAATGTCATAACTGGACGTTTGTTACTCAATCACGGCAAAACGGCCCAACGGATTTTAATGAAATTTGGCATAGTGCTGAGTGTAATCTGGAATAGCACATAGGCTACTTTTTATCCCGAAATTCCAGCGGGAATCAGAATAGCGCGAGTAAAACCGCTTTCAGAATTATTGTATCGTGAACTTGGCACGAGGGAAGAGCCTGGAGATCCCCTAGTACAGGGAACCTAAATGGGGCACCAGTCTCCCACTTCAAAATCTAAATTGGCTTATCTCTTATAATATTAGTTTGTAATTATAGTATAGTGTAAGCAAAATATTACTGTAGGAGAAATAAAATAAATAAAATTTTGATTCATTTCAGAAAAGCATAAATTACAAATAATTGGCTTCAATATACAAGGAAGGATAGACAAAGTGCCTGAACTAGTATAATCATGTTTTTCAGGCTAAAGTGTGCTAAAATAAAATCATTCAAATTAAATATAACTTCTATAAAAGATTGATCTTCAATACAAACATAGTACAATCAGAGATAATAAAAGGCTGTTGTGTTTCTTGCCAATTTTTCGCAATAGATCCTTCTTTATTGGCAATAGGATATATTTTGAGTACAATAGCGAGGTATACAATAAATGTTATTCTTTTCGTACATTTTCGATACATTTTTATTATCATTTCGTTAGGCTTAGGAGCCTCATAGCGTCATTATTGAAAGGTCGATATCGTTTTGTCATGTAAGAAAGAAAGAAACAAAGAAAGAACAATTATTTCATAGCCACGGATACACAGATCTATATACAAGACAATACACAATCTATACACAAAAGAAATAAAATTTATAACATAAACATAATTTTAAGTACACACAGTAAAATGTATGATTTAATAATACCCCGCAGCCATGAAAAAGGAACTAACTCAGCAACCGCTGCAGATCTAAAAGATCTACAACACTGATTTATGTTGATATTTTAGTTTGTTGCTAGTCCATATAACGCATAGAAAACATAAAATTATAGTCAATGAAAATCCACACATCAACCCCAATTTTAATTTAACTTTTCGAATAAAATAATTCATATTAATAATACATTAAAATAATATATAGTAATATATAGTCACGGTTCGAGAGACAATGTGTTTCCGTCAATTTATTTATACTTAATTTAATAAATAAACTATTTCTCTGGAAATATTTTATAAACAACAATGTACAATTTTTTTTTGGTACAATCTACAAGAAATTTTTGTCCATTTGTTCTGTACCCTACAGTAAATTCATTATTCTTCAAAATCTTTCCAAAAATATGAGACACATAAATGCAAGTATTAAAAAGAGCAAAACGTACCGGTCACACCTAGCTTGAGCGTAATGCGGTGCTCTTACTGCATCCAAGAGTCTCATCCACTCAGCTCGCTCCACGCAATTGTTTGCTTGTATTTGAAGAACTCGATCTTTGTGCACTGGAAAACATAAATATTTTGCATATTGAAAAAAGTAATGTGTGATGTAGGGTCAAAGAGTGTTTATAAAAGTAAGGTAGGTTTTTAAATGCAATTTTATTGATATCTCTTTGATCTGTCTAAATATGTTGTTGTTTATAAATAAATAAATATTTCTGACATTCACACAACATTATCAAGCCCAAATAAAAAAAAATGAACTTGTGTTGTCGATACATCACAATAAACAACCACCATTTGACGGCTAGAGTCATACAAATATCGACCCCACCGGGCTCCAACCCGGGACTTCTGCAATAGAAGGCAATGTAATACAGCAGCTGGTTCATAATAATAACTATTAAATTGTAGTGTCATATAATTACCGATTTGAAACATGTTATTATGTCCCAAGGGCGCTCCAGCCACCGGGCCTTCCACAGGACTAACTTCGATCACGTCAGACAGAGACAGACGATGCGTGCCAGACGCCCGTCCTACTCTCGACCACGAGAGCTCCGTGCTGGGGACAATAATTTTAAATGAATTATCTGTTTATTGTGACATTTATTGATTTGTCAAAATCTAAAAGTATAACAGAATGTTTTTTGTTTTATTATGAAAATTAAAATTCGTTTATTTTTATTATCTTGTTAACAATGTTAAGCCTTTCCAGTGAGTTATCAGAAGTGCTAATGTACTGTTACATTATACAAAGAAAATTTTTTTTATGTGACCTAATATTGAGAATAATGTCTCACCTAATATTGACGGTGGGGTCAAAGAAAACCACACAGATTGAGAAAGGGTCCAATTATCCATGAAACACTGCTGAAACGCATCACCGTCCCAGGACGATGAAATTTGGCGGCAGATTTTAGCCAGGCGGATTCTGAAGAGGTTCTACTACTAAATAGAGGTTACTCGGACAAGTCGCCCTTTACAACACGCTTTTACTAGCTGACCCAACACGGAGAAAAAGTAACAAAATTTTATTGAAATATTTAAAAATCTCTTAAAACAGGAATTACTGTGGAGAAATACCTTGTTAATCTAAAATGCCGTCGTTTTGCATTGGTATGCGCTCCTCGCGCCCATCTTCTTCTGGGTGAGGAGCCATTGTCTCGCAATGTTTCAGATCTCTTAATCATAGTACTGCAAAAACAAATAAACAGAATATAAGATACCTTAATTCACACACACTTAATTAGTTAAGAATAGATTTTTAGCATACCCATTTCTATCCAAGATAGCACAAACAAAAGGAAAATAAGATTAAATTTAGAAATTAAGACAACGTAATAGAAACTGAACTAAGAAATAATAAATAAAGGCTGCTCCCCAATGATACCACCGAGACGAGACCTTGAAGGCTTTTCATTCCCCAAAAGTTTATCAATGTGACACTATTCTTTGAAGGCGTTTGAGAAGGTAGAAGCTTTTCATGTTTATTTAAACGAAAATAATTTACCGCATTACATAAGCTCTCATAAATAACTGTAACACAAATTAGACTGTAACTTAAAACTGTATAATATTTTCTCACCATGTTTAAGTTTTTAAATTACTATGATGCCTCAGAAAAAAAAACTTTCTTACCCATTTCTAATTAATCTGTTCCTGACAATATATAAAATTAAACAAATTTTTGTTGATAAACATATAACATCCGAAAACTTACCCTTCCTTTAGTAAAACTTGTGTTTCTTGAACGTTATTGTTTTGTGCGTCGGAATTCGTTGATATCATTTCAAGGAAATGCCTGATTTCCTGTACCTGATGACAAAGTTATGAGAAATTAATAAATGTTGTCCCAAGTCGAATAATTAATAAGGAAGTTATGACATATTTAAGGAAAACATTTCAAATTTAACATCAAGCCATATCTCCTTAGATCTAAAGGATTATTATTTAAGTAATGTAATTCTTTATGGTAAAATAAGTTTACTTACATGTCTAGTAGTACGGAAACTAGAATAAAGTGCTGCCATGTATTCCTCCTTACAAACTTGTTGTGCTGACCGACTGCTGACTAAGTTCCCTAGCGATTGTATTGTCTTTGATATAAGCGTCAGAGTTCGGTTTGTCTGAGGATCCTGTAAAAAAAATATTTATATTTGATTTACGACATTTTTACAGTTTATGTTACATTATCTCTATAAGTGTAAACAAATTTGACTAACATCATATTTATAAGAATGTTTTTTTTAGACATAAAAAGTGGATGATTTTAAACATAAATTCTATGTAATTACTAACAATTACACCAACTCTCAAAAGATCTGATAATACTGAAAGCAATTCTTCTTCATGGTTGTCTAATTCAAAGAAAAGGAAGGAGTACAGATAAATTTAAGAATAAAATTTAAAATAGCATACTCACAATCTGTTCTGTAGTGAGATCGAATAGCCTCGGTCCCAGTATAGCCGGAGCAAAGAACCTCAGGAATATGAAGCCCGATATGACTGAATATCGAATCTCTGCGTTTTGTGGGAAATGCCGCGTCGCACACTCTCGCAAGGCGTCGAACAGTCGACACATCGTCGGAGGGCACGTCGCATACGATTGCGTTATCGCTGAGAATACCTGCGGAGAGATTAGCTGTTGAATTAGTTTTTTGCAAGGTACGTTAAAAAGTTACTTGTGTCAAGAGTCAACTAAAAGTAATTTTTTTGTTACTTATCCTATCTGGCATACCATGTCTTTTCAAATATAAGTGTATACATACAAAATTAATAAGATTTAAGTGTTAAATATTTATTTATTTACTTATTTCTGATTTTGCAGCTAATATTGAAAAGAGAAAAAAATATATGATTATAATATGTCCCCTGATAAGACATAAAGCTATTTAATACAAAATATAAGCGACTAGTACCACAGCGTTGTCATCGACCCTTGAAAATGTTTTCATAAAGTATCAGTATCAACTCAGATACCTAGATTTGAGTTCCCTCTTCTAAGGACATTTATATTTTTGATTACAATTTTAATTTCGCTACTACAAAATGTCTCATTGATTCTGTCAGCATAACAATTAAAATGTGCATTACTCACCCTTTCAACATAATCTCTCAAGTTGGCCAGATTGCCGGCGACCGCCGAGCTCGGCTTGACCTTAGCTGGGTCGATCTCGCACGGCCGTTTCTCCGCCAACACCGCTGCGAGCGTCGGCCGAAGCACCGACCGGAGGTAGGAAGCCCCGCTTAGTCGCATCGCTTCGTCCATCATTTTGGAAACTAACGTGTTCCCCCGGAATATAGTAGTTGCATCACTGGAAGATTAGGTTTAGTTAATGCATCAACATTGAATAGCTAAATGCCATTAAATAACATTAATCAAGTTGAATATTGAGTAAATGCTTATAATTTCAACTGTTTATATCTAATCTGTGTAAATCTACTTACGTTAACGCCGATATTTCAGCGTCAGCCAGCCCCCGGACGATTGGCACAATAATATCGTGATGCATAAATAATCGGACGAGAGGCTGAGCCGCTTCCGTTTTATTGGACACGATCTCTCCCAGGATGTATACGGCGGATGCTTTGACCGGCTGAAATTAAAAATATTTGTCAATCAACAATTTATACTGATGTTTGGATGTAAAAGTATATTTCATTCCATTTAGCATTCTAAGCGACATTCGACAAGGTCGGTACAGGGATGGGTGACCGTTGATCATTAATTTCTCGCGACGAATACGTGCCATGCACGTAAGTAATGTAAGTTTACCAGTCGGTTCCGGGTGCTTATACTTGTATAAAGTCGCTAGGGGCCAGCTTGGTGGTTTATGGCCTAAACCTCCTCAGCACCCAGGGGAGAGACTCATAGCCCTGCAGTGGCCATATTACAAAAAGTAGTTTTAGTTGATGATGATCTGTACTTCATAATAGATATTTTTGCTTAACTCATCTGCTTCCTTTAAGCTGTAGGGGTTCATTATTACGCCAATCTGTAGAGCCACGTACCTGTCTCGGTCCGCTAGCCAGCAACAGCCTCTCAAGGCGCGCATAGTGCTGCAATGGGAACACATGAT
Organism: Stenoptilia bipunctidactyla; assembly: GCA_944452665.1. Classification (NCBI taxonomy): domain Eukaryota; kingdom Metazoa; phylum Arthropoda; class Insecta; order Lepidoptera; family Pterophoridae; genus Stenoptilia; species Stenoptilia bipunctidactyla. The sequence continues at coordinate 11,225,191 of OX101723.1, read as the reverse complement.
CCACGGTATACTGCAGCTGTAGCCGCAGCGAGCCGAGTGCAGCCCCGCCTGCGCACGAAAGAGGCGTGCCCGGCGGCGTGGCCCCGCGGCAAAACGCGCCGCCTGACCGCGACGATAGCAGGTACCTGGTGGATATATCATGTTGTTGTATTATGGAAATTTTCTTAAGCGTTCATCATGACTCAATAGAGCAGGCCTATTATGGATCTCAAAACCATGCGGTGACATGAAATAGTTTTGACGTTAAGGCCGCTCAACATTCTCGCGAGAAAGCCATTCTCGTATTCTACTCGATTTCTCTCATTTTTCTCTATTTTTAGTGGGTTTTGGGGTTTGTGGGGAGTTTGGAGTTTTGTGTAGGAGTCACGATTGCATGTTTCTCAGTTTCTCAGAGCGATTGAACGGTTATATCGCAGAGTATATCTCAGCGATGCGCGTCTGCGAATTATCATATCAGTCGAATAAACTACTAATACTAACTTGAATATTCGACTTGAACGATAGTAATATACAAACGTCCTGAGTCGAATGATACTTCTAATATTCGTAATTATTACTAACGATGGTTAACCTCAATATGGCCGAATGACCTTGAAAGAAAGCATTCGAATGGTTAGTTGAATGACTGAATGCATTGACAGGCAGCTTTTGTCCGCTGTTTCACCTGCATAACTCCCTTTAGAGAGAGAGAGAGAGAGTTTTGAAATAACTCGTAATAGATTTTAAGAGTTCTTGTTAATTTTTTTATATTGTTAGTATTGAAAATGGTCCAGGAAGATAAAAATTAATATCTAATATGTTTTATTTACTAACAAATAAAGATAAATGGTGATAAAAACATATTGATCTCAAGGCTTTATATTCTATGTATGAAGATAATTATATTAACGACTCGCGAGATTCTCGCGAGAATGTGGAGCGGCCTTAAAACTTATCATACGATCATTATTTGGTATACCATGTAAATTGAATACAATAACCCCCATATATAATAATTAAGTATTTATTTATGAAATCAAACGAAATGGAAGAACATAAATGAAATCAAGAAACCAACATATCATAGAGGTGGGTGCTATCTCACCTTTTTCAATTGACGTTTTTAAGTCATAGATGATGATTGAAACTGGCGTTTCAAAAGGTAATGCAACGCCGCTTGCATGCAAATGTAAAGGGAATTCGTTTATTCTTTATGTCATAATTGTTGATCATTGTATCATCGAAATCTTGCTTATCACGTCATGTCATGAAAGGACCGTAATAGGCCTGCAGATACCTGATGGAAACATGACTATGTTATATAAAGCTCGTATTGTGAAAGCTTGCGTAAGCGTTTTGACAATGAATCAAAGATTCGCTGTCAATTCTCCGTAGTGAACTATCAAAAAGTAGTTAGTAGAGACGAAAACTGAGTAAGCCTGCGAAGTACGTGCTTAAGGTCTCGTTTAAGCACAGGCGGCGCGTCGCGCGAGTATTCGAGTCGCGTTTTTTTTATTACATCGCCGGCTTTACTATGCAATTATCCGCTTTGCTTAAGCGAGGCCTAAGAGTAGGTAGTATTAAATTTTAGTGACAGTTGCTAGCGGTGGTTAACTTGAGTTCCGAGTTAAATAAATAGATTTTCCAAGGATTGTTAGAATTTAAAGTTAATTATATTTTGTTTATCCAGAGCTATTAAAGCGGGACAAAACATTTTTTTTAATCTTATTAAAGCTCCCATTTGGTGAAACGCGAGGATATAATCGATACTAAAATGGCAAGACTGCAGGGTTTGTCTCTTTGATTGAATGCGCTAATCTCAAAGTTATGCAGACATGGCTTCAAGTATTAAATAATACTGTTGAAATTTTATCCCATTCCAATGGTACACTCGTTCAAACGTTTTGTAATTTTTTTTAAAGAAACAGGGGTATTAATTTAAATCGAATTTACAATTTGGTCCTTGGTGGAAAAATTCGCGAACGAGTAGACTATAATAGCAGAAAATAAAATATTATCTTAGTAGGTATTCGTGTGAAATTCGGTACATTAGGTTTTTAAGTAAAACTGTATATTCAGCGCAGTTTAGTTTGACACTGATATAGAATATTGTAAACCGGATATATGGCGTTAAGGTATATTTTATATCAAATTTTATCGCGTCCACTCGGACCGGAACAATAGCAGGTAACTGTTATCATAACGTGTTATATATATTTTGTTGTACTTATTTTAAAAGAAATCAAAGGCTCGATTTAGATTGTAGTAATTCTACATTGTTTTTTGTTACGAAGTATAAAGAAAAATACAATAACAAATTTATTGTCTACCAAAATTGACAATACAGTTAATCGCCAGTCACTTATAAAGAGTGCTTCATGCATATTTTACATTCGAGTTAATTTTTCTCACAAACTCCATCAAAATAATCAACAAGTGATTTTTATATATTAAAAATATATTACTATGCTTCAAGCTATATTTGACTTTAGATGTATTTATTTGAATGGTGCTCCCACTAGAGAAGCAGACCTAGGAAAGATCTCTAATTAGACATGGTTTATGACAAGATCCTATAGGGATACTGAAAATATCAATAAAACTGATATGGTTAAAAGGACTCGTATTGAACATGAATACTGGTACTATTTTTGGAATACTCTATGAGGGTCATTTATTTATTATTATTATATAAGCATTTTATAACATATAAGCTACATACCATGCACGCTGTGGTTTGGGCGCCGGATGCCGCAGCTGCAGCCGCACCTCGCCCAAAAACACCGGAGTTTGCGCGTCGTGCCACACGGAGATCCGCGCTTCACTCGCCACGCCACACTGGACAATACAAATCCATTTCAAGAACATGACTTAAATGGTTAAAGTTATTCACACAAAACGATATAAGGTAGGTCTTACCGATTGCAAAGCGTCCTTATCCTTTGCATCAGGCTCGCAGATGACCTCAAAACAGAAGATCTCATCAAATTGGGGGTTAACAGTCTTTTTTCTCGGTTTAGTGCGTTTCTCGACGCGATGGCCGTTGGAGTAATGCACGGTGACGACGGCGAAGGGGTCGCACTGGCCGTTCTTGGTGGTGAGCTCGTTGCACTCGAGCACGCGCAGGCGCAGCATGTCGGGCTCGTCGCGCGCCGCGCAGTGCCGCTCGGGGTCGGACCAGTAGTCCGCGGCGCTGGGCGAGGGCGATGCGTCCGCGCTGCCCAGCGAGTGCATGGGCGGCTTGGCCCGCGCCGCCCACGCCGCCGCCTCCTTCAGGCTCTCCGACCGCGACAGCGCCGGCTCCGTCAGCGCACTGCTCAGCAGCTTGCGACTCGTCGAACTCGAACACGTGCCGAAACCCTTGCAGTACTCCGACAGCCGACTGAGATTATTCGCTTTACCCTTCGACGAGCCATCCGCGCTCGCGTCCGGATCAGGCGGCTTCGGCTCCATGCGTAGTCTTCTTCTAGAATCTTCGAGGCTGAGATCGATGTGAACTTTGCCTTGCACTTCCGAGTCGGCGTCGACCGGTCGCAGGACAAACCAGTGATCTTTGTTATACTTCTGCAAATCCTCTTGTTTGATGGCGACTTTGCCGAGCACCTTGTCTTGGTTTTTGTCGCGATCGTACACATATATGGACAGGTATCTAAATCTACGTGGCACCTCGAACTGGAACTCTTCCGCGAAAAATGGACTGAAACAAAATTGTTTGCGTTAGTTGAATTACTTTTGCGAAAAGCAAACCTTAAGAACTCGCCGTTCGCTAAACCAAACTCTTAGTTGGTTTCGGCTAAACCAACTTGCTATTTCACTCAGCTTTACACGGAAGTTGACATGTTTGGTGAGACGCACGATATATTCTTACAGAAATCGAAACACAAGATGCTTTTGGGGCTTATGTTCGTATGACAAAGATAGATTAGTATTATCCAAAAAAATAAAAACTTATTTGAAGTTAACTGATGAATAAACTAGGTGGTCTGTGGAAGATATAAATTTAATTTGTTCTTGTATAAATACGAATTATTTATGCCATAAGTTGCTCTAAAATTGAGTTTGAAATTAGGATTTTTTAATGATTATAATCTTATAATGTTTGCTTTAAGCCTTATCCCGACTAGCAACAAACCTAAACACTGACAAGACCAATACCAATCGATATCATACCATTTTTTGGAGTTTAACAGCAAATTATGACGCATCTATGTTTGTATGGAGGAATGTACGAAATGAGAACTCTTAACAGTTAATTATCTGCCAGTACTTAAATTGATGTAATTAAACACGAGGATCAGAATTGTCTGATTAAAGTCTGTTAAATGTTATAAAATACGACTGCGAATTTTACCTAACATTGATTATCAACGAACACTAACATTTCCTCCCTCACTTTCTACAAAATGGTTTGAAGTTTATTACTCATTGGTTTTTTCCGTCTAAGGAACATTAAACAAGCTATCATCAAGTACATGCAAGATGGCAGGTTTCAATTAAATTCAGCGAAATTACCTAGAGCAGACTAGTGTGTCTGATAGCAATAAACATTGATGAGCGCAGTGTAGCGTTTAATAAATAAAACATCAGAAGGTTTTATTTATTTAAAGGGCTAATAACAGTTTCTTTTTCTTCATAACATCATCAGATGTGGACTACTTAAAGCTAATATAGAAGTTATAGTAATTAAATGATTGATGTTCCGTATCACGCACGGCTCAGTCCATACAATTGTTAAAGGAAGTTTACTAAATTACCTCGGGTTTGGGATTAACCAATACCAACATCAACAACATCTAGTATTAGCTTATTTTGAGGCCACAAAGTTGGTGTTTTAGTGTTGGCACTATAAATAATGTATCACTCATAAGTTCATTCAAATAATAACGTGGAATAAGTGCCTACCTAGCATAGAAATCTATAAAGCAAGGTATGGGCGTGCGTGGGTTCTTTCTCCGTGCTCGTACCCACTCCAGTGAAAGCTTTCGCAACTAGACTTCTTGTGCTACGTATATAAACATAGGTATACTTATAGTAGGTACGTATTTAGAAAAAACAGTGCGATATCGAAGTTTTCTTTTTACTTTTTTACAAGTTTAGTTTATATTTTCTAATAGCTTTCACATCTTGAAAAAGTATGAGCATTTTCTTATTTCCAAACAAAACTACGTTCAGTAGATTTCGAAATATATTTAATAGAAATAATTATAAAAGAAATGAAACACGACTAAACCGCTGGTTTCGAAGAAGCTACAAATGTGTTCTAAAAAAGCCAGACGTATTTTACGCATAGCGTTAGATCGTAAGTCGCATCCTTCGGCTTGCATCCGGCGCCGAAATGGTATTTATAGCTACGCAAGCTGACGAGTGGGCGGGTTGTGTACATGTCCCGGTTCACTACGCTATTCAGATTAAAGGTGCAATAATCCAAGGATACACTCAACGAACTACCCATGTATGCATAATTGAGAATTTTACATCGAGTTTCTACATAAAATAACTTCTTATGAAAAGTATACGTTAGGCTCGAAGAATTAATTAGGTTTAGCTGTTATTTATAGACAGATGTAAAGTAAATGTACAGTAGTTACATAGGCGGACAGGTTGTGCAGATTTTATACTCAGCAAATTCAGCTCCTACCTACAGCAAAACCCACTCAATAATGCACTAGGTTCAATTCTATGGCCAAATTGAAATTCCTTCACAGCATTCTTATAGAATTATGTCTAGTTTATGTTTTTTATAACAATGCTGCTAACTATTTATTAAGATTTTAATATAGTAGATTTTAATATAGCGAAATAGAGTTTTGTATAAAACTAATCAAGTCCAGCGAAATGCAACGAGGATGTTCAGGAATAGGTGCAATGAACACCAGAACCTTTTTGGTCTAATTTGAATATCTGAAAAAAGAAGTCATTTTTTTTGTGACAATTGTTAATTTTTTTTGCGCTTCAGAACTCATAAGTATTTCTGCAAGAAGGAGTTAAATGCAATGAGATTAAAATAAAAAAGTTTCTCTTTACAACGCTTAATATTTTCTTTTGATATGCAGGATTTCTGTTGCTTACATTAAATAAGAAATACTTGCTCTAACAAAATAAGTAGGACAAGCTGGAACGAGCCACACCTACACTCCTTGCCTACATACCGACGGGCTGTATAGTAACCACATGGCAAAGAGAGCACAAAATAGCGCACAGTACACAAGAAACCAGAGCAATGCACTCAAGACTGCCTCGGCACAGCCGATCATCATTTTACGCGCCATGAGGTTCCGGCACCAATTTATCACTTAAAAGCTTCCGTTTAAATGCAATGCTCCTGAACAAAATGAAGTCCCGGTAGCTAACACTCGAGTATGCGTTGAATACCCTGCAGTTTTTCATACATTCGTAAAAATAAGTGTAGGTACTGAACTATTTCGGTCTTAAGTAAGGCGAAACGCAGGATGTTATCGATGAGCGACGTCATCGATATGATTGAGAATCAGCTTTGCAAAGCAGAACATTTACATATTGTATGTAAATAGTATACATTGATAAGTTATCACAAGACAAAGAACCCATTAACTCGTTCGACGACTGACATTTCCTTCGATATTCATCGCTAGTGTCCTGCCTGCCCATAACGCTTAGGTCACATGCTCGCCTTATCTCCCGTACCTATTTCCGTTCGTTTCTTTTCAATACAATTTAAAATCTTGTCGAATTGTAGCTTGCTAAACTCTCAATTATTGTTACGAAACAATACACGTTTTAACTTTATAACGTGATGAGTAATAAAATTACAATAAGTTAATGACAGTTGCATTTTGTAATTAATTCCATTGAATCGGGTAGGTTATTCATTCATTCCGAAAAGTGTAATGCGAGGGGGTGTAGCGGAAGGGACGTTCCGCGCCGGCACACGCGCCGGAAACGCATCCGGGACGAGGCATGCCGCAGCACCGCCCTCTCTTGTTGCACCGCCGCGCCGCGCCGCCTCTGCGCAACGCCGCGCCATCCCAGCCCACACTTATTCATAACGCCCAGACTTTATTAAAACTGACGGTTTGTACACAAAACTATAGACAAAATTAAGGCATTCCATTTTGAATGTACATGTGAAACTGTTTACTAAATTTATCTTCTGTGTTATCTAAGATAATGTACTATGACATTATATAGTACTATAATGTAAGTATAAATTATGAATGAATGTAATAAACATGCTCTCTTTCGTAATTCCGTCCGATATAATATTTCTAGTCTGTTAAATGTTTATGTTGCCTATATCATAAAATTTGGCAATTCCTCTGTACACTACAAGTAATGTATCAGTAATTTAAGTAAATTAGCTGATGTTTACACGAGTTTTTTCCGAGCGTCATGACATGTGAAAGCGGCGGAAGTAGTCACCTTTCAACAAGGAGCACGCACAACAGAATTCAAGGCAATTTTCTGTACCGCGCGTGTTTTCGCGCGCATTAAAATAAAACATTCCTATAGAAAGCTAACCTCAGTTTTCTAGGAATTCATCAATAAATTTTAAAGTGTGCTTAACAATAAGTGATTTTGAAAATAACATTTCTTTAGAATAAGACAGAGACTGAGACCATGTACCTATGTATTAGCATACATGTTAAAAAATGTTATCATCATGTAATAAAACTCTTAAGTGCAAATGAAATAACAAATGCGTTAACGTTTAAAAAAAACATTCGAAAACATACCGATGTATCCGTGCCGTGTTTTGTTACCACATCTTAACAACGCGATAAGGGCAATGAAAGATAATACGTGATGACAGAAACAACAATATATCGCAAACACTTTATCTACACAAATTCATTCAGTTCTGTTTTCAATGACAAACATAATGTATTAAGTACCTGGATCAACTTTATCAGGAAATCCTTAATTAGCAGAGTTTAATTCATGAAGGAAAACGAAACAACGTAACACATTCAACATTAACTTCGTGTTTTTAACTTTTATATGAACAGTAAGATTTTAAATAGTTTAGTCGAGTTGCGTAATCATAATTATTCTCTCATGAATTCTCATAACAGTTTTAAAATGTAAGAGTAAAGAAAAAAGAGAAAAGAGAAAACTAAATCTAATAATTTAGTTAGACAGATAGGTAAATGAGTAAACAGTTTCTTTTATCGTCCAACGTGGGCAACATTAAAGAAAAATTATAAAACCTTGACACAATAAAATGTTTGGAATCTGTTAAACGTGTTGGTAAACAGTGCCGGCGCGGTACCCAGCGGAAGTTGACCGGACACGGCACAAGGGATTCTTTATTATGCCGATTCCGGAAGGGACACTAAATAACGGTTGACAAAGACGTTACTGAAACTGTCACGTTTTTTAACTAAAATTTTTATTAAAATATTAACTAGGTTCGAGTTTTAAGTGCCTAATAATATAGTGTCAAGTTTAGAGACTTTTTATTTTTAGGCATCTGCTGGCAACTCATATTGAAGTTTGACGTTCCGAGATTCCAATAAGGCAATGCAATGTTTTGTAAAACCTATTATGAAATATTTAATTATTATAAATATTATTCAATAATAAAGAAAATGGCATCTTAAAAACTAAACGGCAACTTAGGCGGAAGGACCCGACTATTTGACGACTAGGTTGGAGATCAGCAGTGCGATCACAGAACTTTATCGAATCGTATATTAACGAATGTTTACGAATGCTCGTATAGTAAGGAGTCGGTTGCAAGTTTTGAGTAACATTGTAATTTTTTATTTTACAGATATTTATGAGTACAACATGTTTACAAACATTCAAAATTAACAAGGCACACATTTATTTAAGCTGGCCGTGCGGCAATGGATAGATTTCAATTTTTTCTTAAAAACCGTCTCCATACTATACGAACATTCGTTAACAAACGATTCGATAAAGTTCTGTGATCGCACTGCAGGGCAGACAGAAGACAGAAACCGGCGCACGATTCGGGCAGTCTCGAGCAAAACAGCTTTTAGAATTTACTGGAAACAAACCACTGACGAATCCCAGCCTTTCAATCGAGGTGTCTAACCAGTGTGGCTATGGTCAAACCGTTTGCGAATATTACAACCGGGATGATTTCGGTGTTGACATAACATAAATATTATTAAAGTAAATAAACTGCTTACTTGAGATTCCGTTCCATTGTGGAGGTGCGGAATATTTCCTCCTGGTCGAGAGACAGCACACAGTAAATGTCTCGATGGCACGGGGCGCCATGGCTGCGAGGTGGTAAGTTCTTGGCTTCTCCTAAAACAATTAAATTTAATTTAAGATCGTGTAACATATCAGCCTCCTTAGCTATCTGTTAAAGAAAGTGTCATGTGGCATAATTATTCGCTACCACCATACAAGTAGCAAGTACGCACACAACATTAGCCTGGCCAGTCATATGAGCTCCGTGTGATTCTCGTTTTAAGGGCACAGCTATTAAGCTGTCAGACGAATCACGTCATTTAACGACACGTCTTTAATTACGTGAGCAATTGCTCAAAGATCCTTATAATCAATTATGGTCATCAGTAAATTTTTAAACAAGGGCTTATTATCGTGTACTAGAAATATAGTAATACCTGTATGTATTTCTATATATACTTATCGAAGACGGAATACGAAAATAATATCGAAATAATACGTACCGTTTTTTGGAAATTTAAGTTTTACCAGGATAAGTTGTGAGCTTATGTCTGACTCTGATAACCTATATCTATGCACAATGCATTGCGTCGTTTCCTCGGGAAACAGGACAAGCAAACTATCTTTCGCATTCATTACAAGGCAAAAGTAGTGTTAAAAAGTTAAATAAATGTTGTCGACCGGCGCCTATGGTCGGTCTCCGCTAATTTACAACATAATAAAGTAATTCGTCAACGGATATAATGAACGTTAACAGTTACAGCGAATAATCGTCGTCGTTAGGATAATACGCTTTTGGATTAACGTCAAAGATAATGGCAGCCTAAAAAGGAAGGGCCATAGGCGAGCGCTTGCGCAAACAGTCGCGTCGCGGCCTCGCTGTATATAAGGCTATATTTGACTTACGAAGGTGACGTTCGCCATCACTGGCCTACTGACACCGGCCACTGATTGATCAGTTTTCAGGTCATACCAGCCAACCTAAGTGTTTATCACATAAATGTACGTAACGTAGTATCATTCATGGGTAGTATAAAAAATATGAATACGAAAATACTATGTATGTATTCTTCAGATATAGTAATTCTAAAGGCAACACAAGATATACGTTTGTTTTTAAAGTAGGTGTGGAAGGAGAGTAAAAATCTTAAATCCTTCGCATACTAGTATAGTTGGCTAATGCGTTTTAGAGTTTAACGATTTAAGACGCCATGTTTAGAATGGCTATAATAAGTTATATTTGCTATATTTGGCGTAACATGAATTATTCATTTCTTTTAACTTCAATTAGGTAGGCGCATTAGACTACATAAATGGAGAAATTAAAGTAAATTATCGTTAAAGAACCTTGAATCGTTTGCTTAGTTTAATTAAGCTGATTTTTATGAATGTACGAGTATGACTTATAGGAAAACCACGAGGAAACGAATGTGGAATTCCGATCTTTCAGTGACTATAGGAGAACTTGAATAAATGTTTATATCTAAAACACTTCATACATTGAAGAGCGTATTAAAATATAATGTTTTAAATAGGAAACCCAACAGTTACTACCATTTAATATAGATACAGGAATAAAATTCAAAAGTTTGTAAATGTATGTACAGAAGGCAGCAGGTAAAGCTTTACAAACCTGTCAAATTTCCCTTAACAATTTTTAAATTCATGTCGAGGGCATAGAATTCAGATTCAATTACAATTTTTTTACAGGTTGGGAATACTTGACATGCTGCCTAATAGGTATGAAAAATGAAGTTACGGTACTTACGGTATGAAAAAACATTGCTAAATAAATGTAAATCCATAAATGACTAACTACTTATTATAATTTTTCTTTTATTGTGTCATTTAAGAGCTGTGGGGTTTGTGAAAATTAATGTATAAATAAAATTAGATGAGCATTATGTATAAGTGCGTATTATTTTTGTTATTTATTTTGTGAATATTTGGATGTTTTTTATTATTTGTGTCGCAACGTGATTCTGTTCGATTCTTTGGGTGCACAACATGCCTTCCTATTGCAATCAACAATCAACACTAAGTACTTGGCAAACTATGCATTACTTTTTTACAAACCTTTTATTGAAGTTATGATTGAAAACGACTTAATCTTTAGTAATATTTCTATTACAAAGAGATGAAGTAATCATAGTATAGTAATTCGTTTCAGTACAAAGCTACATAAAGTAATTACAAACGAATTCGTAACACGCAGAATGACAAGAACGTATGCAAGATATGTATTATACTGTAACAAAGGAAAGACCATCAAACTGTTCTAAAACTCCCACAAATTCGTCGTAATTGGCCTCTAGAGAAACTTGCAGCAACTGTACATAATTACTGATGCAAAAACAACCGTCATCATCATCAACACGACAGTAACACACGCCATCAAACTGGATCGTGGGACTGAAACTGGAATCTCTCAATAGCAAGTACGTACTATCCGAGGAAACAAATGCGTATGTACTCACTACTTAAAACCACAATAGCGATAATTAAGGCGTTTCCACACGGTGCGTACCTGCACTTATTGTTTCGAAATCGAGAGTTCAACTGCGTTAGAAACATGGGAATAAATTTTAAAAATCGCGCATTAAGAAACGGTAGTTTTGTAACTATGCAACGTTGACCCATGTTCATCATGCTACGGCAATCATATTTACGGTAAAAAAGTAGAGTCTTTGCATATACTAATTTTAAAAAGAAACTTTATTTCCTTTTAATAACAGTATTTTCCAAAACCTTTAAAAATGCTTTTTATTACTTAACGTTTTTGTTTTAACTTAGTAAAATTAAATATGAAGGTTAAATTGTAAAAATATGTAGGTAAAATATCACGTCTTGAGATATTGCAAACAAACGAACATAAGCGTTGTAATGTTTAGTCCGGATATTTACAAGTCTCCATTATTATCCTCGAATGAAGCAACAATAACGATTACAGATATAATCTGATATTCGATAACAACTAAGTACATATTGATGTAGTTTCGAATGGGAAATATTAATGAGTGTACACGTGGTGAATCCGCCGCGACCGCGATAACGGTGGCGTTCACGATAAACGAGCACATTTTTCATTAACGGAACGTCGAGTTTCCATGAATGGTGCGACTTGATCAATGGAAAAGAAAACGCTCGGTTCGCTCCATTCACCGCCCGCTTCGTTTACTGTACATGCTATAACTCTATATTACTACAAAACACATGGCCGTTTCGATACGCCTGGCGTTTGTCTTGGTATGACACTCAACTACTCGCTGTCCTATCTTTATCACGCGCGCCACTGAAAATCTATTCATTCAGACTTGTGACTAAAAACAATCTACGGCACGATACACGCAAAGCGTGTCTTCTTTAAACGTTACTAAAAGTTTTAAAATGTTTGATGCATTTTTAGCGTGCAAATAATAGGCAAGCACAGTAGACCGGATTTTAACTATTTATAAAGCAATCAATGTGACGATACTATGCTATACGAATCAAGTCCAAGTGTCCATACCGGAAAGTGTCAATGCCACGCTCCGCCACACATAGACTGCCCATTGCCTTTATGAGAACAATGTCTTTGCATATCAAGTGAAACTAATCGTCTTAAATGTTACGCAGGATTAGCATCAAGGGCATAATTATATATTATAATAATAATATTATATGCTCATTTTAAATTGATTTTCCACATTGATTTTCAGACTAACGACAAATGAAGTCGGAATAATATTTGGTACTTCCAATCTAACTCTGCTGAAATCTACTTTGTAGCAGTGATGAGAATATGTAGAATTGTGTCAAACTGGTAATAAAACTATGCAAGTCACGGTTAGGCACAAAAGTCAATTGTAAAATTAAGATAAAGGATCCAAGAAAAAACTTCACAGGCATATGGATTTTTTGGCTTCTTGTAGTTTCAGAAGTGATTCCAGGATAAAGCTGATGTGAAATGTGACTAATTCGAATAAACCATATTTGTTGGTAGCATAATTGAATAGAGTAATAAAAAAGGCCTTTCATGTTTTATGTTTGCCGTGGTAAGCCATAGTTTTGGCAGTGCTATGATTCAGCAGTGTTTTCTGATCAAAAACAGTTCTTTCCATTTCTGATCCACATAAGATTGAAGTCAATCATGGGGTCAATCACTAATTAAATAATATGGTCTAATAAAACACAGAGTACAAATTATAAAAATATTGTGCTATGTAACACACAGTACTTATTTGACAATGTATAGTAGAAACAAGATTAGAATTACAATAAGTTAAAGCTATAGGTATTATCTAAATTGTTCATAAATAAAAGGTATAACTAAGGGACTCTACATGGCAGCAGCAGTAGAGTATATTTAGTATGATAGCAACAGTAGAGGTCATGCCCCGGAAAGTGATCTGCATTCATATCTCACCAGACACACTTTATGTTATCAACAGTTTTAGTGCATTGCATTTAAATAATAAAATAACTAATAAACTACTATTAAAGCTAATACTTTCAAGGACAAATAAATAAAAAAAAATTAATGCCAATTTTGCAAATGGAGATTTCAATGAAGATCTTTTTTTAAAGACAAAATCAGAAAAATGCAATTCAAATTATAACTTTAAGAATGTCATAGATAAACTCAGTTTAGTCTCTAAAATGGAACCTACCACATTAAACACTACACAAATACTGCTAATATTATAAACTAAGGCTTTCCCTCTGCTTCAGTGGTGTATAATAAGATCCTATGGTAATATGAATAATAAAAGTTTGATTTGTTCTTCCGCACTATATGAATGTGTGCAAACGATATGGCCTAAAAAACCCAGAATTCTCTAGAAATATCATATATGGTAGGTTTTATAGGAATAATATGTACCTATATCAAAAATATAAAATAATTTTCTATAGAAATGTTGTGGTATAGTGGATAGAAAAATTGATGATTAATGATACAATAACTATACATTAATGACCACTTTGGCGATGGGATATCACTGTTTTCCCATAAATACCCTAGAGTACTTAATAGAATTTTACAATTCAATTTATTTTTTTATTTGCTCTTATTTTTCATACAACATAATTTACTTATGTCAAAACATCTTATGTAAAGCACATTTATGTGAAGTATGACAATGTGGCATTTTCTATCCGTTTTTTTATCACTATGCACCTGACAGTGCGCAACATTTTGCATTGTACTTTGTATGCAACATTTTATTTTATATTATTTGGGTGGCCAAAAGCTTTTACTTAAGAACATTCCTCAACATTTAAAATATTTTTGTTGTTTATTGTATGGCTTCAGTGACATGTGTCTATTGAATGAATGTTAAAGAGATTTTACAAGGGTGATAATTTATGAACTCATTACATTAACAATGACAATATCTTGGAAAGTATGCACTTTTAAACCACATATTCTTTGGCAAAAATATTAGTTTTTAGTAAGTAAGGAACCAAACCTCAAAGTTATGGTATATCTAAAAGACACCTTGCATACAGGGTTGATTTGTAGTCACCGGCCAATTTTTTTTACACAATAAGTATACAGGGTTGATTTGTAGGCACCGGCCAACTTTTTTTTACACAATAAGTATCATTTATAGAAACGATTTTTGTAAGAAAAAAGTATTTTTTTTTTACAAGGAAATTAATATATCCGCTAACATGTTAAGCAAAGCATGGTCACTCTAAATTACCATTAAAATAAAGTCGACTATGTGCTACTACTAATCATCTCGTAGTTCTACTTCGTACTATTATCAATGAAATGCCGCGTCGTAATAGCTATGTTCGTCAACAGCGACTATTTTTATAAACGTTTGTGGTTCCATATTTCTACTTTTTGGTACTGCGCGACGCTAAAATAAATATGCAGGTACGTTTATATCATATCAAAGAAACCAACATTTAAATTTGGCTGGTGACTACAAATCAACCCTGTATTTATAGAAACAATTTTTGCAAAAAAAGTATTTATTTTTTTATAAAGAAATTAATTTACCTGTTTAACATATTAACCAAGGCATGGTCACTCTAAATTACCATTAAAATAAAGATGACTACGCGCTACTACACACATTTTGTATTACTATGTCGTAGTATTGTCAAGGAAATTCCACATTGTAGTAGCTACATTCATCAACAGCGATTATTTTTGTTAAAGTTTGTAGTTCCATATTTCTACTTTTCTGTACTAAGCGACGCTAAACTAAATATGCAGGTACTGAGTCAAAGAATGAGGTATTGAGTCAAAGAATCTAACATTTAAATCAACCCTGTATTTAAGTCATGTCTTTTAAACTCAATGGTTGCTTATCCTAGAGATGCATTCAGGCTGAAATGATGTTAACTAAAAGTTGCACTCAAGTAGAGCATATGTACCTTAGAAAAGCAATAAATTCCTAAAACTTGAATGGAGCTGTAATAGGCTAATTATCTTTTATAATTTTATTCAAATAAATCACTAAAATAAATGTGACTACTAGTGAAAAATGCAATGGCTGTTTAGAAGCCAGGGCTTTTGTAGGTATCTCAAGCATGAAGAGTTGGAAAAACCATTTACCCCATCGAACATCAGAACTGAGTGGAGCTTTTTGTTCCATATAGGGTCAACGCAAGATATTTTCTTCAATACAGCAAGATTTTTTTTTTGAAATATCTTGCTGTATTGATATTAATATGCAATCAGCTTAATATATTTTTAGTAATAAGATATAATTTTGTATCTGGTTATGTGTTAATAAAAATAAATAAATAAAAGCAATCTTGAATAAAACACAACAGATATACCATGCAATTTTATGACTTTTTAAACTTTGAAGTAAAGTTTAAGACAGAGACTGATTTACTATACTGGAGTTTAATTAGGTAGTTAAATATGTATTGTACATAATGTTTTCTGTTTTATTCTTCCCAAAAAAAAATATAATAATGGAACTCTTTGGATACCACAAAACACTAACAAAGTTGCCTCATGATTACTCACTTCCGACAAAATAGTTTAACCCTGCACAACTAGGGCTATTAACAAATACTGCTATCACATTTCTTTCTGGCACAGCAACCAAAGCTGGAGAGGATAATAAAACAAACTTTTTAACATGGGATATTTACAATTCAAAATCTGTGGTCTTTAACTTACTGGACAGAACCTAATAAGTTGTGAGTTCTAATTTACTAGGAAGAATCTGTTAAAACAGTGTCAATCAATTGACTTTATAGGAATTTTCATAAAACACTTTCAGGAATACTTAGATAATTGAAGCCATGGTCAAAAGCTAGTTTATAATAATAAATGCAGTAAAAATGATTGGGCAAAGCCAGTATTTAGACACTGAATTCTTACCTTAATCATTAATTCTTAAAATAAAATAAAAACAAGCAAAGAAGTTAAACATGATATTGAAAAAATATTTTTTAAAAGGAATTTCTTATGCAATTTTCTTGACAGCAGATATTATTTTATTTGTATAAAACACAAGAAATGGCTAGAGTAATGACTATTCAGTAAAAACATGTTGCTATCAATAATAATAGCAGTCATTATCTCTAGTCATTCATGAAATAAGGAATAATACTTATGAAAGCTAGAGAATCACTTTCCACACTTCAAAATAGGTCAGCTTTATAAGTAGGTACATACATAGATATTCTGAAGTTGCTTTAGGTGTTCCTATCATAAATTTACAATTTCTAAATGTAGTACCATTTCTAATTTGACTCTTGGTCCAATTGAACCTAAGTAATAGGAAGATTTTATTTTAACAAGGAGTTTGTAAGTTATATTGTTAGCTTGATCTCAATGATACAACGAGGGTTCTTTCATAAAGAATTTAATACTAATATGTTGCACATCAATGCACCTAACCACGACATTCATTCATAACCACTGGACGTGAGTGAACTGTCATAACACTAACAATCGTGGCACAAAACAAGATTTTTTAGTAAATAATTTCATAATTAGTAACCTATGTTTAATTTGAATAGTTGAAATACTAAGAAATTAAAAGTTTTATGATCAACTGTAAGAATTAAGTGTTTGCCACAGAATAGAAAGAACAAAGTTTGGAGAACATTACAAGTTACAACACAATAGTCCACAATTATTTTACAAAATAATTATTAAAACTTTAGTGCTAACAAACAGTAATCCTTAACACAAAAAATCTCTTACCTATTTTTATTTTTAATCTTTCTTCAACTCGCACTTTACGCGTATCGTCCGCCATGTTAAATCCATAACTGTTTTATCTCTTTCATCCGCTGTTATCTCTTTCGGAACGGCCGGCTTGTCCCTCTCCACTTCCGGAGTGTCGTAATGTTCTACTTGAGCCTGTTCCCAACAATACGAGTGGGTGTCGTACTTAAACTATAATCACAGTCGAAGATGAACTGGAAAATGTTTTTCTACAACATAGTTCCATCCATTACTCACAAAGTGAATGAAATCCCACCCATTGCGCATGTGCTTGCTTTATTCACTTACTACTAAGCGATGCACTGAGACTATCAATGAAAATGCATGCACTTCATATTTGTAAACCACATTCATCAACAAATAAACTGATTTTAATTGTTAGCACAGCGAGTTCCCCACTGTGTATTTTTTTAAACTGTCGCTACAAACAAAGTCACTAATTAGAGTAAATTTACATTATTGAATGGAAAGAAAAGCATGAATGAGCAATTACGTCACGTCACGACCACGATACGTACACTGTGCGCTGCGCCTGCGCGAGTCAGTGAGAATTTAATGGTGTTGCAATATCTAAAAAGATTACAAAATATGTCATTGCCAACACTTAAAAAGTATGTGTTTTTGACATATTTGCTATGTGTGTGTAGTGCATAGAGGGACCATAAGGTGTATTCATAGCCCATTATTCTTTTGAAAGTTTATTTTTAGTCTGTATTTGCGTTGCCTAGTTACTATGTATTTTGTTGTTGACTTGATTCTGTTTGTCTTTATCTATTACTTTACTACCTACCATGGTCTTTATAGTATTTTTCCTCGATCATTAAATCATAGAATTATAAATGTGTTTATTATTCTTCTGTAATAAATGCACAGCCTCAACAGAGCTATTAAGTTAGCTTTAAATACTATAAAAATATATTGAAAATAATTTCCCGAAAAATATGAATGTGTCAACGAATTTAAAAATTGACATCGGCCATTTGGAAAGTCAAGAAAATTGGCAAACCTGGCGCTACAAGGTATAATGCAATTATTAAGAGGAAGCATTGGACTGAATGCAGTTGAGGGAAAACTCAAGAGGTCTGTCTTACCTGAAAATGCAACCTCAGAGCAAGTTGCAAAACATAGGGAAGAACTACGACAATATATGAGGTAGACAGCAGAGCATTGCTATTGCTCACTGCAAACATGTCATACAAAACCCTGCAAAAAGTCATGAGACTAGAGACATCAAAATAGGTATGGAATGAGCTACATCGTCTATTGGACCGCTCAACGGACGACAAAACTTACCCATACTTTCTAGAATTCTTTCACTTTTGCAAAGATCCACAGCACGACATTGCGGCACAACTTGACAGTAGAGATGATGAAGGAATATAAGTATGAATGACTAGAATTTTAACTTATTGGTAAAATTTTTGATACACTACCAGAAACCTTCTTTCCTTTCAAGTCAAGCTGGTTACTTTTGTCAAAAGCTGATCGTAATATTGAGAATTTAACAGTGCAGTTATGCAACTTTGAAAAGTCTCTGACTAATCAGACTGGCTTAAAGTCGTCTGAAGCATTTGCAACATAAATTAGCAACAAACCCAAATTTATCAATAAAAAGTACGGCTACTGTGGTAAATTAGGCCATAAAGTCAAGAAATGTCATAAATGGATATCAGATGGTAGACCACCCAAACCTTCAACGCTCCCAGCAAGCCAAGGCAAAATTAACACTCTCTTGATGTATGCTGATTCTGTACAAGAGCTTAATGCTGTATCAGACAGTGATGATGACAGTTGGTATGTAGACAATGGTGCAACTAACCATGTTATGTATAAGAGAATTCTATACAACTTTCCAAAGTTGTACCAGCAATTATTCCTTGACAACTGCAAATGGTGCTATAGTTGGAGCTCTTGGAAAAGGGACTGTATATCTGACAGCTTTTGTTAATAAAATAAAGCATGACATTATTCTTAATGACGTTTTGTACGTACCGGAAATAAAAAAAACTTGTTCTCAGGTCTGGCTGCGCAAGATAAATTACAAAACAGTGTGTCACTGCATCTATGGCAAGTCTCATAGACAGACATTCGGAACAAGAGTGAGATCTAAGGAACCTGGAGAAATACTACACGCAGATGTTTGTGGACCGCTCCCATGCTCCTTTAGAAAGTACAAATTCTTCGTTCTCTTCAAAGATGACTTCACTAAATATCGCTTTGTTTACTTTCTAAGACACAAGTCTAAAGTTTGTGAGAAGCTTTAACAAGTTTTACAAGAATGTAAGACTGCTGGTCACACAGTCAAATAACTACTTAGCAACAATGGAGGCGAGTTGGATAATGAGAATTTCAGAAAAATACTGCAAACTGCTGGTGTAAAGCCAAGCTTAACTATGCCTTATACTCCACAGCAGAATGGGTCAAGTGAAAGGGACAACAGAACGTTAGTAGATGCTGCACGCAGTATGATGCACTCTCATGAAGAATTACCTGTCAGTTGCTGGTCTGAATTTGTGAACGCAGCCGCTTACATCCTAAACAGAACAGTACCTACAGGCGTTGATTGTAAGTCACCGTTTGAACTGTGGCTAAATAGAAAACCGTCCATAAAACATTTGAAAGTAATTCGATGTGAATGCTACGCCCATGTACCTATGCAAAAGCGTCCTAAGCTTTCAAAAAAGGCTCAAAAATGTATCTTGATCGGCTACGAAGATGATGATGGATAGGTACTGTTTACTAAGCTTCGATAAGTATGGAAAACCATGATTTTGCATGAATTACCTATAGAATCTATCGGACTTGAAATGGAAGATGAAAAAATGGATGAAACTGAAACGGAAGTTACATTATTCATGACTTCCGGCAATCACGAAATGTCTGACGCTAGGGAGGAAGTGCACAATAACTTTAACGAACAGCAGGTGTCTATTGATGTGCCTTAGACATTTCCTAACTCATCAAATCCAGCAGAAGAACCTGAAGATATTGAACCTGAAAATACTCGAGAGTTTCCCGAAGCTGAAAGTTACGAGACACCATATAAATCTGAAACTAAATTAGAGAGTTCTATTATAGAGCAAAATGTCCGATCTCTTCGCGACAGAAGCTTATTAAGAAAACCCTTGAGATTTGACGACTACATTACGCACATAAGTTCATATATAGAACCACAAACATACAAAGAAGCTATTAAGAGCCCTCAATGCGACGAATGGTTCAAAGCAATGAATAACGAGATAAAATCCCTCGCTGACACGAAAACCTGGACACTGGCCGATCTACCAAAAGGTCAAAAACCAATATCATGTAAATAGGTTTTGAATGCAGAGGGTAGGTACCATCTGCATTCAAGACGGATGCAGATGGTACCTACCCTCGATAAATTCAAAGCTCGACTCGTAGCGAGAGGCTATACACAAAAAGAAGGAATTTATTAATTTAAAACCTTTAGCTCGGTTTCTAAGTTGGCCACAGTAAGATTAATTCTTAACATAGCTGTTAACGAAGACTTGACTATGACACAATTCGATGTCGCATCAGCCTTTCTTAATGGCTCAATAGATGAAGAAATCTATATGAAAAAAAAAACTGCTTAGGGACTGAAAACTGCTCGCGTCCGCAAGGTTTAGCCCTCGATGCCTTGTACGTGGTCCCTGGGTGGCGCTAAACGAGCGGTATCATCTGGTGGTAGGCTTCGGCCGCGGCTTGTCACCACCCACTAGACAAAACCATGCCGCCAAGTGACTTAGTCGCGTTCCGGCATGATGTTTAGTGTAGCCATTTAGGAGGGTAGGTCTGAGTAATCGTGCTGCATTGGAGAACTGTTTTCAACTCGTAGGATAGTGACTCACCGGGTAACTCGTTTTGGAGGGTAGCGGGATCCAAAGCACTGTGCACCGCTGGCCGACCGCAGGTAGTAGGGGGCCCAAGTAGCATGCCAGCCACATGCGAAAGGCTGACCCTCCACCTCGCGAAAAATCCCGGGAGGCTCCATCGTGCCTGTTGGCGACCGGTTGGAGAGGACCCGATGGCGACCTCAGGGGGGTTCGGGCGTCCCCGCAGTCTCTAGGCGAGTTCCCCAATGGTGCGTTGTTCCCTACGAGTTGCTTGATTTCATATGCAGCGCTTCACTCAACTTCTATTCTCCTCCCTATTCACTCCACTACCAATTCACAATGAAAGGTCCTAAAAAGAGCACGGTTCAACAGCAGTTGCACTTCCTTTCCCTTAAAGTGCACTTCTGTAACATCCGAGGAGTGCACTCCAATCTGAATGATGTCCACCACCATCTTGAGACGGAGAGACCACACCTACTCTTTCTAACGGAGACGCAGATCTGCGATCCGTCAGACTCGGCATACCTTGGTTACCCAGGCTATATCCTGGAGTCTCTTTTCCGCCCGCACGCCCCGGTGTACATGTATGCCAGTGACGCGATCTGTTATCAGCGTCTCCGTTACTTGGAAGTGCCGGACCTTTCAGTCATGTAAGTTCACATAGATACTGGCCTTGACCAAGTGGTTTACGCCTGTATATATCGTTCACATAGCGGAGATCGGGAGACAACGAGGCTTATGGAATACCTTGGCAATACAGCAGATAAGATTCAGCAACGTTTTCCCACGGCGCAGTTGGTGTTTCTGGGGGATTTTAATGCTTACCACGGGCAGTGGTTATACCCGTATCACGACACTGACCATGCTGGTAGAGAGGCCTTTAAGTTTTCGCTGACTTATGGTCTCTCACAGCTTGTTAACGAGCCTACGCGCATCCCCGACGTTGCTGGCCACATTGCGTATTGCTTGGACCTTCTGCTGACAACCGATCCTGACAGATACTCGGTGTCCGTCACTGCACCTTTAGGGACATCCGATCACTGTATGGTGAAATCTGTATCGCTGTACTCGCCACCTGACACCCGCCCAAAAGGCTCCAGGCGAGAATGGCGTTACAAGTCAGCAGATTGGGATGAAATGCGACATTTCTTCGCATCTTATCCATGGCGGCAAACTTGTTTTACATCAACCGATCCATCGTGCTGCTCTGATGCTGTCTCAAGTGTGATAGTTCAAGCAAAACATTCCCACGCTGACCTATCCCTTGAAACCAAAGTCCATCTAGGGCTTTTAGGCGTAACTGTAACATCCAGTTTAAACTTCGGTCAACAAAATGTGTCCATGGCTCAAGTAGCTTCGAAAAAGTTGGGAATCATCTCGAAGGTACGGCGGTACTTCGGCCCTGCACAGCTTCTTAACTTATACACAGCTCAAGTGCGATCATGCATGGAGTACTGCAGTCATCTTTAAGATTGTTCAGCCAAATATCAACTAGAAGCGCTGGACTCCGTTGACCGTAGAGCCCGTAAACTAATTAATGACGTCGACCTTACAACCAAAAAACTGCAGACCTTAGAGCATCGTCGTAAGGTTGCGTGTCTAACCGTGTACTACAGGATACATTTTGGTGAGTGCGCCAGTGCTCTGTTTGAACAAATTGAACCCTCACCCTTTTACCATCGGACTACTAGACACAGACAGAACTTCCATCCGTATGTGGTAGATATTCCGAAAAGTCGAACTAAGCGCTTTGACAGTTCCTTTTTGATACGGGTCGCCAAGGCTTGGAATGAACTGCCTGCATCTATTTTCCCTGACCAGTATAGTCCTAGTACTTTTAAGCGTCGAGTGAATAGGTTTCTCGTGGATGGACGTGTACCACCTTAGTCTTCATGTTCACTTAACATCAGGTGGCATGGAAGACAAACGTCACATCCATAATTTATTAAAAATGACCCAACCAGAAGGATATAGCGATGGTACGAAGAAAGTGTGTAGAGTTAAAAGAAGTTTTTATGGGCTTAAACAAGCGCCACGCTGCTGGAATAAATGCATTGTGGATTATGTAAAAGTATCGGATTCAAACAATGATCCCTGTCAATGATCCCTGATTCCTGTCAATTTGTTCGACAAAAAACAAAAGAATAAAATTATTCTGACTTTGTGTGTTGACGAAGGTTTAATAGCCTCGACAGATCCTAAAGAATCTGAAAGATTTCTACATGAACTCAAAAGAAGATTTAAGATAACAACTAAACCTGCATCTTACTACTTGGGCTTAGAAATTCTCAAAGAGGATGACAGTTCCATTAAACTTACACAGAAATATTATTCTGAGAAATTGCTCAAAAGCTTTGGAATGGATAAGTACATGTAAATCTGTAAGCACGCCAATCTTAAAGGATGGAGTACTATCACCAGCTTTTAGTGAGAATGACGTCAAGTTTACGTATCGAGAAGCTGTTGACATATTTGATTTGAACGCCTCCTGATCTATTACACGCTATCGGCGTTGTTTCTCGAAATCTAGAAAGTCCTTCTAAGGATGATGTACAGAAAGTTAAACGAATCTTCCGATACATTAAAGGCACCTTAGGTTATAGTGACACTGATCACGGAGGAGATTCCACGACCGGAAGTTCCACTTCTGGCATTCTATGTACATACTCTCAAGGTACAATATGCTGGGCCAGTCGAAGGCAAACATGTGTAGCTATCTCAAGCACCGAAGCAGAACTAGTAGCTGCTAGTGAAACTGCTCGGGAGATGATATGGCCTAAGAGACTGATTAGTGAAGTTACCGAGATCAAAGAGACGCCAACGCTATACGTAGACAACGATACGTGCATCAAAATTGCCCAAAATACAAAAGTATGCAAACGCACAAAACATACAAGCCTGCGGCATTTCTATATCAGGGAACTAGTTAATGAGAATTAAGTCTCGGTCAAATATGTTCCTACTGAACATCAGTGCGCAGACATCCTGACGAAAGCTGTCGAATACAATTAGTAGCAATATAAAAATGATAAAAGTTTTGTGAGAAACAGGCAGTTTACTTATATTTAATTTGCTCTTTGTTGCTAATGCATCGCGTTGGCAGGTATACTTTCAACAACAGACAAGTTCATGTTAAGGATTGTTAGAATTTCCATTAGTAGTAATCATAGTCGATCGAAGTGTACCATCCATCACTTACATAACTTCATACTAAAACATAACTTTTTAGTACGGCAATCTTAAATTGTAATTTTTTCAAAACTGATAATTTTGATCAGTGAACATAAAAAATTAACGATAGGAGGCTAGGAGGTTGGTTCTTGGGTCTATAGTTAGGTACGTATATGCAGATTACAGCCCTGTAGATAACTCATTTCCGCTTTAAGGTCTCTTTTGATTTGGATGGCCACTAGTATTATTATGTATCTGTGATACAACTAAATAATCTGTGATTCTCTGCGTTTTGTCTGTGCTATAATATATTACATACTTTCGTTACACTTTGCTTTGGTGATTGATTGGATTGATTTGTTTACCTATCTACTCTACTCTATCTAAATTATTATATATCGATCGATTATCGTCAGCAGGCCTATGCAACTCTAGTGTCAATGAAATTGAATTCTGCACCATCTAGGATATGACGTACTACAACTTTTCGGTAGGTTATTTCTCCTGTTATTAACTAGGTAGCGCTGGGATAGCCGATTTATTAATATCTCGTCAGGAACCGGAAAAGATGTTGACTTTGACAGACTAGACAACAGACTATTATAATAGTCTATGAATGATCGTGTGCGTGTGCGTCTGTTGCGTTTTGTGTTTTCTCCGCCATTTTATTTAAGACTTAGATTATTTTAACAAATTTGCTGTGAATTGGGCAGTGAAGTTACTTGTGTGACTTACTAACAACTTAAAAGGTTTCAGCAACAAAATTTTATAGAGACTAAAGTGCGGGAAAGCGAAAACAGTGTAAAAATTGTGTAATATATTGTGTAAATATACAGTGATTGTGCATGTGATTTAAGTATGACTTGCTGTAAGTCATAAGGTTAATTTGGTCGATTTCATAAAAAAACGTCAATGAAAATGTTGATTCACAGTTGCTGTAATGGGGTGAACCGAGTAATAAATGGACAATTGACAAAATTTGATGAGGAAGATGGAGCGAAGAAAGAGGCTTTTGAATATTCCACGAAACAATAAATAACCTTATAAAATAAAGATT
This sequence comes from Stenoptilia bipunctidactyla, assembly GCA_944452665.1. Classification (NCBI taxonomy): domain Eukaryota; kingdom Metazoa; phylum Arthropoda; class Insecta; order Lepidoptera; family Pterophoridae; genus Stenoptilia; species Stenoptilia bipunctidactyla. The sequence goes on along the minus strand of OX101723.1, from coordinate 11,199,810 downwards.
TTTGTTTTATTTTTTTATTTTTGACCACTTATTTAATATAAATACCTTATTCTGTATTTTTAAAAGCAGTTATCATAATAAAATTCTATAAAATGTTACATTAAATGTGATAAGCAGGATAAGATACTATAACCTTAAATTTTTTTTTTATAATGGAGACTTATCTACTAATGCCGTCTAGCGGTCATTTTTGGAATAAAATTTAGTTACTAGCGCCATCTATGATATAAGGTATTATTCTATTTTGCCAATAAAATCAAGTTGCCCATCTATCTCATATTAACTGTATCGTCTATGATCGTCAGTCAGTATTCGTTCGTCAGCCTATTTATTTATTGATGTTATGCGTTGTTGTTTATTACAATATTACAAAATGAACGATTCATACAGTCATTTGGAATGTTCAGTAATATATATAAATGAAAGCATTCTCGGGCCAATAGAGACTAATTCAGAATATAGCATTTTAAAACTCAATTTTGATTCCCAACTTCTTAGTAACTGTGAGTGTGATGATAATTGTTTTAAAGATGTATGTAGATGTTTAAATGAATATATGGAAATCAGTTCAGACAAACTAAGCTACAGGCTGAAACTTGATATCAATTGCCTAAAGTCATGTACTATTACTGAATGTAATATGTTTTGTTCATGTTCTGACAAATGTGCTAATCGGATTGTACAAAAAGGGCCAATAAAAGGTTTATTTATAAAACAATGTGAAGATGTTTCCAAGGGAGTCGGTCTGTTCACTGAGTTCAAAATTCAACAGGGCACATTTGTATGTGAATATGCTGGAGAAGTTATAACAAAGCTTGAAGCTGAAAACAGACATAAAAATAATACTATGACAGGAAGAATGAACTACATTTTTTGTTTAAAAGAACACACTAATAGTGGCACAATCAACACTTTTGTAGATCCAAGTCAATTTGGAAACATTGGGCGTTACATAAATCATAGCTGTAACCCCAACAGTGTTATTATACCATGCAGAGTAAATTCTCCCGTTCCTAAATTAGCAATTTTTAGCTGTAGAGATATTTTACCAAATGAAGAAATTACTTTTGACTATGGCTGTACTAATAGTGATAGCGAAAATGATAGTGAGGACAGGAAATTGTGCTTATGTCATGAAATTTCTTGTAAAATTTACATGCCTTATGAAAAATATTAAGTTTCCACAATATAGCTTTTATTAACAGTTATTAACAAACCATCTGTTTCATTTGTGATACATCAAGTCATAAAAAAATAAGCAGAATAATAAACTACTTAAATTAAAACATTTAATAATAAGCATCAACAAGCTAAAGGCAAATATGCTCAAAAAAATTTATAGTATTGATATAGTGCCATTGGCAGGCGGGTGGTCACTGAACACTTATTTATAGTTTGACAAAGATCATTTGGATCAATCATTTGGCGCCTGGCAAAAATTGGAACTGACCACCATCATGGAAAATGTCACTTTGTGACTTTACCACTCATATTTACTTTCTAATTCAATATGAAGATAAAAATTTAATTATTAATTAAGATAATAAGGCATACACCAAAATTTACAAAATGTGGGTTTACTTATTGTAGTTATAAAATTGTAGAAGTTGTTATGAAAAGTGAAGAAAGATAAGCAGATCTTTTACAAACCTTTCAAAATACAAGCATTTCTAAATACGAGTAGGTACCTAATAAAGAAAGTAGTGGTGATGAGGATGACAAGGAAAACAATTTATCTTAAAAACATATTGTTTTCATGTTACTCTATTTTTAATACTTATATTTTCTTGCTTAATCTTCTATTTATATCTTCAACCCTGTGTTTTTGTACCACTAATGTTTTTCTCATAGATTGCCTCTTTGTAGTACATAAAATGAAATAATTTCTGTTTGAAAAAAATTAAAGTTTGAAAAAACTAAAAGTTTATGCATTTATATTTTTCCCTGAGAAGAGGGAAATCATACTGAATGGTTTCCCTTATTTCACCCTCACGCCCCTCTGACGTCATCATCCAAGTGCCAAAAAAAAAGCCTTGTTGGACAGGGTAAGTAAGGCGCTTTGCACACGTAGCAACTTAAGTTTACAAAACTGACAACTTAGTTGAGGCAACCATCAACTTTTTTAGAAATTGCCACTTGCTGCAACTAGAGAATCTGCAATTGATGCAACTGGTAACCTTGTTGAAGCAACTATCAATTTTTGTAAATGTTCTAAAGGTTTCCAGTTGCAGCAACCACAAATTGGCCTTTACGGTTGTCGCAATTTTATGTGAACCTGGTTTGTTAGGTGAGTCCACTCAGTATTACGCAAGGAACACTATACTCAAGAGAAGAAGCGCCACTTCATACAAAAGAAATTACCCCGTCAAAGAAATAGTACCTGCTAAGTAGGGTCAGATAGCGCTGGTGTCGGCTTTTTTGAGCTGGCGGGAAATTTAAAATTCATGCATTTTCTTTATGGCGGGAGATTTAAACTACTACGAGATCGACTAGGTGGGGTTCCACTTTCATTGTGTAATATTATAATTTTATTCTTAATAATTTTACCTCGAGCAACAGTGTAAATATTAAAAATAATCATGAAGCACAAAAACAACAGCTAAATATATTGCTCGAGACAAAATACAACATCTTCAATAAAACAAGGATATTTGAGAATTTTTCAATATTTTTAATTTTTTCAAGAAATGTTTGATAGCCAACTCACTGTAGGATTGTCATTTGAGCCACAGTTGGCTCTTACAAGCAAAACAAGCACAGCTATTTTCCAAAGGACCTTTGTTGATACTCCTTACGGCTAGTCTTTCAATTTTATTTCTTTTATTTGGTTATCCCACAGCCGTTCATAACCATTAAATAACTTGAGTCAATCCAGTTGTGATGGTGGTTTTCTTTTACATCCTATAAACTCAATATTCCTGATAATTGTTTTTCACTGGATGATAAATTCCTTATGTGGACTACCGGCTGTCCAATTAGTTTTAAATACTTGTCCATCTTCCTTGTGGAGGTGAGGTGGAGTTTAGTAAATCGAATAAATTATTGAAATGTAGGAGGAATGTGGCCGTTGCAATGGTTACCGCAGGCATTTAATCTGAAAAAGAAAATGTAACTATGAGCACTCTGTCAAAAATCTCTTTACATATGCTGATCTCTTACACTACTGGTTTCTCATGTGATAAATTGTAAAGAAATGTAAACTGAATATGAAAACAATAAAATCATTATTGGAAATAATACAAAATTTTATAATAAATTACAGCTCAATATATTTTAAAGTATTTTGGCATGATGTTAATATCTATTTTAATATTTATTTGCATTTTATTATTAATATGTACTTTACAAAGAGCAGAACTATAAGATATAGTCATAATTTATTTGAGTTTATTTACTTTTGTTTGTTCAAGCTACTGCTGCATAGGGAGGGTATCATGGATGGGGCTTATTTCTGGGCTGTAATAAATATATGTATTTACGTTTATGTGTACTGGTACTAAGATAAATATATATAATTGCCAATAGAATGATCAAAGTTTAACTTACTTGTTGATGCTTTTGTATATACTTATGCCCATTGTCAAAATATCTGGGTGGCCAATTTCACTCGCATTTTCTTTTTCATTGGCTTTGATAGGTATGGAGTGAACTCAAAGTGTCGATAAACAGAATCAAGTTCAAAGAACTGTTCAATATGCTTCCAAGGATAACCCTCCATACAGGGTATAAACAGGTGCTAACAAATCGTAATACACAACACAACGTATGTAAAACTTCTGCTAAAGTGAATACGTAAATCTAATTGTAAGAAAATAAAACCAAAAGCCGAAAAGGAAATCAATCAACACAAGCAACAAAATCTCACAATGAAAACGTAAATAAATATGGCCGCCGGCCGGTCGGTCGGTAATGGCCGCCGTGATTTGTTGCCATAAAAAAATGTTCAAAAATCCGCCGATATACTAACCTAATATTTAATTTCATGTTAAAATTAATCTTAAGCTCCAATATTTTAATGAAATTAGGTATATTTCTTTATAGCATTGTTAATCAAAGAAGTTTGAGAATAATTTTACTGTTTTTAAAAACAAATCACGAACTTATGAAACTATAATGCAGTGATTTGCGCCAACAATAGCAACACTTAATCCAGATCAACTATCAGATTCCTTGGCGGGCTTTTTTAAGAGATAGGCGCATTTTTTCAACTTTTGAAAGAAAATATTTATTTTATGTTCTGTTAAGCAAATTTCATTGATAGTTTATCGCATCCGAACCGTTAATAAGTGCAGACATGGAGGAGGACCCAGGGGAGTCGTCCCCTGGGAGACCCGATAGGAAGCGACTGCGGAGGCCTCCTATTCCAGCCGACATGGACTCTTTAGACGAAAAAATGTACTTACCGTTCCTAAAACCAGGATATCGAAGACTTTTTCCGGAAACTTCTGCGTCCCAGGAATATGTAGTTTTTACCGAGAGTACCAGTACTGAAGGAAATGTTGGCAACAGAAACCCACTTACTTTGGCGGGACTTTTTAAAGACGAAGTTAAAGGAGTGACAGGCATTAAAAGAATGTCTGCAAATAAAATAGGCATATTTTTCTCCCAGGCAAGTAACGCAAACAATTATTTACTCAACGAGACATTCCAAAGACGACACAATTTTAAGGCATTTATCCCAGCGAGAAGTATTGAAAAAATTGGAGTATTGAGGTATGTTCCTACAAATATAAGCAACGAAGACCTTTTCAAGAAATTAATCTCATCCTGTGAGATTATCGGAGTGAGAAGGTTCACTAAAAAAGTCAATGGTAAAACTAAACCATTTGAAACTGTCTCCGTAACTTTTTTAGCTAATTCATTGCCAGAATCTGTATCTTTGGATTTATTTAATTTTAAGGTCTATGAATATGATCCTCCCTTATTGCAATGCTTCAAGTGTTTCAAATTCAATCATCATGCAAAAATATGTAAGTCTCAACAAAAATGTTCAATTTGTGCCAAAGATCATCATTACTTAGAATGCCCCGATGATCAGGCTTTGCATTGTGCTAACTGTGGTGGTCAACACCTTGCTATTTCGCGAGATTGTCCTGTTAAACAAAAAAGAATACTAGATAAAAAGAATAAAGTAACATATGCCAATTTAATGAAAAAAACAGATCACACATATAGTTTAACACATTATAACTCAGATTACCCTACATTACTCCCAAAGAAAGTTACAAACATGGTTACAAAACCCAAAGAAATTACAACAGATGAAATAGTTCAAGGTATTTTAAAGAATGATAGTATCTTAAAATCGTTAGTGGCGACGTTAGTAAATTTAGGAAATAGTAATAAAAAAATGACTACATCTTTCATAAAAGAAACATTAGTAAACAATTTAAAACATGGATAATAAGTTCTTAAAGATTTGCCAATTTAATGTAGAAAGTATCAATAGCAAAAAGCCACTTCTTATTTCCTTTTTAGAGCAGAATGACATTGATATATGTCTGTTAAATGAAACTTATCTCAAAAATAATATGCATTTTAAATTAGCTGGTTATAATTTTATTTTCCAACATGGCCCTAAGGGTCGTGGTGGAGTCGGTATACTTATTAAGAATCATTTTAAATACAATAGTATAGATATGCCTTTTTATGATGATTTACAATCTGCAGCTATAGTTCTTAAAACTGATACAGGTGATATATCCATCCTATGTGTCTATAGTCCACCAAGACCAGGACATTTTAAATCTAGACAGCTTAAACAAATAATTAATAGTTTACCTAAACCTATCTTACTATCTGGGGATTTAAATGCACATCATGTGGCCTTTGGGTGTTTTTCAACAAAACCCAGAGGTACAGATGTATATAACATGTTAGATGAGTGTGATTTATGTATCTTGAATTCTGGAGCTCCAACCACGGTAGGTAGTGTACGTAATAAACAGTCTTCCATTGATATAACTTGTGTCAGTCCCAACATTGCTCCACTAAGTCAGTGGAGTGTTCATGATGATCCAATGGGCAGCTATCATTACCCCACTATCACAGTCATACAGCTATCACCACAAACTTTTGAAGTAGGTCAACCATCAGAAAGATTTCTGTATAACAAAGCTGACTGGAAACTTTTTGAATCTGAAACAGAAAAAACATTCAAATCATTCTCTATTGATCCTAGTAATCCTTTGTTGTCATACAATCAATTTTGTGATATCTTAAATCAAATTAAAGAAAAATGTATACCAAAACTTAAAATAACTTGTCCAACAATTATGAAAAAACCTGTTCCCTGGTGGGACGATGAATGCTCAGAAGCAGTTAAAAAGAGTAAAGCAGCTTTGAATTATTATAGAAATCATTCCTCTTTAGAAAATTACATACATTATAAAAAAACAGATGCCATTAAAAAAAGACTTTTGAAAGAAAAGAAAAAGAATGGTTGGAAAAAACTCTGTGAGTCATTTAATAGATACACACCTATTACTGTAGTCTGGAACTATATCCGCAGATTCAAAAGAGCATCTTCAAATGCACCTCCAAAAAATTGTGAATGGATTCCATCTTTTCTTGATAAGTATGCTCCCACTGATCCACCTGAAAAATTAGTAGACAGCAATTTGTTAGATACTTTTTTTATGCAAGAAGGTAATTCACAAAGTGCATTCTTATCTAATTCTTTTACATGGCAAGAATTTCAATCTGCTTTAAAATCTAGAAAAGACACTACTCCAGGCTTGGATGATATTCCTTACAAACTTTTAAATCATTTACATGAGAATGCTCAAAAGATTTTACTCAATATTTTCAATTTACTCTGGGATAATGAACTAATTCCAACTTCATGGAAAACCCAATGCATCATTCCTATCATAAAACCAGACAAATCTGAAAGCCACTGTAACTCATACAGACCTATATCATTGTCATCTTGTGTTGGAAAAGTATTTGAATATATGATAAAGGTTAGGTTAGACTGGTATGTGGAATCTAATAATATCTTACCAAAGGAACAGTATGGTTTCCGTAAAGGTAAAAGCTCTGCAGAAAGTTTTGTTGCTTTGATATCAGATATAAAGCAATCCTTTTCTTCTCATTCATCTACAGTTTGTGCCTTTCTTGATGTACAGGGGGCATTTGATAATGTGATTCCGTCCATTCTTGTAGATGTCTTAATTGACATAAGTATCCCAGGCAAGGTCTGTAAATGGATTTTTAATTTTTTGTATGACAGGACAATGTATGTAAAATTTAATAATATTTTATACGGACCTAGACAAGTTTTTAAAGGCACAATGCAAGGTGCCACTATATCACCTCTTTTGTACAATTTGTACACATGCCATTTGAATAGATATATTTCCCAATATAATGTCAAATACCTGCAGTATGCAGATGACCTGGTTGTATATAGTAGTCATAAGGATGTAAATATTGCTGTAAATAATTTAAATAATGCATTACAACAAGTTCATTATTATTATACCTGTAAATTAAAGTTACCTCTAAGTTTAAATAAAAGTGCAGCAATGATTTTCTCTAAAACATACACTACTTCTATTAATATTGTAAAACTTCATGATAATAGTTTAAAATGGATAGAAGGTAAAAAGTTTTTGGGAATTCACCTTGATAGTAAATTACAATTTCATAACCATATAGAACAAATTATTAAAAATGCCTGCCGAGGTCTGAACATAATTAGATCTTTGGCAGGGGTTCACTGGGGATCAGATCCCAAAACTTTATCGTTACTTTATAAAAGTCTAGTGCGTAGTCACTTTGATTATAGCGCCTTAGCCTATTTTAACTGTAATTATACTTTATTAAGAAAATTAGATATTATCCAAAACAAAGCACTAAGAATCATATCAGGTGCTATGTGTTCTACTCCTATACATGTTATGGAAGCAGAGACATGTATTCCTCCTTTAACTTTGATAAGATTAAGAATAGCTGAAAGGTTTTGTTTAAAGGTTTTTGCTTCTAATAACAATCATATAATGAATAGAATACTTCCTGTGCTCCCATTAGATATCACTTGTGTAGGTACTTATATGGACTCTTCAAATATTTTATCAAGAAAATTACCGGAACTCTTAAGAATAATGATACAAATACATCTTAAATTTGGTAAAAGTGTATTTAGAGAGAGCCATTGGCCTTTGTATAATATAGATTATAATGCTAATATGATTGATGTAGCAGTACTTAAGAGGGATGTCATTAATCAAGTAGAACTTTTGAATATGCTTGATGAAACTGATTATTACAGTATATACACTGATGGTTCTAAAACCTTGAGCACTGTTACATCAGCATATTATGACCCCCAAACTAAATCCAGAAAGTGTATCAAAATAGATTCTAATTGTAGTATATTCACTGCTGAATGTTATGCGATTTATTGTTCTCTTTTATATTTATGTAATATTAATAGTAATAATTTTTTAATACTTACCGATTCACTTAGTGTTATTAAAGCTCTTGAAAATAGGATTTTAAAATTCAGTACCAATCATTTGATTTTTAAGATAAAGCAAGTATTGTATAATATGTCTGTAAATAGTAAATTTGTAAAATTTATGTGGGTCCCTTCTCACTCCGGTATATCGGGAAATGAAGAAGCAGATAAAATAGCAAGGGGAGATCCAGATGAAGATCATAGTGATTCAATGCACATACCTTTTACCGATTTATATGCTCCCATGAAGGAATGCCACAGAGAACTTTTCAATGATTACTGGAGGAATGTATCGTCCGATAAGGGAAAATGGTACTATGACATACAAAAGGTCCCGCCCGCCCAACCCTGGTACCACAAAATCTTTGGATCGAGAAGCTTCATAACTTCCATCAATAGAATGAGATTTGGGCACTGCCAAACAAAATCCCATTTGTGCAGACTGAAGCTTGTGGATAGTGGACTATGTGAGGAGTGCAACGAGGAAGAGGACTTAGAACACGTTGTTATGAAATGTAGAAAATATAACCTACAAAGATTGTTATTGTGTAGTGAAATCGACAATGACACTGACAGACAAGAGCGACAAGAAGAAACATCGTTGAAAAGTTTACTTTCAGAGAAGAAGTTTTATAAATCTTTATTCCAATTTTTATTGAACATAGAAATGAAACTGTAATTTAAGAAGTGTTAACATTTAAGAAGTGAACTTTATTTGTAAACTGTATATTGTTAATTTGTGTGGCTAAAAGGACTCGTTTCCAGGCCCGTTAAATAAAATATTAAAAAAAAAAAAAAAAAAAATCAACTATCATAGATTTGTGTATGTGTGCGTGATGTGTGTACATACACGAAAGTGATCATGGACACCGGAGAGACAGCACTCGTTTAAATTATATTACGTCGGCGTCGCCGACACCATAGACGATACAGTTAATATGAGATAGATGGGCAACTTGATTTTATTGGCAAAATAGAATAATACCTCAAATCATAGATGGCGCTAGTAACTAAATTTAATTAAATAAAATGCACGGCCTTAGAAGATAAGTCTCCATTATAAAAAAAAATTAAGGTGAAAATATCTTATCCTGTTTATCACATTTAATGTAAAATTTTAGAGAATTTTATTATGATAACTGCTTTAAAAAATACAGAATAAGGTATTTATAGTAACTAAGTGGTCAAAAAAAAAACGAAAATCTTTATTTTTTAAGGTTATTTATTGTTTTTGTTTTCTTTTCGTGGAATATTCAAAAACCTCTTTCTTCGCTCCATCTTCCTCATAAAATTTTGTCAATTGTCCATTTATTATTCGGTTCACCCCATTACAGCAACTGTGAATCAACATTTTCATTGACATTTTTTTATGAAATCGACCAAATTAACCTTATGACTTACAGCAAATCATACTTAAATCACATGCACAATCACTGTATATTTACACAATATTTTACACTGTTTTCACTTTCCCGCACTTTTGTTGCTGAAGTCTTTTAAGTTGTTAGTAAGTCACACAAGTAACTTCACGGCAAAATTCACAGTGAATTTGTTAAAATAATCTAAGTCTTAAATAAAATGGCGGAGAAAACACAAAACGCAACAGACGCACACGCACACGATCATTCATAGACTATTATAATAGTCTGTTGACTAGTCTGTCAAAGTCAACATCTTTTCCCGTTCCTGACGAGATATTAATAAATCGGCTATCCCAGCGCTACCTAGTTAATAACAGGAGAAATAACTTGCCAAAAAGTTGTAGTCCGTCATATCCTAGATGGTGCAGAATTCAATTTCATTGACACTAGAGTTGCATAGGCCTGGCCGACACGCTGGCAACTAACGGGTCCGCCAAATAACTTATTTTTTTTGAAAATGCTATATAAAAAAAACTACTGAATATTTTCTCAAATTTCTTTTTTTATTTGAAAGTACAATCCTTCCGGTTAATAATAAAAAATAATTTCATTCAAATAGGTGCCTCGGCTGGCCATGCAGTAGCCTACACGATCGATCCAATTTTTAAGCACATTATTGATTGTGTGCAGCTGTATTTCACCAATGGCTTCACGAATATTGTCCTTTAAAGCGTCAATTGTCTCTGGCTTGTCGGCGTAACACTTATCTTTGAGGGCACCCCACAATAAATAGTCCAACGGTGTCAAATCACAGCTCCGAGGTGGTCAAACGACATTAGCTCCGCGGCTGATAATGCGATTTTCAAAAACAGGGCGCAAAACATCGAGTGTACCTTCAGCTGTGTGGCACGTAGCGCCGTCCTGTTGAAACCAAATGTTGCTAATATCCTCCTCTTCAATTTTTGAGAACAAAAATTCGTTCAACATGCCCGATAACGATCGCCATTGACTGTAACGGCCACTCCTTGCTCATTTTCGAAGAAAAATGGCACAATTATGCCTCTGGACCAAAATCCGCACCAAACAGTGACTCGTTTTGGGTGAATCGGCTTTTCAATGTATGAGTTCGGGTTTTCTGTGCCCCAAATGCGACAATTTTGCTTGTTTACATACCCACCAAGATCAAAATGAGCTTCATCTGAAAAAATGATTTTTTGACAAAATCAGCATCTTCTGTAAGTCGATCGCAGGCCCAACTAGCGAAGCGAAAACGCATTGGATGGTCAGTTGTTCAAGCGTATACACAACCATATTCGTTCAGCGGAAGGATAAAACTAATTATCTGTCAAATCAGACATGAGCTAAGTGTTACCATTCACAAAATAAGCACTAGTTGAAAAAAAAAACGTTACATGGCGGACCCTGTACAACAAATTATTCGCAGCAATCGTCGGTTTTGGATTCATCCCTTCTTGCAAGATAGGACTAGATTTATTAACATAAATGAGCTTCAGAAACATAATGACAACTTTAAACAATATTTTAAAATGTCTGTTTACATATTTAATAAGTTGCTGGAAAGTGATTTAAAACTACAGAATACAGTGATGAGGGAAAGTACTACATTGGTTGAAAAGTTCGCGGCCTGGCCATTAAAAAAAAAACTTTTGTTATTTTTTCTGCCGTCATTTTGAACTGTCATTATTCAATTGTCAGCCCGCGAATTTTCAATTTGATATCTTGTTTAAATAAAATTTTACGAACAATATAAATACGTGTGTAGAACAAATTTTCACTAATGGAGAAATTTGAACAACGTGCTGTGATTAAATATTTGTTTAAAAAAAGATTAACACCAAAGGAGATCCATGATGACTTGCAAACAACATTAGGGGAATCTGCCCCGTCTTATACCACTGTGAAAAAATGGGTTGCAGAATTTATACGTGGACGAGAGAACATCGAAGATGACCCTCGCTCTGGCAGGCCAATGACGTCTACGACCGAAGAAAACATCAATAAAGTGTGTGATCTCATATTGAAAGACCGTAGATTGACTATCAGAGAAATTGCAGACACTATAGGCATCTCATATGAACGAACGCAAAACATCATTGTCCATGAACTCGGCTTTTCTAAGGTTTCGGCTAGGTGGGTCCCCAGATTGCTTTCAGTAGAGCAAAAGCGAATTCGACTCACGATTTCTCGCGACTGTTTGGAGATGTTCGAGGCTGATCCACAAGGTTTTCTTGACAGATTTGTGACAATGGATGAAACCTGGGTTCACCACCCCAGAATCAAAACAACAATCCAAACAATGGAAAAAATCAGGTGAACCAACTCCGAAAAAAGCAAAGGCAATTCTGTCGGCTGGCAAGGTGATGGCATCGGTTTTTTTGGGATGCTAAGGGTGTCATTATGGTGGACTACCTTCCAAAAGGCGAAACAATAAACTCTGCGTACTATAGCACCCTTCTGCGCCGTTTACGTGAAGAAATTAAACAGAAACGCCCAGGATTACTGAGAAAGAAAGTGTTGTTTCACCAGGACAACGCCCGAGTCCACACGTCTGTCGAGTCTATGGCTCAAATTCGTGATTTTGGTTTCGAATTGTTGCCACATCCAGCTTATTATCCTGATTTGGCACCTTCGGACTTTCACCTGTTTCCAAACCTGAAAAAACACCTCGGTGGGCAGAAATTTTTAACGAATGAAGAGGTCGAAGCCGCTGTTAACCTGTATTTTGAAGACCTTGAGGAATCTTTTTTTAAAACAGGTATGGAAGCTCTGGAAAGCAGATGGAAGAAGTGCATAGAGCTAAATGGAGATTACGTCGAAAAATAAAAATATTTTTGTATGTGCTTTATTCTGTTTTCTTGACTAGGCCGCGAACTTTTCAATCCACCCTCGTATATACCCCAAAGAACGACTTGCTATTGCTGATTTTAGAAACTTTTGTTAGCTGCGATTGTCAGTTGCAAAAACCAGCAACTTAATCAAAGTTGCTAATTGCGAGTTGCTGCAATCAGAAACTAACTCCTAACTAGAATTGCTGTGTACGCAATTCCATTGGAATAATATATGAACAGGGAGTTGTCAGTTGTCGGTTGTCGCAACAAGGCGCATGAAGTTTATCGTCTGCTAAGCGCCTAAGGGATGCCCGATCATCTTTTTGAAGATCGATTCACCACCATACGATCTTCCGATTTTTTTATAGATTCAGTGGGATGCGGTGTTCTCTAGAATCGAATCGTATGTCTCATAGATTGCATAGAAAAATCGTATCATCCAAAACTGAAACTTATAAGTACCGAAAGAAAGGTTAATAACTTTGCAGAGTGCACACACTTAACTAAAAAAGCAAAGATGACGACTACAGTAAGAGCAAGACCGAGTAAGATTATGAGACATGAAGGTAGGTGATAAAATACAATATTATGTTTTTTCAAATGTTTGGTAACTTGGACTTCTGTAATTTATTTATTTCTTGTATTGTCATGATACAAAGAGATCTATTTAGTCTGTGAACGTAAGTAATCTGTTATCTATACATATAATAAAATGGTAGGAAAGTCAAAACTGTACATTGAATATTTTTTTAAAAGAATACTTGGGGTATGATCTACAATCGAAACAGAAACAAAAAATATAGTTTTTAGAATTTTTGTCTGTTTGTCTGTTTGTCTTTCCGGGATAAACTCAAAAAGTACTGCATGGATTTACTTCAAATTTGGCATGAAGATAGTTAAGAAGTCGGGTCAACATATAGGCTACATATTATCACGCTAGCAGTGTTATAATCGTAGGTGCGTTTGGTGCTGCATAGCGTTCACGCAGACGACGTCGCGGGCAGCAGCTAGTTTAAAATATTTATTAACATGCCTTCACCAATAGAATCAAATTTTTGGATATTGTAACAACAATTAAGTAATCAAAATTTTTGGTGGACAATATAAATTGTGTTTCAAAAAATACTTTGACGAATATAAGTACGTTAGATTCAATGCACTATGGAACCTGTAAGACACTTATGAAAAATATATGATTATGTATCTTATATTTAAATAAATAATATCGCATGCTGTTATGTTTTTTTTCTTATAATACGACAATTCACACATACATATAAATTGGACATACGATCTTCAAAGATCGAATAAGATCGATTCAATGCAATACGATTCCAGTTCGTGAATCGATTCATGGGGTTACGATCCATTACGTACGGTTCAAAGCCAAAGATCGGGCATCCCTAGCTGTAAGATTATTTGATTTGTGTTTTGTGGAGATTCAACATGTTGTTCTAAAATTTCTTCAACGAACCAGCACTAGGTGGGTGATATACAGCTAAACCTTTCCAATATACGTTATTACTTAATATATTTAAACTGTGCCTTTTAATTTTACCATTAAAAATTTCTAGCATTTCAGATCTCAGCCCATAGAGAAATATTATACTTGGGAATAGAGAGCCCTCTTGCAGATTTTTTGGGATCCCATTTGCTACTAACGCTAACTATAAATCGGCCCCAAACTAATGTATCTATATGTAGATCTCCGTATAGATACGTACATATATGTAGGCAATGCGCCGTATTCGACATTGCATTCTCTAACTTTAAGTCCTTCTAAAGTCTAATTCGAAGACTTCCAACTCAACATTTTCTAAGAAATATTGACTTTGAAGTCTTCGACATTATGGAATATAAAAATCACTATGAAACTCAGGAATAAACACAAAACAGCAACAAAAACTACAGACACGCGCGTACGCAGATAGCAGTCGCCATATTGTGTTGTGGTGGCAGTGTTGCCAACTCGGATTTTTAAAAAGGCGTAGATCTGATTAGAAAATTGCGTAGAAATGGTAAAATTTTCATATAGAAAATACGTAGATCTACGTACTTTTTTTCTGAGTGAAATGAAGAGAGTAGGTTAGGTAAAAGTGAATAAAACGACAATTTATATCACCCAAAAAGTAGTAGACAGCAGATAAAGAATAAATTGAAAAAAATTACTGTTAGCAAACAAAAATATCTATGAATTATCATCAATTTATTTAAATTATTAAATTTTATTATCATTTTCAGACAAATTTTTGTACTTATATTTATTAAAATTTTTAAGGTGTTCCTTCGAAGGTTCGTGGTTTTTTTAAGCCACTCTTCGTAAAAAGTAAGCGTGTCAGTGTGAAGCCTGTTTCTTATATTAGTTTTCATCAAATTGATCGCAGAAAACAGACGCTCGACATTTGCAACTCCTTCGAAATCTTAGTTCGAAAAATTTTTTTTGGGTTAGGAATTAAGATTCACTTTGACGGCAAGACGTTTCGTTTTACACAGTCATGTCACTTATCCCATGTGACATGAGTCACAGACCACAGATGAATGGCACCCTGTTTTTAAAATGAATGGCGCGACGTGTTGAGTGGAGAGGCGAGAGTGCGTTAGTATGAAACGGAACGTTTATTAACTTTTTTTCGCGAAAGTAAAGGAAATTACTTATGCTCATTCAGTCTATTTTGCAAATTTGAACAATTTTGATTATTTGATAGAAATACGTAGATTCTGGGACTAAAGTTCGTAGGTTTGCAAGAAAGGCTTAAAATACGTAGATCTACGTAAAAAGACGTAGAGTTGGCAACCCTGTGTGGTGGTGTTTTGAAATTAGACAAGCACACCTGACGTTGACAAGGCTTCATCCATAGCTTGAAATTCATTAAAATTTTGTTTTGAAAATAAAAATATACGAATTTACACCAGCACACTAAAATATACAAAAACCACATATGAAAAACCAGTTTGCATTTATTTACAAAACAAAGTAATTTATTTTTTTCATAAATAATGAATGTGACAAGTAGCGTCAAGTAGTATTATTATAAAAGTTCAGGGCCTTCCGTTAGTTAGAGCCACTGTCTTTGAAGAAACTGAGCTAACAAGCAAATGTCCCCCCCCTGTCTCAGCCCCCAGGGTTTTGAGGATCCAACTAGTACCTATATGAAGAAATGTACCGCGATATCTGGCAGCAACTAATGTGGTTTTGTCAAGTAAAATGCCATATTTTTTCGAGAAAACACAAAAAACAAGAGGCCAAACAACCGGACGTTTCTAGTTGAGCCACTTTGCTTTTTCCTAATATCTCAGTAAATATCGCATTTAAATAACTGAGTTTTAATTCCAAAGCCTGGCTAGGGAAAGTGAACTGGAAAAATCTGGCGAATTTAAAAAAAGCATAATGGTAACCCCGACAATAGTACGAAATCATTAAGTTCTATTGTATAGAGGCGCCCTTGTCAACATATAGCATTTATACATATACAAATATCATTCATATATGGTATAGAACAATAAATGTATATTTTTCTCTTTTTTTCACGGCTAGGTTTGCATATGACGAAAGAGACATATGACTATTTCTCAAAAAGTTGTCCACTTTTAGAAATTTTAATTGTCCACTGATGAAAAACGTAATTTTTTTATGATATGAAGTTTCTTTTTAGAAATTGTTTCCTTAAATTGTTGTGCGGTTAAATACTATTTTAATAAGGTCATATTTACACCCATTAAAGTAAAAACAAATAAAAAAAATTAACTTGTTTGGGACAGTAAATTAGCCCGCCATATAAAAAACAAATGTCCCCCCTCTTTCTCAAGAGGTAAAAAGTCTTCAAAAAACTTATATTTGAAAAAACTCAAAATGGGGTTTCTTTTTTCTACATTTAAATAATATCTGGCACAATTTTAAAACACACCTGAGCTTCTAATTGTCTTTTGTATTATTTAAAATTCAAAAATATTGTATGTCTCACAATTTTTTTATGAATTTCGTGACACATTTCTTGACGCTATTTAACACCACCAAACCATTTCCCGAAGTTTGAAGTTGTTTTTTGCAGATGGCAGCCCTGTTTGATTCCATAGACAATCAGGAAATCGTTCCTCTATTTTGTGTTTAGCTGTCAGTTAGCCAAACAGTCGGAGCGTTTGAAGTGGATTTCATCTATAAAATATTTCCTGACGATATTCGGACCCAAAAAGTAAGTTATATTATTATTATATACATGCAAAATTTTGAGAGTATAGTGCTTAATAGACGGAAACCCTTTGCTGTAAGATCCAATAGATAATTTCGATGTTATTACAAAAATACGATTGCATGTTAGATTTTCCTCACAAAATTTCGTGACTATTTCCTGACGTCAAGAAATTTTGGATGTTTCATGCAGTATACCTACCAGGTAGATAATAAAGGTCGCTTAGTAAATTGTGGTGGTATTGTTTTACACTTCAGATCTTAGATGACAAAACAGGTACTTTTATGTGGAAAATGACATCAACAGACTGCTATTCCAGTACAAAAGTTGAAAACTAGAACAATAACAAAACTCAAAAGTAAATTACACCAAAGAAAAGAACAGACTGAAACAATTGAAAAGAGAAAAATGCTTAAAATAAAGACTGATGAAGAAGAAGGGAGGCTTCCCGACGACAAAAAAAAAGAAGGGAACGTTTTTTCTACTGACATAAATGTAAAAGAAATTTAAATTTGTTGCCCTGTCATTCATATAATATATTGTGTGTCCAGTTATTAATAAAAAATAAATTTAATTAATATGACCAGTACGTGTTTAATTTTGAGTTACTTGATTCCTATAACAGGTGGTATGATGTCGTCCTAAGTGACGATAATTTCTTGACGTTTCTTGACAAACTGATTTCTTGACAATTTCATGACGGGACACTTTTTTGAGAAATACTCATATATATTTTAGATATTGCTATGTGTGCCACATACTGTCAAAGTTCATTTGACAGCTGTAGGTACGTGCCTCAATACGCCATCTTTGTTGCTCGTATTTCGTGGTAGTTCGTTGTCAAGTGTTTGTTTATTTGAGATTTGCATAAATAAACAAGAAATAGTTGTTTAAAACTAAGTCGCAGTGTGGTGAAACTGTAGGTCAAGATGCCATCTTGTTGCATTTTAAAATGTAGTGCAAGAAAAATCAAAAATCAAGTAGCATTGACTCTTCTTATGTGAGTACCATTTTTCATGTAATATCACATATAACCTCTTGAATTCAAATGTAAAGCTAAGTATATATAAATAAATGTTAAAAGAATCTGTATCTTACCTTATTTCCGAGTAACAGACTCTTTTATTTATTTCATTCGTAATTATTTTCATAGTTAAAATAGGGTTATGCTCTGATTAAAATTATATGTATATGTTTAGTGGATTTTAATGTTGATTACATACAATAAGTACCTACAAATATTTTGTTTCTAGATTTCCAAAAAATTAAGGATTGAGACAAAAGTGGTTAAGAGCAGTTGGTGAAGAAAATATTAATCCTCGGCAAAAGCAGTGGTTTGTTTGCTCACTGCATTTTCCTGAAACATGTTTTAATAGAACTCTAGATGTAATAAGATTAAGAGAAAACTCAGTTCCTTCAATATTTCCCGTAAGTATCAAAATAAATTTAATATAACATTAGGTAATTAAATTATGTCAAATTCAAGTTGATGATAATAAATTTTTAATTTGCTTTTTGTTTTAATTATTTCTTTCTTTACAGGTAACAGGAAATTTTATTGATAATTCTAGTACATCTGCAGTTTGTACACAATTGTCAATACCACATCCAGTTGCGAAAGAAGCTCAGAAAGAGGTATTTATTTTTATAAAGCATATTTTCTTATAACAGGAGGTATCTAACCATGCATACTATAGTTGGATACAGTTAAAAATATACAATATATTTTTCACCAACAACCAATTAATTCAAAGAGCCTTAGAGTGGTGTAAAATAAATATAAGTTGAGTCTTATAACAATAAGGAATAATTTAAAAATATTCGAACAGAATAACAAATAATTTTGTTTTTTCATATCATATCAATCAACTCAAGATACCAATGTTGCATTCATTTTAATAAATAGCATTTTATAATAAATATTTAATTTTCAGGTCACACTTTAAAAGAAAAGTGAGGCGCTTCAAGAAAAGTGTGATGAGCAAAAAAAAAATTAAGTGCCTGAATGAAAAACTTCGGAGGAAAAACAAAAAACTAGTTAACTTTAGAGAAATCATAGATGATCTTCGAAATAAAAATCAAATAAATATGGAACAAGCTGTATTAATTGAAGACTTAGCTGGATCACAAGATTTTCTGAAACAAAATGTGTTTATATACAAATTGTTATTATTTAGAAATGAATGAATGAATGAAGTTTTTTTTTTTTATTTAATAACCGATACCTATTTAGTTCTTAATTAATAAAGTAATACTAGTACCTCCTATCATCATGGATAATGTTCTGATTAATTTCACTGACACAGCAAAGAACTTGGGGGTCATTATGTTTTCAAACCTCAAATGAAACACGAACATCAGTGAAATTAATTTGAATTTTGAAAATTACTTCCAAAATCCTTGTCGCTCTAAAATGAACTCAAGTGTAAGATTTCAGCTTCCTAGGTCCAACGGTTTAGGCTGGCCGTTGATGATCAGTTAGTCAGCTTGCTATTTCATATATTAGATTTTTATGTAGGTATGATTCAGTATATTTAATCTAATATTATAGTTTAATTATTTTATCTAACACATATTATTATTGCTCCTCAATCAAACTCTCCAGTCTCAAGGAATTTCTTTATTAGCAGTACCTTTGTACCTACTAACTTTGTATAGATCATTCATCGGTATAATGTATCTTACTTTGTGTACATAAACTGTTAAATAAATCAATTAAGTAGGTAGGTAATGGTACCTAATTTAAGTGAAATCCATATGCACATTATATCCTGACCGTTTGCCAATTTTTTTCCCAAATCTTCCAGCTTGTGCGTTTTTTAAACCTAGATACCAATTGCCTCATCAATCATTCGTTTAAATTAGCTCTTTGGTTGGAATAATATTGAAAATTATGATTTCACTAATAAAACATAAAAATATTGAAATATATTCAATATTGACAATCCTAGGCTATCCCCACCCTAAGGCGGCCATTTTGGTTGCCCAAGGTTGGCACGTTTTTTTTGTAGGTATTTCGAGTCCATGTGATATAGGTCAATGGTACGAAATACATGGATTAAACATGGAAACTTGATACTTAATAAATTATTTGTAAAGGTATCGTAATAAATAACAAAATTGGTTACTGGTTACAGGTTTAAAAATAAAACAACAAAATAGAATATTCACTGTGCATCCAGCAATGGAGAAGAAAACCAAAAGCTCTAAATCATTGACCTATATCAAATGGACTCGACATACCTACAAAAAAAACGTGCCAACCTTGGGCAACTAAAATGGCCGCCTTAGGGTGGGGATAGCCTAGGATTGTCAATATTGAATATATTTCAATATTTTTATGTTTTATTAGTGAAATCATAATTTTCAAATTATTCCAACCAAAGAGCTAATTTAAACGAATGATTGATGAGGTAATTGGTATCTAGGTGTAAAAAACGCACAAGCTGGACGATTTGGGAAAAAAATTGGCAAACGGTCAGGATATAATGTGCATATGGATTTCACTTAAATTAGGTACCATTACCTACCTACTTAATTGATTTATTTAACAGTTTATGTACACAAAGTAAGATACATTATACCGATGAATGATCTATACAAAGTTAGTAGGTACAAAGGTACTGCTAATAAAGAAATTCCTTGAGACTGGAGAGTTTGATTGAGGAGCAATAATAATATGTGTTAGATAAAATAATTAAACTATAATATTAGATTAAATATACTGAATCATACCTACATAAAAATCTAATATATGAAATAGCAAGCTGACTAACTGATCATCAACGGCCAGCCTAAACCGTTGGACCTAGGAAGCTGAAATCTTACACTTGAGTTCATTTTAGAGCGACAAGGATTTTGGAAGGAATTTTCAAAATTCAAATTAATTTCACTGATGTTCGTGTTTCATTTGAGGTTTGAAAACATAATGACCCCCAAGTTCTTTGCTGTGTCAGTGAAATTAATCACAACATTATCCATGATGATAGGAGGTACTAGTATTACTTTATTAATTAAGAACTAAATAGGTATCGGTTATTAAAAAAAAAAAAACACTTCATTCATTCATTCATTTCTAAATAATAACAATTTGTTTAAAAACACATTTTGTTTCAGAAAATCTTGTGATCCAGCTAAGTCTTCAATTAATACAGCTTGTTCCATATTTATTTGATTTTTATTTCGAAGATCATCTATGAACTATGATTTCTCTAAAGTTAACTAGTTTTTTGTTTTTCCTCCGAAGTTTTTCATTCAGGCACTTAATTTGTTTTTTGCTCATCACACTTTTCTTGAAGCGCTTCAATTTTCTTTTAAAGTGTGACCTGAAAATTAAATATTTATTATAAAATGCTATTTATTAAAATGAATGCAACATTGGCATCAAAAGTTGATTGATATGATATGAAAAAACAAAATTATTTGTTATTCTGTTCGAATATTTTTAAATTATTCCTTATTGTTATAAGACTCAACTTATATTTATTTTACACCACTCTAAGGCTCTTTGAATTAATTGGTTGTTGGTGAAAAATATATTGTATATTTTTAACTGTATCCAACTATAGCATGCATGGTTAGATACCTACTGTTATAAGAAAATATGCTTTATAAAAATAAATACCTCTTTCTGAGCTTCTTTCGCAACTGGATGTGGTATTGACAATTGGGTACAAACTGCAGATGTACTAGAATTATCAATAAAATTTCCTGTTACCTGTAAAGAAAGAAATAATTAAAACAAAAAGCAAATTAAAAATTTATTATCATCAACTTGAATTTGACATAGATTAATTACCTATTCTTATATTAAATTTATTTTGATACTTACGGGAAATATTGAAGGAACTGAGTTTTCTCTTAATCTTATTACATCTAGAGTTCTATTAAAACATGTTTCAGGAAAATGCAGTGAGCAAACAAACCACTGCTTTTGCCGAGGATTAATATTTTCTTCACCAACTGCTCTTAACCACTTTTGTCTCAATCCTTCATTTTTTGGAAATCTAGAAACAAAATATTTGTAGGTACTTATTGTATGTAATCAACATTAAAATCCACTAAACATATACATATAATTTTAATCAGAGCATAACCCTATTTTAACTATGAAAATAATTACGAATGAAATAAATAAAAGAGTCTGTTACTCGGAAATAAGGTAAGATACAGATTCTTTTAACATTTATTTATATATACTTAGCTTTACATTTGAATTCAAGAGGTTATATGTGATATTACATGAAAAATGGTACTCACATAAGAAGAGTCAATGCTACTTGATTTTAGATTTTTCTTGCACCACATTTTAAAATGCAACAAGATGGCATCTTGACCTACAGTTTCACCACACTGCGACTTAGTTTTAAACAACTATTTCTTGTTTATTTATGCAAATCTTAAATAAACAAACACTTGACAACGAACTCAGTGTTGCCAACTCGGATTTTTAAAAAGGCGTAGATCTGATTAGAAAATTGCGTAGAAATGGTAAAATTTTCATATAGAAAATACGTAGATCTACGTACTTTTTTTCTGAGTGAAATGAAGAGAGTAGGTTAGGTAAAAGTGAATAAAACGACAATTTATATCACCCAAAAAGTAGTAGACAGCAGATAAACAATAAATTGAAAAAAATTACTGTTAGCAAACAAAAATATCTATGAATTATCATCAATTTATTTAAATTATTAAATTTTATTATCATTTTCAGACAAATTTTTGTACTTATATTTATTAAAATTTTTAAGGTGTTCCTTCGAAGGTTCGTGGTTTTTTTAAGCCACTCTTCGTAAAAAGTAAGCGTGTCAGTGTGAAGCCTGTTTCTTATATTAGTTTTCATCAAATTGATCGCAGAAAACAGACGCTCGACATTTGCAACTCCTTCGAAATCTTAGTTCGAAAAATTTTTTTTGGGTTAGGAATTAAGATTCACTTTGACGGCAAGACGTTTCGTTTTACACAGTCATGTCACTTATCCCATGTGACATGAGTCACAGACCACAGATGAATGGCACCCTGTTTTTAAAATGAATGGCGCGACGTGTTGAGTGGAGAGGCGAGAGTGCGTTAGTATGAAACGGAACGTTTATTAACTTTTTTTCGCGAAAGTAAAGGAAATTACTTATGCTCATTCAGTCTATTTTGCAAATTTGAACAATTTTGATTATTTGATAGAAATACGTAGATTCTGGGACTAAAGTTCGTAGGTTTGCAAGAAAGGCTTAAAATACGTAGATCTACGTAAAAAGACGTAGAGTTGGCAACCCTGAACGAACTACCACGAAATACGGGCAACTAAGATGGCGAATTGAGGCACGTACCTACAGCTGTCAAATGAACTTTGACAGTATGTGGCACACATAGCAATATCTAAAATATATATGTCTCTTTCGTCATATGCAAACCTAGCCGTGAAAAAAAGAGAAAAATATATATTTATTGTTCTATACCATATATGAATGATATTTGTATATGTATAAATGCTATATGTTGACAAGGGCGCCTCTATACAATAGAACTTAATGCTCTAAATAGATGTCGCTTCATACGCTTGACACATAACAAACTATCAAATGAACAAGTTGGAATCGAAATTGCTTGTTCTGTGTTCTATTTTGGGGTAAACCTATAAAATAATGTAAGCACATGTATCAAAATATGAAAAATATGGACCGTAATATGTACATTTCCAGTTTCCACAAAAGTTTAAATCAAGTAACATCCAAAAGTTCCGCATGTGTATATCCTCAGAGAAACTGTGGTATCCATTTTCTATAAAACTTATGACTACGCAATGATGTATTTCTAATTTTTTGATCAAATCACTATAAAATTAACTTTTACTATGGTATTTGTCAGTTGTTATGGGTTAAGCATAATCAGCGCCTCTAGTGGAATAAGAAGGCAGTTTTCTACCCTATTCTATATGGCATTAATCGTCAGTCACTGGCATATCTAAAGGACAATGCAAATAATGCCTTGTTAATTGGGCTCCAAAAAATAAAATCATTGTGCAGGGATGAGATGGGGTTCAAATTATAGATTGGACATATGCCGTTCATATTTGTTAAGACGCCAAAAAAGTTCGCCCTGGGAAAAAAAAGATATGACCAAAAATACATTTTGCTTTTAATAGAATAAAAATCTATTTTTATTTTTTACGATACAGAAAATGAATGCCCGTAGATTTTTACGAGTGTATTCGTTAAACCTTTACAGCCATTGACTACGAAACTAGCGCCACCCATTACAAAAAATATATTTCAAGATATACTACCATATTGTGAATAAATACCATTATTATTTAAAAAAGGTGCTAATGTAATCCTTAAAAGCTCCTAATGGGGTGGTTACACAGTTGTAAATTGCGATTAGTTTTCATTTGATTTGTCTTTTTTCTTACTATAGCGATGTCTCTTATACGGCACTGGTTCGGCGATATTGGAAAAGCAGTTGACAAATGTGTAGCCACCCCTTATGAAATAATGGTATGATTCATCTAATACTGCCCTTTAGAATAAGCTAGTATGTTGCTATAAGTGGTTATCTAATAGTGGTTATATAATTATTATAACTAGATTTTATTAGCGCTATCTCTTATTCGGAGCACATTATTAGCGCGCATCGTCCATTTCATTCGCACATTTCGGGGCTCAAGTCGAAAAACGAACTTCTTTTATGATTATGACATTTAATTGTAGGTATTGTTAATATGAATCATGTGTTTAAAAGTACTAATCCTTTTATAATTATGATGTCTGTTTAATTGTACTGAAATAATGAATAACGTCTTCAAAAATAGTACTTATTTTATGTTTAAGAACTCTGACCAATGGTGATGTGTGAAATAATAAATCATGTGTTTAAAAGTCCTACTTCTTTCATTAACGATAACCACTTATACCAACACATTAGCTTATTCTAAACAGCAGTATTAGATGAACCATGCCATTATTTCAAAAGAGGTGGCTACACAGTTGTAAGCCGTGCTTCCAATGTCGCCGAACCAGTGCCGCAAAGAGATCGCTATAGTAAGAAAAGAGACAGATTAATAACATCTCTTTTGTGTGTGAGTGCGCTGTCTCGCTCGACGATAATAAGAAGGGAAGTCGCCATACTAAGAAAAGAGACGAACTAATCGCGGTTTACAACTGTGTAGCCAACCCATTAGGTACTTATAAGGATCACACAAGGACTTTTTTTAAACAATAATCGTATTTATTTACAATATTTACTGTATGGTAGTATATCTAGAAATATAGTTTTTATAATGGGTGGCGATAGTTTCGTAGTCAATGGCTGTAAAGGTTATACGAATACACTCGTAGAAATCTACGGGCGTCCAGTTTCTGTATCATAAAAAAAAAAACGATTTTTATTCTATTAAACGCAAAATGTATTTTTGGTCATATCTTTTTTTCCCAGGGCGAATTTTTTTGGCGTCCTAACAAAGATGAATGACATGTGTCTAATCTATAATCTGAATCCCATCTCATCCCTGCACAATGACTTTTTTTTGGAGCCCAATCACTTGCATTAAAGCGGCTACACACGACCCTAAAATCACTGGCGATATCGGGACAGCGGTAGTGGGGATGAAATCGGCTACTACTCTACACACGTCTCTGCCAGTCAGTACGAAACCGACCGTGCAACAGACTGCTCGTTGTTCCGAGATGCCGCCGACACTCACAAAACAGCAAAAATAGGCGTTGTTTTGGCACTTACTACGATGCTACCTAACCAGAGACGAAAAAGGAAGACCTGGGTTAAAAACTGGTTGATGAAACTTCATGAACTTAGTGACGTGATGAGACATTTAGAAGCAGATGATTTTAGAAACTTTTTAAGAATGGATTTTGAGTGTTTTGAAGAGCTCCTTAATATGGTAGCTCTCTTCCATACGTAGTACGCATATTCTCAAGTTTTTTCTTGAAGGCATTTTGAATGCCTCCTGTCTCATGTCGCGGTTGAAATAATCTTTATGTTTTTTATCCTACAAATATGGTAAATCGTTGAATAGATCGATAGCTTTGGTTCACGCTTCTCGATCTTTCTCGTTCGCCATGTTTTCGCGCTAAATAAACAATTATAGCCGTAAGTACGTCGTATCGTCGCGGCACTCAAGTGCAGACTGCGTAGAAATCAATCCTGATTTCGCTACACACGTACTGACAACGCTCCCTAGACGAAAATTGTCCCTAAATCGTGAGCTCGCTCGGAGCGATTTAAAGCGGCTACACACGACCCTAAAATCACTGGCAATATCGGGACAGTGGTGGGGAGGACCCTAGATCATATCATAAATCGTCTCGTGTGTATGCAAATCCTACCCGATTTTTATCGTCCCTAAATCGTTCCGAGCGAGCTCACGATTTAGGGACAATTATCGTCTAGGGAGCGTTGTCAGTACGTGTGTAGCGAAATCAGGATTGATTTCTACGCAGTCTGCGCTTGAGAACAAGAGAAAAATTAGATGAAAACCAGACAAAGATAATTCAACAATTAGAAGGATGTCTGTCTTTTAAAAATAAACAATTAAGGGGTGAACGTAGGGATATAATTGTTTATTAATGGAACTTAAAATAATACACAACAGCAAAGGAGTAAGCATTTATTTTGATAAAGAGTTACAACTGTTTTTTAATATTCTTCCTTTTTCGTCTCTGGTTAGGTGGCACCGTAGTAAGTGCCAAAACAATGCCTATTTTCTGCTGTTTTGTGAGTGTCGGCGGCATCTCGGAACAACGAGCAGTCTGTTGCACGGTCGGTTTCGTACTGACTGGCAGAGACGTGTGTAGAGTAGTAGCCGATTTCATCCCCACTACCGCTTTCCCGATATCGCCAGTGATTTTAGGGTCGTGTGTAGCCGCTTTTAGGGAAGATAAAAATCGGGTAGGATTTGCCTACACACGAGACGATTTATGATACGATCTAGGGTCCTCCCCACCACTGTCCCGATATTGCCAGTGATTTTAGGGTCGTGTGTAGCCGCTTTCCTTTCCATTTTTTTTTTCATTTTCAAATACGAAAACAAAATCCAAAATCTCAATTCCAAAACCAAAAGCGTCCGTATCGACCGCGCGGCCATGAAGTTTTTTTTTAAATCTAACTATGCCAAGATTATGTAAAAATTTGTAAAAGTCGATTCCCAAAACCATAAATTTGTAAATGGTTGAAAAGTTATGAGAGTTTGAACGTGGCCGCGCCATTGAAACATGGCGAACCGTGCGGCCACGTAGATCTTTAACACTAAACATTACAGAGACCTGAAGTTTAGGTAAAACACAGACTGTATTGATAAAAAAAAAATTAAAAATATAGAAAAAAATCCTGGATTTATATTTTAGAAGCGTAAGATTATAACACCATAGCCGCGCCATTGACCGGTGTAAAAAATACGTTATCGTCGATATCTCGCTGGAAAGGCATCGCAGAGGTCCGAATTGTTTTGTAATACCTTGATTTGCATTTGTAGAAACAATGAGAGATGCACAAACCATAGGTTTACATTATCGGAGCTGTAAGACCAAAACAATATGGCCGCGCCATTGAAACTATAAAATAATACGTTACCGTTGATATCTTGCTGAAAAAGCATCGCAGCAGCGGTCTGAAGTTTTTTGTAAAACCTTGATTTGAATTTGTTGAAACTATTAAAGATACACAAAAAACACCCTAGGTTATATTGAAGGAGCTGTAGAACTGAATCTTTAGTACGCCTTGAATACGTCTATAGGGTGACCATGGCTCATTGATAACTGAAATTTTAATGATGTTTTTAAGCTTTTGCATTTAAAATGCTCAATTATTCTTAAATAAATGAAAAATGTGATAAATAAAAATTACCCGACCAGACTTCGAACCTGGGACCTCTCGTTCGCCCGACGAGTGCTCTTTTACTGAGCTACCGGGGCCTGGCGGTACGCCTCGAAATTACTTACCACATTTTTTGTTTCCACGTTATATTGCTAACCCAAAATCTTTGCTTTATCTTAATCCTTGGTATAGCTTTGCAGCTAAGACCACCCGAGACCAATTTCTTTATAGAAATTGTGAATTCCAGTGGTAAGTAATATCAAAAAATGTGGTATGTAATTTCGAGGCGTGCCGCCAGGTAGTTCAGTGGAAGAGCACTCGTCCGGCAAACGAGAGGTCCCAGGTTCGAATCCTAGTCGGGTAATTTTTATTTACTTATCACATTTTTCATTTATTTAACAAATTTTTCTCCACCTTTCTAATATATAAAATTCTCGTGTCACAGTTTTCGTTGCCATACTCCTCCAAAACGGCTTGACCGATTTTGATGAAATTTTTTGTGCTTATCCGGTATCTATGAGAATCGGCCAACATCTATTATTTTTTTTTTTTTATGGCAAAACAGCGTTTGCCGGGTCAGCTAGTTTAATATGAATTATATCTAAGGATTCTAAATTAAATTAAAATGAAACGATAAAGTTACAAAAAAAATTTAATCTATTAGACCATAATGTCAAATTATGGATTATCATAGGTTGTAATGAACTTGCGTGTATACCGGATTTATTATCATCTTAACTTGTCCCTTGAGTTAAAATGTATGAAACAATCAAAGTGTATGCGCTTCTTACGTTTAATTGAAGTGTTTCTGACAGCTCATAAAGATTAGTTCAAAAAACCTCTATAGATGGCACTTTTAAAAAGCCGAAGGCGTTAAGCACAAAGCAGCCGTGGCGTTAAGTCTGTATACTATAATGTAGGTAAGTGGTATCTACCATCTATGGTTATTTATAAGTTTAATTTCTGATACAGACGTCAATTAATAGTATATTATGTAACAAGTGAGCGAAGTTGCTAATTACAGTCGAGGCTTAATAATGAGCCGAGACTGTAATTAGCAACGCTCACGAGTTATATACGACGTTTTTCAACACACTTGTGAGTAAAATACAGACATACGTGGTTATAAAGTAACAAACACACTTGATAACAAAGCTGTGACTTGTGATTGAAAAATGGCGCCGAACTTCGCGCATGCGCGTAGGTTTTTTTTTTCCGCCAAATGTGTCAATGGCTGTATAGCATATACAGCCTATTTTACATGAAAATATTTAATTTGGAGTGGTAAATCCAAATATTTTAATATTTTATAACAAATTATTGTAAATTGTGAATAATTTGTTTGATATACAATTTTGTTTAACTAATATAAAGCGCAAACATTTAAAAATGTATATGGATTTGAAGTGGTATACAACCTCTTTGTTGTTTCTGAAAAAAATTAATGTATAACCCGGAC
Source organism: Stenoptilia bipunctidactyla (assembly GCA_944452665.1). Classification (NCBI taxonomy): domain Eukaryota; kingdom Metazoa; phylum Arthropoda; class Insecta; order Lepidoptera; family Pterophoridae; genus Stenoptilia; species Stenoptilia bipunctidactyla. The sequence continues at coordinate 11,170,669 of OX101723.1, read as the reverse complement.
CAATAAAATATGCTCTGTTTACTCGCATGTAATTTGCACAAAGGTACAATTCAACTTTGTAGGATTCATTATATTATGCACTAGGGTATAATATATTATGCACGCGTGACTTATAGCCCAGTTAATAGTTCTAAATTCAATAGAATAACGCTCACTTTACGAGCAAGTGTGTTGAAAATTATTTTACTTTTAAAAACGCAGTGTGGAAGAAATGTCAGACAAGACTTCGCCTTTTGTAAAGCGCCATCCATCGAAGCCTTTTGTACCGTTTTATTTTTTTAATGGGCTGTCAGAAAACCTCTCTTTGGGGAAAAAAAGAAGTGAAATATTCAATGTTAGAGAACGGCACACCTAATGTCATAGGTAGAACTCTCAAAAGAATCAGATACTAAACAAGCATATATATATACAATGGGTAAAGGAACTGAGAAATGGACTTTTGTAAGAAGAAAAAAAGACGACACAAATCAAATATAAGTAAATGCCAACGCTGCATTACGCGTTCGAACGCGCGTACCGTACGTCCATATCATACGCGTAACGCAGCGTTGCTAGTACAATTTCATAAGCGTGCTTGCACAGTCGTGTCAGTGGAACACTTAATTTGGCGCATTTCGAATGGACGTTGCAGTTTTGTATGAAACGCGCGTTCGATCGCGTGATGCAGCGTTGGCACTAAGTAGAAAATTCTAGTACTTACACCTGATAAAATAAGGGTGGATGACACAAATCAAACATACGTCACTAGAAAATAGTAGTACCTACACCTGAAAAAAATAGGGTGGATGACTCAAATCAAACATAAGTCACTTGAAAATACAAGTACTTACACCTGAAAAAAATAAGGCAGATAATTTACCGGGCCTCTATTAATAAAGGTTGCTAATTTCTAATCCGAAATACAGCGACCTCAAAAACTGTGTGATGCTGACATCATCCCAAAACGGTTTCATAAAGAATACTTGAACCTTGTAAATTAAATTCAAGTGGCAATGACACTCAATGAAACTAATGAGGAAGATGCTCCCCCAAGGTTCTCCGCACCGATCGGTCCCGTGCTGCTCTGATCCAGCGCTCAGCGGTGACTTTGACCAGATCGTCAACTAACCTTGCAGGGGGCTTCCCTACGCTGCGGCTCCCAGAATGTGGTCACAAATCGAGAACCTAACTGCAGATGGTCGTCGTTTTGCGAGCTATGTGCCCTGCCCATTGCCACTTCAACTTTGAGTCAACTTTGTAAACCTCCTCGTTTCTGACTCCATCCTGCAAGGAAACTCTGAGTATAGCCCTTTCCATTGCTCGCTGAGCAATTGCAGTTGTTTATTAGGCCCACGTCTCAGTAAATGAAATGAAAATAAGATGAAAAATTTTATTCGTCATAAGACCATCGAATGGCCGCTTAATGACGTCACAATTTTGTACTTCGGCTTTAAAAAGGTGTTGATAGTTATTGAATAAGATATTAAAGTAGACCATGAGACAAAAAAAGCCGTCGGAAAAAACTCTTGGCACTCTTTTTCAGTCAGGATTATACGAATTAATACAAATAGGTACAGTACATATTGATCATGACATGAAAAAAAAAACAAACACAGGACAGCTTATTGTGAGAGCCAATATCATACCACAATCAAATTACTTACATAGAAGGTGCATTGAGCTATGGATGCACAACACGAATATGACAAACTGGGACCAGAGTATTTAAACAAGAATGGAATAAAATAGTCTTAGTATCATCAGCAAAACGACCAGGCAGCGTTAGCAGCACCCATTCACGAGTATAACGCAAGCACCAGGCATCACCCTCCTCAACGATATTTTTGGGAAGAGGGTGACCCGATACCCGAATCTGCCACTAGCCATGCCGCCTGAGGGAGCATGTTCATGCTGTTGTCTTGACAAGAAAATAAGTGTAGTCACCAGTATGCCACATGTCATACTGCACAGCCATGTCCGAAACAAAATTAATAAGTAACTAGAAACTTTTTGAAATATCCTGTAGTGTGCCTAATCCCATGCCTTTTTATCGTCTTAAGATTATTTATCTTTAGTTTTATAATAAGCTTTTCGAGATAGAGTATCTTTAATGACTGATTTAAATTTATTGAATGGCAGGGATTGAATTGACTTTGGATTTTTTATATATACGTAGTGACATTCCAATAAATGATTTGCTGCTTTTAGCCAGCCTTAATTTAGGAAACACTAACTTATGGTCGCTCCTAGTCTTTACAGAGTAATTTTTATCTTACTTTAAACTTTTCTCTTAGAGATTCTCTATTTCCAAGTTTATATATTCCACGAATAGCCCTTTTCTGCAGTGTAAATATCGTGTCAATATCTGCGGCATTGCCCCAAAGTAGGATGCCGTAGGACAGTAGACTATGAAAATAACTAAAATAATTTCTTTACCGTGAACGCTGCAGAACTGAGTCTACTCGCTAGTTGTGAGATATGGGCGCCCCACTGCAATTTAGAATCTAAGGTAAGTCCAAGAAAAAACAGTGTACCTACTAGATTCAATCTGTTCCCATTAAGACGCAGATCAGACTCAACTTGTTTTACATTTGGTGCAGAGAATTTTATACATTTAGTTTCTTTATCATTGAAAGCTAGATTATTTACATTGAACCAGTAAGCAACATTTGAGAGAGCATTGTTTACATCGTCGTAGTTGATTTTATGTCTAATCATTTTAAAAATTAATGATGTGTCGTGAGCAAACAATACGATCACGTGATTATTGCCTACCGTATAGGGTAGATCATTTATGTAGACTAGAAACAAAAATGGACTCAGAATTGATCCTTGAGGCACTTTCATTCTCATAACCGACCCAGCCGACCCTTTCCAGTGCCTTTGATGCCGTAGTGGTGGAGTTTCCTGATGAGAGTGTCATGCTGCACACAGTCAAATGCCTTGGATAGGTCACAAAATACACCTAGAGCATCCTGTGACCCCTCCCAGGCACCAGCTATTACTTCAAACAGTTCAACACCAGCATCAGTTGTCGAACGACCCCTTGTGAATCCAAATTGTTTGTTATGACGACCTTGTTCAGTATTCCCTTTGGTAGCTCCGTAAAAGTAAAGAATATCTGGGTATTTTTCCGTATGGTAACTGAAATGGTTACAGTTTGAAACCAAACTTCTACGTTTTTCTTAAATGCCCATAATTTTCAAACTGCATGGGATAGATTTTTTTTCTGATTTTTCTCATGATAGTTACAATCAATCCTGTCACCCGTTTCGGCTTGACGTTGAGTTCTGGGACACCCTGTATAATAATCCACATGAGCAGGTGCAACGTGGACGTTAATTTCCGTCTTGTGGCTCCACAGAGGTCATAGAACATTTTACTCAAGCCCTGCAAGGTCTCAGCCTACGATGTTGTCCACGAATTAAATGAATGATACACCCGACATTGACGTTTATACCGAGTCCATCCCAGTCCAGAAGCTTGAAGACATCTTCTAATGCGGCGGTGGACAGCTTAGGTAGATGTACAGAGCTAGAACACAGAGATTATAAAACCATCCGGCTGTGGTGTACAGAGCAAGAATGGATGTGTTGTCGGAAAGGGCCGGCCTAGTCGAACGTATGCCGATCAAATTGGCGACATTTTGAAAAAGGGCCTAGTGAAAAGTACCCGTAACCGGCGATCATGTATGAAAAGATTGATGAACGTGGAGGAAGCGAAAGAGGTATTTCTGGATCGTAGCAATTGGTGTTCCCTTGTCTTGTTTGTGGTTGTGTGAAGTTATGTAGGTATGTAAGTATTATTAATACATTCATTACGTTCATATAATTTCAATATAAAACAAAACAATATAAACATAAAATAACGTATATGCCTGTTAAAATATGGCTGCTTACCTTATTTTGTATGAGCTTACTTAGAAAATTGAGCAGGTAGTGTATTGGACTAATTTATTTTTTTTAATGTGAGGGAATGCTATCTTGGCAATTTCTTAAAGCTTTAATGTTTATAATAAAAAAGAACCGTAAAATCTAAGAATCTTTGCCCTAGACAATAATAAAATCGGATAATGTCATAAAAAGTTATGGGCAAATTTAGAGAAAAAAAATTGTTTTTAGCCTCCCCTGTAAAACCGTGATTTGTCCCTTACGTTAATTGAAACTTCCGGTATCGATGTCGAAGGTGGTTATTTACAGAAAAATTAGATTAAGAAAACTGAATTAGGTAGATTTAATTATAATGTCAGATGGTTTGGTATGTAAAGTAACAAATTGTTAAGAATTTAATATTATTTGATTATTACTCATAACATTAGTAATCCCAGTGTGTTAGGTGGAATTAAAAATTATGTTTTATTAAAAAGTTTTTATCAAGATTTCGGTACTTTAGATTGTTTTCACAATCAAGCTAACTCAGTTAATACCTTTACAATTACCAAAGTGTATTAGATTCAGCAAACGGAACCAGATTTAATTATGTTGTCAGATTGTTTAGTACGTGAAGGAAAGAACTGTGATTTGCATATATGTTCTTAATTTTTAATTTTAATTGTTACTCATGTTGCAAGGTTATTACTGCGTTTTCTCATTAAATATATTCTAAACAGTTTCTAATAAATAAAGAGACATGTACTAATTTAAAGCGATATCTGTGATTTGAATTTGTGGAACTTACCTACATTAATTTTTAGTAAGTTTTTAATAATATAAATCGGAATATTTGATGTAAAACTATTATTTGTCCAAAGTTGTATTTCTTAATGTTACTTTACTTAAGTACCTAAGTACTTGTAACTATGTATATTATGTTGACTTTGGAGGTATTACGTAAGTATAAAGATGACAGATATTGTCCGTTCATCGTAAGATGTCCCCTGCCGTTATGTTGGCACTATTGCTTGTCAAGCTGTTGTCGGTATTCTGGGATAGTGAAGGAATCTTTTTTATTGATTACTTGCCAAAAGCGCAAACGATAACTGGATCCTATTATGCAAACCTAATTCCGAAATTACGTGAAGCGATTAAAGAAAAACGTCGTGGGAAATTGTCATTGGGCGTGTTGTTTCTCCAGGATAACGCTCCACCTCATCGTTCGGAAGTTGCGCTCACCGCAATCCGCAGTGCTGGCTTCGAAGTCCTTGATCCCGCACAATATTCTCCTGACTAAGCCCCGAGTGATTTTCACTTATTTCCAAAATTAAAGGAGCATATTCGTGGAACTAAATTTGACGATGATGACGCGGTTATGACTGCCGCAGAGGAGTTTTTTAATAGTCGAGAAAATGATTACGATTAGAATCATTTTCAGAAGGAGATTACGTAGAAAAATAAAATATTCTTGTTTAATTTTTTTTTTATATTCATTCCAAGAATTTTTTGATTCGCCCTTGTATAATATAAATTGTGTCGTCATTCAAAACCTTCCTAGTCTTATAGTTGTTTATTTTTTACAAATGAGAAAATTAAACATATATTTATTCGTGGTAGGTATAAACAAAGTTAGATTACGGGGTTAAAATGGACACATATTATTGGTAACACTGCTGCCACAATGCTGCCAACATCAGCAGGGGACATCTTATAGTGAACGGTCTGTAGTATTGGAGTAAAATATGGTCACCACCACTCACCCCTATTGACTTTATATGAAAGAAAAAACAATCGCTTATATCTTTTGTTGGGCAGTATTTAGAGCTGTCACATACGACGATTTGTAGTCTTCGTCGCCGTCACATTACTTTTGATAAATAAATAAATATTACATTTGTGCAGCTCTAGATGTAGGTTCTGCCAGGATTTATTGTGGTATCGTCCACGTCCATTACGTTCATGGCGAGTGTTCTTAAGATAATATCTCGTTGACGAGAGTTCCGGACACATTCCATCAGCAAATGCTGTACATCCTCTAGTCTTCTGCACTGATCACAGTTTGGTGAATCCTTCTTCTTAATAAGATATGCAATAGAGATATACTTATTTATGGGTATTAATTTGCTCTCCCAAATTGTGTTCACCCTTCACAGCGAATTCATAAGGAAATAAGTATTAAAGTGTTGTTTTTTCAGAATCCAGAATATGTACACTGTTGAATTGTACAGCAACATTTAGCAGAAAATGCAAGTTAAGTAGTGTCTCTCACTTTTGATTCCGTTGAGATCTCAGATCGCTACAGTCAATCATATAAAAGTAGCACGTCAGGATTGAGGAGCCACAAATAATGCGTTCATGTACAAAGTTGGCGTTATTTTTCTACTTTATTTTCTACGAGTTCCAGATGGCTCCTCAATTCAGATGTTGAGATTGACCTTTTAAATTCATATAACTAGTGATATATTTTGCTGCTAAATCCAGAATTTGTGATGCAAAATAAGCTATTTTGCTGCTAAATAATGCTGAAATCAGAATTTATAAATCAGATGTGGCTCCTCAATCCTTACGGACATGATTATATTTAGAGTTTCAATCCATAAAAGCTTTGCTGACTCTGGCACAATAGATGGTAAAACACAGTGGCAGTTACAGTATACCGCATATAATACATTCCTTCTGAAAGGAATATAGCAAAGCTGCTTCACGGTGTAAATGAACGGGATATCTTACCAGGCTAAGTCGACCTAAATCCGTAGAGGGCGTGTAGTGCTCATCTTTTCTAACTTATTTCGCTATGAAACACCCTACCGCAAACCAAACCGTTTTTGAGATAATCGACATTAGGTAGGTAATTTTTTTTATAAAAATTGACGATTTTTCGCCATTTAATATCATATTTTGAAATCGGTGAGTTTTCTTATTATCGTTGTTACCTATTTATTTTTTATATAAAGATGTTGTTGTATGATCTTAGTAACCAAAATAGTTACGTAATATTACTAAAATAAATAGTTCCAAGCGATTGAAAGTTCAAAAAGCAGTTTTTTTACAGTTTCCTTTTTGTTTATTTATTATATTCACAAAACCCACAGACCTTAGAACTAACTTAAAAAATCATATCTTGTGTAACTTATGTCTAATCACGGATTTACATTTTATAATTTTTTAATTAAGAGAGCTGAACTTTACCTAATGGGATTAACTGAGCAATTTACATAAAACTTGAAAATGAATTATTAATTTCACCCATAAACGAGAAAGCTGTAAAGGCATAATTACGTTTAATGTCAATATCAAAATTATCATACAATAAATAATATGTAAAATAAAAAAGAGCATATATAATTATTAGAATTAAAAGATTTAAGAATTTAAACAAAATTATGCTTGTCTATATGTGAAAGGTTGTGTGTGTGTAAGTGCGTGAGTGTGGTAGGACTTTATTAAAAAGGTGCAAGTTCTGTATATAGTTTGTAGTTTAGTTAATTGTTATGACTTTTATTCTTCTGATAATAATTTGCTTCCTAAATTCAGTTTTGCTACGACAAAAAACATCAATTGAGCCCGAGTATTTATTGTAGGTTTTTTGTGTTCTATTATGATTGAATTTTGCTGAATAAAGCTGTGTGTCTTGTACGACCCGAAGGGACCCGAAGCCTTAAACTTTGTTCTTCACAGTCGATTGAACCATGAACACCAGCGTGTGAAAATAACAAATCAGTCACAATTCTTCTATCTTTAAGGGATAGCATATTATGAGTTCGACAGGACTCACCATAATCCGTTATCATAAACTGGCATCTATAATTTAAATTTTTAAGAACTTTATGGAGGTGAGAGCGTGGACTCTTGGGGCACCCCAAAAGGAACGATTATGTAGTTGGAACGGTTTCCATTCACTACAACATCTTGGCAACGATTTCGGAGATAAGACTCCAACTATCGCAATAGGTTGCCGCATATACCCAGTTCCTGCAGTTAGCGCATTAAGATGGTGTGGTCCACACGGTCAAAGGCTTTTTCAAAGTCTGTGTAAATGACATCGATCTGTGAACCACCACCCATGCCGTGGAGTACGTCGCTCGTTGGTAAATACAGCAAGGTTTGTAGCAGTAGACCTTCCCTTAATAAAGCCATGTTGGTTGGGTGAAATACTCCGATGAAGAAATACGTATAGGTGATGATGCCCTGTAATCTCTATAAATTTACATAAGTTGTTTAACCTAGAGAAGGGGTGGTAGTTCTCGATATCGGATTTAAAACCCTTTTCATAGATTGGAATTACATGAGCTGCTTTCCATATTTTCGGAACAAAACCTTCACGAAGGCAGCGATTAAATAACGTAGTGATAGGTATTGTGAGAGATTCAGCACACCTAATATAAAAGATTGGTGGAATTTTGTCACTACCGGCACCCTTGTGTGGGTCAGCTGATTTTAGTAACTTAAAAATAAAATCAGCTTCCGCTGTGGTTAAATTCAAAGTATCGAAATTTATCCCTTCAAGTAATTCATCTGTGGCGTGAGGTCTAGATGAGGGAGGGCCAAAATTGTTCTTAAAATAATCGCTAAAGGAAGAACAGATTTCTTTTGGGTCGGAAATTAACTCTCCTTCATAAGTCATTACGTTAGGAAAGCCAGATTGGTTCTTTCTTCTAGACTTAACATATATTTCAAAAACTTGTTACGTTCGGCAGATGTGCTTAAAAACATGTTCGTCATTGCAGAGGCGAACATATTGAATGTAAATTGTAATATGCAACGATTATAAATTTTAATTTGTAAAAATTTAACTTCTGTTTTATTTTACTTCACTTCACTTTTAAAATTTATTAAACTAAATAAACGTAATTATTTTTACGTCCACTATTGCCTCCATAACTAAGATTTATCATATGACTTTAGATAAAATTATTATACCTTGTTGGGTAGCTGACAAAACGTTGATATTTTTAAACACATCTGCCGAACGTCTGCCATAATAAGTTTTTGAGATATTTTTAAAAGAAAAGTAAACTTTTTGAACTTTTTATCGCTCAGAACTTTATATTTAGTAATTTTACGTACAATTTTGGTAAGCCCCAGCTAGACTGTTGGAAACAAAACATCAAACCAAGGTGACCTTGCAAGGTGACCGTGATGACGGCTGCTGACAACCAAATTACGCATGACCTTGTCGGGTTGTAAACGGGGGTGTTTAGAAACACAGACATGCATCTACTACAACGCAAGTGCCACGATTTGTATTGGAACCAAGCGTGCCGACTTTTTAAGACCTATTGTGACGTCACAGCTGATATTTGTTACTGGGAAATACAAACAGATTCAGAGACACCGATGCCGCTGATAAAATAGATTATTAAGAACGATATTGATATTGTGGAATCGAATTACTAACAGACTTACATACATACGTGCGGATTAAATCTAGAGGCGACCAACCTTGACGCTTGGTCGGGGTTCGGACACGCAAAGAACATATATTTGCTTTATCCATGTAGATGTATGTCTGTGTTTAGGAAAGTGTGTACGCTTGTTATTGTATATTTTACTATGTAATAATATAATAAATGACTCGAGTTTTGTAGTTTTTTAGCCTGCGTTTCAATCTTTCCTTCTTTATATCCTCAATTGCATACAGTTCAAAGCTGTATGCAATTGAGAGAGATCAAAGCGCACTGACGATTTGGGGCGTGGTCTAGCGTGACCTTGGCTTGTGTTCTTGTTTGTCTCCTTGTTTGTAACAGTGTGGATGACTCGGAATTGGTTGTCAACAACTTAACCTTCCTTAACCTTGGTTGGAAGCATTGGTTTTCAACGCGTTTTAAACAGTCTGGCTGGGGCCCTCTAAGATCATAGAACATCTTAATCTGCATTCAAAAAACGAATAATAATAATAAAAAAAGCGCACCCATTTCAAAATATGATATTTAATGACAAAAAATCGCAAATTTTTATAAAAATTATTATTAAATTCATTATCTCAATAACGGTTAGGTTTGGGGTAGGGTGTTTCATGGTAAAATAATTTAGAAAAGACGGGTACTATACGGCCTTAACGGATCTAGGTCGACTTACCTAGTAACCCTGTATAAATAGCCAGCAATTGTAATGCCTACTTCCATCCATCAGTCATTTTACATATAGGTATTTAATTAGGTACTATTATGTTGTAAAGTGATTTGTGTTGGGTTTTCACCACATTTTAATATTTTTTTGTAAGTATTTAATATACGAGTAGGTACTTATAATAATCAGCTGATCAACGGCAGCAAAATAACTAATGGTGACCGAAACCAAAGCACTTCAGTAAGGTTGAAAGGGTCAAATAAGACTAATTAAAGCTTTTTTTAACAACACCATGAGTCCTAATACACCAACATGAATAGATAAAGATGAATAGATAGGTAGTCCTTGAAGGGTGGCAGGGTTGACGGTCAACCGATGACCTAAGCGTAAAAAAGACAAAACATAAAAGCCTATTTCCTAACCATTACATAAATGTACCTTCACTTTGTAATTGGCAATTAATCATATGAAAAACGAGTCTCGTTATTCACTTAAGAGAATTTTGCATTAAAATAAAATAAGTTTTTCTTTTAAATTTTGCTATTTTTGGAGAGCGTATGAAATAAAGAAGCTTTTTAAATCAAAATAAATTAACAAAACCATGCTGATTTTTTTAAATATGTTGAAACTTTTGTGTTCGAGATTTTTTTCACGCTTTTGTGATTTTTCAAGGAAAAATATCGTTTTGAATTAATTTCCGGCAAAAACCGATGTAACTGAAACACAGGCACGTATGATTTACTCATTAACGATTATTAACAAAAAATATGAATTAATACAAAAGTTGTGCGAGTCTAAAGGCAAACTTTTGGAAAAATTAAAAAAAAATATAAAATTATGCCTATATCCAAAACTATAAGACTTATCCCATAGAAAGTAGGTTTTAAATACTTGCAAATGACCCCATTTACACGCTCTACCTATGGCGGGTCTCATGTGCCAGTCACCCTGTATATTAAGATTACAAGTATTTTCAACCGACTTCAAAAAGAGGAGGTTCTCAATTCGTGTGTGTTTTGTTTGTGTCTTTGTTACGCGATATTTCCATCAATTATGAATCGATATTGAAAATTCTTGTTTCATATGGTAGAGGATACTTCAGAGGTCGGTCCTATATAAAGTTCATCGAAATCGATTGAGTAAGTACTTCATGGAAAATATAAAAATTTTGAAAAAATATGTATGATCTCGGAGAACACTTACCTTGACGACCTTATACTTCAGCAAAAGTTTTGGCGTGAAGTCGGTTTGTTTAATGCTCTGCATTGACAATTATACAGGGTCAATTTATAATAATATATTGTTACTGGTGCTATCCGAATTAAAGAAACGCACGAAACGCTTTGTGTTCGTTAGCAAATCATAATTGTCAAAACGCGTTGTCACTTACGATGAAAAATTTATGTTAATCGTAATCACTAGCAAAAAGAAGACATTACGGTCGTAAGCGCATTTCATATAGGTTATAGACCCTGTTCCAGCACCTGCTTCAAACCAAAATGTACCCCTAGAAGAGAAATGGTCGCTGCTTGGTGGTATAGTGGTGGCTTGGTGTGTGATTCATTAAAACTTCCTACTAAATGCGCAGTATTATTACTGTGGATGAGTACTATGAGGAACTAGGATCAGATTTGGTTAACCGCTCGTCTCCTTCTACTTCACGGTAACGCTCGGCTGATAGTGCACCTTAAACGATCTCCAAGCTTTTGGTATTAGTTGGTTGTTCGTCATCAAACGTACTTACCGGACATTGCATCGAAATATTTCTCTGCAAGTTGATTTTTGTTATTCGGGAAATATTATAAACGTAAAACGTCATGGAGATCTGTGTTGTCAATAACTTTTCAACACACTTGCTCGTAAAGTGAGCGTTATTCTATTGAATTTAGAACTATAAACTGGGCTATAAGTCACGCGTGCATAATATATTATACCCTAGTGCATAATATAATGAATCCTACAAAGTTGAATTGTACCTTTGTGCAAATTACATGCGAGTAAACAGAGCATATTTTATTGGTCCGGGTTATACATTAAATATTTTCAGAAACAACAAAGAGGTTTTATACCACTTCAAATCCATATACATTTTTAAATGTTTGCGCCTTATATTAGTAAAACAAATTTGTATAACAAACAAATTATTCACAATTTACAATAATTTGTTATAAAATAATAAAATATTTGCATTTACCACTCCAAATTAAACATTTTCACTTAAAATAGGCTGTATATGCTATACAGACATTGACACATTTGGCGGAAAAAAAACCTGCGCGCATGCGCGCGGTTCGGCGCCATTTTTCAATCACAATTCACAGCTTTGTTATCAAATGTGTTTGTTATTTTATGACCACGTATGTCTGTCTTTTACTCACAAGTGTGTTGAAAAACGTCGTATGTGACTCGTGAGCGTTGCTAATTACAGTCTCGGCTCATTATTAAGGTACCGATACACGGTGACACCGACATCGACACTAGTGTCGACACAAGTGTCAGACGCGTCCACACGGTGAGCAATTTTTAGTGTCGACACTAGTTCTGAGATCGAGTGTCGCGGTCGAAGTATTGGCCGTCTACACGGAGCGATGCGCAATTCAGTGTCAGACATTCCATCGCCATGAATCGATATTTACGGACTTAGTTAAAATTAAGAAATGAATATCTACTATTAATTTTACATAACCGGGAATCGAACCTGGTCAAAATATCGTTTGCATTTATGAAAAGGCACATTTTATTTAAAATATGACATCAGTTGCAAAAAATGTATTCCATTTTCAAATTTCAAATGAAATGGCACGCCCGCTGAATAAATGCGTTCTTATTAACCGACTTTTAAAAAGGAGGTTATCAATTGCACCCGTAGGTATCTGTACCTATGTATGCTTAGATCTTTAAAATTATGCAACGGATTTTGATGCGGTTTTTTTTAATGGATAGACTGATTCTTAAGGAAGGTTATTATGTATAATACATGCATAATATAGTAGAGAAACACTGATATTAGATGTTTCTAATGTGATGTCGTAAATAAGCACGTTCTTTTGCGCTTATATTGCAAACGCTGGCTGAACCCTACGAGATAGACCCAAATGATGTACTACAGTATTGTCCACCTTAAAAAGTTCAACCAAAAAGTTCGCGATGGTATATGTCTATCTCTTAGGGATAACCCACCATAACCATTTTTATCCTTTACTAAAAAATGGTTATTTACGAAGTGATTTTAAACAATACAGCATTCATTCTTATCCAATTAAGTACCTTTAATAAATTGTGCATTTATTATAGATCAATATGCTTTTTACAGCATGTAATTTAAGTGAATATTTCCGAAGATATTACAAATTTAAAATGCACGCGCGTGCCGCCGTCATGTTGCTCTAGCTAAAAATTTCGCGCACGACCGAAAACCGCGACACTGCTCTCAGACACTGCGCACGTCGCGTCTACACGGCAGCTAGAGCGACACCAAGCTAGAGCGCCCCTAGAGCTGCAACTGAGTGTCGCGGCACATGACACACACGGACACTCGGTGTATACACTGAGTGTCAAGTGTCAGGTGTCGTCGTGTATCCGTAGCTTTAAGCCCTCGCCTGCGGCTCGGGCTCAAATCACAGCCTCGACTGTAATTAGCAACTTCGCTCACTTGTTACATAATATACCATTAACGTCTAGGTAAGACTTAAACTGGCTATAATATTTAATGCATACTTTCATGTTGATCGATAAAAAGTTATTTTATCTGGAGCTAATCCTGTATGTGAATCCTGGACTTTACTAAAGTACCACCGAAACACTAGCAAAAATGAGTCGGTCGGTACCTACGGTAAGAGGAAGTGGCTTTAACTAAGCTTGAAAGAATAAAGAATACAAATAGATAAAAACTTTCCAATTAAACCTCTTGTTTATATCCTCTTGAAAATACGTTTACAAATTGTTGTACTTTACAATGTTATTATTTAATATTTATTTATTGGGTATAATTAACGAAATCCACCTTAAATAGAATAGAAACGGATTCACATTTTATAATATTAAAAACTGGAGAGACACAAGGATTTTATACAAGTTTTGTTTTTATTAATGTTAAGTTCTAAAAAAAGTCTAAATAAAAATATTATTATTTATGAAGGATGGTAGCAATTAATTCGTGATTAGTTTTTTAGGGATTTTTTCTTGCTTTGCGATACCAAATAGATACCTACAGTAACAAAAACATTGGAACTCATTCGATTCGATCCGCGTATAATATCATGTTTTTATGTTTGTAGTTATACTACAAGTCAGGCAGGTTCCAAGAAAGTTAAGAGGTTCTCAAACTGTGCCTGCATTATCAAATACCTACTATGTAATGTTTTCAGATGAATTCTTCACGTATTGTCTAAATATGTTGCTTTGGCCCCATATCTGAAATCTGCTGCCATTTCTAATATTTATCCCAAATAAATAACCAAGCATGTAGATGCCAAAACTAAAATTCTAGATAAATCATAATTGTAATGTGTCCCTCGACACTAAGGAATATAGCGTTTTCATTTGTTCCTTGAAATCTCATAACTAAATTTTTGAACGCCAGAATCGATGTCTCCGCTTTAAAACTAAAACACTTTGAATCATCGTCACGCAGCTTGTCACTCTAGTTGTGATACCTTGTCCACCTTACGCAATGACCATTGCTTGAATAATAATTACCTAGCTGTTTTTAACTAAGTAAAACGTTTAAATTATTTTTAAGCAAGTCGTTAAAGGACTTAAAAGTGACATCATACTTATTTATACTTAGTTATAAGCGTTTTCGTCATAGAAAGTTTTTGGCAAAACGTTCTCATATCTAAAAAATAACTAAGCAACGACGGGTTCAAAAAATCTATACTAAAGTCCCGAAATATCTCCGTGTTGAGGTTTGACAAGCACGTTTACTTACCTACCTAACCTTAGTAAACTCGTTGGGAAGCCCAGGCGCAGTGGATAGCCGATGCGTCCACAGCTATATACGTCAGTAGGTACAAAGTAAATATACAGCTATATAATATCAGTGTCCGGCCTCACTCCGCGAGTACACTGCGGGACCGCGTATCGAACGAACGTTTCGACCGACTGATTTATTTATACTTATTTAATTCAGTGTGAAGTGAACACGGAACGTGCCAGAGTTTGAGTGGCAATTTAAGCAATCATCTCGTTAACAGTAAACAAACTACTGGTATGGACCTTATGTAACCTACTCGTAAATAAAACCGGCCGGCGGCCGCGGGCGCACTAACACGCTCATGCCTTAAACTGTTTTTATTTTGGGTCTTCTTAGTTCAAGCGGTATTGGAAAGTTTGCAAGGTTTTAGACTTGACATTCTTGACATGGTAAAAGTATTTCGCGACTTGTTTTGTTTAACAATGGAAGCTATATTGTATGATCACAGATTACGGCTAAAATCATACCCGATGAACTTGTAATTGCACGCCAAAAATAAGAACCTACTTAAATAAAGGTAAAGCTTCTAATGAAGGTACTTCACTTACATGAAAGATTACAAAACTTCGATAAATCGTTTTGGTTGATATAAAAATAGCAAAATAGCATCGAAATAGCAAGAGACAATACACATCTTAAAAGTATTAAGTAACTACTGAGTAGAAACAGCTCGCGTAATTTTTTTATAATTCGTATACTTGATTAAAACATAAATATACTTAATTAAGTAAATCAATAATAAATAAAAAATGAAACCTTTAAGCACGGATGTAAGAGTACCTACGTAGACCTTTGTTTATTCCGTTTTATAAAGTTTATATAAGGTAAACGCAGGTATTACCGCGGTAGTCAAAAATCTGCAGGTAACATCGAGGTATGTAATATAATTGTAGTTTTAAGCAATTACAGGCATATTTTACTCAAAAAGTTAAACTTTTATGAAAAATCATTTTATATCCATTTGAATGGATTTGTGGCGCTCTGTGCACAACAAAGCAGAAAAGCGAAACAACGATTAGTTTGCTTCAAGCCGGCACCGGAGCACGATGCCCATATAAACGCGAGTCGCCAAATGTAAGTACACTCAATATTTTGCTAAGGTTAATGTGTCGTAAAGAAACCATTTATACAGATTCAAAGTAGGTCACAGGGTGGATTATAGTTTCAGCCATGATTGTAACTAACTAATTTTCGTTTATTTTGCACTATTTTTCGACAGTAAATAAAAATAAAATACCGCGATGATAGCTTCGTAATTTTCTTCTAGAATGTATTGACCGCGGTATACTCGGTAATAGCATAAAGCAGTACCAATAGTTTTATTTAATTTCTATGAAAATTGTATATAGAAGTCACCCAAATGATTTAGAAACTCGTTTAGGTAATTAGGTATTTATCGTAAAAAACTATTTCCGTCGTATGAAAATTGCGCTAGAACTCTTATTTTTTTGTCCCAAATTGAGCCAAAAAAAATAGTTTTGTATGAGAGCACTAAATTGAATACGACATAAAACCACACCTTAGTCTGTATTTTAAACTTAACTGCATAATGCAGATATCATGTATATGTTTAGGTTACTTTATTGGCTTTCGATTAAACTTATTTTTTGCTTAAAATGATTCAAATTTTATCCCTCGGAACTAGATTATTTACAGTATCGCGTATGAAGCTATCACCGATGGTGAAAACAAGCCATTACTCGGCAATAACTTGTATAAGAAGCTATTACCGAGTCTTATTACTCGGTATTAACTTCACCATAGAAATCTTATACCGACTGATTAAAGCATTTTTAGGATTCCGTACCCAAAGGGTAAAAACGGAGCCCTATTACAAAGACTTCGCTGTCCATTCGTCCGTCTGTCTGTCCGTCTGTTACAAGGCACATCTCATGAACGGTGATAGTTAAGGAGTTGAAATTTTCACAGATGATGTATTTCTGTTGCCGCTATAACAATACTAAAAATTTGTATAAAATAAATATTTAAGGGGGCTAAATTTTAGGAAATAGATATCATAGATTAAGATTATCCAAACTATAAAAAGTGATACATATGTAAGTCCTATAATAATAAGATAGGGTACTAGGTACTAAGTCAGTACTGTAGTTATCATGAAAAGTAATTTTATGAGGCAAAGATTATTGATGAATAGGTACTGAAAGGAGCCAACAAGTTGTTTTTTTTTTTAATAAATATTTTGTACGGAACCAAATTGCTTATTATTTTTCTACCCTCGGTAATAGAATCACGATTCGCGGTTTTAGCTGCAATCACTTTAGCATACCTCGGTAATAGCTTCATCCGGCTTTTTATATTTAATATTTTTTTTATTTATATTTTTACTTAGAAGCTATCTACATCTTTATAGATCCCTAAAGTCCAAAACTCAAAGAATCGGAAAATATATACTTGTAACTATTTATACGATCCGAAATTCTTATTTCGAAACTTTAAACCTTAAAGTCTTGAAATTACCTCGGTGATACCTTCGTTTACCTTAGAGTAGATGTGATAGAGATCTATGAAGTGCAGTTTGCAGTTCATATTCGCATATTCGCAGTTTGCAGCATTCAAGGTTCGAATTAATATCACTCACTTTTTTATTTTTACTTATAAATTTTTTACGATTGGTCTCTTCTATTTTAACGTATTAAGTAGTTATGATAAAATACTGTAAAATATTGCCTACTAGGTAATCTACTTCTCAACAATATAAAGACTCTTTAAAGTATTGATTTCATGTAAATAAGCTGAGCAACAAATGAAATAGTTTCAAATGAATTGAGGTATTGAGAATTCACTAACTTCACAATTGCAAGTGCGGGTCGGTCTCGCACACTGAGGGTTCCGTACTCATTTGTAGATATGTAAATAGTAAGTTGACATCACAATTCCCATAAACAGCAAGAACATAAACATAACAAACAACGCGTTAAGGAGAAATCTTCAGCCATTCAACGTAAAGTACCCATAAATGTTTAGTTACTTTGAGCTTACTTGGAATGTGATGATTTTAAAGTGGGATTGTGGTCATTTGAGCTGTTAAGGAACGCCTGATTACAATGGTATCCTTTAAAACAATGGAATTATTTCGACACAAATGGAAATAAAACTAAAACAGATTTAAACATTTATGAGAAATTTAGAAGCTTAAGCTGTTCTGTAAGTAGAATTAATGATTTTTATATTCCGCCTGCGTTTATGAGCAACGATCAGACGAAGGCACAGGACCTAATAAGTACATTTAGTAGGATAGAATATTTGTCGAAAGAAGTATGACATGAGACTAAAAGGCAATAGCAACGATGCCGTTGTCAAGGAAATCATTGATAAAATGGGCATAGGCTCGCTATTTTGAAATTGATTGACCTAACCACGCGACCAAACATTTAGGATCACTGAACGGACGTCATGTATTTTAACATTTATATGCGTCATGTAGCGCAACTATATCGGCCATAGAAAGTGGATTGTAGTAGAAAGAAAGTATTCCAAAGTACACCTTAGAATTACTTTATTTGCTAATATTTCAAAATTCTGTAACAAACAATATACCTACTTACATTGTTCGCTATGTCAATAACATAATATAAGAGTTGACATCCAACGATAAGGTCTAGCAACGTTAAAACAACTCCAAGGCGATTGTTTTGACGATCAAATTGCCCCTACGACCAGTCAGTACGAATAGATTTGTTCAGATATTCAACTGTTAAAATTGCGCCTATAAAAGTGGGGTGACGTTATATTGTCAAAAGAATGACAGAATTAAAATCCTGGGTGGCTAGGATTATCCAAAATTCGATCTAAACTTTCTAACACCGGATTTTTCGTAATTTTAAAAATGGGACACAATTTAGACGTCTTCTATAACTAAATTACGTGTTGGTGCATGATAAAATTTAAGGTGATGATATTCTTAAATTTTAAAACAAAATTACAATTCGCCACTCAAGTATAGGTAAGTACCGTATCTAATTCGACGCTGGTATTGGAGTTTTGGTAAGAAGGTTACATCATTTTTTTAATTACAAAAGTTTCAAATTTTCGCCGTGCATTCATTCTCAATTACTATTTATTACAGCTACCATTTCAAACGTTATTGTTCTGAAATTGACATAAACATATTATAAATTCAAAAGTCTCAAGCTATAGTTGTTCCTGAAACATAAAGGGCGTGATGACTGACAGACCTATTGTTGGTACTGAATCCTAGAACTTCAATTTGCAAATACAAGGTCGATACAAGCGAGAGGCATTAAATGAAACCACATATTTTGTGTATCATTCTACATAACAAAAATCAGATCAATGTTAGCAATAGTTTAGTCAAAGGAATGATTTTTAATTTTTGGTTAGTTTAATTCAAACACCTTGTATCTTCCCGATCACCTGATAGATACCTAATACTATAGGCATAGTTATCATGTTTTTTCGTAAACTTTTTTTAAATAGTTTCGGATTAACAGTCGGCACTTGTAGTTTATGTGCCTCTCGCTTGTATCAACGTTCTATAATCGTTAACACAGCCATAGACGTAAATTATTGAGAAACATTGAGCGTCAATTATTTGCCCTAGATCAAGATACATAGCCGACGTCCACACCACACCTGTTTAAACTATAGTTACCAATATTCAAAACATTAGGACAATCGGGCACCTACTGCGTTTAATATTTAGTAGAATTCTATCCGCTCGACGCTGGACGGCCCGTACGCAGAATTTAGAAACAATAACATCACCTACACCATCATAGCAACAATAACACTGCCCGATAAAGCTTACATTCTATATTTTGGGATTAGAACTAATTATAGTATTATTATATAATGTTACTAATCAAAAATTATCATTCATTGTACATGAATAATATTTTGAATAGTTTTAGCCACAACTTAGGATAACCAATGCATAACAAAATATTTTTTAAAGATAGTGCTATTTTTAGTTGGTAAGAGATAACTTAAATTACGATGCCTCAAATATTGGCAACAAAAATAACTTTTCGGCGTCTACAGTTATTAAAATAAGATCATTCAAATAAAGTTATGTCTTCATGCAAACATTTTTCAGAATTACAAAATTTTGAACTTCAAAGAAGTTTTTGATATGTAAATTTTTAAAATGATTATTGCGATACTCCTATGTGTAATGCTATAACGAGCTATATAGCCTACGTACTTGTGATAGTGGAAATCAATCACCAAGAAGAAGTCTTGAAACCAACATCTCTAATTTTAAATCTCTGTGCGAGTAATAAGTACTTACTTATTTAATTTATTTAATTCAATAATTGCTAAAACTAAAGACGTGTCAGATTTCGTAGAGCATACTTCTGGATTTTGTTTGGTTATGAAAATTTTACTTATTTAGACATCTTAACCGTTTATAATCCTGTATTTATAATATTTTCAACCGACTTCCAAAAAAAGGGGGTTCTCAATTCGTGTGTATGTTTTTTTTTTGTGTTTTGTTACATGATATTTTGGACAATTATGAATCGATTTTGAAAATTCTTATGATATGATATGAAAGAAGATACTTTAGAGTTGGTCCCATATAAATTTGATCGAAATCGATTGAGTACTTCTTGGAAAATTTCGAATAAAAAATATATTTATGAATACGTAGAACTTTTATTTACCTTGACGACCTTATACTTCAGCCAAAGTTTTGACGTTAAGTCGGGTATTTAATGCTCTGCATGCGTTGATTATTAAAAGTTCGTGTTAATGTATAATAACATTAAAAATATTTTAAAAATTACCGAAACAAAATCGTGAACTAAACGCCCCTATAATTAGAATTACCAATAAATTGTATAAAATCATTTTAAATATTTTGTGTTCATATGGTAATAAATTAATTAATGACAAGTATAGTCTGATCTATCATTTTCAGTTCAGTCAGTGTTTGAATGGTTGAATTTACTTAGTTTGTTCTGTTCTTACTTAGTCTGTTCTTAGAATGTAAACAGGGCTTGTCTATCATATTAACTTATGATCAAAACCAAAATTATCCCAAAACAGATTATATCAATTACCCCAAAAAAGCGGCAAGTTAACATACAGTCTTTAAGTTTAAACTTCTATTATTCATTAGGTACTAGCTGGTGCCTGCGACTTCGTCTGCACAGGATTAGTATTTCGGGTAGGCTATTCTCTTCTCCAAAGTTCGATCTATCTTGAATAACAAAAATAAAATCAAGAATTTTATTATAACTCCTAACCGCAATAAAAACCTACTAATCTATTACATTGTCATTATAAAGGTGCGGTGTGTTTTTTTACAAATCGCTTCTGCCTTGAATTTATTTGTTCACCCAAAATATAATGTTAATTTTTTTTTCCAAATTTGTCTGATTGTAATCAGTATACATTAGAATACATTAATAAGGCAAACATTATTAAATAAAAAAATACACATCTTCATGAATCAAAGCCTATACCTAGGTATGTTAATCTGATGAAGCTTTATTAAAAGGTTTCATAAAAATCCATTCAGTACCTAGTTTATGTTGTTGCTCACAAATATGCATACATACAAACTTTCGCGTTTATAATAAAAAGCTGTTAGAAAAAAAAAACAATTAAAAATTCTTCTTAGGAATTTGATTGTTAACACAAACCAATTATGTCACAATTATGCACACTAGAAATGGAACTTAGCAACTAAGGAATCGTGTTATGATGCCGTGCAATACTGTAATAGTATATTATGTAATTAGCAACGCTCACGTGTTATATACGACGTTTTTCAACACACTTGTGAGTAAAAGACAGACATACGTGGTCATAAAATAACAAACACACTTGATAACAAAGTTGTGAATTGTGATTGAAAAATGGCGCCGAACTTCGCGCATGCGCGTAGGTTTTTTTTTCCGCCAAATGTGTCAATGGCTGTATAGCATATACAGCCTATTTTACATGAAAATATATAATTTGGAGTGGTAAATCCAAATATTTTAATATTTTATAACAAATTATTGTAAATTGTGAATAATTTGTTTGAGATACAATTTTGTTTAACTAATATAAGGCGCAAACATTTAAAAATGTATATGGATTTGAAGTGGTATAAAACCTCTTTGTTGTTTCTGAAAAAAAATTATGTATAACCCGGATCAATAAAATATGCTCTGTTTACTCGCATTTAATTTGCACAAAGGTACAATTCAACTTTGAAGGATTCATTATATTATGCACTAGGGTATAATATATTACTGCACGCGTGACTTATAGCCCAGTTTATAGTTCTAAATTCAATAGAATAAGGCTCACTTTACGAGCAAGTGTGTTGAAAAAAGTGATAGAAGCTTCAATCGATATAAATTTGACATGAACATAAGTAAAAAGCGAAAGAACGCGAAGCAACGTGCAAAAAGAATGATTAATTTTTCAACCGACTTCCAAAAGGAGGAGGTTCTCAATTCGTCTGTATGTTTCTTTTTTGTATTTGTTACACGATATTTCAGACAATTATGAATCGATTTTGAAAATTCTTGTTTCATATGAACACTTCATAGTTCCCATATAATTTTTTTTGAAAAAATATGTATGAATTCGGAGAATGTCTACCTTGACGACATTATAATTCAGCCAAAGTTTTGACATGAAGTCGGTTTTTTTAATGCAATTTGAAATAATCCATTATCCTAATAATAAAAAAAGCTTTGTTAGCCGTGGTGAGCCTTAGCGAAATGCGACAATATTTACTTGTGTGCGTGCTTAGCTGTTTTAGTTTTTGTTCGGCATAAAATGTTTCTCTAAAGAATAAGTAGTTCTATGATTGAATGATTATTTATGGTTCATGAGGGTTCGGAAAAGGTCACGATTTTTAAATGCAATGCAGTAAAGTGTGGTGAAACTCACCTACAATAATTTCTTAGCGAAGATAATGGTCTTATTCAAGCCATAGACTGTAAAGATGGGATTTGGTATATTTGACATATACAGACATGAAAAAGTACCTATAATGAATACGAATTCATTTTTCAAGGGATCACAAGATGGCGCCGCTTTGGGCGGTAATTGGGTGCTTGCTGGTGGCCCTGCTGCCGGTGCACCCTGCTGCTGTGCCGACCCAGGAGACTCTAGTTATCACTCGGTCAGAGTCATCGGTAAGTGTACAAAGAAAGACTATGTACTAACAGTTCTAACTTGTTGGCTGAATTTAGAAATGATCGTATTACAATAAATAAAAAACTGTAGAGACTGTGGTTAGCCGCTTGACACCTAAGTGATTCAGTTAGAAGAACGTTTTGTGAAGAAGTTCGAGGCGATAACTTCGATTTTAATTTAATTTCAAGGAACAAAATGTAATAAAGAAGAACAAAAGACGATTACGTAGGCCACAATAGCGATTATTGGAATAAAATGTTTGTGTTTTGTGTACAACATATTTGTCAAATACGTATCCAACACGTATCCATGATTGTCACACAATAATTTGTAACCTCTCAGTCGAAATCTTGATCGAAATGATTTCTATTTTATATGAAGACAATACCATTATAACCTACTCAACTCTACCTACTCTACATGTTTCAAAAAAATTGTGTTCCTTCCCCAGACTGCGGCCCTACCAGAGCCCGAGTCTACGCCACAGCCTCGCGCAGCACCCACCACTGACGAGCCGATGCCTCCTATCAAACTGACGGAGATGGAGGTGGACTCCCACGTTGCGCTGCGGTATGCGCACACGGCGGTCGTCACGCACGTCAAGAATCCCGCCAAAAAAGCGCAAGAAGCTACCTTCAGGGTGCTCTTGCCGGAAACTGCATTCATAAGTGGCTTTGTGATGTGAGTTTCTTACAAAAATTATGTTTTTTTATTTGACTTTTCTCGGCATCGTTGATTGTATGCGCTGGAAGTCTCATCGTGATAAGATAGTACCTAGCATATATTTCTCCTAAAAAGCTACATGTAATAGTAAAAATATTGTTTTGTGGCATAATAACATACAACATATTGCTTAGACATATTCGTAATAACTCTAGATTTCACTTAACCAACCTATAGTTTCTAAAAACTTACACTATAATCAAAAAATATAAGTATTATTTCTCTCTTCGGTTTCCCTCATAATCTTAAACTGTAAATAAATTTATAGGACTCTGGATGGAAAATCCTACAAAGCTTATGTAAAAGAAAAAGAAGAAGCG
Organism: Stenoptilia bipunctidactyla; assembly: GCA_944452665.1. NCBI lineage: Eukaryota > Metazoa > Arthropoda > Insecta > Lepidoptera > Pterophoridae > Stenoptilia > Stenoptilia bipunctidactyla. The sequence continues at coordinate 11,146,604 of OX101723.1, read as the reverse complement.
AAACAAATATACAACGAAGCTGTATCCCAAGGCATCGGTGCAGCCCATATTGGAGCCAAGTATGTGGATTATTTCATATTATTTTATACCGCTTTTTTGCTATGAGGTTTTAAGTTTATTTTGATTTATGCATGTAACTTGCTATGATTATGAATAATGTTAAAGATTTACTTTTCTACAGGGCCCGTGATTCCAATCACTTTACGGTCTCAGTAAACGTGGAGCCTGGCACAGTTGCCGTATTCAACCTTACGTATGAAGAGCTGCTTGTGCGTCGTAATGGGGTTTACAACCACGCTATCAACCTGCACCCAGGGACTGTGGTACCTAAACTCACTGTCAATGTCAACGTCAAGGAGTCCGAGAAGATCACAGTGCTCAGAGTTCCCGAAATTCGAACTGGAAATGAGATTGACGCTTCTACTGAAGATGCGCGTGAGTGACATCAGTTTTTAATCTAAGGCATGAGACGAGAACGAAATGCCATGTCTGTTATTCTCTAGCTATAAAATTCCTTTTAAGTACTCATAATTAATTTTGCCCCCAAAAAAAAACCATAGAGTCATTGCGATAAAAAACACAAAACACACGCAATTTGTCGCACCGGCGCACCTATAAAGTATAATGAGCGGTCATATAATTTATTTGTCGATTTTCCTTTATTATAGTTTGATTCGTAATAAGAAACAAATGATATCGATGCAATCAAAACAATCGTGACTTCTTCCGTGACTTCTTACAATCAATAATAAGCTAATGTTCATTAATGATCAGTCCATTTATTTCTTAGAAAACCCGAATGCCGTCATCAAGCGAGGCCACGACGACAGAGAGGCTACCATCACGTTCACGCCTGATGTGCAAGAGCAGAAGCGACTCATGGAAGTCTATGCCGTGAGTATATGCATAAACTTATAAGGAAGTCCGAGCCCAAAATTTTCCAGTAAAGATACCTATATTTTTTTATATTCGCAAACTTTGCAACAAATTATTTCGAATTCTATATTTGAGGGCTCAGCTGTAAACCTTAGTAACTAATTGATTATACTATCTAAGTACTTATTATTATGTAAGTAGAATCGTCCACCAACCAGCACTAGGCCAGCTTGGTGGATTACGGCCTAAACCTCCTCATCACCCAGGAGAGACTACAGTGGGCTCATTACAATTAGTTGTGATGTTGACAGTCGTTACTTTTTAAATCAATTTGAATGCTACTTTTTTTTCTAACCAGTGTTTAATAATAATAGGACCTTCTATTATTTGTACTGATGTAATTACTGCTTTTTTAAATTAATTAGTTAATGAAACATGTAAGAAGCTTGATAAAAGGGACCAAACAGGGCACTTCGCATTCTCAAGTTATGTTTTATATAATCAAGTATATCAAGGAATTAACCTTCAAAAATACAATAGAAAAAGTAATACGATATGGAGTACAATGGATGGTATCATCCGTGTAAGCGAACTCTTCCAGAAAATTTAGACCGGACCGGAATAAAGAGATAATAACTAGACCGTGCGGTGTACCTACATACCCAAATAAAGAAACACTCTTTCGTATATACAAAAAACTGCGTGTATATAGGTATATACAAAAACTACACGCAATCAATAATATAACAAAAAGGAATTTTCTCTATTGTAAAATTTAAATAACGATTGGTGTTTGAGTAGGCATATAATAGATGTGCCGAGATAAGTGTGAATAAATAAATAAAAGCTTTGGATTTTCATTAAACTCCAATACTTAGAAATTAATGTTTTTGTAGGTATTAAGATAAAGTTCAAGACAACAAGGAGATAGGTATTCCCGGCCACAGATAATGCTTTTGACCTAGAGATAGTGAGACTGAATTCAATAAGAAATTGCAGATATAAGTACTGTGAGTTTCTAACCGCAAGTTACTAACTGACGACCATTTTGGCGATGGGGTAAACCTGTCTGCCTCAGATGCCAATGGTAGCGGGTTCGATTCCCGCACGGAACAAGAAAAAAATATTCCGTGTCTGGGTGTTTATCTATTTACTAGCTGCTGCCCGCGACGTCGTCTGCGTGAACGCTATGCAGCACCAAACGCACCTACGATTATAACACTGCTAGCGTGATAATATGTAGCCTATATGTTGACCCGACTTCTTAACTATCTTCATGCCAAATTTGAAGTAAATCCATGCAGTACTTTTTGAGTTTATCCCGGAAAGACAAACAGACAAACAGACAAAAATTCTAAAAACTATATTTTTTGTTTCTGTTTCGATTGTAGATCATACCCCAAGTATTCTTTTAAAAAAATATTCAATGTACCGTTTTGACTTTCCTACCATTTTATTATATGTATAGATGTATTCCCCTCTAGTTCGCTACATGGTATTCCATAACACAAGCTATGCTTACTTTGGGGCCATGTAGTTGGTGTGATTGTCAAGGGATTTTATTTTTTATTATTTATTCACTAGCTTGAAGAAAGTTTGCATAATTTTCACATAAGCTGGACGTAAGCCAATCCCAAAATCTCCAATTTATTGTTTATATATGGTGTTAAATGGATGATAAGAAAAGAGATATGTGATTAATTGATGAACGGGTACTTCAATTCAGACATGTTATTGTGGAATGTCTGATTTGCGACGAAATAGTTTTAGAATGTTGAGATAACAAGTCATATATCTAACGAGCGTCTGCCCGCGACTTCGTACACGCATAAACCCAAAAGTCCTATATTTTCCGTTCGGGAAATTTCGGGAATTCCTTCCATAATACAAACAGACACGTATTAAGGAACCTTCATATCAAGTATAACATCCGTGCACTCCAGGAATAAGGTTTTTTCATACAAACTAAAACATCATATATTTCCCGTTCCCTTGGGAATTTCGGGAATTACTTTCATAAAACAACCAGTCACTTTTTGAAGAACCTTTATGCCAAGTATCGTGTTCGTACACTCAAGGAATAAGATTTTTCATACAAACTAAAATGTCCAATAATTCCCGTTCCCGTGGGAATTTCGAGAATTCCTTCCTTAGTGCACCCCTACATCCCCTAAAGAATGTATGTTCCAAATTTCAGCTCTCTACGCCTAGTTGTTACGGCTGTACGTTGTCTGTCAGTCACTCAGTAACTCAGTCAGTAACGGAACAGTTTTATATACTTATATTGATTTACTCATATACCTTGTTATCTCAACATTAAAACATATTATGTAATTTACTATAACTACTAGTACCTAAGTATTTTTTAAATAATATCCCTCGTTACCAGGGTGTCAAAAAAGCATCAAATCGTCGAGTAATCAACGAATGCAGAGCATTTAAAAAAAAACTGACTTCACGTCAAAACTTTGGCTTAAGTGGTCATCAATGTAAATTTCTCCGTACTCGTACAAATTTTTTTCAAAAATTTAAGGTTTTTCAACCAGTACTCAATCGATTTCAATGAAAATGTGGGACCACCCCTGAAGTATCCTTTATTAAGAATATTCAAAATTGATTCATAGTTGTCCAAAAAATCTTGTAACAAAGATACAAAAAAAACATACTTACCTACACACGAATTGAGAACGTTCTCCTTTCGGAAATCGGTTTAAAATGTAAAATACGCGATAAAATGCTGTTGCAAATGTCTTTTATGAATTGTGAAACTTGATGATGAAATGATGTTTTTGTGATTTAAATAGCATATTGAAGAAGGTGTTCTCCTTAAACAAAGCAAAATGAAAGGCATAATTTTGTTTACACTGCTTCATTGTGTACAATGGCGGAATGATACCAATGAAGAGGGCCTTTAGCTTTCGTCGTGGAGGAGCGTTTCCACTTGGCCAGTAATAGCAGAATATACTGCATATCATGAACATTTCATTGGTAAAATTAGCTTAACGTACCTATATATCAATAGTAAGTAGGTAGACTTGGTGAAGGTTATGTCTTCTATTTATTAATTGGTAGCAACAATTTGTTTGTCACACTAAACAAAATTTAAGTTTGAGAACAAAAGTAACTAAATTTAAGACTGAATTTGGATTGATACCTTGAATTCGGATTGAATTTAATTTGCAGGCTAAGTCTAAAGAATCGCAGACCAGCCACTATCCCCATCTGTATGACGACGGAGACAACTCTAAGCAGGATGAACATGGAGTCCTCGGCCAGTTCGTGGTGCAGTATGACGTAGACCGGCCTAAGAATGGAGAAGTTTTGGTAATACTTAGTTCCTATTAAAAATTTGGGGTCAAGAATTACTATCCGCTGAATTACTAGAAATAGTTATCTGCCAAATAAAGTGAATCATAGCCAAACGAAAAATCTTGTGAGTCCAGGGCAGACATGCTTATCTATAAGTACTAAGTCGTTGCCAAAGGTCATTTGTAAACTTTTTAAATACATACTACATGACTTCACGCCTGTATCCCGTATGGGGTAGGCAGAACACCAGAGGTAATAAAACCATCTGATGTCACTTGTGACAAATTTGGAGGCATTATAATAGTGGAGAGAGACTATTGCAGTGACAGGGGGTCAGCCTATCACCCACAAAAAAGCCTCCCATAACACCTCGGTCCCTTAACTGACTTTTACAGTATGCCCAGGAAGAGAAACAGCTGGTACATTTTATGTTTTTCTTTCGCTCCCAGTCCAGCATAGAAGCTACTTTTTAAATTTGATCACTAAATGAACCATTTGAATGAAGTGATACTGAATAACTTACCCGCGTATGGTTGGCTTAGAATAGCCCTACAGTCGCTGGATAAGCGTGTCATAAAAGGCTGCTAATCCGAGTGCTTGGTGGTAGAATCCCGTCAGGGTCCGACTGGCAAGCCTACCTTCATATAAAATCTGCCGCCAAATATTACCGCTCCGGCGGCGGTGATGTGTTCCGGCGATATTTTATGAAGAACCAGTTCTTCCCTCAGCCCGTGTGCTTTCATCTTCGACCTCGTCTTTACTTACCGTCAGGTGAGATTGAGGTGAAACACGGGCTTAGTCTATAATCAATATATGTATACGCAGACCCTTGTAAATATCAATTAATTACTTTTGTATGACCTTTATTCATGATACTAATTTTATCACACAAACAACCTTAAAAATAGAATAAGAGTTGAGACCAATATCGTTAAGTACTTATAGAATAAGCAAGCACTTACTTCTTCCAAGTCATCTCACAGGTATAAAATTTCAGTTGAACGACGGGTACTTCGTGCACTTCTACGCGCCGTCGGAGCTGCCCCCGCTGAACAAGCACGTGGTGTTCGTGCTGGACACGTCGGGCTCCATGATGGGCCGCAAGATCCAGCAGCTGCAGGAGGCCATGAAGGCCATCCTGGCTGAGCTCAACAAGGGAGACTACTTCAGCATCGTCGAGTTCTCCAACGGCGTCATGGTAAACTTTCAAACTATTGCAATTTTTGTAAATGTGACTGCGAAACCATTTTTAAAGGCATATAGAAATTGGAATCTAGGCTTAGCGAAGTATTTTGTGAATTCTATTTGATATATTTGGTCAAAGACCTTGATTTACCATAGCGACTTCGAAGGTCACGTTAAGCTCGAACCCGCTCGGTATGTGTGTGTTTAAAGGGGTCGTTCAGTTTTGACAGGGCCAATTTCGTGATCTCAATATTGTTATTTAACAGCCAGCACCGTCCCGAGTTTGTGGGTAACTCCTTATTGTACCTACAACAACATAATAATTCGCACATTATGTATAAAAATTTATAGCATTAAGGTAATTAGGTTTCTACTAAAATAAAACTATTATTTATTAGGTCCACGATCTCATAGAAGCAGATAAAGATGTGGCTGGATTCGGGCGCGACTCACCGGCGTACTCATCAGAAAGCTCTCTACCTAATCTAGTGCCGCCGTACCCAGCTACCGACCTGAACATAGCCAAGGCCAAGATTATTATTCAAAGATTGGATGCCATTGGAGGTAAATATTTATTTTGTAATAGTAGGTATATTCCGTTCCTGAGTTACATGCAGATAAAGCAATATAAATTACATCTTGACAGGTTAAATAGCTGCAGGCTCATTTTCAAAATGGATCTAATATAGTTTTGTAATAAAGTCATCTTCTAAAAACAAGTAGTAGTAGTAAATATGACTGTACAATGAAGCTATACAAAATATCACTTCAGTAGTAGGTAAATGTTCTGAATAAGTAACAACCATAAGTTTTCTTTGATGTATTTTTAGGCACGAACATCGATAAGGCTCTGGAGGTGGCTGTAAATCTTATTCAAAAAGGAATCGGTTGGACAGCCAGCAATGTGACCAACGAGACCAACGTTACAAAGACAGGAAAAGAAGTCAAAACCGACGATAAAAAGGAAGGTAAATAAAAATCATCTTATAAAAGGCATTTCTTTGCATGAAATCTTACTTCAAAAATAATACCTTTATTCATATATATTATGTAACGATACTTTGTGAAAAAAGCTCTCCTATATTTCAGAAACTCAAACTTTGGAGCCCATCATTATTTTCCTTACCGACGGCGACCCAACTGTCGGCCTGACAGACCCTACTAAAATCATCAACAGAATCACGGAGAAAAATTTCGGTGACAAGAAGGCTTCAATATTTTCACTTGCTTTTGGTAAGTTGAATAGCTTGCCAATAGAAATGATTTGAATGATAAAATCTTTTATAAATTGTATAATTGAAATCACAGATAAAATAAAATAAACAAAAAAAATCATAATAGGTTTACAAAAGAAACACTTTATGAATGTCAAACGGTAGGTGAAGGCTGCGCGAAGTGGAGAATCTTGTTGGGGGAGGCGTCTGTCCAGCAGTGTGCGTCTCTCGGCTCACTAAGATGATGATCGCCCATTATCCTTCAATATAGAAACCTACTTCTTTGGCTTTAAGAAACGAAATGAAATTAGGACCCTAAGTAGACCGAGAGGAAAAAAGCCGGCGGAAAAAAACTCTCGGCACTCTTTTATCAAAAGTGCTCATGATAGGTACAATTTGGCAGAAATACAACTCAGCTATGACATGAATAAACAAACAGAAGACAGCTATTCATGCTTGCCATTGTCATGTCACAGCCAGGCTGCTTACATGGTAATTTACATTTAATGTTTGGAAATAACCTTTGAGTATAAGTAGCCTTTTTGCATAATGTTTCTTTGATGGTTCTTCTAAATTTATTAAACGTTAGAGATTGAATTGACTTTGGTATTTTATTATAAATACTTATTGACATTCCTATGAATGATTTGGTGCTTTTATGGCGGGTTTCAATATTCAACTGACTACTATGCGTAACCGGTACAGGTACAAAATTGGTAGGAAAAAAGTAGCGTTTCACAATATCTACTAGCTACGGGCTGTAAGTTCTCAAATTTGGCATGGGCCCTCCTTGCGTGACGTTCTTCCAAGAAAATAGGTGATATGTGATTTATAGAATATCATGCATTCGCAAATTATTTGTATGATATTTGAACTAAAGAAATATATAAACTTATTCAATTTATGTTTGCTATGTTTTAGTATTCGATAAATATATTATAGTATGTTTTTAGAGCTTTTTATTAATAATTGCGTTTAACTGCTTAGGTACGTAAAACGAAACGCCAAACCTTCGACAAATTTTGCCATTGGTTGAATCACATTTTTATGACGTCAAAGTAAATATTTAAAAGAAAAATTATGTCATTCAATAATATTCGTCCCTTTTTTCAAAAACAGTTATAGATAAGTTAGAAAGAGAAAACTGGATTATTGATATGTTGACAGATATTTGATAGGATATTTCGTTAAATGAATAAATTGTTACGTCGTTGGCTGGATAAAATGACCTATTCTTTAATTGGTCATACTTAATGAAAAAATAACTCTTATTGGCCGCAGCAGACTGCCATGATACCTTTACCTCATTGGTTTAAATTAATAACTTGTTACGTCGTCGTTGGCTAGATATAATGACTTATTTTGTAAATGGTCAAATGTAACCTAGCAACCCATTACAGTCAAACAGTTCGTAAGCAGTGGTTTAGATGTCAAGATTTTGAATATAGAAAGGCATTTTGGTAGTGATTTCTATTGTTCGTAGGCAAAACGAACAGTTTTCATAATATTGAAACCCGCCATTAGTCAGCCTTAATTTGGGAAACGCTAACTTATGGTCGTTCCTTGTCCTTACAGAATATTGTTATCATGATTATGTTTCATTGTTTTAAATTTATTACTATTACTTTTTTATACATAATGTTTTCATAAATCTATTGTGATGCAAGGCTCTTAGAGATTCTCTATTTCCAAGTTTATATATTCCACGAATAGCCCTTTTCTATAGTGTAAATATCGTGTCAATGTCTGCGGCATTGCCCCAAAGTAGGATGCCGTACGACATTATACTATGAAAGCAACTAAACTAAACCATCTTCGCCGTATTAACATCAGTCAATGAGTCAATTTTCTTATCTATATCTATTCTCTCATAGCACGCAAATTACGTTTGCGTTTTTGGGAAATGACACTTACCTACGTAGGTAGGTATATGAGTTATATAAAGGTGCATAGTAAGTGTTCTGGTTTTATAATTTTGTAAAAAGTTATAATTTCAGATGTATAAGGATAGAAAACTAAACTTATTTAAAACTTTTTGTCTTGACTCTTTTTTAGTATCTTCTATGCTCTTACGTTGAAACTAGCTTAAATTTTATATCAACGGTGAGGTTATCAATTTCTTGTGATTGTGTTCAAGGTGAAGACGCGGACCGCAAGTTCCTCCGCAAGGTATCGCTGCGCAACGATGGGTTCATGCGGCATATCTACGAGGCGGCGGACGCAGCGCTGCAGCTGCGCCACTTCTACCGCCAGGTGGCGTCGCCGCTGCTGGCCGATGTCAAGTTCTCCTACCCCACCAACCAGGTTAGATTTCAAAATGTTGGGAGATCAAGCAGACAGACACTTCGCTGGAAGGTACGGCCCATGGAAGGTCTGTGTGGTGTTCGACGCAAATTGTCGACTGCGTCTCAGATCCTCACTATGTCACGTGATATAAAGGGTGAAACATAAGGCGCCAATAGATAGATTTGTTTATTACCGTTTAGCTTTGCTATTTAGCCTGCCAAGACATAGTAGCCTAACAGAAAAATTTGTGACCTAATGCACTCACAGCCATGACCCAATGCGGTTTTGCAGAAGGACCCTATTCTAGAATGTGAGGGCGTCCTTCCAAATGGCCGCTCCATAGAGGGCTATGCTTCCTAAATTGCCTTCTGTACGAGAAACCTGGCCCCTCCACGCTGCGTATCAGCGTCACTAAAACGGCCACCGCTTAAATGACCCATTCGGTCAGCGGAGGCCTGTCAAGGATGAGACTCGGAGACAGCATAGACATTACTACTTATACCTTATGTCCATGGTTTGAGGTGGACTCAAAGAACATTTCTGTGGTTAGAGTTTTAATTTTTTTATCCGAGACTAAACACGAGCTTGGCCTATCCTGATTTTAAATGTAGATGAGGTCGGACATGACATTACATAGATCAATGGAGGAACTGGCTCTTTATAACATTTCTGGAACACATCACCGACAATTTCATTCATTCTTCATGTTCTTGATGTTCCTGCTTAGCTACCCAGTACCTATTGCAAAACAAGCAATGAACTAATATATTTTTGCGCTTCATTAAACCCCAGGTGAAGAGCGACTCCGTGACGAAGAGCAAGTTTCGCGCGCTGTACGCGGGCTCGGAGACGGTCGTGGCGGGGCGCGTGGCGGATGCCGGCGCCGCGGTCACCGACCTCGAGCCCGCCGTCGACGGCTTCTGCGGGGTCGTTGACGCGCCAGGCAGGGTGAGTCGTCGACGTATTTACGGACTCCGTGGCGCAGTGCTTAAGAGCCTGCGGCACGAGAGGTCCTGGGCTGGAATTCTAGCAAGGGCAGTTTAGGAAACGCGCTTTTCAAAAACTGTCTCCATAGCACAAGCTTATATAAAAGCTTACTTTGGTGCCGCATGGTTCGTGTTTAGTTTAAATTATTATTTGATTTGTTGAATTAAGTTGCATATTGCTTTTTTTTTTAACTGCATCATGGAACAAATATATTGACAAAATTGAATGTCAGTGTCATTTAGTCTAGAGATGCCACGAATATTAGGCTACTATTCAGTATTCGGCCTATTCGGCATTTTTTTTTAAATATTGTTCATTCAGCCGAATACCGAAAACCAAATCATTAAAAAAAGACACGTCATATTACTCAAGATTCTATGTATTTATTAACAAATTACAATCTCTCAGGAAGTAAAATTGAGCAGTGGTAAATTATGATGGATGAAAATAAGTTTTTCAGCATTTGTTGGTAGCAAACGAGAGAGAGGAGACAGGTTGGTTCTTGTTTACGCTCTAGACAAGCATGTATTTTCGGCCGCTTCGACGTACATCGTGGCCGAACATTCGGTATTCAACCAAATCACTATTCGTGGCAACTCCAATTTAGGCACTACTTTGTCCGTACTTTTTAGTTACAAGCTTTAGTAATATTATCAATAATTTTACTATTACTTTAGTACCTACCTACCTACAAAAATAAATGGTAAGTAAAAAGTTAACTTTCCTGTTATAAATTCCACTTTTGTTGACAGGTAAAGCCTTTTCCTTGCAAACAAACTGGCCCATTTCATTTAAAAAAATAAATAATAAAAGAAAAATTACATATAAGGCATTAATTTCAAAACGAACTTCTTTTCCAATAACTCTTGTAATACCTTTAAATTTTTAGGCCAAAGACCCTGTAACCTTATAATTACTTTATAGAAACGCTATGGAGTGAAGTCCAAGCTCACACCAGTTCAAAAAGGCGACTACTTGCCCTTGGAGCGTCTCTGGGCATACCTCACCATCAAGCAACTTTTGGACGAACGTGATGCTTCTGACAACCCTGATCATAAGGACAATGAACCACGAAAGAAGGCTCTCGACCTGGCTCTTAAGGTAACATAGTATTGACATCGCAAAAACAACCTTATTAGGTTTAGGTTGGTATGCCATTTGCTTAATGAAGTAATACCGGGGACGTCACATGTTGGTACTGCTTGACACTGAATTCTGATAACTAGCCCTAACTCCTAAATATCAAATTAAATTAAACTCTAGTGTAGTACAACAAAACTTTAACGCTAGGTACAAATACATTTGTCAAAACTTTTAATATCAAATTGTGATTATCTTATATAATATCATATACTTATTATTATTTTTTGTACAACGCATTCTACTTACAACGAAGTTACTTTGGTATTTGGTCTCGGTCTAGTCTAGACATAAATTTTATAAGCGTTCAATACATTGAAGAAGTAAAAAAATCTTGATTTTTGGAGTTTCAATCAATCCACAATGTAGAGTGTAGAGCACCCTGACCTAGCTCAGAGAGTCTAGTTTGTCTTATCACATTATTATGACCACGTAACTAATATCGCAATATGCAATCAAATATCATTTAAAAGCGTTAATCTGTTGTATCAGAGCTCGCCGGTTGAGGTATGGTTTCCGTAACACAAGCTTAAGAAGAGAGTTTACTTAAGGACCAAATTGTTGGTGTGTCAGTTTGGGTACCTAATGTACTTAACATAATTTTCAGTATGAATTCGTGACGGCGCTAACGTCGCTGGTAGTAGTGAAACCAAACGCCACCAAAGCAGTAGATGCAGAATCTGTGGACGACAGCGGTGAGTGCTACGGTATTCTCCTCACGTTAGCTTTTTCTTCAAATACGAACATAGTAATAATTAATTGTTATTTTTTGTTTTCAGCTCCAAATCCGCCTGTATATTCAGCAAATGGATTCCGTAAGTATGATAACAATATCATCTTTTTAATAACTCATAATAATAATGCCAGAGGACGTTTTTCCGCAAAAAATGCAATCGCATACTATGCTGTGTACCAGGAGGTCATGTGATCACTGAAACCCTTTCTTCTTTGTTCATTTATTCACCATTATTTTAAATAAAAATATCTACATAATTTGATCACACTGTATTGTTTGCCATACATAAACATAAAAAAATGGACTACGAGTATTCCACAATCAGTTATATGGTTGTCCATTTTGTGTTCTTTTTTATTGGAGATAGCATTTTTTTCGTTCGAAAGTAATCACAAATTTTTAATAGGAAATTGCACCAGCACACACATTATTGCTAATTGAATAGCAAGTAAAAATATCAATCAAAAATGCCTACTGATTTGTTTTTACATTAATACTGTAGGCGTAGCTTGAAAATATTTTGAGGTAAGATATGGGTCGCAGCGGCATCATGGTACAATGTAAATGTCATATCATTAAATCTAAATCAAGTAGGTACTAATTGAAAAATCTCTCCGAAGATCATACTTAAACATTTAAAACATTACATTATTCCATTGAATCCGTCCAGTAGTTATTGCGATATTGATAAATTGAAACCCGAATATCTATAGAAACAGATACACTTCTTTGTCTTCAAATCTCCTGCCTTGTCATTTTTGTTTTGAAAATAGGTAGTTTAAAATCGCAACGTTAGGTCAGAGATATGCGCAATGGCTTGTTTTATCAGAAAAGGGGTTGGACGCTGTCAGTAAAAACCGACACTTAGCATTTTTTACATCATGTTGTGAAAAAGTCGTTAATGTAGCCGTAAGAAACACCATAGCTGGCTAATATTTCTTACGATCTATTGACGATTTAAAATACCCAACTCACGAACATGCCTGTCTTTAGGCAGGTGCATAAAATGTAGTCAGCTGACTTATAGACGACTTTACTTATGTCATTACAGATGTACAATCTCATCACTTCTCGTCTTCTAGTCTTTCTTTACCACTTCCGGGTACAGCGGGCTTAGCAGGATACCCAGGACCCATGTCTTGTAAGATTAATTCCAATCTGTCATAACTGCTTCTTATATTTTGCCGTAGTTTCAGTAAAAAAATCAATGACTAGTATCTGTTAGCTTATTGAAGATTTTACCTTGTTATTTAAAAATAGTTTTGCTGTTAAAAAAAAAACCGTCGGTTTAGCTTTAGTTGATGTGGCTTTTTGTTTTAGCGGCATCCCTGTTCGCTGCTCCTGCTGCGCCGGCGGCGGATTTCAGCAGCAGCGGCTTCCTTTTAGAGGAAGACGGCGATGATGTTGGTTAGACAACCTCTTTATTTCGAATATAGAGTCATACATGCGATAATGAAAACATACATTTAAAGTAGATTCGATACCGCACAATAAGTATCTGGTAATGAAAAAATAGTTTTATACCTAAATTACACAGATCAGATCATGCAAGACGGATAAAACATATACGTAGACTTCCAGGCATACCCAAATTCTATAACGGTATCTAGCCTACTCTAAATTGTGCAATAGTGCATAAAATGTTTTACTTACCTATACATACGAAACAATGGCTTACATTTAGTGTATCCCATTATATTAGTTATAGAATTTAGCCTTAATAGACAGTACAGAGTGCATCAGTGCAACGTTGGGCAGACTTTTTGTTATGGTTTCCTTTTAAGAACCTTTTGCAGAACTATACCAGTGATCGTTATAGTAACTGTTTTGTACTAGTACTTAGTAGGAAACATTTATCTATGTATAATTTGGCGCCAAAGCCCTTTGCATGAAAACGTTTTACCGATCCTTACTGTACTGTGCTATTTCGGAGTATCCCAAATAACAGTTTATTTTCGGTACCTAGTAATTAAAACATAGATTACTGTAGCAAAAGAATATGGTGACGACATGTAACATGCGTTTTCTAAAGACAGGCGCACGATGTAGGTATTACTTTTCGATTTCATAAAATGATTCATTCTTATATACAGTAAACAAGAAGACCCGCTTTGTAATGAAGATATATCAAGTTATATTAATCAAGATATATCAACAAACTCTATCCGTTTAATCTGCGCGCGACTTCTGAACGCTTCTGAACGCCTGTCATCTGAACGTACACAAACTACTTAGGTATATTCTGAATTTAAAATTACACTGAGGTCGATGTTCATTCAAGTTAGTAATTTGTTGACATGGCTGTATCAATATGTAATATGATTTTTGTACCTACCCTTAAACTTCCTCTTGAAAAGAGTGTTTACATTTAAATAGTGAATAAGGTTTCGCGAGTACTCCATTTTAAAAGTCCCGAATTCGGGTGTGATCGAAGTAAGTACAATTTCTTAATAAACACCGCCAAACAGATATTGAATACTTTCATTCTTTATTTCCTTCTTGCCTTTCTCCATATTTCAAAAAATTTACTCAATGACTTTATTAAGATTATCTCTATCTTTATTATTCTACCTTTGGATTCCGATAATAGTTATTTTTTAGTATATTTTAATACGTTTTAACCGATAGTGGTATTTGTTGTAAAATTTTATTGAGACATTTTAGTGTAGAATATTAGTATAAGTACCTATACAAATTAAAATTCAATATTCTGTAAAAAGAGTGTGTTTATCAACTCTGTGTGGTGCATTTGCTTACTACAAGGTGCATTAACTACTGGATGGATTTTGATAAAACATAACAGTGTTTAAGTATTTAGTTTCTATATGTATAACAAAACAACGTAGACACTTAATTTAACGCAAAAGGGCCCAACCAGTGTAGCAGCAGTAGTTGTGTTGTCTTCCCAGCACCGTATGCACGCTCGCTCACATTGTAACTCATATATGTTAACCTCACCGGCATTTCATCTCTTTTCTACCTTTCCATTCCGAGTTGGCTTTATTCTGTTTTCGTGACCTACTCAAATACTTATAATATAACAATATAAATAAACGATTGTATTATTTTTATCTCTCTTTACATGGTTATTTATTCTTTCTTTTCGTTACAGCTGCTGGTCTCAAAATTTACAGGAGTCCAGTCGGTTAGTTCAATACCTATATCACTTTTTTTATCAAGGCAATTACGCTTTTGAATAAGCTTCTTCACACTTTGCTGTAGTAAATTTAGTAATGTTCCTATTCATGTATTCTTCTATTTCAGCTTATTATGCATCATTTAGTCGAGTTGGATCTTTTGGAGGAACACAAAGCTTCTCTCTTGGTGAGAATTGAATTATGTACTCAAAGAGCCTACCTACCCTACTATGGCTAATGCTTCTGCAATATTAAAGACATAAAGTAACTTTTATAGGTTATAAAGTAACTTCGTGCTAAATTCGCCTACTTAATTTCTGTATCCTTTCAAATAATACTTACCTCCCAGTTTAAATATTATTAATTCTGTTTTTAATATTGTATTTTGTTTCATATTGTAGAGATGTTGCTATAAATATCAATCAACATTTATTTACTCGTATGTCTTAGGGTAACAATAACAAAACATTTTAGTGCAACAATTCTACCAGGGATAAGCATAAACCGGATGGAGTCTTTCCAATTAATCGTACCTAACGCTAGTAGGACTGTAAAAATAATATTTTCTCTCGCTCTAGTTGTCATATATAATTTCGTAATTTTTCATTTGAAGATATAGAAATTATAGATTAATTTAAGAATTTAGGCTGATAATTGAAACTGTTGTAATCATTGAAATGGATTTCGATACGCAAGTTTCGTGTTGGTGCTCCACGAATGTCACTATAGTGAGTCTTACGACAAAAAAATATCATTAAATAAGTTTTAAAGTAAATTGTAACCAAATGTAACTCAAATTATTTCAGTTAATGTTTATATAAAGTACTAGAGACATTTATTTCAAATACTTATGTTTCTTTTAAAACATACGGAACTTCACAAATATAAGTTGGTTAATAAACATATCAACCTCCAGTGATAAATGATGTTAACATCTCATAAAAACTTTTAAATACAAATTAACAATTGCGCCTTGCTAGTGGCTGTCTTGGTCCAAAGCAATATATTACCTTGCTGATATAACCGGTAAGCAAGATAGTTATCAAAAACGACGAATTAATAAAATAATAAAATATACCTATACTACGCAGGATAATTATTACCAGTACCTACCCTAAAAATCCTATAATCAATTGATTTGTAAAAATATGTCTGTTTAATTACCCAGATAGCCAAGGACTAGCGGATCGGACTGAACTACTGGAAAGCGGTAAGTACCGGTGCTAATAATGTAATTAACTTGTCCTTTAGCTCCTTCTCGAGAATGTCTACCTATCTATGTCCATCTACCTAACGACAGTGCTAGATGAAGGATCACTATTGTCGTCATGCTAAGGTAAGGCTTCTATTACCTACCTACAAATGGGAGACATTATATTTTTTTGACTTATTTGAGGCGTAAAAGCAGATGGTATAATTTTTTATCTTCACGGTAGTTACATGTTGTCACCACTTTGCTTTAAATAATTTATTTTGCGGTTCACTATCTAGAACGATCAAATTTTTGTTTCTCAAAAAAGGAAATCTGATCAAATTTGATACTCTGTAAACTTCAGAAGGATTCTTATCGACCACGATATCTCCGATGAACCGGTGGCACTTGGAGGACTTCCCCTGGACAGAGGCGCTGCTGCATGATGAAGCGATCGTCGTGCAGACCAAGAATGGAACTGTCTCTTTGAAACTCAGCTCACAGTCTGAGGTGAATTCCATTTTTCAATTCAGTCTACTAAGTATTATCAAAGATGCTTTTTTTTACTTTGGCTAAGCCTGTTTTAACCCCATTCTCATATGTTGGTGACCTTATAGATGTCAACAGGCTTAAAATATGTGAAGCCATCTAAAAATTGTGGCTAAAATACACTGACGATCTGACGTTGTGTGGTCAGAAAGGAATAGGTAGTTATGAGAATTATTTCCTACACTACTGAAAACGAGACAGAGGACTAGTCGAAGCCCATTTTATCACACTTCGTATCGATGGCAATTAGTGCTGACTGCTGATCAAAGAAGTGTCAGAAATAAAATGGCCATCCACTTTAAAGGCTTGTTCCTGAGCTGTACCTGGTAGCTCCACTTATCTGTGGCTGTTGGTCTTTAACAGTTTATGTCTTGAAATCTGATTTAGATTTCGTGTCTGCAGAAATCTATTCAAAAAGAAACGTTATTTAACGTCAAATAACATGTTTCGCATAGTGAAAGTGTAGTGCTATTTTCATAACGTTTTTAACCTTTTCTGAGCTTATATTTTGTAAACTTTTTCAGGTTCCAAAAGAAGCCGTTGACGCACCGTGCCCGAAGTCTACGCTAGGAAGCGCTGGAGTGTGCGTGTATCTCACGCGGTGCAGCGCAGCGAAGCAAATTTCGCAGGAGTCATACTCTGACCTCTACTGTTCTATAAATGGGTAAGTAACTGATTTAAACAATCGCGTTTATTTTCACTAAAACATTTTTACCCGTAAATTCATGAAAGTATAATGGGAAAGTAATTTATCAAATCAATTTATCAAACCAATAAAATAGGCGTTTTAAATTTCGTGGTTGACCAAATGGACATTTGGCATTACATTTAGTATATGGCATAGAAGATAATGTTTCTACAACGTCAATTTTTGTTCATGCGAAATCCAGTAATTTGGTCAAATATTTTCGTTCAATAAATTGGTGTACAAAAAAATTATGGTATTATCTTAAAAACGCAAGTTTCAAGCCTCTTGTAGAGTCTTGCTTTTGACGCGCAAGTGAGGGAGGACAC
The DNA here is from genome assembly GCA_944452665.1 of Stenoptilia bipunctidactyla. Taxonomy (NCBI): domain Eukaryota; kingdom Metazoa; phylum Arthropoda; class Insecta; order Lepidoptera; family Pterophoridae; genus Stenoptilia; species Stenoptilia bipunctidactyla. Next base: position 11,128,979 of record OX101723.1, on the reverse strand, counting down.
CACGCTCCCGGCTCTCGCTTGCTACCGCTTCATCATACGACGTAGGTACCTACTTGCATGCATCCTAGCGTCGCGTACGATATGCGTGCGAGTGAGTGTTAATTTAAGGCTCTGTAAAGATTATTGAGTTAAAATATAACATGGTATGAAAACTATTGCACTTGATTTAGCTACCGATTCTAAAGAAACTGATACCAGGTTTTGCATGAACGAAAAATAACGTTGTACCTATATCTCTTTCTAACAAAAATCTTACACTTTTGTTGTAGCTACGTGACTTTGTGATTGCATGTATTATGAACATATTTATTTTGAAAAAATTGCTTAAATTTGCTAGGTATAACTTACTGATTATACAGTTATATATTTGAATGCATGATTGTGCTTTCCAGGTATGCTGGCGTTTGCTGTCCACCAGTAGAAGTAAAAACGAAGAGCAGTCGATAAATGTATAAAATTGAATCTGTAAATGTTTTGATATAAAAATAACTCTAGATAACTTACATGACATTTTAAATGGATTTACTTAAATCTTATATTTTATAATATTTTTTTCAAGATATGTAAGGCAAGTTTATGTTTTGCAAAACTCTGCCAATATTTTGCATCTACTTCGCATAGTTTATGGCTTTTCTAGAATATTCCTTGTTTGTCGAAACATGTGGTATCTAGGTTATTTTCAAAGTAAGTTAATGATACATTTTTGAATGTATGGTGGACAGGAAGATGACTGTCTCCCGAAAAGGAATTTTGATAACATTGAAAATTTCTTTGTAAAATATTTTTAATAGGTTATAAACGAAATGTATGCGAGTAATCGTATTTTCGACGGACTGCACCAAAATTTCTAAGAAATTTCCGTAAACTTCATCAAATAATTTAATTTTATAAATTCATTATCTATATACCTAGAAAAGTCCCGATAAACAAACAAAACTTAGCTTCTATTTAACTTGTAGGTTTATTTTAATATCCAAGATCCTTAAACCTAGATTTAAGTGCCATAGTTTTCATGAAAACATGGAAACTGACTGTGAGTGAGAGAGATAGTTGTGAAAATTTTTGATTGAAATATATTATGTATTTTATACAAGAATACCTAGTTTTCTTTTTAATCTCATAACCTGGTATAATCTAACGGGACCCCTGTAACGAAAACACTGAAAAGAGAGGAAATGAACAAAAAATATATTTGCATAAGTAGGTAAGTAGTTGTGGCCATAATAACAACGCGATTAAAATTTAAAACACACCGGTAATTTGATACCTAATAGATGTACGATGACAAAAAAAAAACTGGTGAACCTTAGATATAATAATTTTGTTGTATTTCCTCATTTGGTTCGGCGTAGTTTACACTCACCCTGCTCGATCTGTGTTTCATCACCGAAAAATTGCAGACCACACTTCATCATCATCATCAGTCAGTAGACGTCCACTGCTGGACATAGGCCTCCCCCAAGGTTTTCTACGTTGCTCGGTCCCGCGAAGTAGACAACACTTATTGAAGTCAAAGTTCAGGAAATATTTTTAAGAACGGCCTGAATCTATACTAGTCCAGTCATTTTAGGTTTTATCTGCGAAATTCTGAAAATTCCTAGTGGGCTGAATTTTTGTGGGCTGAACCTTTATAACGGCATTATAATGAAAATGTGAAAAATCGACATTCATATCGTGCCGGCGTAAAAATGTTACAGAGGTTGTGAAAATCTGTTTTTCGCAAATATCTCGTGATCTATTGCTCAAAAGCCAATAAAAGTCTTTACAAAAATTATTTATCGTGCAATTTTCTACACAAAATGTCTCATTTTCTGTGAAATTTACGGTTTTCGAAGTAGGGCGCTGAGAAAGTGACTATACAGGGTGACTAATGACAAGTTTGAGATACTGAAGGAGAGCACACTGAACTCGATTCTGATTATGATTATGTAATAAAAGTGGGTATTTAATTTTTCACTTGAAATCCCTATGAATAATTAAAGAGACCTTACTGCACTTTTCCCGACGCGCTGCCTCAGTCAACACGCACACAGCAGTGTTCCCGCCACACGCACACTACCACCCGCTAAGTATCTATTGCATTACACTTATGTAACCATGCGTTGCGTAATGAATTCTCTAACTTTCGGTTAAGTTTACTCGGTAAATAATGAATACTTATTTATTATTTTATTTTTTCTCTTTATGTATGATTTCAAACTATCACGTCCTGGAATTTCGAAAATGAAGGACCATTGACCCTGTAAAATGCTGTAATAAGAGGCTGAACTTTCAAAATGAAATTTAATAGCAAATTTTTTTTTGATCATTCATCGTCCATTTCTTCAGTTTCATCAACAATTACTGACGAAACGTCGTGTGAACTTATCTCCTGAATCTAAGTTGATATCTGCCTCATCTTCATCATAGGTTGACTCGGCGTTTAAGTATGACTGGTCACGGTAAAGTTCACAAACTTTTGAACATCTTAATCAATTTTTTTTGCATCCACAATTTGCCACCACAATTTTTTGTTCAATTACAAAAGATTATGTTAAGTAGATTATCGATTGATGATGGTAATAAAGTCGTTATTTGCTGTAGCATATTGATATAGATTTAATTTCCCACCCCACTGATAAAAATCAATTTTTCTTTCCAGCCAGGTTTGTATTAGATAATAGACTCGATTAATATGCTGTTGAGCTGCTGAAGGAGTAGGTGGGAATGATGGAAAGGATAAGATATTTTCTTCATACATTTTGGCCCATTTGTGTACCGCGAGGTACTATCGAAAAATGTTCCGGTGTTCCACCTTTAAGGCTAAATTCACTTGCAATTTAATAACTAGGCAGTCGATCGATTAGCACCGCCTTGTAACTTGTCTTATTTGGTAAACAAGATTTCGAGATCAAATCATGTATTTTTTTTTAATAAAAAAATATAAAATCAACAAGTAATTACATTTAAATGGTTTCACTGTTTAGTTACAATTTATTATTATAGTTTATTGTTATCATAACAAACACATTTTGAAATGGAAAGTTATGATAAAAAAAGACATGATTTGACCTCGAACTCTTGTTTAACAAATAAGACAAGTTAAAAAAAATGTAGTAAAACCCCTTTATTTAATAATAATAATAATAATAATATTTATTTATTTTTACCATTATTTTTTATATGAAATATCAAATTAAAACAGTTTATAAAATGTTTTGTTTCTTTCACTCTTTTGAAAAATTAAAGAGAGCCAACAAATTTAATCAGTGTTTCAATCAGATAAAGAAAATCAGATATTCTCAATACTCCCCCTAACTCCCAACCCAAAAAACGTCCTTCTGAAACCTCTGATATCTGCCATTTCCTCTCCCTCTATCCAATCTATATATGTCCACCCTAGTCTCTTAGAAAGGAAAATTTATTCTAATATTGATAAGGGTCCTTTCATTGTCCATGTTTCCCGTACCAAATCCCACCCCTCTGCTGGCACAACTCTTAATTCATTGCAATTTGGCAGATTTTTAGTTTCTAGCAATATTAAGAACATTAAAAATGATGGTGTAAAGAGCATTGGCCGCAAGTGCAACCGTGTCTCCGTCGAATTTACGACGGCTGTTGCGGCCAATGAATTTATGGACAACCAACATCTCACCAATTACAAATATGTAACAGTTATTCCTACCTATAGGTAATGTAACGAGGATGGGTATAATCCGTGGTGTGCCAACAACTTGGTCCATGCAGGAACTGGTTGATCTCCTCGCAAAGCAGTGGACTCATACTCAAGGCAAGAAGATTCAATCACAAAGTGTCCAATCCTACTGGCCCTTCATGGGTTGCTACTGGCTCAGTCGTCCTCACTTTTTCTGGTCAGAATTTACCTGAAAGAATCTTAATCTTCAACTCCTCCCTTCCTGTTGAACCTTATATTCCCCCATCCATCCAATGTCTTAATTGCTGTCGGTTTGGTCACGTCAAAAACCAGTGTGGCTCCTCTCCTAGGTGCTTCCGATGCGCTCAACCCCATCCTGGTGAGTCCTGCACAGTCCCTTTTGAAAATTCCTCCTGTCTCCAGTGTTCAGGTCCACACCTAGCCACTGATAAGACCTGTCCTGAACATTCCCGCCAAAAGGCTATTAAAATTTCAATGTCTCACAATAACAATTCCTACCAGGAAGCATCTGCTCGCTTCCCGGCTGTCACTAAATCATATGCGGATGCATTTAAATCTCCCACCATAAATCCCTCTCCCTCCGTATCTACATCCAAATCCTACAAAAAAACCTTTTTCTCACTGCCCAAACCTAGATCCCCTTTGTCCCCTGGCTACGACAAATCTGCTCACCAGGATATCGTCAGAAATCGTGACCCACCCTCTCCACACCCGGTTGCGCATTAAATAATCCGTATGCAAGAAATTCTAATGAAAATCTCTTATGGCGGGTTTCAATATTATGAAAACTGTTCGTTTTGCCTACGAACAATAGAAATCACTATCAAAATGCCTTTCTATATTCAAAATCTTGACATCTAAACCACTGCATACGAACTGCTTGACTGTAATGGGTTGCTAGGTTACATTTGACCATTTACAAAATAAGTCATTATATCTAGCCAACGACGACGTAACAAGATATTAATTTAAACCAATGAGGTAAAGGTAGCATGGCAGTCTGCTGCGGCCAATAAGAGTTATCTTTTCATTACGTATGACCAATTAAAGAATAGGTCATTTTATCTAGCCAACGACGTAAAAATTAAGAAATAGCCTATCAAATATCTGTCAACATATAAATAATCCAGTTTTCTCTTTCTAACTTATCTATAACTGTTTCTGAAAAAAAGGACGAATATTATTGTATGACATCATTTTTCTTTTAAATATTTACTTTGACGTCATAAAAATTTGATTCAACCAATGGCAAAATTAGTCGAAGGATTGGCGTTTCGTTTTACGTAAGCAGTTAAACGTACGGTGGCTTAGCAATACTATGGCGAAAGAGTAAGTTTCCTAAAGTTTCTGTAATAGGTACATCGAGTGATCGTATCTCTGCAATACGTATTACTTTAAGAACACGCTCTATATTAATAATTAATGTATACATGCCAACTGACGAGCCAGACAATATTACTGAATTTATAAGCTGTTTAGGTAGAGTGAGCGCGATTGTGGAGGAAAATGATGTGCAGGCTGTGTATGTGCTGGGCGATTTTAATGCGCATCCTTCTGCTTGTTTTGGAAAAGAACTTTTTGAATTCTGTAATGAACAATGTTGGACTTGTGTGGATGTTGAAAAGTTAGGTATTAATTCAGATTCCTTCACATACGTCAGTGAAGCACACGGCACGCGGCGGTGGCTCGACCACTGCCTCACGACGCAGGCTGCGCGCGCAACAGTAGAGTCTGTGAACATTATGTATGATGTGTCGTGGTCGGATCATTTCCCTCTAAAGCTTGTGTGCAAAATTGAATGTATTGCGGAAGAAAATAAGGCTTATACGACTTCAAAGAGTAGTGGAATACGATGGGGTGTAAGAAACGACAGAGAGATAGAGCGCTATTTTAAACATTGCTGTGATAATTTTTTAAGCTGTATTGAAAGTTTCGAATGTAATAACTGTGATATGAAAAGTAATACTAGTGATAATTTAACAAATTTTAGACAATGTTTATATGTACAAGATCATTTTAATTTTATTGATAGTTTATGTTTTAATATTGTTAATGTTTTACAGCAAGCTGCTATATGCAGTAAGGATTCTCGTTTCGGTGGAGGAAAAAAGTATATAAAAGGAAAAAAGGGCACCCCGGGGTGGAACGACATAGTGAAAGAACATCACAGATTGTACAGATCACATTTTAATCACTGGTTAAGTGTTGGTAAGCCATCCACAGGGGTTGTTTATGATGAAATGATTGAAAGCAAGAAACAATTTAAGAATAAATTAAAATGGTGTCAGTATAATAAGGAGAAAATAAAATTAGATGTTTTAGCAAAAAGTAGACATGATAAAAATTTTAAAACATTTTGGAAAGACACAAAAAAGCTAAATTATTCACAGAATTCACCAATCTCTGTGGATGGCATACAAAATGCAGATTTAATAAGTGAACATTTTGCTTCTCAATTTAAAGTTAAACCGCGGGTTATAACGAAATCTACAACTAGACCACCGACAGCGGCTGGGTCTTCGGATCATAATGTTGTTCAATTTTCGGTTCAAGATCTACGCAACGCAGTGCGGAAGATGAGACGTGGTAAGTCACCTGGCCATGATGAACTGAGTATTGAGCACGTTATGTATGCTGGGGATTTATTGCTGCAAAAACTTTGTGCTCTGTTCAACCTGTGTTTGAAATATTCATACTTGCCTCCTGAGCTTATGCGTACTATTGTTATTCCTATTGTACAGAATAAAATGGGGGATCTCGGATCTTCCAAGAATTACCGTCCTATATCACTAGGTACTATCGTGGGCAAGGTGTTTGAAAGGCTTTTGCAACCGCTGCTTTTAGAACGATTGGAATTTGAGGACGCACAGTTTGGCTTTCGTGCCGGCCTATCAACTGACTCTGCTATTGTAAGTTTAAAACATGCTGTGAACTTCTATAAGCAAAGAAATACAACCGTGTACGCGTGTTTTCTTGACCTGAGTCGTGCATTTGATCTAGTGAACTATGATGTTCTGTGGAACAAATTGCAAGTCTCGGGTGTAAACAATGGCTTGGTAGACCTTTTGCGATGCTGGTACGAAGGCCAGACTAACTGTGTAAGATGGGGCGACTCGACCTCTAATTATTATAAATTAGAATGCGGTGTTCGCCAAGGAGGGCTTACGTCGCCGGACCTTTTTAATCTCTACATTAACAACCTGATCCGTGAACTGAGAAGCACTGGCGTTGGTTGTCATGTGGGTGGAGTATGCTTTAACAACCTCAGTTACGCGGATGATATGGTGCTTCTTAGTCCATCGATCAAAGGCCTAAGGAAGCTGTTATCAGTCTGTGAACATTATGCTAATGCTCACGGACTGATATATAATGTGCTAAAAACTGAACTCATGATTTTTGCTGCGGGGCAAGGTCCGTCAAATGTTCCTCGAGTATGCTTGAATGGTGTCGAAATAGGCACGGTACAGCGTTTCAAATACCTTGGTCATATTTTAACTCCAACACTAGGGGATGACGAAGATATGGAACGAGAGAGACGGGAGCTCTCGGTTTGGTGTAATATGCTCGCGCGAAGATTTGGCAGGTGTAGTGATGCGGTAAAATTAACATTATTTAATGCTTATTGTCAGTGTTTTTACACTTGTCAACTCTGGACCAACTTTAAACGCAAATCATACAGCACCATGAGAGTGCAATACAATGATGCTTTTCGCACTCTCATGCGTTTGCCACGATACTGCAACGCGTCGAGTATGTTTGCCGAGGCGCGTGTGCCCGACTTCTTCGCCATCATGAGATCGCGTGTTGCCTGCTTCTGGGAGAGACTTGTGAATTCTAATAATAGAATTTTACGTGCTGTGTCGTTGGGTTTTGACAGCCCAATATATAATTATTGGTTAACTCTTCATCGAAGCGAGAATCGAAAATGACTTAGTATCACATACTGAATAATTAAGATTATATTTGACATGTCAAGAATTGGACTGAATTAATGTATTTTAAACATAGTATTAGAATTTTTCACTTTAAACAAACGCAAATTATTTTTGTTAACTGTTCATTATTATTTTAATTGCAATTATGGGACCTGTGCCTGAATAATAAAGATTTATTTATTTATTTAAACGCAATTATTAATAAAAAGCTCTAAAAACATACTATAATATATTTATCGAATACTAAAACATAGCAAACATAAATTGAATAAGTTTATATATTTCTTTAGTTCAAATATCATACAAATAATTTGCGAATGCGTGATATTCTATAAATCACATATCACCTATTTTCTTGGAAGAACGTCACACAAGGAGGGCCCATGCCAAATTTGAGAACTTACAGCCCGTAGCTAGTAGATATTGTGAAACGCTACTTTTTTCCTACCAGTTTTGTACCTGTACCGGTTACGCATAGCAGTCAGTTGAATATTAAAACCCGCCATTAGAGAATCTTTTATCCGTTGTTATCAGCATAATATCCTCATGCGATGACGTCCCCCTACCGTCCAACGTTGCATCCAAACTTAACACGCTTTTTGCTTCCCTCAACAATGGCTACTCTGCTCCAGTGGAACAGTAGGCCTACGCCCTAAGTCCCACGAGCTCACACATCTGGTACATGACCCCCTGGCTATTGCGGTCTCTGAGACATGGTTTGTTCCAGGCAGTAGATTCCGACTTCCAGGATTTGCCTGCCTCAGGGATGACAGGCAGGATGGTCATGGTGGGTCTGCCCTTTTTGTGAAGTGCTCGTTCCCCTATTCCCTTATCCAATTACCTGTCCACTCCTTTAATATAAACATTGTGGCGGTTACATTTGTAAACTTTACTCTTGTTTCCGTTTACATTGCTGATCCAACAGTCACTCTTATCAATGAATTCTGCTCCTTTATCTCCTCAATTCCCAATCCTATCCTTATCCTTGGAGACTTTAATTGTTTATGGGGTATGTACTGCTCCATCCCGGATGATGGCCCTGGTAGGTGTCTGGCGGACGTCATTGATGATATGGATTTATGTGTCATGAATGATGGACGCCCCACGCTTATTGCGGGCCCAAATCGCCGGGGTGGCGCGGTAGATATCTCTATCTGTTCTCCTTCCTTTAGCCTATCCACTTCTTGGTACCGTCTCAGTTCCCTTCATGGTAGTGACCACTACCCCATTACCCTTTCTGTTCCCATTTCTGCCCATATTCCCAAAAAACTTCCTCCCTTACTCCTTCACAAAACTCAGGAGGCTGACTGGGCCAGCTATGCCTTATCTACAAATATCCTGTCTTCTTCAATCCCCATCCCCTCTCCTGAAAATATCCAATCCTGTTATGATTCCTTGGTATCCTGCATCCTTTCCTCGGCAAACTCGCATATCCCCTCCAAAAACTCTGATCGTAAGTTTCGGGCCTCCCCACCTTGGTGGGACTCAGAGTGCTCTGAAATGATTCGTAATAGGAGAGTAGCAGAAAGATCATACGGCGCGTCTATGACCCTCGAAAATTTCTTGTGTTACCAGAGAATAAGTGCTCAAGCCAGGAGGCTATTTAAAAAAAAGAAACGAGCATCATGGCGCACTTTTTATGAAAACCTAAACCCTCGTACCCTCCCTCAATAGTTTGGAATTCCCTTAAGCACTACAGTGGTTCTGCAGCCATACCCCTCTCGCCCACATCATTCAACCCTTCCCTGTGGTTCGACCCTTTATTTGATCGAATTACTCCCCCATTTGTCCCACTACTTGACCAGTTCCCACTCCCCTACCCATCCTTGTCCTCAACCAATCCTTTGGATTGGAGGACCCCTTCACTATCCATGAACTAAATCTTATTCTCAGTAACCTGAAGGACTCCAGTCCTTTGGTGGGGCTCCCATCCATACACTCAAAAACTACTTTATAACGCCCTAATGAGAAGCGTCATTGACTATGGTTCTTTTCTGCTCGAACCCTGCAACAATGCAAGACTTGATCTAATTACTAAAATCCAGAACAAGTCAATGCGCATTATTCTAGGTGCAATGAAATCATCCCCTACAAATGCCATGAGAGTGGAATGTTGTGAGCCCCCCCTACATCTTCGCAGACAATTTCTTGCCGATAGGTTTTATGCAAGAACACTCCAATTGTCCTCCCACCCTTTACATTCCATACTCAGCTCCCTGCAGAGTTCCCTTCCAAACTCGTCATACTGGCGCAACAAAATCCCTCCCCGCCTATTGTCCAGCCACTCTTCCTTAGTCCCATCCACTACTCCAATCTTTCGGTGTGAATCCCAATTCCTGTTTACCTTACCATATGAATCCTTAGTGTTCTCCCCCCCAATCTTGACTTACTTTGGCATGTCCAAAAACGATCACAATGCCAGCCTCATATTTGATAGGATCATAAATAGTGAGTGGAAAGATTGGACCCAGATCTTCACAGATGCCTCAAAACTCTCTACTCAGGGAGGTGTTGGGGCAGAAAATGCATCCCCAATTTCTCAGTCCTCCTTTCGTATAAGTGCCTTCCCGAAACCACAGTTTTCACTGGGGAGTCTATTGCTCTCCTAGAGGCCGTCAAGTATGTCCTGGAGAATAGACTTAACCATTCCTTAATCCTTTCCGATTCCTTCCTACTAGGATCCAAATTCCCATCCATTCTTCAAATTAAATACCTCCTATTCCTCTGTTCCCTTGAAGGCATTAGCATAGTTGTAGCATGGATCATGGTCACTCAGGAATAACCGGTAACTCAACTGCTGACTGTTTGAACGAATGGGAGAAGTCCCGTACTATAGTAGGCAAATACTGTGGTGACATCCAACCCACATTACCAAGCCAACCGTGGTTTTACAAACAGAAAAAGCACAGCAAAAAGGTTACCTCAGTAATAAGTAGACTACGGTTGGGTCACTGTTGCTCTCCCGTATTTCTGCACAGGATTGGAATCCGCGACTCTCCACTCTGCGATTGTGGACTAGAGCCTGGTACAGTGGACCACATTTTTTTTAGTTGCCCCCTTCTTCCTGTATCCCTCTATGATATCCTTCCCCCCCAAGTTCCCAGACCATCCAGCATGAAAACCCTCCTCTCCTCTAACCACCCTCCTATCCTTAAAATCATTTGTAAATTTGTCAGTCAGTATAATATTTCTGTGTAAATATGTATTAATCTATGATACTAACTCAATTTGGTTAATCCTTGTATATTTTTTGTCAGCGATGATTCTTAACGTGTGGTCTTATTGTGGCGGGTCTCAATATTATGAAAACTGTTCGTTTTGCCTACGAACAATAGAAATCACTACCAAAATACCTTTCTATATTCAAAATCTTGACATCTAAACCACTGCTTACGAACTGTTTGAATGTAATGGGTTACTAGGTTACATTTGACCATTTACAAAATAAGTCATTATATCTAGCCAACGACGACGTAACAAGTTATTAATTTAAACCAATGAGGTAAAGGTAGCACGGCAGTCTGCTGCGGCCAAAAAGAGTTATGTTTTCATTACGTATGACCAATCAGAGAATAGGTCATTTTATCTAGCCAACGACGTAAAAATTTATTCATTTAACGAAATATCCTATCAAATATCTGTCAACATATCAATAATCCAGTTTTCTCTTTCTAACTTATCTATAACTGTTTTTGAAAAAAAGGACGAATATTATTGAATGACATAATTTTTACTTTTAAATATTTACTTTGACGTCATATAAATGTGATTCAACCAATGGCAAAATTAGTCGAAGGATTGGCGTTTCATTTTACGTAAGCAGTTAAACGCAATTATTAATAAAAAGCTCTAAAAACATACTATAATATATTTATCGAATACTAAAACATAGCAAACATAAATTGAATAAGTTTATATATTTCTTTAGTTCAAATATCATACAAATAATTTGCGAACGCGTGATATTCTATAAATCACATATCACCTATTTTCTTGGAAGAACGTCACGCAAGGAGGGCCCATGCCAAATTTGAGAACTTACAGCCCGTAGCTAATAGATACTGTGAAACGCTACTTATTTCCTACCAGTTTTGTACCTGTACCGGTTACGCATAGCAGTCAGTTGAATATTGAAACCCGCCAGGTAACTCAACGTCCGGTCTACGTCGTGCACCACTTGTAGTGTTAATGGGGAGTTTTCTGACAGCTCATAAAAATAAGTTCAAAAAACCTCTATAGATGGCACTTTTAAAAAGCCGAAGGCGTTAAGTCTGTATACTATAATGTAGGTAAGTGGTATCTACCATCTATGGTTACTTATACGTTCAATTTCTGATACAGATTTGGCGGAACTTTGGCGAAGGTTTCTTCAATAAAAGAGGTTCAGAAGGTAGAATGTGGAATGTATTTTAGTAGTAAAATGTGCTATTTTTATACAAAATTATCAAGGTCATTTGAGTAAGACAACAACAAGTGTGTGAATAATAAAGCAACACAAATTAGGAGAAAACGCGCTTCAATACACGCGCGCTGCCGCGTCTCCCCGATTGTATAAAAGGAGCAGCGTCGCCGCCGCTCGTTCTTGAGGATTGGCCGCGACCGCCTGTAGTTACTCCCTCTGTCCGGACCTCTCTCTCTCGTGTATCGCGCTCTTCCGCCTTGGCGGAATCGAGCGCCAGCGGTTTCCCGCGCCCGTGACTGCCTTTCACGAAAGTCGTCCTGGTTAGGGGGCCAGTCCAGCCCTTGGTACCTGCCCGGTCTGCCACCAGCGGCAAGCCCCGGGTAAGGGCCTCGGGCCGACCAGTGCTCCCCGACTAAGGGTCGCAGAGAGGCAGTCGCCCCCCGCGAAATTCGCCCGGCATCATGCCGACCCAACCGCCGCTAAGGAAGCCGACCGCTCCTGCGCCACTTCCCGCCGCGCGCCGCCAACCGGCCGCCGCTAGCGAGAAGAAGAAGTCGCAGTTGAAGAGGTCGCCCGCCGCCGAGCCCGCTGCTCCTGCTCCAGCCAAACCCGCTCCACCACCGGCCGTCAAGCCGGCCCGCAAACCGGGGAAACCGTCGCCGCCCGTGCCGAAGGTCTCGCCGGCTGCTGCGCACGTCGCTGACACTGCCGGCGGGGCAGAGTCGCCGTGTCGCGCGCCGACCCTGCCATCGACTAGGGCGCCGGCAGTCTCCCCGCATCGGACCGACTCATCGTCCGCTGGCATGAGCCAACCGGTGACGACGCCGGCGGCCACCTTGCCGCTGCGCTCACCACCGCCTAGAGAACCAAGCCCGCATGCCATCACCATGCCGCCGCCGAGAGAGCGCTGCGGCCGCGAGCAAACCGCACGCCGCCGCAAGGCACCAGTGCGGCGACACTGCGCGTTTAGCCGGGCGTACCTATCTGCCTCGTCAGGTAGGGACGACAGCCCGGCGCCGCCCGTGTCACCCGCGCCCACGCCCACGCACGCCACCGCTGGGGAATGGAGTTTGTCGCCCGCCACCACTGGGGCGGGTGACGAATTCTTCCCCGCATCACCGCCGACGCCTCTGCAGACGCCGGTCCGCGCGCGCCCGCAACCTGTGGGCACCCCGCCGGACCAGATGCTCACGGAGACGCCGCGCCAGCCTCCCCGCCTACCACCGAGGCAACAAGCCGAGGCGCGCAGACGGAAGGTGCCCTCCGGGGCCCCCCCCGCCGCACCCCTCGCCGCCGCAGCCGCGCCCCCTATCCAGGGGCGCCCCACGTCGCCATCCCAAGGGACGCCGTTGAGCATGCCGGTCCTGTCCACCTCACCGGACATGGACGGTGCTCCGGCGCCCACCACCGTCGATTACGCATCGGTTGCGGCCTCACCGCCGACACCGCCGCCGCCCGCAAAGCGGCCTGCGCCTGCGCAGCCGCGTGGCAAGGCACCGGCGATGCAGCCTGCCGCGCGAGCCCCGGCAACCCAGCCGGCTGCCCGCGCCGCCGCCGCCTCGCCGACGCCGCCCACGCCGCCGAACATCCAACGCACGAAGACGCGGTACCCACCGCTGATCGTCGAGACCCTCCCCAACTGGCAGACTCACGTTCGCCGGTTGAGGGACGAGCTCGGCCGCCCAGCGAACGTGCGACCGTTCGGGAGAGGCATGCGGTTCACGCCTAACGACGACGTGGAATACCGCGTCGTCCAGCGATATCTCACTCAGCTGGAAGCGACCGAGAAGATCTCTTGGTTTTCCTACTCGCTTCCGGCTGAGCGGCATATCAAGGTGGCGATCCGCGGCCTCCCCGCCGACACCCCGGCCCAGGACATCCAGGATGAGCTAAACCAGCTCTCCTTTCAGGCGGAGTATGTGCGGCCCATCCGCGCTCGACACGGGCGCCCGGGCTGCATATTCTACGCCCAGATCGCCCGTACCAAGAACGTCGCTGACGTCTACGCTGTGTCGGAGCTCTTGTGCATGCCAGGGATCAGGATTGAGTCCTGGCGAGGCAGGAGAGGTCCGGCACAGTGTCACCGATGCCAGCGGTTCCGGCACTCGTCCCACCACTGCCACAGGCCCATTGCTTGTGTGCGGTGCGGGGGCGAGCACCACGCCGCGGAGTGCCCGCGCCCGCGTGAGGAGCCCGCCACGTGCGCTAATTGCGGGGAGTCACACCCCGCAAGTAGCGCAGCGTGCCGCGTCTTCCTGCGCGAGGCGCGCAACAGGAAGGCGGGCACTGTCGCCCAAACCAAAGATGTCCCAGCCGCCCCGGGCCAGGCGAGCCTTATGGCTCCCGCCAACCCGGCGGCGGCCGCCCCGAAGAAGACAAGGAGGAGAAGGCGCCGCCGACCAGCCTCCGCCCAGTGCGTCGAGGCGGTCACGGCCCCTACAAATTATGACAAACGGCGTCGCGACTGCAGCTCCGCCCCAGGCGTAGAGCCAGTCGCGGCCCCGACCGGACACGACAGCCCAGCCGGCGCCGCCGAACAGGCCGCGCCGACTGCACGGCGCCGCGAGCCAACCTCCGCCCCGCGCGTTGAGACGGCCGCGGCCCCCACCAAACCCGACGACCCCGCCAGCGCCGCCATAAAGGCCGCGCTGACGATCCTAAAGACTGCGCTACACGCTCTGCAGGTCTCCAAAGACCCAGAGCCCGCCCTGAAGAAGGGCATACTTCAGTTGGAGGCAGTAGCCGGCCATCTGACCCCCTAGCTTCCCACGCAGATCGCCCGACGGCCGCCTGTCTTGCGATAGACCGCCGGCGGGCTTGATCGCGGGTGAAGCTAGGCCACCAACGACGCCACGCCATCGGCCACCCAAAGACCGGCTCTATTTTTAGGGCCGCGCTGCTGCCTCCCGAAAGGGGCCATTGCCCCGAGCGGACTCCACCGTTCCCCCTTCGGGGGGGGCGAGTGACGACTTACGACGCGCTCGTTCTTTCCATCGGCGGCCGTCGCGTGAACAACACGTCGCGCTGGGAGCGCGCGCGTGGCTTGAGACATCCAAACGGCGGCGTGCGTGTGCCGGCGTGCGGAAACATTCGAACGCCGTGTGTGTGACCTGTGCTGCTTGCTTCTAAACTAAAAGTTCTTTTCAGAACTACTTCATAATTATTCATTCAATATCTCTGCGTTTTATTTAAATCCTATACCAATTCTGTCGTGTGCCTTGCTGCCTTCTTAATTCATATGATAGTTCTTTTCAGAGCTGCTTCATTTTCATTAAATATCTGTGTTTGTTTTATTTAACTCCTATACCTATTCTGTCGGTAGCCACAGGACTCCCCTTCAAGTGAAACGTACAGGCAGTTTGATGTTACGCCCAGAACGTGTTGTTTGTGTTTTCGATTCTGATCGTGGCGTCACACTGACTTGTCTCGGGAGATCTGACGCTGGTAACTGTGGGTTTTCTTCTGAGGTTATGGTGGTACTTGTGTTAGAAGGTAACTGGTAAGCCGGCTTCAATCTATCTATTGAGATAGTGGTTTGACGATTCGGTAACTGGACTGTGAAAACTTTTTCTGATCGCTTGACAACTAGGTACGGCCCTTCGTATGGTGGTTGAAGTGGTTTCTTGACTGCGTCGGTCCTCACGAAGACATGACTACAATCAAGTAGGTCCTTGTGTACAAATACCGATTGTTTGTTGTGATGCGAGGTAACGAACTGTGGCTTGTTAGCTTGAATAATTTTACGTAATCTTTCAACGTAGGTATAATCCATAGCTGTAGGTATCTCTGTCGTTTCATCGAAAAAATCTCCGGGTAGTCGTAGGTTGTAGCCGTAGGTAAGTTCGGCTGCGCTGACGCCTGTGTCTGTGTGCAGGGCGGCTCGCAATCCGAGTAGCACGGTAGGTATTTCTTCGATCCACGAGTTAGAGTTCGTTAATCTTGCGCGAAGCGATGTTTTGAGTGATCGGTGCCAGCGTTCGACTATGCCATTGCTCTGCGGGTGATACGGCGTTGTTCTTGTTTTCTTTATACCCATAGTTTTCGTAAGTTGTTGAAATAATTGACTCTCGAACTGTCGACCTTGATCGCTCGTTAATGTCGTAGGGCATCCAAATCTCGCTATCCAGTGTTTATAAACGACGTCGGCAACCTTTTCTGCGGTTATATCGTCGGTAGGTATAGCTTCGGGCCATTTAGTAAGTCTGTCGATCATAGTGATAAGATAACGGTGACCTTGACTTGTAGTAGGCAGCGGTCCGACGATGTCTATGTGTAGATGTTGAAATCGGTCGGTTGGCGCGAAATTTGAAACTGAAGAAGTTGTGTGCCGCTGTATCTTGTTTTGTTGACAGGGAATACAGCTTTTACTCCATTTAGTGACGTCTGCGTTCATTGTAGGCCAAAAGTACTTGTTTGTAATCAGCTTGCGCGTCGTACGTGTTCCTGGGTGGCTTAAATTGTGCACGGTTTTGAATGTTTCGTAACGAAATTCTTCTGGTATATAAGGTCGAATATTGCTTGTAGAGGTTTCGCAGTAAATCTGAATATCGGAGTTCGGAATTATGATTTTTTTTATTTTGAGATTTTCTTGTTTTTGAAGTTCTTTTAAAAGTGGATCTTGTAGCTGAGACTTAGCGATTTCTTCGTAGTTGATTGTTGATGGCGTTGTTATCGTTTCTATGCGGCTGAGTGCGTCGGCTACTATGTTTTGTTTACCGCTAACATGACGTATGTCGGTGGTAAACTCACTTATAAATAATAATTGTCTTGTACGCCTCGGTGTTTCGGTTGTAGACTGCGTTTTGCTCATGGCGTATATAAGTGGTTTGTGGTCCGTGAAGATGATGACTGGACGACCTTCAAACATTTTTCTGAAGTGTTTTACTGCCATGTACATAGCAAGTAACTCACGGTCGTAGGTTGAGTATTTCTGTTGGGCTTCATTGAACTTTTTTGAAAAATAACCGAGTGGTTGCCATTTCCCGCCAATATGTTGTTGTAGTACCGCGCCAGCTGCCTTATCGGACGCGTCGCATGATAACGCGTAGGTAGCGTTATGTGATGGGTAAGCGAGTAAAGTAGCGTGTATTATGCTAGCTTTACAATCTTCAAATGCTTGCGTTGCTAGGTCGGTCCATTCGATAACTGTTTTGTCTCGTTTCTTTACGTTGTGTAGGTAGGCATTCAGCGGTGCTTGGATTAATGCGGCGTTTGGTATGTGGTCGCGGTAGAAGTTAATCATACCAAGGAATCGGCGTAATTCTTCGATGTTTGTTGGCCTTGGGTAGTTTTGTATGATTCCGGTTTTGTTAGAAGGTGGCTTGATTCCGTCTTTATTTACTGTATACCCAAGAAAGGTAACTTCTTTTTTGCCAAGGTTACATTTTGCTGGGTTGATTGTAATGCCGTGTTTTTCAAGTCTTGTGAGAACAGCGCGTAGGTTTTCACGATGCTGGTCTTCATCCTTTGATGCTATCAGCAGATCATCGACAAATGGGAATACGTAATCGAGCCCTCGGAGTACTTCGTGGATGAATCGTTGAAATGTTTGACTTCCGTTCTTCAGACCAGGACACATACGTGGGAACTCGAATAATCCCATCGGTGTAATGATTGCTGTCTTCTCTATATCTTCTTCCCTGACTTTTAACTGCTGGTAGGCTCGGTTGAGATCTAGGGTCGAAAATATGGTCATGCCGGTCAGGTGGTAGGTGAAATCCTTGATGCGTGGGACAGGATACCGGTCGGGCTTGGTGATTGTGTTTAGACGCCGGTAATCACCGACTACTCTAATGTCACCATTTTTCTTTGGTACGACGTGTAGTGGTGATGCCCAAGGACTCTTACTGGGTCGGCATAGACCTTGCTCGATCATTGTTTCGAATTCCTTTTTTATTTTGTCGTAGCGATGAGGAGGTACGGGTCTTGCTCGGCAGTGAACTGGTGGGCCTTCGGTTTCTATGTAATGTTGAACGTTGATACTGCTGTTAAGGTTCATCGAAGTCAGTCTCGTAGTGCCAGGAAATTCTGCTAGTATATCGTGGTATGACTGTTGAATATCGATACTACGAACGGTAGGTAGGTCTGTAGCTTGAACTGGTGCGTTGACTCGTAGGTTGGTTACGTTGTCTATTAGTTTTCGATTCTTGAGATCGACGATAAGCTGGTGATGCTTTAAAAAGTCGGCTCCCAATATTGGTTTAGAAACGTCGGCTACGATGAATTTCCACTTGTAGGGTCGGCGAAGTTGCAGATCGAGTTCTAGTGTTTTCTCGCCATAGGTAGGAATGACGGTGTTGTTAGCGGCGTAGAGCTTGAATGGTAGAGGAGTGGATATCTGGCCCTTTCTTCTTGGTAAAACGGAAATATTAGCACCCGTGTCTACCAAGAACGATAGACCAGTTTTCTTATCGGTCACGAATAGGCGGTATGCAAGACTGGGACCGTTGGCATCCGCCTCAGCCAACCTCCCATTTAGTTTTCCGTCTTCTCAATCGTAAATGTACACGGCGTTGTACATTTTCTTGCTTGAGCGCCAAAACGTCGGTGGTAAAAACAAAATGGCGACGGAGTTGCGGAACGCGAGTGCGCGTGATTGTGCGAGCGAGACGGTGATCTTGAGTGGCCTTGTCGTGAGCGGGAACGATTCCACGGACGGCGATGATTTTCGTATCTATTATTATAGGTTTTCAACTCTGCGATCTCGATATGTAGTTTGCGGATTTCTTCAACCAGAAAGTGCAGATCACCTGGTGATGATGATGCTTGAACTTGTTGCGGTGGAGTAGAAATGGCTGCGACTTCTCTGTTTTGCTCCATCATCTTGTCTGCGAGTAAGGCGAGCTCTTCTAAAGCCGTTTGTTTACTAAACGACTCGCTTACGGCGAGCACGGAGCGGATGTGTGGCGACTGGCGGCAAGTGGTTCGTCCATAGGTGACGAAGCGTGGCGTCTGGGATACGATTTCGAGCGAGGTCACGCATTCGTCGTAACAATTGTGTAGGCTTCTGATCGCCGAGCTCCATCTCCGACAGTAGTTTTTGGAATTGGCGGCTGTCGGATTCTTCATAACTTGCGATTAACCGTTCCTTGATCGCAGTGTAGTAGTCTTGAGCAGGTGGGTTGTACAGTAGGTCGGTTATTTGTTCAATATCTTGTTTTTCCAGCTGTGCAATCACCATTTGTGCTAACTGTGCCTGTCCTTTTTTGGTGTCGTGGGTAGCTGCTTCGAAGCTGTAGAACCACAGTCTCGGTCGGTCTCTCCAGAATGATGGGATGCGTAGCGTAAGTGAAATGTTGGAGACTTCACGGGCTTCCGGTTTGCAGGCTGGGTTTGAGCTTTCGTCGGGTACGGCGGTTTCTATATGCGGTTTTTCTGTCGACATTTTGATGTTTATTCGTTCTTCTGAGTGGTTTTCTAATCGGGCAGGGATTCCGTTGTTTTCTTGTAATTTTTTTTCAGTCGGGCAGGGATTCCTCTTCTTTTTTTTTTTCTTGTATTTTTTTTCTTCAGTCGGGCAGGTATTCCTCTTCTTTGTTGTTCTTCGGGGTCACCACTTTGGCGGAACTTTGGCAAAGGTTTCTTCAATAAAAGAGGTTCAGAAGGTAGAATGTGGAATGTATTTTAGTAGTAAAATGTGCTATTTTTATACAAAATTATCAAGGTCATTTGAGTAAGACAACAACAAGTGTGTGAATAATAAAGCAACACAAATTAGGAGAAAACGCGCTTCAATACACGCGCGCTGCCGCGTCTCCCCGATTGTATAAAACGAGCAGCGTCGCCGCCGCTCGTTCTTTCCATCGGCGGCCGTCGCGTGAAAAACACGTCGCGCTGGGAGCGCGCGCGTGGCTTGAGACATCCAAACGGCGGCGTGCGTGTGCCGGCGTGCGGAAACATTCGAACGCCGTGTGTGTGACCTGTGCTGCTTGCTTCTAAACTAAAAGTTCTTTTCAGAACTACTTCATAATTATTCATTCAATATCTGTGCGTTTTATTTAAATCCTATACCAATTCTGTCGTGTGCCTTGCTGCCTTCTTAATTCATATGATAGTTCTTTTCAGGGCTGCTTCATTTTCATTAAATATCTGTGTTTGTTTTATTTAACTCCTATACCTATTCTGTCGGTAGCCACACAGACGTCAATTTATTTATTTTACTTTTAAAAACGCATTGTGGAATAAATTCTTCGCCTTCGCCTTTTGTAAAGCGCCATCTATCGAAGCCTTTTGTACCAATTTTGTACAGTTTTGTTTTTTTAATGAGCTGTCAGAAAACCTCTCATTCTATTTAAACCTTAACTCTTAATACCGTGTCTATTCCATTACATGATACTGGCAGTAATCGGCGTGTCGCCTCATATCGACGGCTGGGCCCTATTTCATAAAACTCATATCGACTGACAATTGTATGTCGACAATTCATTGTAAAATTACAAAAATGCGTTTCATAAAACCCTGACAATTCATCCAAAATTGTCACATAATGCGTTTCATAAAACAATTGTAGCGACAGGTGATCTACTGGCAAATGTCATACAAATCGCTATGAATTGTCGTTTATGAAACGCCTGTCATGTGTAATATTACCAAGAATGAGAGGTTTTCAAACTGACATTTAAAACTATAAAAAAAGTAGTAACTATATTTCATTTTAGATGGCGCTACATGCTTATCTTACAAAAGTGCAATGTCAAATGTCTTTTCGTATAGAATTTTGACAGCTAACTTTTTACCAACGCCATCTTTTGAGAGAAAAAGATATGATTTTTTCTTTTTAAAATCAATTAGAAAACTCCTCATTGTAGAATTGTCCTGACAATCCGACAGGCAAGCGAGGACCTGTCGACGACTTACAATTGCAAACGAAGAAAAATGATAAGAATTGATGCAAAATAATGATAATGGTGGCCATTGTACACGAAATTGAATTCAATGGGCATTTAGCAAACTTTGTATATTGATAAAAAACTACATTAAGTAGCAGAACCATTTATGCATTTTCTTGAGAAGAATTATAATTTTGATTGGTGGGTGACCCTTTAATTTGGATTTAAATAAATAAGTATTGTATGTGAAATAGAGATATAGAATTTAATGATTCATAAATTGTGTAGGATGGAAGGATGACGATGAGTAGGTACCTACATGCATGAGAGACGTCGCTTTAAATTGACATGCGTTTCGAAATTGTAAATACCCTTTTCTAGTTACGTTTCGTTATCAACAAAGGTGAGTGAAATGAGGTATAAGTGGATTTTAAGTTTTTTACATCTAGTAACACCTTAAACCCTGAAAATTGTCGTGACAATTTTTATGAAACGTTTTTTACTGACACTTGTATGTCACCTGTAGAATTGTAGTTTTATGAAACGAAAGTCATGTGAAAATCGCTAACAATTGTCAGTTTACCACGAATTGTAGCTTTATGAAATAGGGCCCTGGTTGCCAAATTGTAGAAGTAAATATTTTTGAGAGTGGGCAACACTTTTCCGACATTGATTGTAACTTTGTTTGACAAACGGAGTGAGTAAACAAAATTATGAAAGAAAATAATAATATCAAAGGTCAGGTCACTCACTCACAGAGCACGGCATTGACAATCAAAGCATTTTATTCAATTTCAAGAGTTTGGCCATGGCATAATTTTAACGTTTGGTGGCGCCACTTATTATTGGCAATAACAACTTAATATGAGTAAATTGAGTGAGTGATAGATAGATAGACAATATAATATAATAATAATATCCAATAATCATTCGCCATTTGATCACAAAACGCTGCCGGCTTGCGAAAGTCCTTTGCATATCTGTTGTGAAATGGACATATCTGCTGTGTTTATATAATTTCCTGCAAACTCAAAGTAGCGTCAAGTGAACTTAAATTTATCATTTATGTAACTGAATTGTTGTGATGCTTGATAGACTTCATGATTCACATATTTTGTCGAATAAATTTATAAGTATAAAACATGCTAATAAGTGTTGGCTTTTGATTATTTTAGTTAGTAGTTCGTTCGTTCGTTGTCATTGTACTGTAAAATAAGCACCCTTTCTTTCACATATGAAAATGAATATTTATAAACAATAATAATAAAAACCACTATATTGCATAGTCCACCCAAAAAACCTCAAGCACATAAGCGTCGCCAAGCGGCAAAAAAGCTTGCATTCCAAACTCCCTATAGTGTTGATGTGTCTTATCTGTACTTGTACATAATCATAGATGAAAATAAGTACTAAAGTATAGATGGCCGTCTCGCCGTTTTTGCACTAGGGCGCCAACTAGGCCCCGGGACCGGAACTAAAAAGCGGGGAAAGGGTGCGGGCGGGGGATGCTTCATCTAAAATATTAAAGAAAGTTTTAGAACTACTTGCAGAACTTCAGCCTAAATGGAAATAATCCTCGAATTATCCTCGAACAACAAAAAGTCTAAATTGGTAAAAAGTTGAAAACGCAAACGTATTTCACTGAAAACCAACGGATTCTCAGTGATACAACGTCTTTGAATCGCATAGTGCGTAATACAACTTTTTTTTTTTTTTTTAATATTTTATTTAACGGGCCTGGAAACGAGTCCTTTTAGCCACACAAATTAACAATATACAGTTTACAAATAAAGTTCACTTCTTAAATGTTAACACTTCTTAAAATTACAGTTTCATTTCTATGTTCAATAAAAATTGGAATAAAGATTTATAAAACTTCTTCTCTGAAAGTAAACTTTTCAACGATGTTTCTTCTTGTCGCTCTTGTCTGTCAGTGTCATTGTCGATTTCACTACACAATAACAATCTTTGTAGGTTATATTTTCTACATTTCATAACAACGTGTTCTAAGTCCTCTTCCTCGTTGCACTCCTCACATAGTCCACTATCCACAAGCTTCAGTCTGCACAAATGGGATTTTGTTTGGCAGTGCCCAAATCTCATTCTATTGATGGAAGTTATGAAGCTTCTCGATCCAAAGATTTTGTGGTACCAGGGTTGGGCGGGCGGGACCTTTTGTATGTCATAGTACCATTTTCCCTTATCGGACGATACATTCCTCCAGTAATCATTGAAAAGTTCTCTGTGGCATTCCTTCATGGGAGCATATAAATCGGTAAAAGGTATGTGCATTGAATCACTATGATCTTCATCTGGATCTCCCCTTGCTATTTTATCTGCTTCTTCATTTCCCGATATACCGGAGTGAGAAGGGATCCACATAAATTTTACAAATTTACTATTTACAGACATATTATACAATACTTGCTTTATCTTAAAAATCAAATGATTGGTACTGAATTTTAAAATCCTATTTTCAAGAGCTTTAATAACACTAAGTGAATCGGTAAGTATTAAAAAATTATTACTATTAATATTACATAAATATAAAAGAGAACAATAAATCGCATAACATTCAGCAGTGAATATACTACAATTAGAATCTATTTTGATACACTTTCTGGATTTAGTTTGGGGGTCATAATATGCTGATGTAACAGTGCTCAAGGTTTTAGAACCATCAGTATATATACTGTAATAATCAGTTTCATCAAGCATATTCAAAAGTTCTACTTGATTAATGACATCCCTCTTAAGTACTGCTACATCAATCATATTAGCATTATAATCTATATTATACAAAGGCCAATGGCTCTCTCTAAATACACTTTTACCAAATTTAAGATGTATTTGTATCATTATTCTTAAGAGTTCCGGTAATTTTCTTGATAAAATATTTGAAGAGTCCATATAAGTACCTACACAAGTGATATCTAATGGGAGCACAGGAAGTATTCTATTCATTATATGATTGTTACTAGAAGCAAAAACCTTTAAACAAAACCTTTCAGCTATTCTTAATCTTATCAAAGTTAAAGGAGGAATACATGTCTCTGCTTCCATAACATGTATAGGAGTAGAACACATAGCACCTGATATGATTCTTAGTGCTTTGTTTTGGATAATATCTAATTTTCTTAATAAAGTATAATTACAGTTAAAATAGGCTAAGGCGCTATAATCAAAGTGACTACGCACTAGACTTTTATAAAGTAACGATAAAGTTTTGGGATCTGATCCCCAGTGAACCCCTGCCAAAGATCTAATTATGTTCAGACCTCGGCAGGCATTTTTAATAATTTGTTCTATATGGTTATGAAATTGTAATTTACTATCAAGGTGAATTCCCAAAAACTTTTTACCTTCTATCCATTTTAAACTATTATCATGAAGTTTTACAATATTAATAGAAGTAGTGTATGTTTTAGAGAAAATCATTGCTGCACTTTTATTTAAACTTAGAGGTAACTTTAATTTACAGGTATAATAATAATGAACTTGTTGTAATGCATTATTTAAATTATTTACAGCAATATTTACATCCTTATGACTACTATATACAACCAGGTCATCTGCATACTGCAGGTATTTGACATTATATTGGGAAATATATCTATTCAAATGGCATGTGTACAAATTGTACAAAAGAGGTGATATAGTGGCACCTTGCATTGTGCCTTTAAAAACTTGTCTAGGTCCGTATAAAATATTATTAAATTTTACATACATTGTCCTGTCATACAAAAAATTAAAAATCCATTTACAGACCTTGCCTGGGATACTTATGTCAATTAAGACATCTACAAGAATGGACGGAATCACATTATCAAATGCCCCCTGTACATCAAGAAAGGCACAAACTGTAGATGAATGAGAAGAAAAGGATTGCTTTATATCTGATATCAAAGCAACAAAACTTTCTGCAGAGCTTTTACCTTTACGGAAACCATACTGTTCCTTTGGTAAGATATTATTAGATTCCACATACCAGTCTAACCTAACCTTTATCATATATTCAAATACTTTTCCAACACAAGATGACAATGATATAGGTCTGTATGAGTTACAGTGGCTTTCAGATTTGTCTGGTTTTATGATAGGAATGATGCATTGGGTTTTCCATGAAGTTGGAATTAGTTCATTATCCCAGAGTAAATTGAAAATATTGAGTAAAATCTTTTGAGCATTCTCATGTAAATGATTTAAAAGTTTGTAAGGAATATCATCCAAGCCTGGAGTAGTGTCTTTTCTAGATTTTAAAGCAGATTGAAATTCTTGCCATGTAAAAGAATTAGATAAGAATGCACTTTGTGAATTACCTTCTTGCATAAAAAAAGTATCTAACAAATTGCTGTCTACTAATTTTTCAGGTGGATCAGTGGGAGCATACTTATCAAGAAAAGATGGAATCCATTCACAATTTTTTGGAGGTGCATTTGAAGATGCTCTTTTGAATCTGCGGATATAGTTCCAGACTACAGTAATAGGTGTGTATCTATTAAATGACTCACAGAGTTTTTTCCAACCATTCTTTTTCTTTTCTTTCAAAAGTCTTTTTTTAATGGCATCTGTTTTTTTATAATGTATGTAATTTTCTAAAGAGGAATGATTTCTATAATAATTCAAAGCTGCTTTACTCTTTTTAACTGCTTCTGAGCAATCATCGTCCCACCAGGGAACAGGTTTTTTCATAATTGTTGGACAAGTTATTTTAAGTTTTGGTATACATTTTTCTTTAATTTGATTTAAGATATCACAAAATTGATTGTATGACAACAAAGGATTACTAGGATCAATAGAGAATGATTTGAATGTTTTTTCTGTTTCAGATTCAAAAAGTTTCCAGTCAGCTTTGTTATACAGAAATCTTTCTGATGGTTGACCTACTTCAAAAGTTTGTGGTGATAGCTGTATGACTGTGATAGTGGGGTAATGATAGCTGCCCATTGGATCATCATGAACACTCCACTGACTTAGTGGAGCAATGTTGGGACTGACACAAGTTATATCAATGGAAGACTGTTTATTACGTACACTACCTACTGTGGTTGGAGCTCCAGAATTCAAGATACATAAATCACACTCATCTAACATGTTATATACATCTGTACCTCTGGGTTTTGTTGAAAAACACCCAAAGGCCACATGATGTGCATTTAAATCCCCAGATAGTAAGATAGGTTTAGGTAAACTATTAATTATTTGTTTAAGCTGTCTAGATTTAAAATGTCCTGGTCTTGGTGGACTATAGACACATAGGATGGATATATCACCTGTATCAGTTTTAAGAACTATAGCTGCAGATTGTAAATCATCATAAAAAGGCATATCTATACTATTGTATTTAAAATGATTCTTAATAAGTATACCGACTCCACCACGACCCTTAGGGCCATGTTGGAAAATAAAATTATAACCAGCTAATTTAAAATGCATATTATTTTTGAGATAAGTTTCATTTAACAGACATATATCAATGTCATTCTGCTCTAAAAAGGAAATAAGAAGTGGCTTTTTGCTATTGATACTTTCTACATTAAATTGGCAAATCTTTAAGAACTTATTATCCATGTTTTAAATTGTTTACTAATGTTTCTTTTATGAAAGATGTAGTCATTTTTTTATTACTATTTCCTAAATTTACTAACGTCGCCACTAACGATTTTAAGATACTATCATTCTTTAAAATACCTTGAACTATTTCATCTGTTGTAATTTCTTTGGGTTTTGTAACCATGTTTGTAACTTTCTTTGGGAGTAATGTAGGGTAATCTGAGTTATAATGTGTTAAACTATATGTGTGATCTGTTTTTTTCATTAAATTGGCATATGTTACTTTATTCTTTTTATCTAGTATTCTTTTTTGTTTAACAGGACAATCTCGCGAAATAGCAAGGTGTTGACCACCACAGTTAGCACAATGCAAAGCCTGATCATCGGGGCATTCTAAGTAATGATGATCTTTGGCACAAATTGAACATTTTTGTTGAGACTTACATATTTTTGCATGATGATTGAATTTGAAACACTTGAAGCATTGCAATAAGGGAGGATCATATTCATAGACCTTAAAATTAAATAAATCCAAAGATACAGATTCTGGCAATGAATTAGCTAAAAAAGTTACGGAGACAGTTTCAAATGGTTTAGTTTTACCATTGACTTTTTTAGTGAACCTTCTCACTCCGATAATCTCACAGGATGAGATTAATTTCTTGAAAAGGTCTTCGTTGCTTATATTTGTAGGAACATACCTCAATACTCCAATTTTTTCAATACTTCTCGCTGGGATAAATGCCTTAAAATTGTGTCGTCTTTGGAATGTCTCGTTGAGTAAATAATTGTTTGCGTTACTTGCCTGGGAGAAAAATATGCCTATTTTATTTGCAGACATTCTTTTAATGCCTGTCACTCCTTTAACTTCGTCTTTAAAAAGTCCCGCCAAAGTAAGTGGGTTTCTGTTGCCAACATTTCCTTCAGTACTGGTACTCTCGGTAAAAACTACATATTCCTGGGACGCAGAAGTTTCCGGAAAAAGTCTTCGATATCCTGGTTTTAGGAACGGTAAGTACATTTTTTCGTCTAAAGAGTCCATGTCGGCTGGAATAGGAGGCCTCCGCAGTCGCTTCCTATCGGGTCTCCCAGGGGACGACTCCCCTGGGTCCTCCTCCATGTCTGCACTTATTAACGGTTCGGATGCGATAAACTATCAATGAAATTTGCTTAACAGAACATAAAATAAATATTTTCTTTCAAAAGTTGAAAAAATGCGCCTATCTCTTAAAAAAGCCCGCCAAGGTGCGTAATACAACACAAAATTTGTGTTGCCAGGATTTAAAAAAATATTCCTCCCAGCTATTGATACTGATTCAGTTTAGTAGTTTTTTTTATTTGCTCACAAAAAGTTGTTACAGGAAACATATGAAAAAACACCAAAGTTGATAAAAAAAAATGAAAAAACACTAAGGGACAACTCAGACCATGTTGATCTGTAAAATTGTAGCCATAGATATGCTTATTCAAGATTTTAGTAAACCAAATATTACCTACTCAATAATTAGGTGAGTATTAATACGTGTTTTTCATTAGGCAAGCTACAATAGATTTATTTGAATTAAAGTGAATAGCTTAATAGTGTGTTATTAAATCTACTATTAATTGTTACTTTTTTTGAGTGGCAGCTCTATTATGAACGCTATTTGAACGCATTTTTTCTACTCGTAATAGTTCCGAGCCCAAGGGTATGGTGGCGTTAGTTTATATCAGAATTTCCCAATTGTATGGAAGACGAACTAGCATGTACATAATACTTTCTAATCTGTGCTCGCTCACTCACAGACTTGCTCACAGACACAGAGTCGCAAGAAAGAAATTATCGTTAGGTACACGGTAACTTTATGATCGATCGTAGGTAGATCTGCCTGATCGAATCTTAAAGTTTACCTTTGCTTACGAAGATTATTTTAAAGGTATGGTAAATCTAAGCGACGGTTTTATGATCAGTTCGGTGGCGGATGGGACAATGAATATTCTTAGGCATATTGTAAGTTTATTGAAATGACGTGAATGCAAGATTATTTTTCTTTGTGTCACCGATTTTCCTTAAAATTGTCATTATTTTCAGGGAATCTTTAAATCTCAAGCTAAATCCCCAGCACCGCCACCCCCAGTCCTTATCAAAATGCCTTTGTGGGAGTTAGCACAAGAAGCTGGGCCGTTTGTTCGCCTAGCAGGATTGAGTGGTGCTGTTGCTGTTGTTTTAGGAGCCATGGGGGCCCATCGAACCTTTCCAGAAACCAATAATAAGGAGGATCTACGAAAAATATTTGAAACAGCTAATAGATTTCATTTTCTTCATACTCTGGCTCTTGTGACAGTTCCACTGTGTAGGAGACCTTATTTGGTAAGTTACCTATTGAGATTTAGAATTGAATTTATGGGTTCTTAATTATATCATCTCGTAAGACATTAATTTTTGGTCAAAGTCTTCCCACAAGTGACACCATGCTATTTTCTCCTCTACAGCCCCCATCCAGCATTCACAGCATTGACTTGAGGAGTGCCTACTAACATCTTCCAGACTTTTTTCCCCTCTTGTCCCACAGCCATTTGATCTGTGCTATATGCCCTGTCTTTAGGCACTTTTTATAACTTAACAAACCTACTCATTTTGACTGCAATCCCGATGGTAACCTCTGCATATTGACCTTATTATATCTTATTCTTATCATAGTATTGAAATCAAAATTAAATATGCATATGTTAATCTCTGTCAGAATAGTTACTATATTTATGACCTGAGTAATTCTTGTTTTTGTTTTATTGTAATGTTATTTTTTACTATTGATTTGTGTTTTTCACAGGCTGGATCATTGTTCATAGCTGGGATGGGTATGTTTTGTGGAACATGTTATTACCACGCCTTCACAGGTGATCATAGCTTAAGGCGCCTTACACCAATGGGTGGAGTTTGTCTTATTCTCGGATGGACTGCTATGGTACTCTAATGGAATTGTTAATATGTTTAAGTAATTGTTCATTGTGATAGTCAGTAGTAAAATATATTTTTGGTTGTTTAAGTAAAGAAGAAGTTACAAGTTATCAAATAATGTACCGCAAAATATTGAATAAGTGTGTTTAACTAGCCGCTACTTTGTGCCAAATGTAAGACCTTTTTGATAAATGTAATAACAACTTATTCTTTATTTAATTCACTCATACATATCAATTGTGTTTGTTAATTACTTTTTGGTTGAGGTATTTGGAAGTCAAATTTAGTTAAGTTGCTCTATTACCATTTAGTGTATATTTTAATTATTGTTAATATTTTAAGTCATATTGGATTATTAGACATTGTATAAAGATTTTAAAGAAAATTGTTTTTTTTAACCTTTGCTCCCATTATGTAGCTATCCATTGCATGTTAAGAGAAGCTTAAAAGCAAGGCCAATTATGATATCTTCTCATATTTAAATATGCATCTGAGTTTCATAGCTTTCTAACTTTAACTCATTCCATTCACCTTTGAAATGTTGAGAGAGTATGGTAGGTAGTACTTATTTTGCAGTATTTTATTAAGTAGCATATACTATCATGAATGCCCAATACAGATGGATTTTCAATATTATTTATTTAGACTTTATTGCATAGTTACAAAATAAATATAGATATGTACAACAGGAAATAAAATTATTCTACAGTAACACAATTGGCGGTATGTACACAATTGGCAGTGTATTAAGTGAGCCTAAACAACATAGCACTCTGTGCATTTAAACTTTCGGTCCTCTTTTTATATTGTAAGGATAGAATGTTTGTCTTCCATGCCAACTGATGGAAAGTGCGCATGAAGACTGTTAAATAAAAAATATGCATGGGACGTTTGTCTTCCATGACACCTGATGTTAAGTGAACATGAAGACTAAGGTGGTACACGTCCATCCACGAGAAACATATTCACTCGACGCTCAAAAGTACTACGACTATACTGGTCAGGGAAAATAGACGCAGGCAGTTCATTCCAAACCTTGGCGACCCGTAGCAAAAAGGAACTGTCAAAGCGCTTAGTTCGACTTTTCGGAATATCTACCACATACGGATGGAAGTTCTGTCTGCGTCTAGTAGTCCGATGGTAAAAGGGTGAGGGGTCAATTTTTTCAAACAGAGCACTCACCAAAATGTATCGTGTAGTACACGGTTAAACAAGCAACCTTACGACGATGCTCTAGGGTCTGCAGTTTTTTGGTTGTAAGGTCGACGTTGTTTATTAGTTTACGGGCTCTGCGGTCAACGAACTCCGGCGCTTCTAGTTGATATTTGGCTGAATCATCCCAAAGATGACTGCACTACTCCATGCATGATCGCACTTGAGTTGTGTATAAGTTAAAGCTGTGCAGGGCCGAAGTACCGCCGTACCTTCGAGATTATTCCCAACTTGAGCTATGGACACAATTTGTTGACCGAAGTTTAAACATGATGTTACAGTTACGTCTAAAAGCCCTAGATGGTCAGTGATGGGGACAGATACATTTTGGAAAGTGGGCGTTAATGTGAAGGTGCTCTTTTTTGCGGAGAATAGAAATGTCTGAGTTTTGGGCGCGTTGAATTTGACCTAATTCTACTCACCCCAATCGGATACTTTCCGTTAGGTTGAATCAACGCGCTCAATCATTGACTTTCTTAAACTCTGGATTTCACGGGGGCTCGCTCGCGCATTGGATACGTATCTGTCTACAACAGTGCTGTCATCATCATAACCAATAATTCCCTGTGTTAAAAGGTCATTAATGTGCAAGAATAATGTTGCAGAGAGAACAGATCCCTGAGGTGCCCCGGCATTAATTGCCATTTGGTTGGAGGAGTAGCCATCTCAAACTACTCGAATTGACCGTTCCCTCAGAAAATGAGATATTCAGTCGCAGGGTCCATTCGGTATTCCATATGCTGGAAGCTTACTTAAGACACCATCACACCATGACCCTCCAAGGCGTCGCTCGAAAAGTGAGTGGCATACACGAGAAGATCGCCGGTCGAGCATCCGTTGCGGAAACTATATTGGCTATCGCTTAGGAGCTCGTTGGTCTCAAGGTATGCCAGGAGTCGATTGTTCAATACACGTTCCATGACTTTGCAAAGTATGGAGGTGATTGTAATTGGCCGATAGTTGACAGGATCGGGACGGCTTCCCTTTTTTCGGTACTGGCTGTACTTTAGCAAGCTTCCAAGACTTGGGGGTCTTACCGGATTCCAATGAAAGTCGATAGAGACGTGTCAAAACGGGAGACAACTCAGCTGTGCAGCGTTTTAGGACCACTGCAGGAATACCGTCTGGACCACTAGCTTTGTTCTCGTCTAGGTGCAGCAAGCATTTAAGAACCTCCTTTTGGTTCTTAAATGCTTAGGTTACTAGGCGACATGATTTTGTCTAGTGGGTGGTGACAAGCCGCGGCCGAAGTCTACTAACAGATTTTACTGCTCGTTTAGCACCACCCAGGGATCATGTACCTACAAGGCATCGAGAAGTTATTTTAAGTAGTACCTAAGGAAGTTTTTATCTAACCCCTTCAATAATTAATAAGTATACCTACTTATTGGTCAGCGTCGAAATCAATGATCACTTCTACGTTCTTATAGTTTAATCGTCGTATAAACTACGTTGTTTATATGAATATTTTTTACCTTTTTGCTACCTCCACATTATTTTTTTAGGAAAGTACATACTTTCAGGAAGCTCCTATGAAAAAATACGAAAAAAATATTAAAAACGCCTTATTTATTCATCTTTTACCTTATCAGGATAATTGCTAATGGTGCTTTGTATAGACAGTAGACAATTACTAATTTTGATTGGTTTGATATATAGGCAGTGAAAAGTGCACATGGTCTCGGTCTCTACAATATTACAACATTTTCCATTAATGAAAAAAACGATCGTCGAAACGGAAGCTTGTTGTGAAAGAAAACAGTGCCTAACCAACCTGCATGCAATGAGCAGAAAGTGATGTTGCCTGTAAGCAAGTTAATTTTTGATCGTGAAAAAATATCGATGCCGTTATTCTCTTATCGGACTGAAAAATAGTTACATACATTTAAAGAGCGTCTGAATTTGCGTTTTAAAACAAAGTACCTACCTACCTCATAAAAAGTAGGTCGAGGGGAAATCTACTCTCTACTCTTTTGTCAAAAGTGCTAGGTACCACATTTTTATACATTTGACTAAGCCTGACCTTGGATAAACCCTAGATGATACAGTTAAGAAGAACACCGCTTATCAATTTATCCCCCCATTGGCTTTTTAGGTAAAACCTTGCAGACTGAGTTACCTTGATTCAAAATAACTCTAATTTTAGGTAGTACCTATCTCTAATGTCAAATAAGGGGACTTCAAACTCAATGGTTGCTAATAAAATCTGATTTAGAAAGCCTCTAAGATAGACGTTAGAGATACTTAAAATTGAGAGATTGTATTGTCGAATACGTCCACCGAACATTTAGTTTGTATCTACAACACTGTGAGTGGTTTTATCGTAAATATATTTCCGTCGTCGCGTCTCGCCACTTTCCTACTTTGGTCCATGAAATTATAACACAAAATTCACGATTTCTTTACGCGTATCCCTCAAATTGGAAACGATTTAATATTCACAAGTAGCACTTTATTATAAGTCTTTATTATACTAGGTATCACATAGCTTCCTACTCAATTGTTGCAGAGAAAAAGAATTCTTCAAAACGGTACGCCGCCAGCCAGCAGGCTAACGTCTCAATGCGCACTCATTTTCTTTTTGGCGCTTATCCATACACTAATTCAAGCTATCTAACAATGTACTGTATATATCTCCCCGAATGTGCATTTGAATCTTTCTGATGTGACGTAAAAAAGCAAGATCATTTTTTACCAAAACAAACAGCAATCCGTGTATTTACAGCAATGTACGCTAAAATCTTCAACTAAGTTAAATTTACTTCCATCGGCTCCATCAAAAAAGTGCCTAGGTATGCCACTAAGCCAAACTCGTCCATTCCATTCCAGCCTCCCGCGCAGGTTGTCTAAACGAGTAAACTAGAAATTAAGATTAAATATAGAAATCCACTATTAATGAATAAGTCCTCAATGATATTTTTTAAGGCTTTTTTGCATTTAATAATGCTCACCTATTTAGCCCAATAATTTAGATGCACAAATTATTAGATAGGTACATTTTATAATACGCCACTTGATATCTCAAAATATTATATTCGATCTCGTTGCTCTGGGGCAACGAAAGATGAATGTAATGGCAGTTTTAAGTTTCGTCATCACTATTTGACATATAAGATTTACTAGCTTTCTCCTCTTTAAAAAGGTGTCCTTTACATCAATAGAAATGTATCCGATCTACTAAAAATATATAGCGCACCTTTTTAAGCTATTGCATAAGCTCATTCAACTGAACCTCTCCCATCGGTTCAAATTTACAATAAATTTAAAAACCAGCTGTTTTACTAATAAAGAACATCGGTATAAAAAGTAGCCTATGTGTCTAAGTAGCCTAGTCCAAACTGTACACTATCAGTGTACAGTTTGGAATTACAAAACTATCACTATCACTGAGTTTTGTATGCCAAATTTCATCCAAATCTGTTGAGCCGTTTTGTCGTGATTGAGGAACAAACATTTATACATACATACATCCATCGAAATTTGAACATTTATAATTATTAGTAAGATTTATACCAAACCCAGACGTATTAGAGTACGGAAATAATAGAATTCCGGCTAACAACGCCAGCTCTTCACCTGGCCGATGTCCAACTCGGGTAAAGTAGTTGTATTACCGAGTTCTGGACATTAACCAAGTGAAATTATTACTTAGGATATTAATGTAATATACCTTTTTTTACTGAAGGATAACGTGCTATCGATTCCCCGACCGCCCAAGGGGGGAACGGCGGGGTATGTAGGGATGATCCGGCAGAAGGCCGGACTCACTAAAAACCTCCAGGTGTACCTCACCCGCCATAGATGGAGCTCACGGTACCGCCATTGGCATTACCCGCGAGCCCCGGCGGACTGCGCTCAGCCTGAGCTAGTCGAGGAGGCGTCATCCTCCCGGCACCGCTCCGCCGCCTCCTTCTGCGACCTTACGTCCTCGCAAAAGGAGGTCATGGCCGCCCAAGCCTCTCGACTTCTTAACATGGCTTTAAACTCGCTAGGAAGCGAGAGGTCTTCTCCGACGACAGACGTCAACTCGTGCCGCAGCCGACCCCATGCCGGACAAACCGCTAAAGTGTGCTCCGCCGTGTCATCAGCCTCCCCACAATGGTGACACTCTGTCGTCACCTAAATGTAATATACCTACTTTTATATGGTACCGTTTCGACCACGGAGGAAATATATAGAGGAGCTGCCCTATCCAGTTTTTTCTAGGGACTCAAGTGAAGCTTACGCGCGGGGTGCGGGAGGGGTAAGCGGTGGGTTATGGCCAATCATAGCCAAACAGGCGGTGCCATTAGTCACCTAGTAGCGAGTAGTAAAAACCGGTTGAAACATAAGGTTAAAATATTCACATGATCATCAAAAAAGTTCAGCTGTACTTTACCAGGTGGCTCTAGTTTTTTAACGAAATTTCATACGTTCCAAATCTGTCAGAAAAAAACCGCGAAATAAAAGTATTTCTACTTGACGCTAGACAACGCAACCTTTTTTCGCGGCATAAAAATCACCTAGGCAACAAATAACAATCTGGAATTTTGGACACAAATAATTGGAAAACAAACAATTTGTAAAAAAATAATTATGAATGAAATTATCTTCGTGGTAAGTTAATTTTATTTGGATTGTCAATGTAATTCCTTTATAAAAGTATAGAAAACTAAATTTTACATTGAGAAACAATGGAGGATTTAATATTTTTTTTAATATCTACGCGTGTACATACTTCACAGAAGTCAGCGACGAACTGACGCCAGTGCCTCTAGCGAGGAATAGCTTGAACTAAAGGCTGTGACGTCAGGACAACCCAAATTGAAGCTGTGCAACTTTGCTTACAGCAGCAGGCGTAGGACGGTTTTCATAAGAGATAAGTCACACAACAAGACATAATCTTGTCACAGTCCGGTAATTTGTCTTATATGACAGCACGGGCACACGACGTGACAAAAATGCTTGCCGCGACATATCTTTGTCTTGACGTTTATACAAAGAACGAGTTTAACAACTTTAAACCTCCAAATGTTATTTTTCAGTTGGTGAATTTTTAGTTTTAATATTATTTTTAAGTTTTGTGACCATGTCAAGTGCCAAAAAGCATTAAGTACCTTTACCGTTGAAGTCTTAAAAGAATCTGATTATAATAATTGATAGACATAATTATTATTCATCATCATCATCATCATCACAACTCTTTGTAATGAGCCCACTGCAGGGCATGAGTCTCTCCTCTGGGTGACGAGGAGGTTATAGGCCATAATCCACCAAGCAGGCCCAGTGCTGGGTGGTGGATGCGAGAATTTTCAGGGCGCCGAAATGGCTTCTGACAAACCCTAACGACTACTGTATACAAGTATACAGCACCCGGGACCGACTGCTTAACGTGCCCTCCGAAGCACGGAAGTCGCCGAGAGAAATGAATGGTCGGCGGTCACCCATCCAAGTACCGACCGCGCCGAACGTTGCTTAACATGTGATATCGTATGATACACACATTAACCATGGCGCCACGACGACTTCATAATAATTATTATGAAAAAATAATCTCACAACCTCCGAACCGCAGTGATAAAAAATGTTTGGCGATGTGTCAAATTGTGACAAAAATAAACAAAACGATGCCGCCATGCTATTAAATAAGAGATAGAACTTGAAAGAAGTCTTAAACATTTGTCAAGATGTGTTTGTCACGCATTCTAGATAAATTAAACTTGCCCCGTGCTGCTGTATAAGACTAAGCAATTATGTCGCTCAAATTGTGATATAATCTGTGACACAAGTCTTGTCTTGACAAGCCGTGCTACGCCTGCAGCTCTACTATGTATCTGCTTTGTGGTTTCGACCGCGCGTCCAATAGAAATTTGTCGAAGCCGAAAGGTCAAAACTGGGAATTTGTCGTAGCAGTTAGACTCCATAAAATAAGTATAAAATAATTTGATCTTTTCGATGTTTAAGTTTGTTGCTAGTCAACCTAATGGTTAAAGAAAACATTATAAGATTATGATCATTGAAACAATCATATTTTAACCCCAATTTTAAATGTCCATTTCGAACGGTCGGCCTAGTCTTAAAATTCGATGAAAATTTGCCAGGACTTAGTAGCTATTTGTTGCACACAGCCCCTTTCTTTAGTAAGATATTTTTGCCAAACCCAATGACAAGTTTGGCTTAGCGAGCGGCAGGCTCTTAAAGGGTTTCAACATGGCCGCGCCGACGAAATACGGCCATGGAGTTCTAGACTTTATTCTTGAATCTATAGAACTATGTATTTATTTATTTTTGTTTATATTCATTATCTTGCATTTCCTGCCCAGGTGGAATGCTGTCACGATTGGTTTGGTGCCGTTCTAATAATTCTGGCACTATTACCACTGTGAGGGAAAGTTGGAACAAAAAGGAAACTACAATTATTTGTTATTTATTGTTTACATGGTTTTATTGAAATCGTTACATATTAAATTTTGCACTTCCTTTTACTCATTAATGATACTTAAATGTTACTCAAAACATACACCGTTTGGTAATAAATGCTATAATATATCATAAACTTGTAGGACTTTCGAAGGAAATGTTTTGAATGGTCCTTCAAACACAGCTTAATAGTAGGTAATATAATAATGTTTTTATTTATTTTTTTAATAATAAACCAAAATTAAACAAATAGGCGACAAGGGTGGCTTAGATGTTACAATATCCTGCATCGAGAACTATTTGAGTTCCAGGGTTTAATAAAGTAATATACAATACGATAGCTATCACATTAAATTAAACGAAATATAATTATTATAAACATATCTCTGTAATCTAAAATAAAAAGAATCCAAATAATAAACAAAACTATGAACGCACATCACTTTGTGTCCGTCACATGTGTGTAAATAAATCACTCTGTTTGATTGCACATAGCGTGTAGTAGCCGCTGGGTGATGCGCGGGGAGTGGTGCGGGCGCGGGGCGCGGGGCGCGGGGCGCGGGGCGGGGCTGCGGCGCTCAGGAGAGGTGGAACGAGTGCTGGCCCTCGGAGGCGGCGAGGCGCAGCTTGGCGCGCATCACGTCCGCGCTCGAGTAGTCGGGCAGCTTGAGGTAGTTGACGCACGTCATCACCGACGGCAGGTACTCGTCAGGGTCGAGGGACGACTCCAGGGACTTCCGAACCACCGTCAGAGGCGGGTTCAGAGCTTTGAAACCTAGACGAAGAAAAGAGATATTTTATTTTCAATTAAAAAACTTGAATGCACTATATAAAGGGTGCCTGGTGACAAATTTTAGACACTGGAGGACAGCACTCAGTACTCGATTCTGATCATAATTATGGGTAAAAAAGTGGGTACTTAATTTTTCACAAGAATTCCCTATAAATAAATACTACTATATTACTTTACTCAGTAAATAATTAATATATATTTTTTATTATATTTTTTCTCTTCATGTATGATCTTAAATTATCACGTCCTTGAATTTCAGGAGTGACCCACCAGTCACCCTGGATAAATAAAAAGTAACTAAATAATAGCAATTTATAGACATGTTTTGGTCAAATGCTGGTTCAATCCTTATTTGAAATCTGTCAACTGCCGTTTGTATTTAAAATAATATTTCTAAATTTTTAACGGGATCCTAACTAAGTCGGGTAAAACCTCGCGATGCTGTTACAATATGGTTGTTATATACAAGAAGCGCTGGTCGCCGCGCGTGTAGGACGCCAGGACGTCACCAGCATGCGGATGTATGTACAATCGCCTCCCGTCCCGGTGTCCCAGTTAAGAAAATTTTCCCTAGAACGGCTTTTGGATCGAAGCTCCGCCTACTTTTCTCTGCAGCCAATGAAACAATGTAGATCTCATATCTATAATCATCATCGGTGTGCTTGCACTTTGTTTACTCCTTGTTATTTACTTAGTCGCAGGTAAACGCTTGTCGATGCCGGTTAGTTTTTTTGTGATCCCTTTTTCTACGAATATTATTAAAACACTGATTAAATGATAATAATCCCACGGGAATACATGATTTGATCTCGAAATCTTGTTTACCATACAAGTTACAAGGCGGAGTTAACCGAGCTGCCTAGTTATTAAAGTGCAAGTGAATTTAGCCTTAAAGGTGGAACACCGGAACATTTTTCGATAGTACATACAGACACGCGGCACAGTGTGAGTGTTGTAGTTACCTCCAGTGGGCAGGCGCGGGCTGCCGGTGACGAACTGCAGGAAGAGGCGCTGGTCGTCGCGCGTGTAGGACGCGAGGATGTCCACCAGCATGCGGATGTATGTACATACAGACACGCGGCACAGTGTGAGTGTTGTAGTTACCTCCAGTGGGCAGGCGCGGGCTGCCGGTGACGAACTGCAGGAAGAGGCGCTGGTCGTCGCGCGTGTAGGACGCGAGGATGTCCACCAGCATGCGGATGTATGTACATACAGACACGCGGCACAGTGTGAGTGTTGTAGTTACCTCCAGTGGGCAGGCGCGGGCTGCCGGTGACGAACTGCAGGAAGAGGCGCTGGTCGTCGCGCGTGTAGGACGCGAGGATGTCCACCAGCATGCGGATGTATGTACATACAGACACGCGGCACAGTGTGAGTGTTGTAGTTACCTCCAGTGGGCAGGCGCGGGCTGCCGGTGACGAACTGCAGGAAGAGGCGCTGGTCGTCGCGCGTGTAGGACGCGAGGATGTCCACCAGCATGCGGATGTATGTACATACAGACACGCGGCACAGTGTGAGTGTTGTAGTTACCTCCAGTGGGCAGGCGCGGGCTGCCGGTGACGAACTGCAGGAAGAGGCGCTGGTCGTCGCGCGTGTAGGACGCGAGGATGTCCACCAGCATGCGGATGTATGTACATACAGACACGCGGCACAGTGTGAGTGTTGTAGTTACCTCCAGTGGGCAGGCGCGGGCTGCCGGTGACGAACTGCAGGAAGAGGCGCTGGTCGTCGCGCGTGTAGGACGCGAGGATGTCCACCAGCATGCGGATGTATGTACATACAGACACGCGGCACAGTGTGAGTGTTGTAGTTACCTCCAGTGGGCAGGCGCGGGCTGCCGGTGACGAACTGCAGGAAGAGGCGCTGGTCGTCGCGCGTGTAGGACGCGAGGATGTCCACCAGCATGCGGATGGCGCGGGAGTCGGCGGTGTAGCCGTGGTCGGGCCGGATGCACTCGGCGAGCATGCGCGCGTCCCAGCGGCTGTCGCGCCCGCCTGTCAACGAAAACGTATTGTTCAAACACAGCCTCGAGTAGGGTTATTGTTTGGCAAGGTGGAGTAGTAACGCCGCGTGAGCAGAGCGGTGTAATCTTCCGTGATTCGGCACTTATTATTCAGTCGTTGGTAATAATAAATGGTCAAAGGAAGTTGGTCGATTGTTCATATACAATATTGCTAAAATATTTATTAACCTGTGTTAAATTCACTTGCTTGTGTCCCGTAAATAATGAATCCATCTTAAATAGTCCATTCATTCTAGATTTAAATGTTTGTTTTGTTGCCTGTGTATTGTACCATGAGGTGAGTAAATTTAGAGATTTTTGACTTATTTTTACTATGATTTTTAAGCCTAACATTCGTTTTCCTGCAGGCGTAGCACGGCTTGTCAAGACAAGACTTGTGTCACAGATTATATCACAATTTGAGCGACATAATTGCTTAGTCTTATACAGCAGCACGGGGCAAGTTTAATTTATCTAGAATGCGTGACAGACACATCTTGACAAATGTTTAAGACTTCTTTCAAGATCTATCTCTTGCATGGCGGCATCGTTTTGTTTATTTTTGTCACAATTTGACACATCGCCAAACATTTTTTATCACTGCGGTTCGGAGGTTGTGAGATTATTTTTTCATAATAATAATTATGAAGTCGTCGTGGCACCATGGTTAATGTGTGTATCATACGATATCACATGTTAAGCAACGTTCGGCGCGGTCGGTACTTGGATGGGTGACCATTCATTTCTCTCGACGACTTCCATGCTTCGGAGGGCACGTTAAGCAGTCGGTCCCGGGTGCTGTATACTTGTATACAGTAGTCGTTAGGGTTTGTCAGAAGCCATTTCGGCGCCCTGAAAATTCTGGCATCCACCACCCAGCACTGGGCCTATAACCTCCTCGTCACCCAGGGGAGAGACTCATGCCCTGCAGTGGGCTCATTACAAAGAGTTGTGATGATGATGATGATGAATAATAATTATGTCTATCAATTATTATAATCAGATTCTTTTAAGACTTCAACGGTAAAGGTACTTAATGCTTTTTGGCACTTGACATGGTCACAAAACTTAAAAATAATATTAAAATTAAAAATTCAGCCAACTAAAAAATTACATTTGGAGGTTTAAAGTTGTTAAACTCGTTCTTTGTATAAACGTCAAGACAAAGATATGTCGCGGCAAGCATTTTTGTCACGTCGTGTGCCCGTGCTGTCATATAAGACAAATTACCGGACTGTGACAAGATTATGTCTTGCCGTGTGACTTATCTCTTATGAAAGTCGTGCTACGCCTGCTGATGTGTGATTTCGCTGTGTTTTATTTCATAAAATATTAAAAGTTTTGAGATTATTATCTTCTAAATATTGCAAGAATA
The DNA here is from genome assembly GCA_944452665.1 of Stenoptilia bipunctidactyla. Lineage (NCBI taxonomy): Eukaryota > Metazoa > Arthropoda > Insecta > Lepidoptera > Pterophoridae > Stenoptilia > Stenoptilia bipunctidactyla. The sequence continues at coordinate 11,087,887 of OX101723.1, read as the reverse complement.
GTTTTAGCAAATAAAATATCATGTGTCATAAAAAATAAACTGTTCAAGTTAGTCGTAAGTAATCAAGCGAGCTATCTAGCATTACAATTGAGACCCTGCATATACATGGTGTCCCTGAGACGATAGTCGACGACAGTCGACGATAGACCAGAAGCAGGAGATACATCAAGTAATAACAGCTACGGGAAAAATAAAAAACAAATTTTGGCCGAGTGGTTATGAAGTAGGCATTTAAAAAAAACTATACATTCAACACCCTGTGATGTTCATTTCAGCCTTGTTCCTACAAATAGTAAATTTTGATCGGGTTTATTTTTGAAATACCGCTCTGAGTTATGCTTATATCCTTTATGGGGGTCTGCACTATTTAGTGTTCTCATTACTTTTCGATCATGTCAAATGAACCGTCAGACAGGACAAAAGACAATAAAAGTCAATCAATTCTCGTTGCACGTCATAATGCAGACTTAAGTATCAACTTAGGATCAAAGTTTAGTGCAGACAGGCCTTAAAGCCTTAAATTCTAAGTCATTTATAGTGTTCTCATCACAAAGCAGATACATAGTAGAGCTGCTGTAAGCAAAGTTGCACAGCTTCAATTTGGGTTGTCCTGACGTCACAGCCTTTAGTTCAAGCTATTCCTCGCTAGAGGCACTGTCCTCAGTTCGTCGCTGACTTCTGTGAAGTATGTACACGCGTAGATATTAAAAAAAAATTAAATCCTCCATTGTTTCTCGATGTAAAATTTAGTTTTCTATACTTTCATAAAGGAATTACATTGACAATCCAAATAAAATTAACTTACCACGAAGATAATTTCATTCAAAATTATTTTTTACAAACTGTTTGTTTTCCAATTATTTGTGTCCAAAATTCCAGATTGTTATTTGTTGCCTAGGTGATTTTTATGCCGCGAAAAAAGGTTGCGCTCTCTAGCGTCAAGTAGAAATACTTTTATTTCGCGGTTTTTCTGACAGATTTGGAACGTATGAAATTTCGTTAAAAAACTAGAGCCACCTAGTAAAGTATAGCTAAACTTTTATGATGATCATGTGAATATTTTAACCTTATGTTTCAACCGGTTTTTACTACTCGCTTCTAGGTGACAAATGCCATCGCCTGTTTGGCTATGACTGGTCATAACCTACCGCTTACCCCTTCCGCACCCCGCGCGTAGGCTTCACTTGATTCCCTAGAAAAAACTGGATAGGGCAGCTACTCTATATATTTCCTCCGTGGTTCTCATTACTTTTCGATCATGTCAAATGAACCGTCAGACAGGACAAATGACAATAAAAGTCAATCAATTCTCGTTGCACGTCATAATGCAGACTTAAGTATCAACTTAGGATCAAAGTTTAGTGCAGACGGTCAAAACAGTTATCTAATTTATAAGCGGACTAGGCGTTAGGAGGTTTTATCCTCGCAATTTCGAATCCCGCGGGAATTTCTGTGTGCTATTCGAGCCTGTACACTATCACAATGCCAAATTTCATCCAAATCTGTTGAGCCGTTCTCCCGTGATTGAAGAACAAACATCCATACAATTTATATACATTTAAGAAATTATTTAAAGACCTTATTGCACCAGCAAAAGGTGGCAGGGTGTCTGAGCTATGGCGACTCTTTGTCTCAGTGGTTTTTTATTTATTTATTTCTCTTATTGCTTTATGATTTAACTTACAGTGTATAGTTGTTGCTTAGTTTGAACTTATATTATTACATGATAGGTTTCTTTTTGATTTCGAATGTTTTATTTGTAAGTATTCAATCTTATATTTTATTTTGTATGTTTCTTATCTTATCTATTTCAAGTAAAGATAACTATGAAATTATTATTAGATCATTATGTGATCAGTGTTAAATGTGCAAAACTTAAATGGTCTACTCTTAAACTTGACATAGTTATCTGCCTAATAATAAGTAGGTACTTTTGTAAAATATGAAAGAAGTCTTTGGAAGTAGCACTTTCTCTTTCTTGCTTAAGTCTGTACAGTCCGTTCGCAGTTGGTTTACCTCTGACGTATGTTTTCACTATATTGGCCCTACCGTCCAGTTTCCCTGAAAGTTTGCATAAAAATTTTAAATAGCCTTCTTTATTCTATTACAACAAGGTAAACTAAATGGCTGTAAATTTTCCAAATATTGTAAAAAAGAACGAAATATTACGCATCAAATATGAAATAATTATAGTAGACTAGACGTTCAAAAATATAGGTGCTTTCATTATTAGTAATACAAACGGTATTTTGTAATCGAAATTTAATACGGCAACCCAAGATTCATGGCAGCCAATCAAACAGCTGGAGTTAAACCAACTGTGAACGCACTGTACTCTGATTTTTATTGTAATTTGACGGTTGATTTGACATGATACGCTTAAAGTTATGACATGGGATATCGGGGTCATAACTTTAGGCAAGACACTTAGGACGGCGATCGTAAGGTTACGCCAATACACTAGTTTCAAAAAATGATGTTTATTTTATTAATATATTACCAAGTCTATTTGAAAAAAATAAAACATAAAACATCGCCTCGAAAACGAAAATTCTTTTCCCCTTCACTAGTTGGTATATTGACGAAACCTGAGCTACACAAGTTCCCACAATACATTATTTATAGTGTTCTCATTACTTTTCGATCATGTGAAATGAAACGTCAGACAGCCCAAATGACAATAAAAGTCAATCATTTCTCGTTGCACGTCATAATACGTATCAACTAACTATCAAAAAGTTTAGACATGTCATAACTAAGCCTATGCTTAGTAGAGTTTAGTGCAGACGGGCATTCAAATTTAAGGCTTTAAACGATAGAACCATAACTCAGGGCTGTATTTCAAAAATAAAACCGATGAAAAGTTACTATCTGTAGGAACAAGGCTGAAATGAACAACACAGGGTGTAAAATTTTAGTATATTTTTAAATACCTATAATTTCATAAACGCTTGGCCAAATTTTTATTTTTTCGGTAGCTGTTATTACTTGCTGTTTCGCCGTATCTCGTGTATTCCAGTATATCGTCGACTTTTGGGTCATACCGTATATTTTAATATTATACATATAAAAAAGAAGATTATACTTAAGAACCGGCTACACTGTTTAAAACAAAGCTCCAGAGGTGACTGCTAGTTTAATTTCACTTGAACTAAGTTAGCGGGAGCTCGTTTTAAACTGTCAATTTAATTTTATAGCGGAGGGCAGATTGAGATAAAAGTTATATAATGAATAAAGAATTACTCGACAGCTTCAAACTCGTGTCAAATAATAATGGCAACCTGTCCATATTTTGACAAGTTTCGTTCCAAATAAAGCTCAAACTCAATAACATATTTAACTTATATGTAATAATAGAATTACGGATTTTTAAAACCCAAATATTTGTTAAACTATCGAAGTATAAGAAAATATCAATAATTTTTCATAAAGTAATTTTTATACATAATTATTGTTTTTTATATTATTGTTTATTATTTTATTGATAATTATTGCATTCAGTTCATCATCAATTCATTTCTGAATAAACCTATCGCAACTGTCGTATTGACAATGTAAATAAAAGTTAAATGACGGTTCAGATTTGAAAAGTACATCGGCAGTTCCTCGTTTTCGTTACATTTTTAATAAATAATGATATAAATTGACGAAGAGCCATTGTTAAATATGTCCTATCCTTATAATATATAAAAAAAATATGCTGCAGTTGCCTTGAAATGTAGGACGGCAAAGAGTTGGGTGTTGTGCTTAACAGTTTATTTATTTATTTACACTTCAATTTACAGTGTGATACATGATTACGAAAAGTTCAACCCCGAATTTCACGTCATCGTAGGTAATTTTAATAAGTTGTTGAACAAATGTTATTGGGATTGATGTGGAGAGGTTACCTGCAAATGGTGATGCGCTAATTAAAATTAACCCTGTATAACACCATCACTTACCAAACAATCAAAACCTGAAACTATTCGTCGGTTGAAGAAGCAAATCAATTATCTGTCAGTTAGCAGAAGTATCCGACAGATATGTCTTATTTGACGATTAAAATATTCATCATCATCATCATCATCACAACTTTTTGTAATGTGCCCACTGCAGGGCATGAGTCTCTCCCCTGGGCGACGAGGAGGTATAGGCCATAATCCACCAAGCTGGCCCAGTGCTGAGTGGTGGATGTCAGAATTTCCAGGGCGCCAAAGTGGCTTCTGACAAACCCTAACGACTACTGTATACAAGTATACAGCACCCGGGACCGACTGCTTAACGTGCCCTCCGAAGTACGCAAGTCGTCGTGAGAAATGAATGGTCAGCGGTCACCCATCCAAGCACCGACCGCACCAAACGTTGCTTAATCTGTGATATCGTATGATACGCACAGTAACCACGGCGCCACGACGACTATCATTAATATATTAACGATTAAAAAATAAATCCTATGTGACAAATAACAGCTGTCTGCCGATTATCCGACCATCGAAAAATTGAACCATAGTATTATAAAAAACAACTTTATTTCGCCGAGTAATACTTTATTCAAAGGATAACTTTTATCCGACGATTGAAAAATCGGGCCTTAATTGAATATTGAATTTTATTGAACACGATTTCTGTTGACTTTCTTGCTCCTTCTCAACAGACCGACCTTCAGAAGTAGTTGTAAATTCTTTTCAATTTGTAAATCATGTGACTTATTTCAAGAAAAGTACCAATGAAATAAAGAATATTTTGACCTTCATAAATGACTCACCTGAAGGACTTCCGCAGAACACTTGCTCCAACTCCTCAGGGTAGAATATTTTTAGATTAGCTAGGGGGAATACGGATTCAAATCCTTCTTTGAAAGCTTCCATTTGTTTCACAACACCTGTAAATAAGGAGAGAGTTGGATCAAATTCTTCAGAATCAAAAGCTTGAAAGTTATATATGAATCTAAACTGTCAGATATCGATTTCTAGCCAGGCCCAGCGCAGAGTGTCCAATTTATTCAGATAAATGATAGCTAGTTATACAAACTACTGATTTTTGAAATCGAAATATATTCAAATCATATACTGATTTTGTTTCGCACGTGTACGCGGGGCACATAAGGTCTCATTGGACATGATTATTTTCGAGATCGGGGGTTTAACAAAAATTATAAACCATAATAAACCTTACACAGCATAAATTCAAACCTTCGTCATGAATTCTATTGCAGAAATCATGTGAAAATCGGTCAGCTTTTGGTTAGTAGTTTTTTTTATCTTTCATCGAGGATGAAGGACCACCATCTCAGCTGATGGTAATTGAAGATGAGGTCGAAGATGACAGCACATGGGTTTAGGAAAGGTTGTTTCTGCATACAACTTAATTTTTTATTTATGCGAAACTTAATACACGGGTGAAAAATTTTCGTTCGTAGAATACTCATACAAAAATTTATAACATTTTGAAAACTCAGCAAGATTCAAGATTCTTGTGGTGCTTTAGTTAGGTAGCGCGAGTGAGGACACCCAGCGCGCGGCGGATTCCTTCATGCCAACATGTAGATAACGTGCCAGACATTTAGTCTTCTCTGGAGTTGTTGCAAAAAACCTGCGCGGAGCATCTCGCTATATCCAAATATCACTAGATATTTGGCGCGATCTAAACTTACTTGCATCCAGGAATCACATTAGATGGGCGCGCAATTGATTGTTTAGGAATATTATTAAAAGCTCTGTAGAGATTATTTACATACATAACTTCACGCCTGTACCACTTATGGGGTTACATAGATTATTTAGTTCAAATAAAACATGGGACAGAAACTATTGCAGTCGATTCTGTAATCGATTCTGAACAAACCGTTTTCAGGTTTAGTATAAACATAAAATAACATGTTATATTGGCAGTTGTAGATATGGTGTGTCTGCGAGGTACCTTCATGCAGCAGCCAGTGCGCGACGAGGTCGATGTAGCTGCCGAGGTTGTGCGCGGTGACGGCCATGTCGCGGCCGCCGCGCCGCAGCTCCAGGCAGCCGTCGCCCGGCAGGATGAAGTCCAGCCCCAGCTCCTCGATCGGGCACCCGTCCAGCTCCAGGGCGTTTATCTGAGGTAAAACAAGCATGTAAATAAATAACGTGTTCTTGTCGTCATAATAAACGTTCGTATGAAAAATGTTGCTATATTGAGCACTTTTTAGGAAGGGAAATTTAGTGTTTTATTTATCTATTTATAAATTGCCAACAAGTATTACACTATACATGATATAGAATAAACTTAAAATTAAAAAACATGGTCGGGTGTATACCCAATTATAGGCACTAACATCATAATTAGATATCCATTACAAATCAACTTATTGTGCAAACATTCAAAATATTACTATAAGTTACTTTTATAAATAAATAAAAACTAAAGAAAAACTACGTAATTAAACAAATGACTAAAATAAACTGTAAAACATTTAAAAAAAATACAATGGTAGGTATGCTATAATTACATTCTAACAACTACTAAACTCTTTTGCTTTAATAATACTGGAATAATTGTATTTTTGTAACTATCTAGAGAGCCTATCAAAATGTCGATTTTAGTATCCGTGAACAATTTATTATGATCGCGATATATTCGAGGAATTGAACTATGAAAACCCACTTTAGTTTTAAATCTGCTCACGGCAAGCGGTTGAACGTTATCAAGTCTCTTGTTCCACCTAGGGACCAAGAAACCTATCTCACTCAGTAACTGTGGGCAATTGATGAAGTTTCGTAGGACTTTAAAAAGAAAAACTGTGTTTGTCTTTTTAAAGTTTCAAAAAATCAAATGGGTTGCATCGACATTTGTGCACGCGTAAATAGTAATATAAATAAATAAATCTGACACTCACACATCATTATCTAGCCCAAATTAAGTTTCTTAAAGAACTTGTGTTACGGATACTAGATAATTGATATACTTAAGAAATATATAAACATACGTATTGAATAAATACATATTTTTTATTGGAATAAACTTAAATAAACATAATAAACATCCATGACTTGACGGCTAATATCTGTGTTCATCACACCGATATCCGCCGCCGCCGGGATTCGAACCCAGGACCTCTGGTATAGAAGGAATTGTATGTTACCACTACACCAGCCGGTCGTCTAAAATTAAAATTAGAGTAAAATTAATATTCTTTTTTGTATAGATGAAATTTAGCGCGTCCGCGTGATCGAGATGCATATAGTTGATCTAAGTTTCCACGTGCAGCGTGACACACAGCACACTGTACAGATGAAAGGACTTGAGGTTTTTAAGCTCTTTAACAGGAACTCGACTCAATTCATACGGTTAACAACTCAATGAGTCTTTAAACCCTGAACCTTAACCCTTATTTGAGTCCAAGACTGGGGCCTCTAAGTCTCTTTATGACTTCAGTCATTTTGAAATAACTCCAAATTTTAAACGACTCGAGTCTACACGAAAAGGTTCGAACCTTTTTAAAACGACTCGGTTCGCGGGAGTCTTAAGTCGTGAGGCGCGCTCATACATCTTATTACTAGAGTAAATGTGGATATGGGATATCGTATTCCTACGCTAATTATTACGGGTAAAAGAGGTTTATAAGTCATATACGCAGATTTAGTTTCTTTTTTATTTTTAAATAAGTTATTTAGATTTGGAATAAGTTGTTTGATTCAATTAATAATAAAACAAAAAAATATTTAAAGCTATTTTTGTCATTTTTAGTTATTTATTGATTCATTGCAATTATGCTATGTTATTTATAGAAAGGAAAAATATATAGTGATGCAAAATTAGAAAACTTAATTAAAATACAATGATCAAGCACTAAGGTTTATTATTTTATAATCCCACGTTAAACAGCTCATCTAATGTTAAACGACTCGAGTCCTTTAAGGTTCGCGACTTAGTCGTAATAACTGTTATTAAAAGACTCGAGTCGTTTTATTTCAGAGTTCAACTCTAAATTGAATGAAGTCTTCTACATTAGTAAAAAGCCTCAAGTCGTATTTTTGAGTCGAGTCCTAAAAAATTGAGGCGAGTTTCGATTGAAAAGGTTTAAAAACCTTGAGTCCTTTCATCACTAGACACTGACCAGGCGGTCGGCGAGCGCGGGCGGCTGCTGCGCCGCGTGCTGCGCCGCGCGGTCCGCCACGCGCCGCAGCCGGCACAGCGAGCGCCACAGCTCGGGCGCCACCTGCCGCACGTCGCTCAGCCCCAGCCAGCGGTGCTCGTCCACCAGCCACCGGAACATCGACAGCGACAGCGGGATGTCCACCTGACACACGCAAACAATACAATTACCCATTACAATCCAAAAAAAAATAGATTTATGAGATAAATATTTAAAAAAAAAAAGACGTGTGGCACTCGGAGACTGCCGCGGTAAAGCTATTGCATAGCATTTTTTATCAACTAATGCAATTATAATTATTTATTTATTTTATTAATGCAGTAATGTTTGATCTAATATGAAGTTCCACAAGTTCCTGATTGTTTATTAGAGCCCACATGTAAAGCTATGAGATCAAAGTATCACCGCTGTGCCGGTCGGAGTGCGGGGTGTTAGGTTTTGTTCGTTACGGAATTTCTGGATTCGGTGCCCACGCTCAAGGCCCGCGATAGAAGCTATGCAATAGCTTAAAAAACACATCAAATTCCAACTCACCATACGCGAATCCATAACAGCTTTCGCCATAAACTTCCCCAAAAATCTAAATTTGGCCTTGACACGTGACAAATGCGACGCACGCGCATTTCTTCCCAACGCCTGCGGGAACAATCCACACGGCCACAGCACCAAGGCCGGGCGTTCCTCCGACTCCGATAGATTCAACGTGTCGCGAACGGAGGACGCTAGGTCGTTGACCGTAGAGGCGGAGCTCTTGACGATTTCCCCGGTGAAGGCGGGGCGTTTGAAGTTGTCGCTGCCGTGCCACAGGTCCAGGTCGGCGCGCTGCAGCTCGTGCGAGACTAGGGCGTAGAACTCGAGCGTGGGGCCCAGGCCGGTGCCGACCTCGTTCTCGTACTGCACTTCGAGCAGCGCGCGCGAGTGCGCCAACTCGTGCATCAGGTGCTCGGCGTGACGCAGCACCTGCAAATACAATAATATTATGCAACTAGTGAATAAAGGACGGATTTAAAGCGAGGGTCGTAGATGAGTCACGCACGAGCAATTCTAACAATGAAATCACGAGCGTAGCGAGTTACTTAAGCGATTCGATCATGAATCAATCCTGAGCGATGCGAGTGATTCATGGCCCTCAATATAAATTCGTACCGTATTCAGGAGTTGCATACTATTCTTTATACCATGACTACGAGAAAAAGACATAATTTAGGCGAAAATAGAAATTTATCAAGAAATAAATGTTACATTAAAATTAGAGCAACGACTGAAATTAAGCGTAATTTAAATTATCATTACGTTGGTCCACTTGTAATAGCAGCAAAGAACACAAAACAGTTTTTAATCAAATGCCAAACTCCTTGTCGCAAATATCGACCAATCAAATCTCGCTTTTTAGAGTAATAATGGTATAAATTATATTTATTACGAGGTGCATACACAAACTTTTTTTTTATTGAAGACTAAGCTTTCGTTTGACCTCAACTTCATCTGATGGTATGTGAAGATGAGATCTAAGTTAAAACACACGGGCCTAGGAAAGAACTGGCTCTACACAAAATATTTCCGTAACATATCACCGCCAGAAAGGTAATATTTGGCGGCAGATTTTATATGAAGCGGGGGGTCACTCGCTTATCCAGGGGCGGTAAAGTTTTAATGGGCCTACACGGAAACAATTTTCTTATACAAGGTCATAGATAAACCCATGAAGCAGTGTACCTGCGCGCGCGCGACGGTGCGCTTGCGGCGGTCGAGGCGCGGCGCCACGCGCTCGGCGTCCGCGCCCGCGCCGCGCTCCCCGCCCGCCTCCAGCAGGCGCTGCAGGGCGCGCTCGCGGTCGAACGACACCACGTAGAAGATCAGGTGCCGGCACTCGAACGGGAATATGAACGGGCTGTGGGATCAAACAAAAATTGCATAAATGTCAAAAAAAAAAAAAAAACGTTTTAGGGCCAACGCTAAAGCCCTTGGGCTTCGCGCGTATTCACAGAAAACTGCTACGTATGTAGCTACGCGCGTAAGGCACGGCGTACGTTACTCACTACGAGCGCGTGGGACGTGGCTAGCTCCCGAGTCTACTATACGCCCGTTCATCGTTTTTCGATTTTAATCGAAGTTTAGCCAAAAAGTAAAATAAATAATGAATATTTGTGACACTCACAAAACATTATCTAGACCAAATTAAGCTTCTTAAAAAACTTGTGTTATGGATACTAGATAACTGATATACTTAAGAAATATATACACATACATATTGAATAAATACATATTTTTTATTAGAATAAACTTAAATAAACATATAAACATCCATGACTTGACGACTAATATCTGTGTTCATCACACAAATATCCGCCGCCGCCGGGATTTGAACCCAGGACCTCTGGCATAGAAGGCAATGTATGTTTCGTTACCGCTACACCAGCCGGTCGTCAAAAGGTTAAGTATTTCATTGACACGACTGTACACTAATGAAATCTTACTATACTCTGGCAAACAATTCAATGCAGTAAACTGACAGATCGAAATGTCAAATAGAAAAATAATGATACCACTTAAAAACTTCGTAGTGTAGGTAAGAATGATTGAAAACGAACGAGTATTTGTCATTCGTTTTGCATAAAATGTTCAAGAAATTTATAAATTACAATTAACACATAGTAAAACTGTACTGTACCACATAGTAATATAAATAACTGAATTTGAGCTGTGTACTATATCTTCAAAGTAACTTTAAGAAAAATATTTTATTACCAAACATACCTAGTGCTTTAAAACGATCACAGTAGAAGTAAAATCGACTTTACAACTTCTTGCTTTTTAAATGCATTTTGTCGTTAAAAATGAAATTTCAAGCATAGTTGCCATTCGCTAACAGCACCATAAGAAAAGAAAAATCTTGTGAGCCAAAATATTTTTTTCTAAAGTATTAATTTTCCTCAATTAATTTTAACTTAATGTCGAGGGCATAGAGTTCAGATTCAAGTAAAACTTTTTGACAGATTCGTATCGCTTGATGTGCTGCCTTGTGTACTAGCAAAAAACCGATCTTTCACAGTTCATTTTCTTTTTGAATTTGCTAAAAAATTCAGTCAAATTTATCAAGTTATAAAATTATGTTTTGCTAAGGAACTTACCAAGCGTAGGCTATTTTCTTGAGCCAAGGCGGAAGGTTTCCAGTCATGATAACAAGTGGATCTTGCAACTGTCGATTGGCTTTGGCAGCGAGCTGTTTAATAGAAAAAAATAAGAATGAATTACAATGTTCGCCTTTCCACGAAGTAAACAAATTTCCTATAATAAGCAATTTTTTTCTTTACTAAATCAAAAAGGGGAAAAATATAAATTTTTGTAACAAAATTGTCAGTTAAATATTTAAATAGCGCACAAAAACACTACTTTGACAATCTAGAGCTGCAAACGAATCGATGACAACATCTTTCCCCTGTAAAGATCTATGGAACAAGGCGAACAAATAGCTGCTGCGTGCGAAGGATAGGTAGTTCACTGCGGGCTATCGTGCGCTGTTACACACACTGTTCACACATGGTACGTTTTACTGGATACGTTTTTTTTCATCGATGGCGTATGGAGTTGTATGGGCGACTTCACACATGGCACAGTATTCAGTATACAGTAAAAAAAAACGTTCCAGTAAATTATGACATTGCGTTTTGTCAACGAATACTGGATGAACGGAATACGTATCCATCATGTTTCCGTATTTTTTTACGGGATAGAAACTGTGCGGGGTTGAGGGGGCCGACAATGTCCATACTGGCAGAATGGCGGCGGTATATGGCGAATTTGTGTGTGAACATCGTATCCAGTAATGACGGATACGTTGAACGTTTTACGGTGCATGTGTGAACAAAGTATATTTTTTTGTCGTATCCAGTAAAACGTGTACCGTAAATAGGGAGACTACGTGTGAACGGGCTGTTATCTGTAGTTTTCACAGCGGCAGCACATAGCACAAAGCAGATACATAGTAGAGCTGCTGTAAGCAAAGTTGCACAGCTTCAATTTGGGTTGTCCTGACGTCACAGCCTTTAGTTCAAGCTATTCCTCGCTAGAGGCACTGGCGTCAGTTCGTCGCTGACTTCTGTGAAGTATGTACACGCTTAGATATTTAAAAAAAAAATCCTCCATTGATTCCCGATGTAAAATTTAGTTTTCCAATTTTTTTTGAAGGAATTACATTGACAATCCAAATAAAATTAACTTACCACGAAGATAATTTCATGTATAATTATTTTTTTACAAATTGTTAGTTTTCCAATTATTTATGTCCAAAATTCTAGATTGTTATTTGTTGCCTAGGTGATTTTTATGCCGCGAAAAAAGGTTGCGCTTATCTAGCGTCAAGTAGAAATACTTTTATCTCGCGGTTTTTTCTGACAGATTTGGAACGTATGAAATGTCGTTAAAAAACTAGAGCCACCAAGTAAAGCATAGCTGAACTTTTTTGATGATCATGTGAATATTTTAACCTTATGTTTTTAATATTTAAACCGGTTTTTACTACTCGCTACTAGGTGACTAATGCCATCGCCTGTTTGGCTATGATTGGCCATAACCCACCGCTTACCCCTCCCGCACCCCGCGCGTAGGCTTCACTTGAGTCCCTAGAGAAAACTGGATAGGGCAGCTCCTCTATATATTTCCTCCGTGGCACATAGTCACCTTGTGGTTGATGAAGTGGTGGTGCGGCAGCAGCGGGCGCGTGTCGGGCACGCAGGCGCAGCGGTACAGCGAGTGCCAGTGCCGCGAGATGGCGTGCAGCGCGCGCAGCAGCGCCAGCGCGCCCAGCGACGCGTCCTTCACCTCGCCCTCGCCCAGCAGCGGCTGGCGTAGGATGCTGTACAGCGGGCTCTCGCGCGCGGGAATTGTGCCCTCTGCAGGAATATACATAAATAAATAATTCTGACACTCACACAGCATTATCTAGCCCAAATTAAGTTTCTTAAAGAACTTGTGTTATGGATACTAGATAACTGATATACTTAAGAAATATATAAACATACATATTGAATAAATACATATTTTTTATTAGAATAAACTTAAATAAACATATAAACATCCATGATTTAACGACTAATATCTGTGTTCATCACACAAATATCCGCCGCCGCCGGGATTCGAACCCAGGACCTCTGGCATAGAAGGCAATTTATGTTACCGCTACACCAGCCGGTCGTATATACAGATAGAGTTACAAGTACATTCATAAACCTTAGCAATTCAAATTCTATTAATGGTATTTGCCGTGGAACTATGTATATGAATTGTGATGATTTGTATATGGTCATAGATGAAGAGTTTAGTAGACACCGCACACTTTAAAATCAAATGTTACTGTTCGACCACGAAACTGCCTGATAACCAAGCGATTGGACATTACTTTGAAAATTGGACAGTTTTGCAAGGCACAAGCAGAGTATTGTATTTGTTTGAGTGTACATGGATAGCGTAGATGTGACATTGGCCTTAAGCTCGGCACGTCCTCCACTTGGCTTTAACCAGTTTGTACAGCTTTTTGACAACCTGCCTCAGGCGCGTTGCGTCGCTCGCATGACGTTACTCATCCTTGCAACTTCCGTACCTCGCCTCTTGTATTTAACTTGTATGTATTTTTAGGTTCTGTTTATAAGTGAAATAGCTGCCTACACATATAAACTAAGAATAAAATTCAAAATTCAAAAAGTTTTATTCACCTTAGGAATTTCACATAACACTTGATGAAGTCATTATATACTTTGGCTTTAACTAGTTGTTGAATAAGATATTACAGTAGACCAAGAGACAAAAAAATCCGGCGGAAAAATCTGTTGGCACTCATTTTAGTCAGAAATATATATTTCAAATTGCCCGTGACATGAAAAAAAACAAACACAAGACAGCTAATTGTGAGAGCCAATGTCATGCCAGAACCAAACTGCTTACATAGTAGGTGCAATGAACTATGGATTCACAATACAAACATGAAAAACTGGGACCAGATTATTTAAACAAGAGTGGAATAAAATAGTCATAGTATCATCAACAAAACGACCTGGCACTGCTAGCAGCACCCATTCACGAGTACAACTCAAGCGCCAGCCATCACCCTCCTCAACCATATTTTAGGGAAGAGGGTGACCCGACACCCAACGCTGCCACTAGCCATGCCGCCTAAAAGAGCATGACGTTCTTGCTGTTGTCTTGACAAGAAAATAAGTGAGTGGAAGAGTCACCAATATGCCATATGTTATACTGCACAGCCAAGTTGTAAACAAAATTAATAAGTACTTAAAAACTTTTAGAAATTTCCTGTTGTGTCCATGCCTTTTTATCGTCTAAATAATCTTTAGTTTTATAATATTTTTTTCGAGATAGTGTCTTTAATGTTTGATTTAAATTTATTGAATGGCAGGAATTGAAATGTGTTCGGAATTTTGTTAAATATACGAATTGACATTTCAATAAATGATTTGCTGCTTTTAGCCAGCCTCAATTTGGGAAACCTAGTCCTTACAGAGGTATTTTTATTATGATTATCTTTCCTACTTTTAAATTTATTACTATTCTTCTAAATATTCATATTGTGATGCAAGGGTCAAGATACCAATCTCTTTAAACTATTGTCGAAGCGATTCTCTATTTCCAAGTTTAAACATTCCACGCATAGCCCTTTAATACCCACGATAATAATAAAGTACACAACATGCAAATCTTTTCAATCCTAATGAAAAACATGTTATTACTACAAACCACACTAATTGAAATCTACGAAAAAGTCTATGTTGAATAAAAACAATAATGAAATCCATTTTTACTTGTGATATACGATTTATAGTTCTGATATTTTTATTTTTATTTATCTTTATTAGGGAAACAAACAGAACAATTATGACTATTATTAGCTTATTATAAGTAACACAGTATCCAATCAAGTTTCCACTATTAGTTACATCATAAGAAAATTAAAATAAAGTTACTATGAAATCTTAAACTAAACAATAACTGTCGAATTCATAGAGAATTTGTCCACGTTAAAACAGCGTTACAGAGGGTTTACAAAGCACAACCAAAAAAAGGTGATTCATAGACGATAAATGACATTGTAAACATACTATAACGGCTTTCTAAACATGTCAAATTTACAATCAGGATGAGGCTTCTTTAAGCCCATTTTACCGGCCGAGTCTACCCGAAGGTTAACGAATATTAACGAGTTATTGAAATTGATAATTTGAGTTTCACAGTTTCACTCTTCGTCTTCCTTCCTAGTTCCCTGTGATTATTTTTTTCGTCGCGTCAATTTGTGGTCAGTGATGGATGGAAGTCGTCGTGGCGCCGTGGTTACTGTGTGTATCATACGATATCACAGGTTAAGCAACATTCGGCGCGGTCGGTACTTTGATGGGTGACAGCCGACCATTCATATTACTCACGACGACTTCCGTGCTTCGGAGGGCACGTTAAACAGTCGGTACCGGGTGCTGTATACTTGTATACAGTAGTCGTTAGGGTTTGTCAGAAGCCATCTAGGCGCCCTAAAAAATTCTGGCATCCACCACCCAGCACTGGGCCAGCTTGGTGGATTATGGCCTATACCTTCTCTGCACCCAGGGGAGAGACTCATGCCCTGCAGTGGGCTCATTACAAAGAGTTGTGATGATGATGATGGATGTGATGAACAATTTGATTAACATACAGCTGATAGCTCGTATTGATGCAAATAGAGTGTGACGTAGGAGAAAGGAGTACCGACGAAGAAAAGACCCTTTTACTCTAGACGATATTGAATTTAAAAAGAGATATCGCTTTAATAAAGATACTGTACGGCGTATTACCGATTTAGTTCGTAATGAAATTACGCGAGGTCCAAGAGGGTTTGCAGTATCCCCTGAGCTACAGATGCTGACAGCGTTGCGGTGCTGGGCGAGAAATGAGGTTAGTACAGAGAGTGTGTTTCCATCTGAGTGCGGTGAGAGGATGTGAAGATGAGTCTGATGTAATTATATTGACCATTTCTGGCTCTTTATTTTCCTTGCCTCACAAAAGAAAATCTCACTATAAGGCGATAGGTATTACAAAGAGGATATCTCTTGTGAAGCAAAGCCATGTACACCCTGTACAGAGTTCATATTTTATTGTAATACTTGTACGTATTTCACCCACAATAACAATATTTTATTTCAATAATTTCAGGTTCAGGATGACAGTGGTGAGCTTCATGGCATAAGCCAAGCTACTGTATGCCGCATTTGCGCTAGAGTAGCAAGAGCTCTTGCCCGATTAAGTAAAGAGTTCATTTTCATGCCCAACACTGTGCAGGAGCAAGAACAGGTGATGAGGGAGTTCCGAGCAATCAGGAACTTCCCAAATGTAATCGGGGCAATAGATTGCACACACATCCGCATTAAAAAAACTGGTGGTATTTTTCCAAGAATAGTCGGGAGTCGGGGCACAGAAAATTAAATAAACGAAGGCACTGAACAAGGCGATAAATCTATAATAATTTGTGACGAAACTGACGAAAACAAAAATAAGTAATGAAATGAAATTTCTGTATCGACCTGTCAAATGCCAATTATAACTGCAAGTAAATGAAATATCCATAGCCCTAGGGCAAAAAAAACATAATTTTATCTCTGGTGCAATGAAATGCGACGTTTCCGCTCATGCGTAATGTAATCCGTATAATAACGGTATATTAGTTAAAATAGGATTTTCAGATGTCTATGAATCACCTTCACTTACAACACACTATAAACCTTAAAGAGTGTTGTAGCTAAAATGCACTTTAAATGCTTTATAACTATTTTCTATGAATTTGACTGTAAAAGTATAATTATAACGTAAAGAAACTACTAAACGTAAAAGAAAAGTATGTATTTAAATTTAAAAGTTAATATAACATTTAAAACAAATTTACAATAAATACAACAATAATTTAAACGTTAAGGCATAGTAATACATATTTGTTTTACAAGTGCTTTTCTATAATTCAAAATATTGAAGTTGAATATATCCAAGTCGGAGAAAGAAGCATTATATTTGTTGCATGATCTACGAATAAAAGTGTTTGAACCATAATTAGTTCGAGCTGTTGATGGTTGGAAAACTTTTTTATTTCGGGTTGATATACGAGGACATCCAAATGAGATTTTACCTAGAAGATATATCGAATCAATGTAGCTATTCACAATTTTATAAAGAAAAACTTGGTCCTTTAATAGTCGTCGGTCTTTTAGAGACATCAATTCCTGACAGCTAGGTAGGTTACGACAGTTTGTGCGATAGGTAATATATTTATTAAATTTATGTTGTATAGACTCTAACTGTTCAATATAAATATTATAGCAAGGATTCCATACTACAGAGGCATATTCTAAAATAGAACGAACGAAACAGTTATATAATAAAACAATTGTTGAAATATTTTTAAAGTCTCTTCCAACTCTTAGTACAAAACCTAACATTCGATAAGCTTTTTTCACCGTATGTTCAATATGTATATCAAAAATCAGTCTTGAGTCAAGGAAAACACCGAGATCCTTAATCGAAGTCACTCTATCCAAACTACAGCCCTCAATGTAATAATTATATTCAAAGTTGTTCTTTTTACGTGTAAATGTAATAATATTACATTTTTTTAAATTTAAAGACATAGCATTGCTATTACAGTAATCTGAAAACTTTCTTAAATCATTTTGTAGCTGCATGCAGTCGTCGATGGATTTAATAACTTTATATATTTTGGTGTCATCTGCGTACAAAATGCAATTACAGTTTTCGAAAACATATTTAATATCATTAATGAAGATATTAAAAAGTAAGGGTCCAAGGTGAGATCCCTGAGGGACTCCAGATGGTATTGGAATAAATGAAGAGCAAAAACCTTTTACTGTTACTGCTTGGGACCGATCTCTTAAGTATGACTCAAGCCAGCGAAGAAGATCGCCATGTATACCGAAGTGAAATATTTTGTTGCAAAGTATGTTATGGTTTATCTTATCAAAGGCTTTAGCAAAGTCCGTATACACGACATCCACCTGGTAACCTTTTTCCATAGAGTCAGTAATGACGTCCAAAAATTCGCAAAGATTTGTCTCAGTAGACTTTTTGCTTAAGAAACCATGCTGTTCCTCTATTATATATGGTCTTACAATTCGATATAGGTAATCATATACAATTCGCTCAAACATTTTGGGTATTGTACTTAATTTAGAAATTGGTCGGTAGTTGGCAATGTTTCGCTTATCACAGCCCTTAATAATTGGCACAACAAAAGATCGTTTCCAAATATGGGGCATTATTCCAGATTTTAAAGAGAGATTAAAAAGAAGAAACAACGGATAATATAGCTGTTTGTGACACTGTTTTAAAAAGATAGGAGGAATGCCATCAGGACCAGTGCCTTTTGAAATATCGAGCCCTTTCAAATAAACATCTACCACATCGCAAGTAATAAAAAAAGAAGTTACGTTAACTAAATCACATTTTCCAAGCAGGTTATTTGTGTTAGAGTTTTGTGAAGATCCAGGTTGCAAAAAAACCGATTGAAAATGAAGATTAAATAAATTACAGATAGCATTACATTTATATTCTGATTTATAGTTCTGATAAACTAAATAAGATATTCACCGTGCCACAGAGCATCGTGTTTCCGCCGCAGAGACACTTTGCTGGGCTGTCCCTTGCCCTTGCGAGACGCAGTCGAGTCGGGCACTGGCGGACAGCTGGCTTCCACCGCTCTGTAGTAGATCGTGTGAGTTTGTACCCAAATGCCAGCATTTGCTGAAAAGAAAGAAGATTTTTTATCAATTGTGAAACGATATTATAATGTTAGACTACACATGTTTTGTGACAAAACACATATGTTAAAAATAATAAAAATAAATCTCCAGACAATCACACCAACAACATAGTCTATCTTTCGGAGTGAACTTTATTTGGATTATCGATATAATTCCTTTATAAAAGTAGAGAAAAACTTAATTTTACATAGAGAGAACAATATGGGATTTAATTATTTTTTTAAATATCTACGCGTGTACATACTTCACAGAAGTAAGCGTCGAACTGACGCCATTGCCTCTAGTGCGGAGTAGCTTGAACTATTGAGGCTGTGACGTCACGACAACCCAAATTGTAGTTGTGCATCTTTGCTTACAGCAGCTATTCTATATATCTGCTTTGTGGGTTTGCCCCATCACCACAGTGGTCGACGATATTTGACATGAATCTCATGTAAATGGAAAATAACATTATAACTAGTACAGGAAGTTCTATAAGACACGCATATTAGAACCACTGTTAGCAAGACGGACTAAACCTCGTTAATAATTGCCACATAAAAAATACTTTTCATGATCTTCCCGAATACTTTGCAAGCCCAAACAAAATCGTAAAAAAGTGAATTATGTAGTTAAAACTAGCACTCAGCATTCTAGAAATAAATAATCATAATATAAATAGGTTTTTTGTGAAAATTCTGAAGATGAAAAATATTGTCAAAATTTGCTTTAGCAATCGAACTCACAAAATAAAATAAGAAAGAAAAGAACTTACCCAGCGGAGTTTCTGTATCGGTATCTGTATCATTATGTTCTGAGAACTGTCGTACCGCTTGGTACACAGTCATGTTGTAAGGGAGCACATTTTCGCCGATCAAGAACTCTAGCTTGTGCTCCGAACTGGAAAAATAATGTGCAGTGTTATTAGTAAGTAATGGAAATAAATAATTGTTAAAAATGGAACTGACTTCATGACAAATAAATCTATTTAATTTTTACAAAAGAAGGATGGAATGTTCATCCTCCATGGCACCTGGTGGAAACATGATGTTACATTGTTTACGTAATTTACAGATTTACCCATGGCACCATTTCCGTATAACCCCGCAATTAAAAGGTATCCCATGTGTTACTATGATTCCGCACAAAAATACCCAAATCCTGTTACTAGTAATTCATCAAAAAGTAACGTAACAAGAGTAAGTAAACAACGTAAAAAGAGTTCCTCGCAGATTCACCCGAGTAAGTCTAATAAAACATATGATATTATTCCTATATAAAATACCTCCTTAATGTTCTAAATGCGTTTACAAAATTTCGGTTCAAACTGTAAAGCCTTATCTGCATGAAAGAGCATCCATCCATCCCTATTACCTATTAGAAGTATATAATTATTGCTATCAAAAGATTTACTAACTCGGCGGAATGATGCGGCGCGGCGAGTGAATCGTCGACGTCGTCGTCTGAATGCGCGTCGTCGTCGGAGTGAGAAGCGGCGTCGCGGGCGCGGGCCGTTGCGTAGCCGCGTTGAGCTAAATATCTACAAAGAAAAAACGACCTTCTGTGATACTGTTATAGGATATAGTTTTTTTTTACTTTGTCGTTATTTAGTAGCTTATGCATTTGCAACCTTTTTTGATTAGAATGCCTTGTATTTATGACAACATTTTATTAATTTGTCGAATTAAAATGTAATAAGAGGTATGAGTATACATACCTTTCTATGGCCTGTACTAAAGCTAAGGGGTCTATCCGAACCACGCCACCTTTCCATTGCTTGAGGTTGGTACAGCTCGGATGCCGTTTGAGATCACACTGCGGGATGAAAAAAAACATTTTAGAAGTTAAATTAATATAACAAAAAGTAAGTGAAAGAAAATAAGTAAAGGTCCTGAGAATAGATACCTGAAACTGAGATTTTCAGTGAGATTTTCAGCGAGTTCCTTGTATTAACCGACACTTTTTAAATTCTCTAAATATTGATTAGCAGCCCGATTATTTGATTGTTTTATCCAGTGTAAGGCTTATTGACGTTTTTACACCATAAGCTTGTTTTTTTTTTCTTAATTTTTTATTGAGTTTGGTACCATAAGCTCGTTGACTAATAGCCCGTTTAATAACTCACCAAAGAGCTAAAGTAACAATAAACATAGAAATTCTTATAATATCTCGTGTCAAATAATGTCTTCAGCTCAAAATAGTATAGGATTGTTTATCTTTACTTTTACTTTAACTGTTCGGTAAGTTATTGAAATCGGCCATACAAGGCTAAATCGGTATTTGACAGCATAAGACTCACCATAAGCTGATGCGTGTTGAACAGTTTGAGCGCAGACGTATGCGTGTGCGCAGGCAGGTCGTGCACGCGCACGGGGAACTGCTCCAGGTGGGACACGCACGCGTTCACCTTGCTCACTAGCGCCGCCACCGGCGCGCACGCGTCCGGAGTTATGTTGTACCCGTCTTCTGACCAGTTCCCGCCGCTGGAAAGTTACAATTGAATAAATAAATTACTGAAACTGACACTTTGTGGCACTCTGTGTCTTGTGTTATGGAGACCACAGAGGGTATTTTAGTATACACATGACCCGATCCAGTTTAGAAAAGTTCGTTTTCTTAAGGACCTGTCACTTAACAGACGAACACACGAGACATGTACCAATACTAGCAATATCATTGATAGCCATGGGACAAACAATGTGATTGTACAGTTGAAACAAGCAGTAAAACGAAAACAAGCTCAAAACAATTTTGAAGTGGTTATTTTACCTTGATAATGGAAGTTTGTTTTCGTTGCACTGCTTCCTTCTTAAGTGAGCGAAGAAGGTGCACAGTCACACGAAAATGATGTATCACGCACAAGTGCTTTATTGGAAGACCAGAGAACTTTTTGAGAAATTGGAAGAACCGGGTTATTAAAAAAATAGTATACGCATTTAAATCCAAAGACTGTTTTTATTTTTTTTCGATACCGAAACTGCGTAGGAAAATAAAAAAAAAACTAGTTAATTAATGATATTGTTTTGGAAGTGAAAAGAAGCCTAAAACAGTACACATTTAAATGAGATCAAAGTTAGCTGTCTAAAGTGAATATTTTTTTTATTCTTACATTTTTATGATGATTTCGGGGTGATAAACTATACATACATACATAAATTCACGCCTGTATCCCTTATGGGGTCGGCAGAACACCAGAGAGACATAAGACCATCTGATGTCACGTTTGACAAATGAGGTAAGTTTTATAATGACGGAGAGGTTATTGCAGTGACAGGGGATCAGCCTATCGCCCACAAAAATGCAAATAAAACCACTGTCCCTTAACTGACTTTTACGGTATGCCCGGGCAGAGAAGCAGCTGGTACATTCTATGTTTTTCTTACGCTCCCAGTCTAGCATAAAAGCAAGGAAACAAAAAATGTTTTAAAATGTTATTAAATAAAACCACATGGCTTTTGAGTTTTTAATGGCCACTAGGTCATAGCAGATAACCTATTCTACAGGCCATATCAATTTGGCCGGCGATGGACCAAACATCCCGTATAATAAATAAGCCGAGACATTTTCGTGGTTCTCACAACGAAACAACGAGGATTGTTTCGTTGCGATACCAACCTAAAATTTTAACTAGAAACTAATTTTTAAACCGAAATTTCGAAATAATAATGTTAAAAAGCAACTCACTCATGCGTGAGAGGTAAATCTGCGAACACGTGCAGGAACATGCGCAGGCGCATCTCGCAGGCGGCGCTGTTAGCGTCCAGCCGCTCGCTCTCGTCCGTCTGTTTGTCCGCCGGCTTGTCCACGGCTTTGTCCGTTTGCTTGTCCGCGGGCTTGTCCGGACCCTTCTCTGAAGGTTCGCCGGTGAGGAATTGCAGTAAAGAACTGAGCACGCCGGAGTGGTTTACCTGTAAAGTAATTATAGGACATGTAAATTTAGCATACATCACTGAAACCACTAGTAAGATTTGAAAATATATTTTTGCCTTTGATAGCATGTATAACTTAGGGAACCTATTGGGGAATTTCGTGTCCTTCGGTCTTCCCCACGAGCTATTTTCAATATGGGTTATGTCAGCGTACAATCGATCTAAATACCAAACACAAAATGATGGCTTTTGCAGAGTATTTGGCTCCGGTTAGATTTCAAATAGAACATTTTAATTAAGCTGATCGTGTCTGCGTTTATGCTAAAAAACCGCAAAGTTAGGCAGCGTGATGAACTTCATTACACAATCTTATACAAGCGTAGTTTAAGGGATACACAATTCACATCCCTTCAAACCCCTTTACTTATAAATGAAATTACCTCGAAAGGCGACACGTCATGGTTCCTCAAGGTATCCCTTAGTTGTTCCAAAGCCGCCCGTTGCTGGCCTTCGTTAGGCAACGCCAGGGCTAAAGCTTGCAGTTGTTCTAGGGCTCCAGCGTTACCGGCCAGGCTGCCCCATTCGCGTTGT
Organism: Stenoptilia bipunctidactyla; assembly: GCA_944452665.1. Lineage (NCBI taxonomy): Eukaryota > Metazoa > Arthropoda > Insecta > Lepidoptera > Pterophoridae > Stenoptilia > Stenoptilia bipunctidactyla. Next base: position 11,064,536 of record OX101723.1, on the reverse strand, counting down.
AAACGAGCAGCGCGCCATTGTATCCATTCTCGGACTTTTTCTCTGAGGATAATAAAAAATTACCACATTTAAAAAATCCTAACTTTTTAACTGTGCTAAAATTGGTAAATACGTAAAATATTGCGTGATTATTAAAATAAAAAAAATGAAACTTATAACAAATGGACACGGTCAAGCTTAAAACGCACTCAGTTGTGAACTTTCGAGACGCATATTTGTTTACCGAAAAAAAATGGAAATTCTCAGTGTTAGATTTACAATAAATGAGCTGTGCCATGACAATCAAAACCAAGATTGAGTTTTGGATTGAAAATTGAGATTTCATATTGAATTCAATACAATGCACTCGATTTTATTTTCGAATACTCAGACAGACGTGCATTATTCAAGTTTTGATCATGACTCAAGCATACATTCGCTGTTAATTTTGGAGTACAATCACAGGATTTTATCGATTCGTATATTTGCGAATGTTTGCATAGTTGTGGAGTCGGTTTGTAAGGAACAATTGAAATCTACGCACTGCCGCACGACAAGTGTAAGTAAATGTGTTAATTTTGAATATTTGTGAATATGTTTGAAATAGAGTAACTTGCAAAGGACTCCATACTCGAATATTTGTAAACACATGAATCGATAGGCTTCTGTGATACGGTCAGAGAGAGCTGTTCTTTTGATGCGCTAACTGACCGCGCCGCTGAGCTTACACCCGACGCTGATACATTATAAGCTTTGGTCTCTTGATCGTAACGCACAACGTTGCGGCATGCGGTGCCGGACACTTAATCATATGAAAAACGCCTAGAATTGTCTCTTGTTCCGTCGCAGTATGCGTCAGCGGCGAGGGGCAAGCGCAGTGAAGTGGGAGGCGGATACGCCGCAAACCGCTGCGTCGTTATTATTCAACGCTGCGGTGTGCGTTGCGGGTTGACAATGGATTTCTTTGAAGATAATTTAATAGAATTAATCCGCAAGTAACCCATGAACTTTTCTTCACAGTCAATTAAATGCCTTTTTATTAAAGTTTCGTAACAACCTTCACACCTCCTCCGTTTTGCAAAAACATATTTCTCGGACTGCTTCTTATTTATTTATTAGTCTTTTCAGAAGCAGTAGAAATTGTTCTAGGCAGAAGACATTGTGCTTGAGTAGGAGGAGGCCCTCCTTCTCAAGCAAAGCACCAATTTCAATAATATTGCTCATGTTGACACGTCTACTATGGTAGCTGCGGCAAATCAACAGACCACTTCTCCGCAGAGACGGTAAACGCTGCGTTATAGCTGGTTCACACATGGTCCGTTTTACTGGATACGTTTTTTTTTTAATCGATGGCGCATGAAGTTGTATGAGCGATTTCACATATGGCACAGTATTCAGTATACGTATTAACGGGACAAAAACGTATCGAGTAAAACGGATCATGTGTGAACGGGCTGTTTGTTGGCCGGCTGTTAGCCGCATGATATGGTCAAGAGACCAAAGCTATATACAGTTGTTGACAATAACACAAGTGTAGTTACTTGTTGTGCGGCGCGATGGCGGCAGTAGAAGACAGGGGCGCCTCCTTGTGCACGTGCGCGGAGCGGCCCCAGCGGGACGGGTTCAGCGACGACAGGAACGACGACGTCTTGGATGCGCCCACGCGGCTTACTGACCGCGCCGCCGAGCTCACACCCGACGCTGGTAAGGGAATACATCATTTATTAACATTTATCTAACATAATAATAAATAATAAAATAAATAAAATCCCCAGACAATCACACCAACTACATGGCCCAAATAAGCATAGCTTGTGTTATGGGATACCATGTAGCGAACTAGGGGGGAACCTAGAATATAAATACATAAATAGATAAACACCCAGACACGGAACTTTTTTTTTTTCTTTTTCCGTACGGGAATCGAGCCCGCAACCAATGGCGTCTGAGGCAGATAGGTTTACCCCATCTAGACACATAATGTCTCTAACATAGGTAGAGACATTATGTGTGATGGGTATCGTGGCATGCCGCATGACAAATACTCAAGATGAAATAAGATACATAAGAGATGGTCAACTCCAAAATTGATTTCTGAGTAAATGAGCCCTCGTATAGCTATTGCTTTAAATCTTTTCAAATAGTTCAGGTTGATGATAAATATAGACGTCGTCGTGGCGCAGCGACTCACATGCATGTCATACGATATAGTAGGCTAAGCAACTTTCAGCGTGATCGGTACAAGGATAAGAGATCGCCGATGACAAATATATCAAGACTTCCATACTTCAAAAGTGCATTAAGCAGTCGGTGCAGGGTGGTGTTTTTCAACCGATTTCCAATTCATGTGCATGTTTCTTTTTTCTTGTTGAGTCTTTGTGACACGATTTATTAGACGCATATGAATCGATGTTGAATATTCTTATTTCATATGATAGAGGATACTTCAGGAGTGGTCCAATATAAATTTCATCGAAATAGATTGAATACTCTCGAAAAAAAAAAAAGAGAAAATGTGTATAAATCGGAGCTTGTTTATACATTGACGAACTTATGCTTCAATAGTATATTATGTAACAAGTGAGCTAAGTTGCTAATTACAGTCGAGGCTAATAATGAGCATTATTGCATTACTTATTATTGCATATACAGCCTATTTTAAGTGAAAATGTTTAATTTGGAGTGGTAAATGCAAATATTTTAATATTTTATAACAAATTATTGTAAATTGTGAATAATTTGTTTGATATACAAATTTGTTTTACAAATATAAGGCGCAAACATTTAAAAATGTATATGGATTTGAAGTGGTATAAATCCTCTTTGTTGTTTCTGAAAATATTTAGTGTATAACCCGGACCAATAAAATATGCTCTGTTTTCTCGCATGTTATTTGCACAAAGGTACAATTCAACTTTGTAGGATTCATTATATTATGCACTAGGGTATAATATATTATGCACGCGTGACTTATAGCCCAGTTGATAGTTGAAGATTGAATTCAATAGAATAACGCTCACTTTACGAGCAAGTGTGTTGAAAATACAGTTTTGACGTAAGTGATAATGTAGTTGTTTTACAGGTTGAACAGGTGGTCAGTACATGTCTCACCGTGCGGCGCGGCGGGCGCGGGCGCGGGGGCGGGCGCGGGCTCGTCGCGGCGCCGCGCGTGGCGCACGCCGCCGCCCGACCGCTTGATGGCGCGCTTGCGCTTTAGCATCTCCGCCAGGTGGAGCGGACTGTTGGACCTGAAAGAGAAACCATATTGTTTTAACACGAGTGGGTCGTTCTATTCTATTCTAAATTAAATTCATTAATTTGCACGAATATAGGTTAATACATTAGATGATACAGATAAAAAATAGGTTGTTCTAGCCATATTGTACCATTTCGGCATGTACAGTCTGCAACAGAATTATATATACCAACCAGTCTCCCGCACACATACAATATGCATGCATTTTGAATGAGTGCGGGAGACTAGATGGTATACATAATTCTGTTGCAGACTGTACATTATAGTTTTGAATAAGAGAACATATTAATAATATACAAAAGTCAACATTTCTAAGCGATACAAATATACATTAGTCCTGGAAAATAATAAATGTCTCTCATATAATAATTTAATTACATAAAACATCTTTTAAAATGAGAGTAACTGAATATTAGCTTCAAAATAGTTTACATGATTTACCTAAAGTATTTATCATTATAATAGTCACTTATAATGATAAATACTTTAGGCTGAAGGTATTCTTAGTTAGTAGACAAATACTTTAATGTGTAAAAGCATTTGTCTACTAACTAAGAATACCTTCAGCCTTTTTAATGATTGTGGTTGTTTATTTGTTTGATTTCTTTAGGCAGATTGTTGTAAATTTTTGGCGCCGTTCCCGAAGAAACTTTCAATAAACAATGCGGTACTACGAGGTTGAGCAACAATGCGGTACTACGAGGTTGTGTCCTTATTCCTTCTGCTCAAACAGTACAAGATTTTCTATTTTAAGAATTATAAGGCATGGGAAAGTCAAAATTCTAATTAGACAACGTTATTTTTATTTTTTGTTAATGCGAAATCAGTACACAAAAAATTACAATATTATCTTAAAAATTCAGCAAGTTTCAAGCCTCTTGAGATTATCTTGCTTTTGTCGCGCGAGTGAGGACACTTGGCGCGCCACGCTCGCTAGCTACCGCTTCATGCAACGTAGGTTCACTTACTTATTCAGAAATAACGTTGTATATTTGTGGCTATATTCTGTCGAAAAACTAACATATCGCTGGATACATAAATGGATAATGCAGAATAATTCTGGATAATACAGAAGAACATAAAAAAAAATCCCCAGACAATCACACCAACTACATGGCCCCAAAGCACATGAGTAGATAAACGGAACAGAGACAAAGCTTCTTAAGAACGTGCAAAATTGTTACCTTTTTTGGTAGGGTTGTCACAATAGGTAAAGACAAACTAAACAAAACATTTGTTAAATAGTTTTATTATTCAGTATATAGAATACTTTACAAATTACTTACTCTAATAATTTTCTTTTTATAATTTTTGTTTTTTATCAATTTATTGTTTCTTTTGACGGTGTGGTAAATTCTGAATCTAACATATAGTTTTTTCAAGTACTCTAACGGGAAACACTCACATGGCATATCAAATTTACAATCTTTAGTACGTTTAAGTATTTCATTGCCAATATTGACAATATGTATTTCAAGATCGAAATATTCGCGAAACTTTTGCTCGAGCAATTCAACAAATGCGATAAAGTTATCAGGAGGTATAATTAAAAAACCCAATTGTACATTTCTATCATTAAAATCCTTGTAATGGCTGAATAGAGAATCTTTGCCCATATTTATAGGTTGTTCAGATCTCTTAACATACAGTTTTATTTTTTCGCATTTGTTGTGTTGTTCGAGGCATTTTCTGTACAAATAGCCTGATACATAAACTAAACCATTTTTTTTTCGGTAAATCAAATCGATAGTCACTTGTTCCTACTGTTAACTCAGAGGCAATAACTTCGTCTAGTTGTGGATCTAGCGAAACTTGTGAGTTAAAAATACGACAGTCCTCTGGTTTCATAAGTAAGCTATCGAAATCTTGATCACAATTAGTATTTTGAGGTTTCTTTAAGATATTGGTTATAAATATCTTTTTGAAGGCATTACTAAGTTGTGGACATGTTGGTTCCATACAGTTGCCACCCGCCTGTCTGACTTTCCCGAAGAAATTTTCAATTACGTCTTGATTTAGGCGTCTCGTTAGTATAAATTTAATTCCTTCTGATTTTAAATCCTCAGATAGTAGTAATAAAGATTTTATGGACACTTGAAACCCGTTGATAAAATTCATAATATTCGTAACGTCCTTCTGACCATTGATTCTTATTAAGTTTAGGTTCTTAAAAAATTACAACATTCCCTGTAAGACCTATTGTACTCCTTGGGATAGTTAAAGTATGATATATTTTTATTTTTTCTATTATTATTCATGCACACACTACAATAAACAATCATTTTTAATAATAAAATACCACGTTTTTACATTAAAATATTCAAACTTCCAACTAACAAAAAAAACAACGTGCGCTGACCCTGAGATTGTACACTAGCTGTGACAGCGTAAACCGGTTTTTACCAGTGTCGCCGCGTACGCGACAAGCGGCCAGTGGTCACGCACACATGCCGCGCGTGCTTGTAGTATTACAATCGATTCGTGCGGATGTATGAAGCTTTGTCTCTGTTCCGTTTATCTACTCATGTGCCCAAAGTAAGCATAACTTGTGTCATGGGAGGGATACCATGTAGAGAACTATCCCCCCCTAGAATACAAATACATAAATAGATAAACAACCAGGCACGGAACATTTTTTTTTTCTTGATCTGTGCGGGAATCGAACCCGCAACCACTGGAGTCTGAGGTAGACAGGTTAACCCCATCGCCAAAGTGGTCGTCATAAACCTGCATATAATAGTAATTTACCTGTGAACTGTGGTGGAAACTTGAAGCTGGGCAGAGGCGGAGGCAGGGCCGGGTTCGGACACGCTGAGATCACTGCCGGTCGCTGTTGGATTTGAAGATTTTTATAAATACTCGTCAAATTTATTTAAAGTTAACCGTGCACACAACATTTTATTAATATAATTATTTAATCAACAAAATTATATGGTTTGCTTAGTGGCAAATTCTACATTCTATAAGAATATTCATTGTCAATATCTTTATTATTTGTAGTACCTAATTGTAAAACTGTATTTTATTTGGCAATAAAGAGTATTTATTATTATACATAACCTCTAACAGCCGGTTTCAATATCTTACCAAAAAGCTAAAGTAAAAGTAAATATAGAAATTCCTATATTGTCTTGAGCTCAAGTGACAGCAGTGCGAGCACAGAAATTTATCGATTCGTGTTTTCACGAAAGTTCATTTAGTATGGAGTAGGTTTCTAAACAACAAGTAGCCACTGCCCCAGGACAAGCTTAAATTAATATGTGCCTTGGTAATTTAAAATGTTTTTGAACATGTTGTATTGTTAAATAAAGGTAAATTAGATAAATTAAAATTTGAAACCGACTCCATACTATGCGAACATTCGTAAACAAACGAGTCGACAAAGTTCTGTGCTCGCACCGCAGATTTCACACAAAATAGTAGCAGAATTTCTATCCTTACTTTAACTTTTTGGTTAGTTATTGGAAACGACCGTAAATAAAACAATTATTGAGTTCAAGATGTAACAAAAAAATATTGTCAACACTTACGTAAACTAGCCGCGATAAAGGACCCGGAGGCTGAGAATGCAAGTGTCAGATTCTTATTGTCCAGCGACGTGGCGGAAGTGGAGGCGGGCGGCGAGGAACTGCCGCTAGATGGCGCGCTCGCCGCCACGGGAGACTGGAACAAAATATTTAGCTTATTTTTTAAACCTTGAAGAACCAATTGCTGAGTAAAGTATGAACTCACAGTGGATCAACTACATAATATGTCAAATTTATAAATACTGTATCTTTTTTCTGAGAATAAGATAGATTGATGGACTATAACACACTATGTGAATGTCCCTAAAGTTAAACTTTAGCTAAGCTTAAAAGTTTACTCATTTATTAAGTGTATAGGGTCTTATGCTAAACGACGTCAAAATGCAATGACGACATTTAAAAAATATATGCTGTCATCTATTTGGACGGAGAAAGAAATCTTGGTTCAGGTACATTCGAGAATGATTTGGGGTAGCGCTTGCTGCAGAACTATTTCTATACAAAATAGATATGACTTGTTGAACAGAGCTGACTGCCAACCGCTATTGAAAGAGGCACATTAACAGGAGAAAATATTCCCATCCGACTCACCTTATTCTCGGATTTAGGTTTGTCCATCTTGTCAATCTTCTCCGCCAGCTGCGCCACTTGGTGCAGCACTCCTTCTCTGCGGAACTGAATGGCCATTTCTTCCGGAAGCCGCTGCATCAGGATTTCTGCCAGCTGTAGAGAGCCGACTACGATGCGGAGGTCGCTGGAAGCCATCATTCCGGCTATGTGCGATGAGATCACCTGTCGATTGAAAGTTTTGGATGAATTAACTTGCTGATGATAGACATTTGATGATAGATGTCGGAACTCTTTGCAAGGACAGGCTTTCCGTACTCGTAATGAAATATACTATACCGATGTTATTATTGGATATTTCAGATTTTAAACAATAAGCTATTTTTGAGAACCTCGTAGTTACTCTTCAACTTTTTTCAAATCAGCATACATTATTTTTTTTTACATCCTACATGCTTTAATGCTATAAGCACATCTTTTTTGTTTTTATTCACACATTTAGAATAGGTAAATTAATTTGGTCATATAATTTGCTGTTATGTCATTATGTCAGCCATTATGTCACCTGCTATTTAGCGAAGTGTAATAATGGCTGGTATGTTGAAGGGGTTTGAGGGCCAAAATTGCATTCCGTGCACACGCATAGGTTCATACATAAATGCTCCGTCGCGTGCAGGCGGACCCAAGTCCGCGCGATGAGGTTTGCACGGGGCAACGCGAGCGTTCACGCGCGGGATTATTAAATGCTGAGTAAAGCGGACGACCGCGCAGGCTCCCATCCGTAGATTCAAACCACTGACCTTTATATTTACCACTGGACTGGCGGCTGTCAAAGTGCTTTTGTGCCCGTCTGATAATCGCCATTTTGGCGCTGTCGGACGTAGCGAGTGTCTGTGGTACTAAAACTAGTCGCTTACAATATACACATGTCCTCATTCTTGATAACTTTTATATAATGCTTATAACCGTTCATATTCGCCAAAAGGAGGTTCTTAAGTGCTTGCTGCACCTAGACGAGAATAAGGCTAGCGGTCCAGACGGTATTCCTGCAGTGGTGTTGAAACGCTGCGCAGCTAGCTGAGTTGTCTCCCGTTTTGACGCGTCTCTATAGACTCTCTTTGGAATCTGGTAAAGTCCCCAAATCCTGGAAGCTGGCTAACGTACAACCAGTACCGAAGAAGGGAAGCCGTGCTGATCCTGTCAACTATCGACCAATTTCAATCACCTCCATACTTTGTAAAGTCATGGAACGTGTATTGAACAATCGACTCCTGGCATACCTTGAGACCAACGAGCTCCTAAGCGATAGCCAATATGGTTTCCGCAGTGGACGCTCGACCGGCGATCTTCTCGTGTATGCCACACACTTATGGAGTGAGGCCTTGGAGGGTCATGGTGAAGCAATAGCTGTATCCTTAGACATCTCCAAGGCCTTTGACAGGGTCTGGCATGATGGTCTCTTAAGCAAGCTTCCAGCATATGGCATACCGACCGGGCTCTGCGACTGGATATCTGATTTTCTGAGGGAACGGTCGATTCGAGTAGTCTTAGACGGCTACTCCTCTGACCTAATGGCAATTAATGCCGGGGTACCTCAGGGATCTGTTCTCGCTGCAACTTTATTCTTGCTGCACATTAATGACCTCCTAACACCAGGCATTATTGGATATGCTGATGACAGCACTGTTGTTGAGAGATATATATCCAATGCGCGAACGAGCGCCCATGAAATCCAGGTTTTGAGAGAGTCTATGATTGAGCGCGTTGATTCGACCTTGCGGAATGTGTCCGATTGGGGCGAATCTAACCTGGTCAAATTCAACGCCTCCAAAACACAAGCGTGTCTATTCTCCGCAAAAAAGAGCACCTTTACTCTTACGCCCACTTTCCAGAATGTATCTGTTCCCATCACCGATCAACTAGGGCTTTTGGGCGTCACTATAACGTCCAAATTAAACTTCGGACAACAAATTGAGTCTATGGCAAAAACGGCTTCCAAAAAATTGGGTATCATCTCGAAGGTCCGGCGGTACTTCAGCCCTGAACGGCTCCTCAACTTATACACAGCCCAAGTGAGGTCTTGCATGGAGTACTGTAGTCACCTTTGGGATGGTTCTGCCAAATACCAGCTCGAAGCGCTAGACTCTGTTGACCGAAGAGCCCGAAAACTCATAAATAACAACAACCTTACAAATAAAAAATTGCAGACGCTGGAGCATCGTCGTAAGGTTGCTTGTTTGACAGTATTTTATCGGCTACATTTTGGTGAGTGTGCGAGTGCTCTTTTTGACCAAATTGAACCCACCCCTTTTTACCACCGGACTACCAGACGCAGACAGAACTTCCATCCGTATATAGTGGATATACCAAGAAGTCGAACAAAACGCTTCGATAGTTCCTTTTTGGTACGGATTGCCAAGGTGTGGAACAATCTGCCTGCGTCTGTTTTTCCTGACCACTACAGTCCTGGAACTTTTAAGTGTCGAGTGAATAGGTTTCTCGTGGATGGACGTGTAACACCATAGTCTTCATGCGCACTTTCCATCAGGTGGCATGGAAGACAAACGTCCTATCCTTACAATATAAAAAAAAAAAAAAAAAAAAATAACAATAACTACATAAAATTCGAATCAATATTTTAAAAATATAAAATCATTTAACAATAAGCAAGCTCAGGCGGCCAAATTTGTTCTGCTGACACTCGCTACTCGCTAGTGGCGCTTCAAACAGGCACAAAAAAATAGCTGTCAAACTTACGGAACGGCCAGTCCAGTGGTAAATATAGAGGTCAGTGATTCAAACGGTTGCCTTGAGTCTCGGCTGGTTGCTAGCGGTAGACGCACACACTGACCTGCGTGTTGAGCGCGTGGCGCAGCGCCTGCGCGTCGCAGTAGTACACGCAGCGCAGGATGGCCTTGAGCGCCTGCGAGCGCACGGCCGGGCCCGCCGAGCTCCAGTACACTTCATGTAACACCGCGAGTAGCGCGCGACATAGGGCGGGGCTGCTGCGTATCACGCCGATGCGGGGGTCTGACAACAGAAATGACAGTATTAAATCAAATTAACAAGTACTCCTTTTTAAGTTCGTATAAGACCTTTGAATTTGCAAACGCTAGGAAGTCCGAAGGCCGAGTTAAAACGTTTAATTGCACTCGTACGAACCTTAAGAGTGAGACCCGATGAGAGCGGTGCGTTGCGTCATCGAAACGGATCAACGAACTGTAGGCCACATCTGCGTTGTAATGACGTACGACGTCACAACGCGAGAGAACGACGCACGTCACCGCAATGTTTCCTTCAGTCTCCTCAACACCATTTGACTCCGTAGCAGTGAAACACTGTGTGTCCGTCAACGTATCGGTGCTTTAGCAAAGCAGCCCATCACCCATTCCCCTCTCTCTACTTCAAGGCCGTGGATCCGTTGAAGCGCTTTAATCTGGCCATGTCATTTAAAATATATGGTGAAAGACGCAGCGTCGATGCTGCGACGACGGAATACACCGCACCTTACTTATTGGGCCCCGCTCTAACGTTTATGTAGTTTTTTAATAAATAGGTCAATCTTCTATAAGGCTTAAAACTAAGTAAAACTGTAGTAGGAGTCAATCTGCGCTGGATATTCCAGTGTATCTGCAGCGGACGATACATGAGTGATCTATTGACCAATAGACTAGAACTCACCAGGCGCAGGCGGCGCGGGCGCAGGCGTAGGCGCGGGATGCACTCGCTGCACGGCGCGGGCAGTTCCCGTCTGATCATTGAGCTGCTGCATGGAAGTCAGCTCCACGGTGTAGGACCTGCCGAGCGTCGTGAGGCACACTTCCTCCTCGCCGCCCGCAGCGCCCGCTTCTAGCGCGCGGCATTCCGCCCATGAGTATGAACGCCACACACCTATACAACAAACATTACAATTACCTTAAGATTAACGGTGAAAGTACAGCTTAGAATAACGCAAACAACCGTTTTGTAGGTAGAAAGACGACATATCCGCGACCCCAGTTTCGAGGTACGATCGACGACAAGCGTCCACTCTTTATAAAGGGTCATTTTTTCTCAGTAGGTCAATGGCAAATAATTATTTTTTAAATTATTATTTTCTAACAATATTGAAAAAAATAGCATGAAATTGACAAAAGGCAATGTGGAACCAGTCTAGCTTAGATTCGGGTACTTTTTTAGAAAATGTGTTGCACAATCACTGTGCTTCGTCATTTGAGCGTAATTTAACACAGTGTTTTCCGAAGAAAACAAAATACAATATTGAATTGACTCCAAGCAAATAAAACCGAAGATATCGACTATATCCTACGATAATAATTCCAAACTTAATTTCTCATTTCAGCACGCCGCCTACATTACTACCAATCCAACCTACCCACAATTAGGTGTACTAATTTGTATCTATCTAAAATGAACACTATATTTTATATACGTATATGTATGTATGTATGTATTAACTATAGCAATATACAATTCTATCTATGAGTTATTAAATGTTAAATAACTGTTATTTTATTTTTACATACTAAAAGATTTTAGCAATATACACCTTATTCTGCTCTGGTCAAAAACTATGCTCCTTAAAACCTGGCTAACCCTAGCACAGACCTTGGTCTATTGGGGTTGCCATAGTTCCCACCTTAATTGCAACTGTAAGCGCTTACCTAAGTCTATTTATCTAGTGGTGTAATATGTAGTTATTATAGTGTATAAAAAAAAAACATCCTTTCATCACATACCTCGATCATCCCGCCACTGCCACAGCGGCTGCGCACTATGCGCGCGCTGTAAATGCGCGTCCACAGCAAATAACGGATCTGCGGGTAGTCGCGGCATTAGCTCGCCCACTAGGCAAGTCAACTCGTATAGCTCCTGAGGAGATCGCGGTACTAGCTCCACTTCCTGCTGTTGAAGGGAAAAGATTTAGGTTAATGTAAAGGAATGTAAAGGCTTAAGGCGGATTAAAGAAGCTATTAGAAATTTAGTTTTAAATATTAAACTATGCATTTATTAAAAATTTATAACCCAAAATCAAAATCTGTTATTTTTAAACACTTATTTGACCGGATTGACCATGTGAAAAAAATAATTATATTTTACATTTAACCTCGACGTTTTGATGTCTTGACAAACCTTGAGGTCACAGGCAACTAAGCAGCATTTAATCCAGTTAAAAGTGTTTTATCACGATTCATGAAAACTGACAAAACTGCTATTGAAGAGATCTATTAAAACAAGACTTTTAAATGATTTAATTTTTTCTTAACACATTGTATAGTTAATATATTTAGTCACAAAAAAGATGCTACATTAGAAAGCTCTGGACCCATCATGGGGTTAGGCTTCAAACTAGACAGCTGCGACAGAGAGAGCGACAGCGGCGCGGGCAGCGATTTCCGCAACACGATAGAAAGTATTGAGTTTGTATGAAACCGCGACAATTCGCTCAAGCGCCCGCTGGCTTCGAGAACGGCCCAGATTCCCCGCATCGCTTTCGCTCTCGTCCATTTGCATTAGTGATATTCAAGCTTCTCCGAATAAAAGAAATGCCCAATCCAAATAATCTGTATACTGTAAGTATACTGTATGGCAATACGACTATATAACAAACTACCCAAGACAATAAAAATCCAGACTGTGATAAAATTTAAAAAAGCATTGTATAATTTTTTATTAGAAAAGCAGTATTATAGTATAAATGATTTTTTAAATGAATGACAATGATTTAATATGCATGACATTTAATAATATAATTAAAAATAAGTAAATAAGTTTGGACATAAGTAATATAATTATCTTGAATTGTTAAATTGAAAAGTGGACAAAACAAAACGGCCTCAAACCACCTCGTCGCCGCCGCAGTGACCACGTGAAGCCGCAGACAGTCGAACGCAAACCTGCATTTTTGCCTTTTGTGAAGGGTGTTACAGACAAAATTTCAAACATTCTTAGGCGCGCTTCAATAAAAACAATATTTAAACCTAATTCAAAAATAAGTCAACATCTTCGCCCAGTTAAATGCAGCATCCCTTTACAAGACCCAGGTGTTTACAAGATTGACTGCGGCTGTGGGCTTTCCTACTCAAACCAAAAGAAACGTATCAACCCGCGTAAAAGAACACATAGCTGATATTAAAAATCGAAGAGCTTCAAAGTCTGCAGTTTGTGAGCATTCCATGGACAAGCCCAACCACTACTTAAGGTTTGACTCTGTGAAAATTTTATCTAGAGAGAAGCATTACATTCCTAGAATGACCAGAGAAGCGATTGAAATTAAAAAACACCCTAATTTCAATAGAGAAGATGGTTGGAAACTATCACCGACATGGGACCCTATCCTGAAAAACATTAAATCTAACATCCAGCAAGCTGCACGACCTGCAACTCAAGATACTGTCAGCTCGTTTTGTGTCAAAAGTCAAAGTCAAAGTCAAAAGAATCTTTATTTCGTAAGTATTTAAATACATTTGAAATAAGTCACAATTTACAAATTGAACTGAATCTACCACCACTTCGGAAAGTCGATCTGTTGAGAAGAAGTGGCAAGAAACTCAACAGCAATCATCTTTTAAAAATACACAATAACAACAACAACAATTTACAATCTTCTTGCATCCGGATATCTTATAATAAAACTTTATGCTTATCCTTAAATCTATCGAAGGGTTAATCTTAAATATTTTGGAGTTTTATTATAAAAGCGTACCATGAACGAGTTGGTGATCTTCTGGAGTCTACTATTATATTTATACATTAGGCAATCAAGTACTAGACAGAAACATAGACATAGATATAGAGGTAAAGATAGAAGTAGATAGATGTAGCGATAGAGGTGAGAGATATTACAGATAATGTGGATGGAGATGAGGATAGTCGTGGACAGAGACTGGACACTAACACGGACGTGAACATGGGGGAATGGGATGGAGATGGGGAAGTCAGAGTCAAATTCAAAAAAGTAACATAGTCATAAAGTCTTCAGCAAAACGACCTGGCACCGCTAGCAGCACCCGTTCACGAGTATAACGCAAGCACCAGCCATCACTCTCCTCAACCATATTTTAGGGAAGAGGGTGACCCGACACCCGACGCTACCGCTAGCCATGCCGCCTGAGGGAGCATGACGTTCTTGCTGTTGTATGGATAAGAAGGAGATGGAGATGGCGTTGGATGAGAAGGAAATGGAGATGGTGTTGGAGATTGAGAATATTTGAAAAACAATTTACAACCAAGGACTTTTATAGTCAATCCAGAACGCTACGCTCGAAGACTAAGAAACAGATGGAGATGATAATGTATAACTTTTTCAATCTATCAATCCGACGCTTGACACCTCAGTCGCTCGTGACCACGGGGTCTGCAAAGACACCGAAACGTCGAGTCAAAATTTAAAATGTAAATATACGCGATAAATCCGGTTAAAAAGTGTTTTATTTAACAAAACAAAACGGTTGAATATGCTGTACAATACATTTAGATCTAAGAACTTTTTTTTTCTACCATATTCTGCGAATAAAATGACATTCTATTCTATTGTAACACACCTGTTGCTGCTGCGGCACACACAGCAGACACAGCAGCGTGTCGGCGATGGAGCGCTGCTGCAGCGACACGGCCAGCTGCGGGCACGCGGCGCACATGCTCCACAGCAGCCGCACCACCGTGATGAACGTGGGGCCCGACACGAGCGCCGGCTGCACCACCAGCTGTCGACAATCATCACGTTAACAAAATACCACTTACACTTACCTATACTTCAAAAAACTATTTCTCTATCGAACAATAGCACATTACTGCAGCGGCCGGCAAGGGAGGCATTAATGGACGAACGTGTGAATGTGGGCCGAGGCACACATACGTAAAGTCCATCAATGCCAAGTTGCGACCACGGCTTTTATATTTATTTATTTACCCTTTATTATACACAATAAAAAATACAGAACAAAGAACAAATAAAAAGAAAACAATGTATAAAGGGCGGCCTTATCGCCAAGAAGCGATTTCTACCAGGCAACCCCAACAATATAGTACTTTTCTCAAATAATGCGCGGAAATTAAACTAAATAATTTCATCACACGCATTGTCTTCACTTGAACTCACTTTGTCAAATACATATTTAAAACCAATGACGAAGTTGATGAACAAGTAATAACAATAGTTTTTTACGCGTTAAAGTGTTTTTTTCTATGTGCAAGCAAGCCAGTTCGAAATTTTAATTAAACCTTTGATAAACCTCTTTGGTCGCCACGCCATGTTGCGGAGTAGAAGATCGTTCCATTTTTAAATTACACGACAAATATGATTTTACATAGTAATTTATTTGACCGGTAAACACGACAGATATGGTTTTGCATACATAGTCCATTGAAAAGTTACATTTGGGGTTGCGTTTTTCAGAGGACGCAATTTTATTTTTTTGATGTGTAGGGGGGGCCAGTGTAAAGCTAAAACCAAGTTTGTGGGGTAGCCACCCTTATCCTATACACCATCTTGAAAATAGGGGTTGAAATGGTTTTTACGATATATCTCTTTAACTATTTATCTGATAACATTTTTTATTGCATATTAAATTCTCTACAACTTTGGTCCAGTAACTTTTTGTCGTAGAACTATAAATAAAAAAGTTATAAGCGAGAATGTTTAGAAATTCGAGAAAATAATTTATATTTTTTGATATTACTTTTTTTTATCATTTTACGAAAAAATTATATCAGACCATTTTTGTAGATCGTTTTTTGAGGTACAACTTTTATACGCAACATTTTTTCATTAAGTCAATAGTTAAGGTTTTACAGCGCTCCGAAATGAGTACTATTTTTCAGTACTCTTAACTAGACTTATATTATACGTGTGTACTAATAATGTGTCATCAGTAATTCTTTTTTTTTTGTTTTTATTTTGTTATTATAATTTTTTAAATTATTAATAATGAATTATTGACTCTTTTCCCCACTACCCACGAGGTAGAGTGGCAAATAATTCCTTTTAATAAAACTGACAAAGTTTCAGGAATTAGAGTATTAACATCCTTCAGAAAACTATCAGAAGGTGGATACTCCTTTGTCTCGTAATACTGTAAACGAATATCTTCCAAAATAATAGCAGCTGCATCTCTAACTATTTGAAATGTCTCTTCACGAACATCATTTTTTTATTAGAAGGCGGTTTGTTTGTTATAATTTTATAAATGAACCCTTTAAAACAGACTATACAATCGTGACCGGATTCGTTGAAAAATCAATCGTTCAATGATTGTACACTTCTGGGGAATGTACTCTCCTGTAATCGATTTCATTAAATCCGTCATTAAGAATTGACACTCTTCACTATTTTCATGCAAGTAAGAAAAAACATCTGCCATTGCTGCGTCAATATTATTTTTACGTTCATCCTTTTTATTTGTGACCCACCATTTTTTTGAATATAATTGCAGCCAATTGTTATGATACTTTTGCTCCAACTTCCACTAAGCTGGGAATATTAGCTATGCGATTAGTAATATTCATTGCAACGTCATCGGAACGTCTGTTTATAAGTTCCATAATACTTGTTTTTGTACTCTCATTACGTACAACACAAACCCGCGCTTGTCGGCTTGTACGCGAATTACTTGGATCTTGAGCCGCTTCGGCACAGATGAAACAATTGTTCGCAAAATCGAAGTCTGGCTCTGGAGCTTCTGAAACTGACGATAAACTACTGGAGCTGCTGCTGCGACGACGAACAACATTATCGGTTCGATTGTCCACGTAATAACAATAACAAGCAATATGTACAGTAACTTCCGAAACAGTTCGTAAAAATTGTTCATTAGCCTCATCATTTTTGCTACAACTCGGTCTAGTAAAGTTTTAACACCTTTTGCCTTCACAGTTCTTATTTTATTTTCACCTAAAGGTTTTTTACAAATAAATCAATCAATCATTAAGAAATAATAGAAAAAGCACGCTTAAAAAGTCTAAATGCTAGTCGAAAAAAAATTGTTTTCACTGAAGTTAAAATCGTATCTAAAAACATTCGAAATCGTCTTCACAATTAAAAACAGAATAAAATACATCCGCACGTGGAGAAATATGTAGCACAACTATATAGTACACACGTATAATATAAGTCTAGTTAAGAGTACTGAAAAATAGTACTCATTTCGGAGCGCTGTAAAACCTTAAATATTGACTTAAATATTTAAGGTTAAATATTGAAAAATTTTGCTTATAAAAATTGCAATTGCAATTGCAGCTTTGAGGAAGCTACTAAATATGTGTGAGGAATACGCTGTTTGCCACGGTCTCGTTTATAATGTTAAAAAAAGTGAAATAATGGTATTTAATGCGGGCACCAAAACATACTCTCAGGTCCCAACAGTGTCGCTCGCTGGATCTCCGTTGAATAGAGTATCGAGGTTCAAATACTTGGGTCACTGGGTGACGGACGATCTCACGGATGATTTAGATATCGATAGGGAGCGCAGGTCGTTGGCTGTCCGATGCAACATGCTGGCCCGCAGGTTCGCGCGTTGTACTTTACAAGTGAAGGTTATGCTTTTTAAAGCCTATTGCCAGTGTTTTTATTCGTGCAGCTTGTGGAGCAGTTACTCGCAGAGGATATAACGGCTTGCGTGTTCAATATAACAACGCGTTCAGGGTGCTGATGGGGCTGCCGCGGTACTGCAGTGCGTCGGGCATGTTCGCCGCGGCACAAACGGACGGATTCGCCGCTATCATGAGGAAGCGCTGCGCCGCGCTACTGCTGCGCGCCCGCGACAGCCCCAACCGCATCTTGAGCGCGCTGACCCACCGCTGGGACTCACTGATGCTTGAAAGCTGGATGAGAAGGCATGTACGTCTTTCCTTATCTTAGTAGTAATAATATTGTTAATTTTTTATTCAATACCAAATATAATGCTTATAAAAATTTCTGTCTACATTAATTTAATTTATTTGAAATCTTACTTAATTATTACCAATTTTTTGACTTGTATCAGTGCAATCTATAACTATTGAATTTACCTCTTTGTATAAATTGATTTGTATTTTACCTAGAACTATTTAATTGATTTAATTATTTCATTATCTCCTGTTCTTAATTTCATGTAGTACTAACATAGGTAGTAAGGTTTTTGTAACTAACACATATGGACATGATCCGAAATAAAACGATTGAATTGAATTGAATTGAATAAAAGTTGTTCCTCAAAAAACGATCTACAAAAATGGTCTGATATTATTTTTTCGTAAAATGATAAAAAAAAGTTATATCAAAAAATATAAATTATTTTCTCGAATTTCTAAACATTTTCGCTTATAACTTTTTTATTTATAGTTCTACGACAAAAAATTACTTGACCAAAGTTGTAGAGGATTTAATTTGCAACAAAAAATGTTAATATTTTTTTTTATAAGATAATTAGTTTAACAGATATATCGTAAAAACCATTTCAACCCTTATTTTCAATATGGCGGCCGTAGGACAAGGGTGGCGACCCCACAAACTTGGTTTTAGCTTTACACCGAACCCCCTAAACATCAAAAAAATAAAATTGCGTCCTCTGAAAAACGCAAGGTTAGGCCCACAAAGCAGATACATAGTAGAGCTGCTGTAAGCAAAGTTGCACAGCTTCAATTTGGGTTGTCCTGACGTCACAGCCTTTAGTTCAAGCTATTCCTCGCTAGAGGCACTGGCGTCAGTTCGTCGCTGACTTCTGTGAAGTATGTACACGCGTAGATATTTAAAAAAAATTAAATCCTCCATTGTTTCTCGATGTAAAATTTAGTTTTCTATACTTTTATAAAGGAATCACATTGACAATCCAAATAAAATTAACTTACCACGATGATAATTTCATTCATAATTATTTTTTACAAATTGTATTGTTTTCCAATTATTTGTGTCCAAAATTCCAGATTGTTATTTGTTGCCTAGGTGATTTTTATGCCGCGAAAAAAGGTTGCACTATCTAGCGTCAAGTAGAAATACTTTTATTTCGCGGTTCTTTCTGACAGATTTGGAATGTATGAAATTTCGTTAAAAAACTAGAGCCACCTAGTAAAGTATAGCTGAACTTTTTTGATGAT
Source organism: Stenoptilia bipunctidactyla (assembly GCA_944452665.1). Classification (NCBI taxonomy): domain Eukaryota; kingdom Metazoa; phylum Arthropoda; class Insecta; order Lepidoptera; family Pterophoridae; genus Stenoptilia; species Stenoptilia bipunctidactyla. Next base: position 11,045,135 of record OX101723.1, on the reverse strand, counting down.
CATGTGAATATTTTAACCTTATGTTTCAACCGGTTTTTACTACTCGCTACTAGGTGACTAATGCCATCGCCTGTTTGGCTATGATTGGCCATAACCCACCGCTTACCCCTCCCGCACCCCGCGCGTAAGCTTCACTTGAGTCCCTAGAAAAAACAGGATAGGGCAGCTCCTCTATATATTTCCTCCGTGGTTAGGCCTAAAAAATGTAACATTTCAATGGACTAACAACTATTGCCGGCCGCTGCTCGACCAGTACAGCAAGTTCGATTTGCTCAAAGAGCTGACCTGTCAGATTTTTGACAACTCATGAGATGTATTAATGGCGGGTTTCAATATTCAACTGACTGCTATGCGTAACCGGTACAGGTACAAAACTGGTAGGAAAAAAGTAGCGTTTCACAATATCTACTAGCTACGGGCTGTAAGATCTCAAATTTGGCATGGGCCCTCCTTGCGTGACGTTCTTCCAAGAAAATAGGTGATATGTGATTTATAGAATATCACGCATTCGCAAATTATTTGTATGATATTTGAACTAAATAAATATATAAACTTATTCAATTTATATTTGCTATGTTTTAGTATTCGATAAATATATTATAGTATGTTTTTAGAGCTTTTTATTAATAATTGCGTTTAGCCGCTTACGTAAAACGAAACGCCAATCCTTCGACTAATTTTGCCATTGGTTGAATCACATTTTTATGACGTCAAAGTAAATATTTAAAAGAAAAATTATGTAATTCAATAATATTCGTCCTTTTTTTTCAAAAACAGTTATAGATAAGTTAGAAAGAGAAAACTGGATTATTGATATGTTGACAGATATTTGATAGGACATTTCGTTAAATGAATAAATTGTTACGTCGTTGGCTAGATAAAATGACCTATTCTTTAATTGGTCATACGTAATGAAAACATAACTCCTTATTGGCCGCAGCAGACTGCCATGCTACCTTTACCTCATTGGTTTAAATTAATAACTTGTTACGTCGTCGTTGGCTAGATATAATGACTTATTTTGTAAATGGTCAAATGTAACCTAGCAACCCATTACAGTCAAACAGTTCGTAAGCAGTGGTTTAGATGTCAAGATTTTGAATATAGAAAGGCATTTTGGTAGTGAGTTCTATTGTTCGTAGGCAAAACGAACAGTTTTTATAATATTGAAACCCGCCATAAAACAACATAGAATGCAAATAATAGCTCATGTTCGGTTAATTACAAATCATTTACATATATTTGAAACCGCAGCAAGGATTTTAATATTTTACCCTCTCAAGTTACTCAATAGACTACTAGTATCATCCACTTGAAATGAAAATCCCGATATCGTTTCTAAGAAACTAAATCAAGTCTGCACCAATAGTTTAGATATAAACATGCAGAATTTCAATGGCAGTATCTTCTTTATACATTCACATACCTAACAAAAAGTAGTGTGACAGGTCAGAGACTGTATGGACCGTGAACATTCCAAGCATGTTTGAGAAAGAACAAATATCAGATAACAAAAACAAAGTTTTTGTGTCAGCAAAAAGTATAATGTGTGATGGTTACGTTACGAAAGACTTGGTTTTAAGTATACTGTATGTCTTTTTTTCAATAGCTTTTTTATTGGAGTAATATATTTACGAGTAAATGATAATAGGACTTACATTTAAGAAAATCATTTTTGTCATTCATAGGTCTGCCACAATATTTGTATACAATACTGTTCCATTTGTTACCAAACACAGCTCTGGTGTACCGTTTATGAGACATTTGCATTTTTGGATTTTGATTAGACGTCATCGCTAGATTGAGCGCTGCAGCCGCTGCAGGGCCAAATTCAGTCCATGCCACGCATGCTCCGCGATTTTGTCATAAAAAAGCAATACATTTTTGTTCGAGATAGCTTCTCTATACATAGTAATAATATCTCAATGATGGGGACGGTAAATATAATACTTTTTTTGCGTACATAGTCGCGGGAAAACGCTCGTAGAATACATTTACGATACATTAATACATTTATGATATTATACTGAAGGCATGTTTTATTATTCCTTTAATTAAATTTCTTGAAGAATAGTGAGCGTAAAATGCGTACATATTCTAAAAAATATATCCTATAAAAGTCAAGTAATTTACCAGCTGCTGTAAATTGGTGAGTAGTTCCGGGGTGGCCATCTCCTGCAGGCGCGCGGGGTCGTGCTGGAAACTGTCCACGAGGCGGGAGAAGGCCAGGCACACGTACTCCACGGATTTCTTGTCTTGGTGGGTCAGCCTGGGGAATTGAGAGAAATATTAATCAGATTTAATCACCAGCATGAACGTCTTTTAGCATACATGATAAAGCAATTGTTTTGACTGTATTTTTTTATTACAACAAAAAAATCTTCAAATATAGCTTACGTGAATCTATGGGATTCACATAAGCTATATTTGAAGTTATATTTGGTCACATGATCACATCAATTAAACGTTTTGTAATATATAAATAGAATCCCCAGACAATCACCAACTACATGGCCCCAAAGTAAGCATAGCTTGTGTTATGGGACAACATGTAGCGAACTAGAATAAAAACATAGATAGACAAACACCCAGACACGAATCATTTCAAACCCGCAACTACTGGCGTCTGAGGCAGACAGGTTTACCCCATCGCCAATGTGGTCGTCAATTATTGAGCAGTGTACGCATACATAAAAATTTTAACAAAAGAGACCGAGATTTTTTTCAGATTTGACTTTTAATTCATTTTTAAATCCGAGGTTGTAATTTGGACGTTCATCAGTACTACTGTAAATTAAAAATATATTTTGACAGGAAAAACTTACAAGTCTCCAGTAGGTATACAATAAATAAATCAACTTGCCTATTAGCGAGAAGCTGCAGGGAATCCCTGACGAGATGGAATTCATCAGGCGTGAGGTTCTGGCAGCAATTGGCAGTGATGGAGAGCGCTGCGCGTTGAGCGTTGATTGAGAAGAAGTCCAGGTATGTGAGGACTGCTGATACTCCGCGCTGTGGTTAAGGAAAAAAATATATTTTAGTATAAATTGCAATCATGTCGATCATGTTGTCTACTAAGAATTGTCAGAACATTTTAGGGATTTCGAAAGAAATAATTTTGTGGTGTAATGAACATATGAACTACATTTTTGGGATAAGCATTGTCCCATAAATGCAGTCAATATGTTCCTAAATTATTCGGGAACATTTTGTAGTAGGCACGCGCAGTCATGTATACACTTTATAAATTGAGCATTATCGGCATTTATTTTAAAAAAAAAATATTTGAATTTGTTTTGTTGTTATTCGGCTTTATTTAAATTAAACTATTTTGACAGATTTTTTAAAGCAGAGTCATACGAAAACTAATATTGGCGTGTATCGTAATTTTAAAAAAGCACTTATCATATTTACAAATATTTAAAGTGCTCAAATCCTAAATTACAGTTACAATGTCATAAAATCTTACTATACTGGGCATAAATCATAGATAATTCAGAAGTTTTATAAAGAAGAAAAATGTTATGTCACACTCACAGCTTGCAAAATAGATTTAGAATGTCTCCGGGACAGCATATCCAAGGCAGTGAGGCTCTGCTCGGCCACATCCATGCAAGTGATAGCTTGTAATTTGTCCAGAAAGGCTGGTACCGCGAGCGCCACCGCCCCACTGCTTCGAGGAAGCGCTTCCAGCATGTATGTCAACGCTCGGCAGGCGTGGTTCATCTGGAAATTAAGATAGGATAATCTTTTAATTAAAATGGAAGCAAATTAGCTACTAGGAAAAGGGGCAGAGGACAGATATTTAAATATCAAAAAGGGTTTGTAAGCTAAAAAATGTACAAAGATTGAACCATGAATATTTTATTGAACAGTTACAATTATTTTGCAAAAAAGCTCACCAAGCCGACATAAAAAATGCATTGCAACATTGTGTCATTTTAACAATATTATCTTAGTTGTTGCGATTCATTCTATTAAAAATACGCCCTTAATCCGGTAAAAAAGTGTTTTATTTATTTTAGCAATGTTAATATTAACAGTTTAAAACTCTATTCCTCATTAATAGAATTTGAAACTACATATTAACATTCTTCTTTGCAACCTATATCTGCCTATTAGCATGCCCTAAATAGTTAAAAATTCCAACGTCAAGACCTTTTTACAATTTAAAATAAATATTGAAAGTTGCCGGTTTTTAAATTAAAATTTGTTCTTATTTGATGAATAAAAACTTTTGCATGGTTCTTGTAATAACGATGAACCAAAATCATTCCTATGGTACACGGTACCTTAGACCTCATCTTCTCTTACTATCGGGTGAGAATCAGGTCAAACACGGGTTTAGCCGGCTATCAACTCACCATATCAAAGTTATGTTCGGCCGCCAGCAGGTTGACAAGCGCGGGCACGACCTGCCGCACCGGGAACCCGGCGAGAGTGTCCTCATTGCCCATCACTAGCAACTGACACATCTCGATGACGGCCTGGAGCTGCTGCCCCTCGTCGCCGGTGGCTTGGAGGCCGGCGAGGAGTTGAGCTGCTTTTGATGCCGCTGGAAAGTTCAATATTTTTAGGAAAAGATGTCGTATAATGAGCCAACTGCAGGGCTAAGCCATCAAGCTGGCCCAGAGCTAGTTTAATATCAGGATATTCAGGGCGCCGAAAACGGCTTCTATCAATCCTTACCGACTACTGTGTAAAAGTACACAGTATCCGGGACAGACTGAATATAAATAATGCGCGGAAATCAAAACTAAGTAGTACAATTCAGAACTTTTATTTGAAAATACAATTATTCTTAAAATTTTAGTTTTTTACGCGCCAACCTATTTTTTTTTCTATGTGCAAGCCAGTTCGAAATTTAAATTAAACCTTTGATAAACTTCTTTGGTCGCAATGTTGCGGAGTATAAGATCGTTCCATTTTTAAATTACATGACAAATATGATTTTACATAGTAATTTATTTGGCCGCTAAACACGACAGATATGGAGTTTCATACATGTATTGCCGGCCGCTGCTCGACCAAGTACAGCAAGTCCGATTTATCTCGAAGAAGGGTGTCAAAATAATGCTCAAACTTCCAAGCATGTTTGAGAAAAGTAATTTATTATAGTTATTACACAATGAATATATAATCGGGCTTATCGGATTGGATTTATTCGTAAATACATCGATAATACACTGAGAACAATGCTATTACTGTGCAGGGATCGAATCCGTTACCATTTGAGCCACATAGTTATACCATTACCACAGCGATCATATTACTTTATAAACACTTCAACATACCGGAGCTAGCAGTAACAGTCCTCTGCAGTAAATGCTGCATCCTTGGCGGCAGCGCGCCCAGCAGATGCGGCGGCAGACCACGCGCCTCCAACAGGGCTTGAAGGCGGCCCACCTCACCCTCTTCTGAGGAGGACTCCTCCGCCCCGCCCGCGCCTGTGCCGGCGCCCGCGCCTACGACCACGCCCGTGGCCAGGCATTCTTCGCCTGATGATGAAGCTGTGGACAACAGGTTATTATAGCAGAAACGTTTTCAGGTGATATGCGTGTCAATTCACAATTGACGATTTTAGTGACGTTTCCATAGTGAAATTATTGTATTCAATTTGTTTAGACATTTCGGGTCAATTGGTAAAATATGTATTCTGAATGGGGAGTTTTCTGACAGCTCATAAAAATTAGTTCAAAAAACCTCTATAGATGGTACTTTTAAAAAGCCGAAGGCGTTAAGTCTGTAAACTATAATGTAGTTAAGTGGTATCTACCATCTATGGTTATTTATACGTTCAATTTCTGATACAGACGTCAATTCATTTATTTTACTTTTAAAAATGCAGTGTGGAATAAATTCTTCGCCTTCGCCTTTTGTAAAGCGCCATCTATCGAAGCCTTTTGTACCAATTTAGTACAGTTTTGTTTTTTTAATGAGCTGTCAGAAAACTCCCCATTATAATTACAAGATGGCCGCTCATATTCATCGATTCAATGTCGAGTCAAACCCTATCCGACAGAACGTGCCGTTTCTGGACGCATCAGTTTTATAACATTTTCTTATTTATTTAAAGCGCGTAATGGAAAAAGAGAATTATCATCCATAGAACGTGCTTTAAGCTCTGCACGAAAAGCACAGTTTGGTGAGCTTTTCGTGCAGAACTTGAAGGTCGTTCGTAGTAAAATAGCCCCTATATTAAAAACTTATAAGGACTTATAAAAGCAGCCTATAAGGATGCACTGGTCATTTCTTAACTGATAACTATTTATTTATTTATTTAATTGAGCAACATTTAAAAAAACATAATGACCGTATTTATGCTCAAAGCTCTAAGGAAGCTTTTTGTATATTTATTAAATTGCTTAACTGTATTAAAAATTGTTGTTCAGTACACGTGCGGAACCGTCTTTGCAACACGTTTCGACTGTCAACCCTCAACTTCGGCTGCGCCTCGGCTCGGGTAGTACACATTTGCCGGAACTCTTTGCAATGACGGGCTGTCCGCACTCGTAATGAAATAATACTATTCCATCATTTCTTTTATCTACTCTCATATCATAATATTCAAAATATAAAACTCAGAACGAATTTATATTGACATACTTTTTAAAATAGTATAACGAAATGAAATTAAAAAATTAAATTATAACACACTACCTCGAACAATACAATGTTATAATAATTTTTTTTTTCATTTCGATACAGATAACAGACCATAGATTTCATTTTTTTATCTGTGTCCTGCGAGCGCCGCGCTAGATTACATTCTGTGGCCGCGCGGCGCGTTTTGGCGCATGCGCGATAATGGCGGGAATAAATTTAGGCGCCATAACAAATTTCCTTGCAATTGGTTGTTTCACTGGATAATTTATTGTTTTTTTATTAAAATGTCTAGTGAGTATAGTGAAAGTGAAGAAAATTTGACGCCACCCGACATTTTAGAGACTGCGGCAGCAGTCAGTCTTAATTTACTACCTGTAAAAGTCTCAATCTCAATCTTTTATTTAATATCTTCAGTGTATGAGATTAGATAAAGTAGTGTATGAAACTGCACATAACTAGGTATTATGTGACAGTTTCATAAACTACTATTTTAAAACATTTCGTTATTTTTTACTTTAAAGTTGCAATGGCAATTATGATTGCTTTTAAAATTGGATTTAAGTACAATAACATAATACTGTCTTAAGTTTTCACGATTCATAATTTAAATAAAACCGGTTAAAAAGTGTATTTTTACAATAACATACCTTTAGGCTTCAGTTTAGAATCACTAGAAGATTCCGGCACCGGTGCGGCGGACGCTGCCGGCGTCGAAGAAGTAGACGCCACCGCTCCCTGCTAAAAATCACACCATTGCATATGTTACATTTTACCAAAATGGTATTTGTTGAAGTATTAAAAGCAAAATATTATCACATAAAATACAGTTTAGTTAATGTTTTTATGTATAAATAAATTAAAACTAGGTAAAAAAATTAAAGTAAATAGAAATACTTATACCTGCTACTTATATCCATTCTATACAACTATAAAATATGTATGTTTATAGTATGTGTTTAATTCCATAAATATAATACAATACAGTAAATATTCACTAAATTGCAATTACTAATCAAATACGTGAAAGTTATTTTCGTAAAGGTAACACGAAAAGAAATATTTAACCTATCACTATTGGTTTTTTTTTGTCATCATCATCACAACTCTTTGACATGAGCCCACCGCAGGGATTGAGTCTCTTTCCTGCTTGTTATAGTACGGTTTAATAGTTTTCTTTACAATGTGTTTATTATCAAATATGGTATCCTAATTATGAACAAAGAAACCGCAACGCCTTATACGATATTCAATCCAACAAAAAAAAAAAAAAAATTCGCCATTTACTATCACGAACGATATTTTACTGAAGTTTGGTTCAGCTTATCTGTTTTGTATTAATTTGCGAGTGTTTTACTTTCATCAATATATATAAAACTGTTCCGTTACTGACTGAGTGACTGAGGTACTGAGTGACTGACAGACAACGTACAGCCGTAACTACGTAGAGAGCTGAAAGGGCTGAGTCCAAAGGGTTTGAACGATCGGCTACAGATGTTTCAGTGAAATAAAGAGTAACCATTATTTTTATTAGAATAAGGAGTAAGCGAAATACTACATTTTATTATCAAATGAACCAAAAACTTATTAGTTATTTAAAAAAAAATAAGTTGAATTAGCCCGCAGTAGTGCAACTTAAGAGTTTGTATCTTTATATAACTATGCTTTTTAGCACTACTGATCCCTTAGTCTGATACTATCAACTAATATTACTTATTTAACAAGGACATCTGTTATAAATTAACAAAATGAACAAGTGATTACTTATTTTATTTTGTATATTAATAACCCCTTGTTCGAGAACCTTGTCCGTGTCGGTAAAGATGCATGCGGAAAGAGATTTCATGCTTTGATTTAGTGTCTTTTATATTATATGGTACATTTGGTGGTTCCGACTTCGTTTTAAATAATCGCTATAGACTGATATATGAATTAGCGTATAGTTATTTTTTTCCTATAGGGCTGAAATAAAAAGTAGCCTGGGATGGACTCCACTATTTGGAACATACATTCTTTAGGGGATGTACGGATGCACTAAGGAAGGAATTCCCGAAATTCCCACGGGAACGGGAAATATAGGACTTTTTAGTTTGTATGAAAAATCTTATTCCTTGAGTGCACCGATGTGAAACTTGGTGCAAAGGTTTTTCAATATGTGTCTGGTCGTGTTATGAAAGGAATTCCCGAAATTCCCACGGGAACGGGAAATATATGATGTTTTAGTTTGTATGAAAAAATCCCATCCCTTGAGTGCACGGATGTGATACTTGATATAAAGGTTTCTCAATAAGTGTCTGTTTGTATTATGGAAGGAATCCCCGAAATTCCCACGGGAAGGGGTTGGGCTTTTTAGTTTGTATGAAAATCTTATTCCTTGAGTGTACGGATGTGATACTTGGCATGAAGGTTCTTCAAAGAGTGACTGGTTGTGTTACGAAAACAATTCCCGAAATTCCCACGGGCACGGGAAATATATGATTTTTAGTTTATGTGAAAAAAACGTATTCCTTGAGTGCATGGGTGTGATACTTGGTATAAAGGTTCTTTGCAGAGGGTGTCTGGTTGTATAGTTTCTGAAATTTTCACGAGAAGGGTAGTTAAGCGCATACGAAGTTGCGGGATAAAGCTAGTTTGCTATAAAAGGGCAATCTGAACTCTTACTCTGTTAACATTTTTGTTAAAAATGCGTATCTTTGAGTGTAATAAAAGTAAAATTTAAGTGAAATAACCATTTGACTGCCATCTTATCAGGTAAGATGGTGATGTTACCTGGACTTTATGATCGGTTTTACAGTGTTGCCCTGTCAAAAATCATTATCTGATTATAAAGGGTCTTACCGTGGCTAATGGCTGTGGTTGGGAGCGGCTCGACGCGCTACCAGTGGTACTGGCGCACGAACCCAGAGTGCTTTTTCCTGGAAAACAATTATTAATCATTAGCTAATTAATCAGTAAAGTTGCCAACTAGTTTCGAGAGCTTCATTATTCCCACAAATTGCTTCCAATGAAGGATTAATTGATTGATAGATATCTAAATTAGTTAATTACTTAAGACATTATGTTGACATTAAATAACTTAAGACATTACATTTTTTTAACAACAGTTATTCTTTCAACGCTAAAAACGGAACATTTCTTTTTGTTAGCGTTTTGTGGATATCAAGAATCCTGACAAATCCAACGACACGTTATATTTTGTGACCACGCCCACGGCAATTTATTCTCTGCTGTCGAAAGAGAAGAGATGATGAACGCGTTTCATGAACAATTCCGTTCATCAAACACAAAATGGATCGCTCTGTATTTTATGGTCATGGCGAAAGGCTACATACATACATAGGGCGTTTTTAGATAGGCGTGTCGTACAAGGCAACTAAACCGGAGTAGCCCCGCTTGGTGGTAGGACCACTTTAGGATCTAACTAGCGACCACCCTTCATATAAAATCCGCCCCCAAATATATATAAATACCCACTCCTGTGGTAATGTGTTCCGGCAATATCCTGTTCTTGTTAAGCCCGTGTGCTGCCATGATCGACCTAATATTCACTTACGAGATTGAGGTCAAACGCGTGTTTTAACAGTCGTCAATAAGAAATACATCGCGATAGTAGGATTGACTCGTAGATTCATACCTCGCTTGTCGCGCCGCGCGGTAGCAGGCTGCGGCTGCGGCATCTCGCGCCCTCGCGCGCGTCGACTCCCGCTCGCGCCTTCACCGCCCGCGCCGCCCACCTGCACAACAAACAAATACCTCTACATACAGGTGCAATACAAACATTCAATAATCAACGAATTCGAAGCATTCATAAAAACGACTACACGTCAAAACTTAAACTGAAATATAAGGATACTACTAATACATATTTTTTCAAAAAATGTAATATTATTTGAAGTAGGTACTCAATTGATTTCAATGAATTTAACTTGGGCTACGTCTGCAGTATCCTCTATCATATGAAAATAGAATATTTAAAATCGGTTCATTTATAAAAAATCGTGTAACAAAGACATACAAAAAATACACACGAATTGAGAACCTCCACCTTTTGGAAGTCGGTTGAAAATGTAATACAACAGACACCAACATTTGAAAATTGGTAAACAATATTATTATTCTGGATATGGATTGTCCCCTCCAATAACAAAGTATCCAACACTGACATCTCTCCAAAGTGGGAATACAAGTAACATAAACCACATGCATTTTTCATAAACGATAGACTTCTATTTCATAAACGATATAGAAGTGAGAGATGTAACACACACTTAAGAAAATAGTACGACGATAAAGGGTAGCATTAAAATTGAAAAAAAAAATTAAATTCAGTTAGTGTAGCCTCGAATCCAAGTAATTTCGAAACCAAGGATATGGATTCTTTGGATAACGAAGCAAAGTACGATTTATTTTTCTGACATCCACAATCATCATCATATTTCAGCTTATTTAAACAAAACCTTAATAAGTACTTTAAAATATTCGGACGTGGCAATGTGTAAAGGAGATTTATATTTTGCCACCTGAACAAAAAAATCAGAATATAAAGGTATGACAACGGACCTGTCGCTTCGAAGCAGAATCCTGCCTCTGGCGCTGTGACGAGCCCGTCAAGCAAGCACCCAGCGTCGCACCCGTCGCAGCTGCAATACTCTAAAAACACACAGAAACATCAATATCAATAATCATATATATGTATTTTTTGTAGTAATTAAATGTTTACAAATTCTATACGTTTTTGCAATAAACTAAATGACCAACTCACAATTTCAACTAAAAACAGGTAAAAGCTGTTACTAATTTCTATTGTATGTTTTATAAACAAACCTTTAATATAAGTCACATTAATTATTGATAGAACTAACAGTTAATACACTTAATATTATATCAATTTCACAGTCAAAGCAATAAAGGTGTCACTAATTTTATCAAAACTGCATTTGAAACGAGTACTTACTCTACGGGCGTTGGTTTGACGTAAATATGGGAGATCACGTGGCACAATCAAAAGTTTACTAGCCGAGCTAGTATGTGCTTTGGAAGACCCCGCTTCTGAAACACAAGATAATTACCGTTTTAATTAAACTTTTTGAGTTAAATGATTTATAAAAAAATTAATGTAGTAACATAGTTTACCTTGTAAATCCTTGATAGGCGGCGGGGTAGTAGTTCTTCCACGGCTCTCAAGAACGGTCCTACGATCTGTATCGTGGTAAGTAACGTCGCTAGTAGAAATATCGCTCGCTGTAATAACAACACGCGTAATTAATGTAAAGCCCGTATTATCTCTATTCAATGCCTGCTGTTGATACACTCCTGATAACACCTGACAGATAAGCTAAAAGGAGAAATGCATTAAGTGCTTTTGTGGACTTTAAATAAATATGTGTGTGAGAAACTTCATTGTTCATTCTGCCTTGAGAAAAGCTATTTATGGATTGTTAACAAAAGTAAGTGCCAAATTAGATTCAAGGTAATTAGTGTTCCAAAATATGCGGAAACATGGAAATTCATTAGTAATGAGAACTACATAGAGATTACACATTAATAAGTATTTAAACTCTTCGTCAATCAAGATAAGTTAAAGACTCAATTATGGAGCTCATTTATCAGCACTGCAATATTAAGGTACATTGTTCGAAATTGAACAAATTCAATGAATAAAGAATTTAAAAAATACATATAAGATGCGTACCTGAGCTATCACCGACGACTGTTGAAGTAGTAGGGCCAAGATCACGGTGTCGGTTACGAAGCAGATAGGAGCGTGGTTGATCGCTGGCCTGATCACTTCGGTCAGTCTCTGATCTACTACTGTCCGGTATAGCGTCTCTGCTGGTATCGAAAACCTCTTTGCTGTGTGAATCTATTTTAAACTTTTTCTTACACTCCTCTAAATTGAGAAGACTTTTCCTGCTAGACAGGGATCGATGTGACGATCTTTTCCTTTTCTTGCCTTTACGGCGATGCGCTGTCGGGCTATAGACCGAATAGTCAGAGTCAATGAGCTCTGTAACAGTTGATGAGCTGAATGGGGAATATGCAAAGTCCCTCTCGTCTAGAGGCAGCAAGCCACCCTCTGTCTGGTTGAACTGAAACTGTCGTGTGGAAGTGGGAGTTTCGTCCCTTGTGAAAGTCGTTTGTTTTAAATTGTTCGGGGACTGCTCACAAACACTATCTCTGGATTTAAGAGCGGTCCGTGAGCGAGTGCAGTAAGCGACACAGTGGTCAGCGGGCGCGGAGTTGGGGGCGTCGTGTCTGGTCAGCTCATGCGAGGCAGTGCGGGCTCGCTTGTGGCGCACGGCGGAGTCACGGCCGTGCGGCGGGTGGTAGCGGGTCTCGTAGACGTCGGCTCCGTAGGACCAGCGCTCGGAGATCGAGTAGTCAGAGCGCGGGAGTGAGTTGAGTAGTCGCGAGCTGCGGCGAGGCTCGGGAGGCCCGGCGTGGCTGGCAGAGCGCGGCTGCGGCGACGGCTGCGCGGCGCGTCTGCTGCGGCGACTGTGGCTAACTCGACGCACCTCACGCAACCACCGACCGCCCACCACCCTGCTAGGAGAAGACCTGCCCGACAAAATCAATATTTAATATTAGAATGACTATCATCCAACTACCAATATATTGATTTACAGCAAATTCAGGATTTTAATATAAATTTGAGTTTTGTAAAATATTTAAAAAAGCTGGATAAGAAATTAAATCATTTAGCTTTGCCCTCAAGTTTATAGTATGTTCCACGAAATAATCAAGTGGGGAATTGTTAATGTTACATAACATGGGCACAAGTTCCTATTTCATAAGTTTCTATTAATAGATAATTTTAAGGAAGATATGTCAGTTCGCAATATTTAAAGTAAAGAAGGCTAATTTAATATGAGATTTTCTATCAGATCAACATACCTTTAAGCACGAAATACAACTCATTTTTTTGAAACTTTAAGTTTCACAATTAAAATGTAAAAAAGAATAAGTGTAATCAATACATTTGTGTATTTATTTAACAAATAATAATATTATTATCTGTCTCCTCTATTCTATAAGACACCTAGCTAGAAGATCTTTTAATCTCTAAGGGGAATTTCAAAGATGTATTGCAAGAGGGAAAGCATGTCATCCTTCATAGTATTGCAAGGAAATTGCTTATTTGGGATAGTTGGAAAAATATACACAGAGTAAACAAGAGAGTGTAAAAAAGGTGCCTCAATGTCCCTGGATAGAAGCTTCTTTAAGTTTTACCAGATATTAGAGATGTGATTGTATTTTTCAAAGGATAAATCCAATAATGAAGCAGTTGTTCCACATGGAGTCAATCTATGCATCTGTATTATTAATATGAAAATAACATGAGTCAGTGTTATAAATAATTAGTATTTTAAATGATTGCACTAGCCTTGTTTCTACTTTTACTGACCTAGTAAACTTAAGGGGTAGGATTTACAGTAGTACCATCAAAAAGTATGGAAGAGAGATCTGGAATGACAATATAGGAACTTGCAACCATAGTTAGACATGAAAATTCTGATGGCCTGAAGCAATTTGATAGTCCATCCCATTTTATGCCCTCAATTTCATTTGATTGTAGTAACAACATTTATTTAACAATATTTATTGAATAGTATTTTATACATAAGATGGAACAGTCATTAAAAAATAATAACCATAATACACAATAATTACAATTGCATGGGCATTAAAATCAATAATTATCATTAAAAAATAAATGAGAAGCCAGTTTTCACAATATGTTGAAATACCTTATATACTTATAGTTTGATTAGTAGCTGCAAAAAGTCAAGAAAGTCCCAGAGCTTTGTGTTACCAAAGCAATCGAGAATCTAACAAGGCTAACAAAATCAATTCATACTAGATGGTTAAAAGATACAGGTAATATTTTAAAATATAAGTCATCATTACACTCAAGGGAACCTTACATTAAATGCAACCTTCATAATCAAGAACATTCCCAAATGTTGCTATGTTAAAGATTGTGTAGCTGTTACTCATAATTTAAGTTGCTACTCCTATTTATGCTTATTCTTTATCTAATTCTCTAGAACTTTATGTTAAATGTTATGTGATGTGGTTTAAATGAACAATTTTTTTTTTTTTAATTAAGTATATTGTCAGATTGAGAAAAAATATATATTGACTCTCAAAATATTTCATACTTTTATATTTTCATTGCTACATAGATTGGGGATGCTTCACGTCACTTACTTTTTCGTTTTATTACTAATTTTACTTTCACTGTATGTTTTGTTTGGTATGTCTGGATCGAAGCAATTGGTGTTCCCTTGTCTCTGCCTACCCCAAAGGGAGACAGGCGTGAGGTTATGTATGTATGTTACATACTTGTTTTGTGATTAATTATTTAAATTGAATTTACTGTAAAGATAAAGTTCAAACCTCAAATTCATAAGCTTATAAATTTTATGCTAAAAAAATTAAAAGGACCATTCAACTTCAATAATTCTCTTTCAGTACCTTACACTAAAAACACTAACTGTCAGTTTACTGCATTGAAATATTTGCCAAGGAATACATTAGATTGAAATAAAATGATATGAAATTCAACACAGTTAATAAAAAATAAACGAATGTATCTGACAATAACACATAGGTTATTAATTAATTAATTATCTAGCACAAATTGGAGCATATTGAATATTTACACATTTTTTATTAGAAACTTTAAAAAGCACAAAAAAAGCACATCCATGACTTGAAGGCTAATATCTGTGTAAATCACCCAATTCAAACCTAGGGCCTCGGGTGCAGAAGGCGATGTGTGGTTTACCAATACAGCAGCCAGTCTTCAAAACTATTTAACTGCATTAAAGTAATATTGCACTTAATAGTTCTGAAACAAGCTACTGTGCATCATGTCAATTTCTAAATGGATCTCCATTATTTGATAGTTTCTATTTCATATGAATTAGGAAAAGTAATTTATTTTTTTGATGACTCATGCATTTCTTAGTCATTTAAAAAGAATTTTTAACATGAATCATACAATTACAAGACTAAATAAAATATTTTGATGATCAAGATTGATCTAGATTTTTTTTTGTAGTTGGATTAATCACCCATACAATATAGGACATACTACAAAAAAATCAAGTGCTATGTGACAATATAATTAGTTTTGTGCAGGCAAAACACAGCCTTTGTGTTGAGTATCACTTAAGTGCAATGTTGATATTGATAAAACTATATTATGGTAATCTACAAACATCAAGTTGCAAGCCCTCAGTTGACATTATTATTATGTCAACTATGGCAAGGCATAATTGATCACCTTAGTAACATCATTATGTATGTAATATAATTAAAAATGTATCCATTCTATATTGATTTTTTAACAATATTTTACCTAAGCAATATTTCAAATAAAGTTTGATTCATTAAAAAATACTATTAAAAAGAAAGTTGATAATACCACATAGACATCAATCTTAGTTAGTTAAATAGATAAAATTGTGATAACTTAAAATATATTGTATAAAAAGGAATGCTGATCTTGAATGCTCGGACAAAAATTCTGCTTCCTTTTTAACCTTGTGATCACTGTATTCAAAAATGTTACACGTACATTGTTATACAATAGTCATTCAACAAATTGTTTCAGGAAACTCACAACTTTTCCCACTGTTAACTCAGATGTTCTACCGTTTGCCTGATAGCCACTTATTATCAGGTAACATAGCTCAAGGTTTGCTGTTTGCAACTGCGAGGTTTCAGCTTTCCTGATCAGATATTTTAACTATGGGCCTCAAAATAAGTATAATTTCTACCCAGTTGTAAAATCTGGACATTAAATTAATTGATATTTCAATGAAATACTGTACATTACAAACAACACTACTATACCCTGCCAAATAATTCAATGCAGTAAAGAGACAGTTCTAGCGTGCCCACTTTGAGGAAGAAAAAACAAATGATGTGGTTTAAGTGAGTAAATATTTTGACTCATAAGATATTTCTTTTTTTATGGTGCTGTTAGCAAAGGGCAACTTTAAATGCTTGAAATTTCGTTTTTAATGACAAAACGAGTTTAAAAATATAGAAGTTATCAAGTTTTTACTTCTAGTGCAACCATTTTAAAACTCTTGTTATGTTTGGTGATTAATTAATTTCATTAGAGTTACTTTAAGGATATAGTACACGCCTCAAATTCAATAATTTATTAATTTCTTTAAAATTTATGCAAAATGAATGACAAAGGCTCGTTCATTTTCAATCATTCTCATTCAGTACTTACACTACGAAGTTTTGAACTAGTATCATTATTTTTTTATTTGACATTTCAAACTGTCAGTTTCCTGCATTGAATTATTTGCCAAATTATAGTCATAAACTGGGCAAAGAGACTTAGATAAGGGATAGTATGAAATTTACCATTATCTATTAAAATATGTTCAGGTTATTTGATTGGTATTTTCCATGGACCAAAATCAATGCCTCATAAACCTCAGGTTACGCTAAGCAGGCAGTCGGAAATCAAATTTTCTAAGATTATTGAAAACAATATAAAGGAACACATATTGACTCATTTGGTGACAATGATTTGCATTAGTTTGCTCATTAGTTTTATGTCCTATAGTTCTGAGATGAGGTTTTTTACAAATTCTTCCCCACAGACATCATCAAAAAAATATATAAGAGAGGGTAGCAGTGCTATCTTGTTTTTCAAAACCTGGAATATAAGCAAACTTACAAAATACACCGCAGTGATCATAACAAAAGTATATCTCACCGACTGGACTCTCTCGTGAGTGCAGAGTGCGACGACGGTGTGATGTGTTGATCGGCCATAGACGACGCTGGGATACACAGGCAGCTGCTTGTGTGGGGCCTGCGGAGGCCGCCCGCGCGCGCTACCTGCCCGGCACCATGCCAGGGCGAGCGCTGCACCGCTCACACTGCATTCACTGTCTCCCAAAAACGACTACCACATCACACAATAACAGTTTTCCAGTTCACTCCACTTTATGATTGATATCACTAACAAACACCAACCACAGCTGTACCTGAAAAAGAAGAAATTCCTTATTTCTATTGCTCGTGACAATATCGCGTTACATAAACATTTTAACAAAATGAACTACCTCCTCCTAGAGCCCACAAGATATTTGCAAATATTTTGGATTATACAGCTTAGAAAACAACATGCAAAAGATTTTCAAACACAATAAAATAAGATTTTAGTAAAATATCTATAATGGATGACACACCAAGGAGGATTACGATACACTTTATGTTTCGTGTTATTTTTTCACTCGCTCAGCTGGCTTTGCCATTTGCCAATGCCACTGACAGTAACGGTGTTGCCAGGCTAAAATGGATAAACCCACCAAGCTTGTATCTTTTTGGGGGGTTTAATTTTAACAAAGTATGTATTACTAATACACTTAAATAAAATTAAAGTTCAATTAAATTTTAAGCAAATAAATTACGATGATGTTAAAATATATAAATGTTATACCTCACAATAATACAATTTATTACAACATGAAATTGTGCGTACGTAAAATAATAAAACCCACAATAATAAACTTATTTCGATAACTCTACGAAGGAACGCTCCATTCAGCTAAATATTATATTATAAGTTTATATTTTGACGACCGGCTGGTGTAGTGGTAGCATAATATCTGCCTTCTATGCCAGAGGTCCTGGGTTCGAATCCTGGGCGCGCGGCGGCGGTTATTTGTGTGAAGAAAACAGATATTAGTCGTCAAGTCATGGATGTTTATATGTTTATTAAAGTTTATTCTAATAAAAAATATGTATTTATTCAATATTTGTATGTTAAGTACATATATCATTTATCTAGTATCCATAACACAAGTTCTTTAAGAAACTAAATTTGGGCTAGACAATGTTGTTTGACTGTCAAAAATATTTATTATAAAGTAAACTAAATTGAACGTAGTTTGTATGTCTTGAAAGAGTCCTTTGAGAATGCCTCTGCATCAGAGGTTCCACGGATTTTTATTTGTATAACTTGGTTCAATAAAGAAAGGAATCTTAAATGGCGGCCTTTACTTACGTTGACAGATAAAGTATGGCTAATGAAAGTAGAGAATAAAAATGTAGCGAATTAAAAAAAATCCCATCATGGTAACCCTATATGGACTATAGTACGACACATATGGGTTTAACAAACATGATACATGATTACATAATTATTATTATTTGTAAAATTTTGGTAAAAATAACAATATTGGTACTCTCCTACTTTTTGATGAGAAGTATAAAATTAAAACGATAGGCAACTAGTATTTATCAGACTTAAAAATAAAACAATAAAATACAATAATAATTTTTATTCATTGTTATCAAAATCTGAATCCAGCAATTCTATATGGAATGAATTTTTAATTTTGTTACTCATTTCCAAATATAAAAATTCTAAAATCCCAATTACCAAAACCACCAACAACCGTTCGATTGACAACAGTGACACCAGACCAGAATAAGTTGCCATATAAAAGTTTGCAAAAACCCCCATTATCTACTTTCGTTAGCCAGACTCTAGTACAGATAGCAAAAAAACACTTTTTTTTTTCAATTTAAATATAATAAAACGAAAAGTAATTAAATAACGGACGGGAATCAATAACATCTTTGAAGGCGGTTTGGACTGCCTCATCGGAGTTGATTTTTTTCCTCTGCAAAAAGTTATCCAAATTTCTAACAAAATGGTAGTCTGTTTGAGCAAGGTCCGAGGAGTACGGTGGATGTCTTAAACATTCCAATTGAAGCTCCTTTAATTTGGTAGCAGTCTGTTCTGCAGTACGTGGTCTTGCGCGTCGTCGACCGTTTGTCAGTTTGCTCCACTCAATTCATGAGATACCCACCTTTCGAGCTTTCTTATCTTCCCAATTTGTACCAGGATTAAAACAGTTTTATCACTAACACCGCAGCTTGCTGCTAACTCAGACGTAGTTTGCGATGGATCCGCTTCCACAATAGCCTTCAATTCATTTAACTCAATGACGCAGAGAAAAAACCAAAAGAAAAAAAACAAAAGAAATACTGTTTTCGAGATACAAATTGATGAGTAAATTAGTTTATAAATTTGAATTTGGAATTCTAAGCCAAAGAGGAGATATTTAAGATTAAAGTGGCCAGTACGACAAAACACCAATTTCATATGTAAGGACCTAATATATTAGGTTGGGGAAAAAGTTTCTTCGCATTTTTTAAGAAAATTCAAAACATTTTTTAATATAGTTTATCGACATTTAACTAAAGTATGTATGTACCATTTTGTTCGATAACCTTTTGCCATCTTGTAGGTAGGGACATGATCCCATTGCTATAAAAATTTTGGGACCTCTCATCAAAATACCGCGACAAGTGGATTTGGCAGTCCTCTCGTGATGTTAACCTAACACTGCCTCAAGGATTCTGAAGAGACCGAAACAGGTGGAAATCTGAAGGTGCAAGGTCAGGACTATACGGCGGATGCATTAACACCTCCCAGCCAAACTCTCTTAATTTTTGCTGGGTGTGTGAGGTCTAGCGTTATCATGATGAAACACCACACCCCTTCTGTTGATCAATTCCGGCCGCTTTCTCTCAACTTCTTGTTTTAATCTCATAAGTTGTTCGCAGTAGAGTTCAGAATCGATAGTCCTGCCTGGTGGTAACAACTCATAATGAATAATGCCCTTCCAATCCCACCACACACACAACATCACCTTATTGCGAGTTAACCCAGGTTTTGCCACAGTCTGTGAAGCCTGACCGGCCTTTGACCACGACCAGTGGCACGTTCTTGTCGCACGTGATCCACTTTTCATCACCAGTTATCAGCTTCTTCAAAAATGATTCGGTTTCGTTACGTCGTAATAAAGAATCACAAATGCGTACACGGTTCATTAGGTTTCTTTCAGTGAGGTACCCAAATATCGAGCGTGTACCCAGCTTTTTTCAAATGCGCCAAAACTGTTTTGTGGTCAATTCCCAGTTCTTCAGCTACGTCGTAACTACTGATATGTCAATCTTGCTCCACTTTTTCAAAAATGGCATCCATTTTATCCGTAATAGGGCGACCAGAGCGAGGTGCTTCTTTGACATCAAAATTTCCGGATTGAAAACGCTTAAACCAAATTCATGCTACTCTCAGACACTGGACTAGGTCCACAAACATTGCAAAATTTTTTCGCGGCTTGCGTTGCATTTTTACCTTTTTTGTAGTAAAATTTTAAAATGTATCGAATTTCTTCATTAGATTCACTCATCTTGACTGTACGAAAAACAAATGAAAATCACACATTTTCCTAATTTGAATTTGGAATTATGTTCTTTAAAATTTTAACTTTCAATGATACCAAAACCAGCCAGATACAAACACTATAGCCAAAGAGATTTTATTACAAACGTATGTATGAATACTATAATGCGAAAAGACGTTTTCCCTAACCTATTATTAGTGAAAAACATGGCCCTTTCGGTTAGCTGATTACTGTTGACTTGTTATATGAGAATTGTGATTAAAATTGGGCTATTTCGTAAGAATTTTATAGCTATTTTTTTTATCAACATCATACACAACTTTGTGTTTACAGCTTTTAATTTACCTTAATAAATTAAGAAACACTGATAAACACCTAAATAAATTAATACAAAATATCACATAATACACTGTACCGATCCCGACCGAATAAAGGTTTTTCCCTATGTTATGGTAACCAGACAGAAAGATGGTACCACAACACCTAAAGTGGACCAAATGCGAAAAGGACTAAGTGCGAAATGAACCAAACGCGAAGTGGACTTAACGCTAAGTGGACCAAATGCGACGAAACGGTATTATTGTTTCATCGGAAACATGAAAGGACTTTATGTCCGTTTCTGTGCATCTGACAAAGTAAATAACAAAATTTCAGGAAAATCCTTCACCGGGATCTTCCTAACATTTCTTCATCACAAGAGCCCTCGCTATCATTATCGTCAGATGACTACTCATTATCTGTTTCAGAATCGGTGCTTTCTGGTCCTAAATTCATATTAAAATTATTTATTTCTTGTTCTATGTTTACATTTTTCCCCAGTATTATACGCGAAATTTAAAGCATAGTATTGAAATTCTGATTCGATTGTGTACGAAAAATATTTTTATCAAATATAATATTCTATCGAGTTACTTTCATTTTTGGTAAAAATAATTATTAGTCATTAATTTATGTAGAGTTTATAAAACGTAAATGAAAATAAATAAATAAAAAGTAGATCAATGTTTTTTTATATAATATTGCATATAAGTACTATTCTGTAAGAACTTTGTGTTGTTTGATAATAAAGTTACTTACTATATTGAATATATCATAAGTAGATTATAATTTTTATAAGCATTAACCAATCATAGAGCAATAAATAGCAGTCTTTATAAAATTAAAAGATCATATCTCTTCCAGTTGCGTGTATGCCATTAATTGGATGTACAACGACTTGATTCCATCCATGCAACGATGCAACACAACGTTTTTACAAACGCCCAACGTTTAAAACGTCTATTTAACATTAATATATGTGGTATCGACATCATTGTCGAAATAAGCGATGTCAACAACGGATGATGGTTGAGAAACAACGATGTACATCGATACCGAAAAATACCCATAACGATCATATCCTGTAAAATTATTTTTAATAAAAAACATACATATATAAAAAAAAATATAGTATAACAATTTATTAAACTGAAAAATTTTTAAACTGACCGTACGCGCGAGAGTGAGCATAGAGGGCGAGAGTGAGCATAGAGGGCATGAGTGTGCGAGCGAGAGGACATGTTAAGCGCTGCCATTTTCAATCCTTTCTTTAATGAACCATGTTATACTTTCTATTACAGTTAATAAGTTTGTACGACTATACAGGGTGACTGGTGACAACTTTTAGATACAGAAGGAGAGCGATCTATACTTCCCGGTCAAACAAGTGTTGGGATTGCCACATTACGTACAGAACCTGTCGACTCAAACTCATTTACCAAATTCTTATAGTGCTAGAGATATGTTGTTATTTTAATCCGATTTGCGTCAAAAGTTTTACTACAGAAATGTTAAAACCAAATTTTATAAGTCATGTAATTTCGGTACGCCGTGTGACATATTGAAATGCAGTTCTTCTTGAAAAACCTTTTAAAACAGTCGTGACTTGAGGTTATTTACAATTTTTTTAAGACTTCTGGAAATAAGGACTGTTGGACTGCATTTGCTTCATTTATACACTGTCAATTTATAAACTTCTACATAAATTAAAAAGGTATAAAAGCTTTAGGTAATTTAAAATAAAACGCACATATAGAAAAAGAAAAGAAAAATAAAGAAAACACTCGTTGAGGTGATCGTTATATGTAGATGAAACCTTTCTGATTCATGCAAATTTTAATATTTTTATAAAGAACTATAGCTATTGAACTTTGCCGATACGAGTAAATGCCAAAAAATGGTACTATAACACAAATTATTGACGTTTTTGAGTAAAATAAAAATAGCATTATTGCATTAGTATCATAAGTTTTGTTAATGATATTTGTATCGATCTTTCGAAAAACGCTGCATGTTGATTGAGTCATTATATTTCAAAGTACCTAGTGAAGTAATAATAAAGACAGCATATTTTTTGGGTCATAACGTCGCGATGGAGCTGAATATTTTATCATCGATAGTTTGTACACGAGGAACGTGTAATTTTATTCCTAACGTTTTTATGAATTTGTCTTGTGTTCATTATATTTACGCCAAAAGACAAACGAGTAAAAGTGCTACGAATTATACTATACTAAATTGATTCTTTAGAGTTAATATTAAATCAAAAATAATTGAACCAAAATTTCAAATATATTTATTTTAAACCTTAGGTGTAAACCACCTAACGTTGGAGCCATGGCCGGCCGACAATTTTCCTATCTACTCTTTATCCTTCGTGGATTTTGCGCTTAACACAGGTTGGGAGATCTTGATTAACCACATAAAGGTGAATCGGTTTTTATTTAACAGTAGGTACCTTGAACATGCATACCTACTCGTAATAAGTTCAACATAAATTCCTGCTTTCATTCTAAGTATTTGGAATCTTATTTATTTATAAAGAACTTTATTCATTAGTCATTCACGTTTAATCAGAATTCACTCAGTTGTTGTTACAAGACTGAAATTAAACAATCTATAATTTTAATCTATTACTGTATTAACCCATTTGCCGTCGCTGTACCTATTTGGGTACAGATAAACAATAAGTACACCCCCCTCTAAGTTTAATTATTATTTCTCTGTTTTCTTGTATTTTCGTTTATGTATTAGTAAGCAATACAAAAATAAACGATTCTTAAGATAATCTCTGCTATTTTAATTGTGGCGGTAAATGGGTTAAGATCGCAAAATGCTGTTCGTCTCCGTGTTTTTTTAAAGAGTTGGTAAGACACGTCGATATAAGTTTGAATA
Source organism: Stenoptilia bipunctidactyla (assembly GCA_944452665.1). Lineage (NCBI taxonomy): Eukaryota > Metazoa > Arthropoda > Insecta > Lepidoptera > Pterophoridae > Stenoptilia > Stenoptilia bipunctidactyla. The sequence continues at coordinate 11,021,079 of OX101723.1, read as the reverse complement.
AGAAGCGGTGTCTTTTGCAATCTCACGATCGGTAGATACAATGAAAGTTTATTAAATATGTTTACAATAAAAGCCAAAAATTTTGATCAAAAAATAATAAAAACAGAGCAGATGTGATTATTTTATGATGAATAAAGAAAGATGAATCCTAAGTTAAGTCGCCATGAATAAGAGAGAATCTCGTGCGAAGTTGGACTAAGGGCGGTCCCATCGTCTGACAATTGGTCACCTCACCTTTGGCATCCACAGAGGTTGAAGTGCAAACCGAGTAAAACTTTAAAAATGTAAGTTGAAAATGGATAACGACGTTGTGAAGCTGTCGGTAAAAGTACAGATGGTGGCTGATTCTGTTACGAACTGACCAGGCAAGGACATCGAAGTCAGAAAACACATAAAAAAAGATTTATGACATACATCATCAGTAGTCTCTTTTTTAAATACCAATACGAACACATAAATAAAGGTATTCATTTCATATTAATCAGTGCTGTGTTTAATAATGCCTGCATCAGCACTGAAGCAATAATAATATAGGACGAGAGATTGTGATACAGCAAATTAGAATGCACATATTATTGAAATCCATTTGTCATTCCATCAGAAAGTTATATTATGCAGCACCTATTAATAAATAGAGGGTTCAACCAATATTAACATAATGATTTTAGAAGAATTTATTTTGACAACATCTCGAGACATCAAGTTGTGCGAGTTTTCCTTTCTTTAGTAGTAGATGATTTAAAAGGAGATTTAGAAGTATTATAAAACGTGTCCATGAAAACGTGTTGGATTTAGGATCCGTTGGCCTGCTGCTAATTACACTCGAATGTATATTTTGCCCTTAAAAGTTTTGAGTGGTCATTAAGCCTTACCGCGATTTCCTATTACGCCATATTAAATGAAAAGAGAGTAAGGTGAGTCTTCAATAAAATAAATCTCACGTATAAAAATTGACGTCGTTCCTGTAGTTTATAACGGTAAAATGGACTGAACTGTTTACACGGTTCATTTATCTTTCATTCCCAATGAACAATGTACGATATAAGACCGATATCGATGAAAGGGATCGGTGCCTTTGGAATGCTTTCACCGCGATGCGACGGCACATCGGCAATAATGAAATAATTATACAATATGTTATAGATGCAATCAATCATATTAAAACATCTAATTACAAATACATAATCAGAACCTAATCAAAACTAGCAGTAGTAACACAATGATCGGATGCTTGTACAACCGTGTAGTAACGGGAAGCAAGGCCGCCACCCACCGTTCCCTCCATACACTCCGGTTTACAGTTTACTTCTGTCTATCCCACCCATTGCATGCCCACTCTCTACGTTACGGGCGGCATAAATTATGTCGCGTCGACATTAAAAGCTTTCTGAAAGGATTTTACCCTGAACTCATTTAAGCCTCAAGTTCTGAAGACGAACAAAGAAATGTTTATGTACGTACTGAAATGCTTGCTTAAGTTAACACGTCGCTAGTAAAACAGTCACGTATTGAACATACTCGTATCATTATTTTAACATTCAAAAGTTATAAAGGATGTATGTGTGAACGATTGCATTAATTGCATATCGGCATTTGTATTAAGTAACTACGGCGCAACGAAAAACGAGGTCGTCTTTGTCTACAGTGTGCAGCGCGGTGACCTTATAACCTAAATCTACATAAACCTTCGAGGGGCGGTAATCTATTCAGGAAAGGCCTAGCGGTACATAATGCTTTAGTTTTCTTTTTACAAAATCATTTGGAATAATTTAATCCAAAAATATTAGGTTAGTCATAATTATTGTCAATCATACGGCTGTATTCTCAGTTATTTACTGGAGATGTCCGACTCTATTCGACTCACTTGTCAGTAATAATAATATGGTATTTTATTATTTCCTATGGATACGTTGCAATATAGACACACAATTCATATCATTGTGGTCTTATACTTATACTAGGCAGTTAAAGGGACAAGGACAGGCGTTCTGGTGAATGACCATGTTAGAGTAGAGTAAATGTGGCTATAATTTATATCATCAATATGAGTTGGAAATTAAAACAGTTTATTGTTTTCAACTTGGGAGGGCAGCCTTCTATAAATAAGGCTGCTATAATAAGCATTTATACTTATATAGCTAAGAAATCTAATATTATTCTTAAATCTACGTAGGTGCATTATTACCAACTGATTGAGTTGAATATCGTCAAACAAAGCTATATCTAGTACGCCTATTATAAGCAAATACTTAAAGGTTTTACCATTCGCTTTTTAATAGACATGATGAGGAACTTCAATACTCAACATTTCATAATATGTTCGTGCCATTTATTATTAAAATATTAAAAATTGCAATTGAAAACCGGTGAAGTATATTTGGCAAAAACGGCAAATTTGTAACATTAGTCGGTATTTCTATCAATTGAATAGGTCTTAAAAAAAACAAACGGAACAGCCGTCAGGTGCGGCTAGTTGCCAGGTAGCTTACCACGTTAACTACCTGCACAATCCCATGGCTGGATCTTTTGTGCTTCCTCAGCGTTTCCTATTCTCAGTCTTATTGTACCGAGCAACAGCTGCTGCGTGTATACATTATCTACACAGGTTTGTTTTGGTGTACCTACCGTAACCGCAACGACTGTTCATCGATAACAATTTGCGGCGAGGAATAATAATCTACGTAAGAAATAACGTAACAAACGAGCATATATTCGATCGTTGATTAATTATCAGTATCAATGTCGCGAGTGCTAAATGGACTTGGAAACGGAGTGGCATGATGAAACACGGAAACAATGGCAGTGTGCAAACTGCAAAGACGTACACAGCTACTAACGATTGTTATTCCGAGACGTGACCTTCCTTGACTTCGCCGGACGCGTGTCCTCCTGCGTCTGCGCTGCTTAAAAACCACAAGAACTCATTATGCTAACATATTTACAAACAATACAATTCAATCGACTGCCCCGTGGGTCGTCACGTTTTTATAGAAATACAATTTTATGCTACGTCTATCCTTTCGCCTTTGGTATATTGTAGTTGTCACTAAACTTCACTTAACAAAAACTAGAAAAGTCATTATTAACCTGTGAGGGTACCATTCAGTTGACCTAAAACGAATTGACTGAACTTGATACATGAGCACAGTTTTGGCTAAACACAAAAACTGCGACAGTCAAAATTTCCTCTTAGATTTGGAAGAGTTAAGGTTTATTTTGTTGTGATAATGTTGGTGAGGGGCAGGTCTCAAGGCCGCAGGTCAACAAACCACAGCTCCGCTTGCTGCAGCGGCCACGTGCGAAACTCGCTTGCTCGCCTCGCGACCAAAACCGCCCGAGCCACTACGCCAATCACACAATACCTGTATCTCAACTTTCCGTTTGTTGGTATATACGTATAATGTATTTTTGGCTCACCGTGCCAGCGGTGTCGAAACTTGTAAATAAAACGTTAAGATTCAAACAAAGTTTACAAGACGTACCTTGCACTGAATTTTAAACTGGCATTTTGTGCCATTAGTTTAGGGAACAGCCATTATTTTCAAACGCCACTTATCACTGCAACATTGACAAAGATTTTGATTAGAGAGCAGTGATGTATGTTTGTAGAAATCAATCTGGTTTGGACGGGGTGCACAGCGGAGGGAGTCAACGACCGCCCCACTGCAGCGCCCGCGCCCCCGCCGGCACATAGCACGGCGCGAGGCACTTCCACGGAGCCCTGTGGGTTCAACGACCGAACGACCCTTCTGTCATACACCCCTGCAAATAATACGATCCAGACCAGACAGATCAGCTTCCAATTAAAGTCTAGGTCTGCTGGCGGACACACAAAATCGATTTCGGAAGTCTCCTTGTGAATATTAAGCTGTGTAGTTAATTATCATGCTTTTGAATTTGGTTGTTGTAATTAAAATGGACCGAACTAATTAATTGTAAACATATCAAGAGTTGAAATTCGAAAAACATGTTCTCATATTGTAAATAGTACATTGTTTGTCAATATTAAAAAAAAAATCATTTCGAAAGTCGCGAGCTATGCAAGAAGGTGCAACTATTTCTGTACAAGCCAGTCAGGGACAGAGTACATACGACGACGCCTGCATACATATAAACGATAAATAAAACGGCACTGGTGCCGGTCGATTGCCCGGGGGCATGTGAACGAACAAGTTCTGGTGTAAATAAATCAAACTGTAGCTCTCTCAATATTAAACTTTTAAACTTCAACGCTGTTACCAGATTAATAAATTAGAATTTCGAATATCAAAGCTTTTCTTAAGCATAGAGCTAATTTAAAATAACATCGATGTTTGTTTGTAAACAATATTAAAATTTTATGCTTAAGTTATTTAAGTAATAATAAATTCCGGAATATTTGTTTTACGCGATTTTCCTACAATAACAATAAAATACATTTATGTCCAAAATTACATACTAACCAAACCGATGGTGTATCAATAGAGAATCATTGACCTAATTTTGTCCAATGCAGGCCTAAACCTTTCACTACGCAAAAAATCAGTTAGAGAACAAAGAACATGAGTTAGGCTAAAAGGGACGAAAGAGGGTTGCGGCGTGTGATAGGGAACGCTTTGTCTGGCTCGATACTGCGTATGCCAGCCATGCTACATACGAACCCAGCTGAACACATAGTTACATCGTATGTGATTATTGAAATTGATTGTAACAAAAGTAAGCGATTTACGTCATATTTTAGTGACCTCGGAGAATAGTGTGATAACAAAAGGTAGCTATTACCAATTTACTGTAAGACTTACGTGTATCGAGCTATGTCATTACTTTTAACTACAAATTTAATAGATTTTAACGTAAGCGATTTGTCAAAAATTGTACGCGAAGCCTCGTTTTAAGTTGCTATGCATGCCCCTGGCATATAAAGAAGATGTGCAAAACTAGTTTAGGAAAAACACTCAAGTATACCATTCTCCTCACATTATGATTTGCATTTGAAAAAATAACAGTTATTTAAGGCAAAACTACTTTTTTTACCAAAAAATATACCAAATATACTTTTAAACCAATACTTATTTTATGACCACGTAGGTGACAACTAAAAACAGTCTAATGAAATAAAAGTTCAAGTAGCTAAGTTTGATACTGGCTATAAGTGGCAATGTGCCCAATCAATAACAAAAGCTATTCTTGCGCCTTAGAAGCATTGCAGACCTTGGGCCAGAGTTGCTTTTACCTACGCCTTTTGTGATTTTAAACTAAAAGTTTTGAACTTTTTAGTTTTATAGCCGTTTCTTGGTCAGTAAGGATTATTCATTTTTGTAGGAACAGGAATCTACAGCTATAATATTTCTGTTATTAGTATTCATACTACCTCAATATACGAACTAATAGATGTAAGTATACGAATAAAAAAACCACTGCGTTGTACGTTCATATTCCACGAAAAGATATCAATAAATGCGAGGCAGCTTTAAGTTCGATATTCGGGGTCACAAAAACCAGTGTTGTCAAAACAACGGAGTGGAGAAAGTTATGGAATCGTAATCTGCCAGCTACACAGCGTGGTAAAGTGTTACGTGCCGTGGGGGACGGCAGTGGCTCTCACCTTACGCAACGATCGCTTACATTGTAGCTACTAAGCCTTACAATAATTCCCTCGGAAGCTAACAATACCGATTACAAAAGTAAAAGTAATAAATTGAAAAAATCGGCGTTAACCTTCTATCACGTTACTAAGTTTCATACTGAAATGAATAACAAAAAAATTGCTAAAAGTATGTCAGCAGGCAGAGGCACCAATGAGTTCAAGTCTACGGTCCTTTACGCAATCTGCGTATCTAGGTCAATACGTTGTATCTCGTTGCGCTCATTTCTAGCTTCATATCTTCCATGGGATAAACAGTAAAATGTATTATACCTCTACGTATAATGCAGTTACTATTTTCTACAAAATCACAGGTTATAATGTGATAAGTGGTGTATCTATAACATTTTTTGTGTTATATAAAGTCTGTTATCATTTCCGAGCTCCGTATTACAATCATGGAGAGCGCTTTATACAAATGAAACGAGTGACCCCGATACGTCACTAGACTTTATTAATAAAATAGCTGTTACAAAATAGTCCACCGATTTGGATCTCACATGTCATAGAAATAGAATTATTTTCATCCCAGTTAGAATGCGGACATTTTCCACAGTTGGCGGGGGACAGGTGGCCGTTTTGTGTATTTGCGTAATCGCATTAAGTTACATTTAGTTCAAATAAAAAAAAATGTGAAACTGGATTTAATATATTTCCATTATTTTAGAATAAAATACTTTGAAAATCATGAAAGCTAACTATAACAACGCTATAACCACAAGGCTACCGCAACCCTTTTATCTTAATATTCTCTTGAATAAAATTATTCAAAAGTTTTATTTCCATATCCCATTACTATTATGTGAAATGCCTATTATCAATATAATTTTCCTAATTAAGAACTAATATTTGCATTTAAGTTGAATTGTTATAGTAAGTTTTTTTGTTCCAACTCAACCCAATTCTTTTAAGTTTTCCTATTGGCCATTGAATTATTTATTGAATTTTATTATGAAAAATATACATTACTTGTACAGAAGGCAGCAGAACAAGCGTTCCAAATCTGTCAAACTTTGGTGTACTTTTGGTAAAAATCAAACTTTACATGAAAGTAAAAGATTCGAATTCCAAGTCTTGAACAAAACGAACCAAAACGTGTACCATAACAACGCCATCGCAACCACTTTAATTAAAACTTTCGTAATATTTACAATTTGCTTTGTTTGAGCATTAACATGGCCATGACCTGTGTTAAAAATGATCATTTGCCGTTACGTATTTTCGTAAACAAACATGTTACCTTTAATTTCGAAGATGCGATTGAAAGCAGTATTGTAATATATTTAAAAATGAAAGCGGCTATTAGTTGAATTGAAGTTTTTAGGACACGTCGAGTGGTCGGGACCGCGACACAGCCGCCCAGCTAGCTCGGCTGCAGATCGATACACAGCCTCGCTCGTGCCCGGACCGAAAGTTTAACAGGTATCTTCCTACACGTACACAATGCACATTTTTCAAAATCCCGGCGAAAGCACCGTGATAGTACTCATATACAAACATAGAGCTAGCTGTAACCTGCCACTTCGTCTGAGTGAAATAAATACTTTAGGCATCATTTTATTTACAACGATACTAATTTTGCAAATGATCACATACAAAAGTGTGGTTGACATTAAAAAGCTTTGTTATTCTATTGTATGATTATGACTTTGACTATATGAGAAGTTAAAAAATTATCTCCTTCCGTCATTCCAGTTTATAAAAGGCAAGGAATCATCCCTGATATCAAATCTTTAGCCGTGTACCATTTCATAGACCTATTTACCAATAGTCAGTCACAACTTATGGGAAGGCACTCCTGACAATTAAAATGAGTTGAGAACGTACATTGTAACCTCATCAATTATGATGTTAAGAGTGCCTATACATCGTCCGAATACATTAAGATGGCATTAACATACCTATCATACTATACATGGCCTTACATGCGAACTTTCATCCCCCAGTAGGATAGAAATTTCACAAACGCTGGAAAACAAAATACTTCTTATCATGTGCATAAATACCAATTTTCAGTCTTTTCATGCCTCCTTCTGCTGTTTCAAATTTCGTATAAGGTCCTTATTAATTTGGTAAAAATCGGTTCTTGTTTAACAGTGCCCTACAGGACACATTTTGGAGAGTGAGCGAGTGCTCTTTCTAAACAAACAAAACTTTTAACATCGCAGTACATGACGCAGACAGAACTTCTACCCGAATGACGTGGGTATTCCAAAAAATCGAACTTTAAACATCATCTCTAATACCGTGTCTATCTCATCACGTGATACTGGCAGTAATAGCACGTCGCCTAGTATCGACGGCTGGTTGCCATTAAACTTAAAAAAGAAGAAGAAGCTCTTTGACAGTTTCTTTTTGATACGGGCCGCCAAAGTTCGGAATGAGCTGCCTGCATCTATTTTTCCTGACCAGTAGAGCCTTGGTAATTTTAATCTTCGAGTGCTTAGGATTCCCATGGATGGACGTGTACTACCTTAGTCTTCATGATCACTTAACATCAGGTGTCAGGGTTGCCAATTTTTTTCTTTAAAAATAAAGTATATTTGAGTCTGAAAAGAATATCAAACAGTATTTTGGAAAAATAAACAGGATTCAATTTATTTAACATTTTAAATACATAATTTTAGAGTTTCTTGCACAAATTATGAATTAATCTACCATATATAAAGTGTTTAGCTTTTTATGCTGAAAAGAGTATTTGGTATACTTTTTTTTTTGTTCAACAGTATAATGATGTGAAAAACAGTTTAATACTGTTAAAAACGGTATAGTTGGCAACCCTAGGTGACACGTAAGTCCTATTTTCTCTATTTTTACAATCGATGTTTAAAGAAGTAAGACCGGATTTTTAGGAAAAAAGAAGGAAACCCCAAATATTATATAAAACTAGCTTTTGCCCGCAACTTCGTACGCGCATAAACATTGTTTATATTTAACACAACCAGTCATTGAAGAACCTTTATGCCAAGTATTACATCCATGCACTGAAGAAATAATTTTTCATACCTAAAAAGTCCAATATTTGTCAGTCCGTGGAATGTCGGGAACTTCTTTCACAACAGTCACTCACTGAGGAACCTTTATACTAAGTATCACATCTGTGCTCTCATGGAATAAGATTTTTCATACAAACTAAAAAGTCCTATATTTCCCGTTCCCGTGGGAATTTCGGGAATTCCTTCCTTAGTGCACCCCTACACCCCCTAAAGAATGTATGTTCCAAATTTCAGCTCTCTACGCCCAGTAGTTACGGCTGTACGTTGTCTGTCAGTCACTCAGTAACTCAGTAACGGAACAGTTTTTATATATTGATTACTAATGCCCAAATCGTGTACATTTGGGCTCTAATGATTTCAAATGGCCTCCCCTATGTCGTCGTCGCCTTAAAGATTCCGGCCTAGTACCAGTATAATATAATAACATAATCAGAAAAGAAAACGCTCAAGTGCAAGTTAAATTCACTTGCGAGTTCATAAGTATTTCATAAATTATTGGTTGATGATGAAGTATCAGATTAATTTAGGAAAAAAAGGAACTGTCGAAGTGCTTTGTTTAACTTTATGCTAAAACCACTATACGGGGATGCTCTAAAGCCTGTAATTTATTGTTTCCTTTTGCCAATAAGTTTCCGGGTTCTTCAGTGAACACAGTCTAGCGCTTCTAAGTAATATTCGGCGGAACCATCTCCAAGGTGGTTGCAGTAGGCACACCATGCAAGATCGAACCTGGGTTGTGTAAAGATTAAGTATAAGTTCAGGGTTGCAGTACCGCCGGAATTAAAGATTTAGACGATTCCTAACTCTTTGGAAACAAGTTGAGCCATGCACGCAATTTGTTAAGAGAAATTTAATTTGGACGTAACACCCTATATGGTCTCCGGTAAGGACAGCCCTTACCGGAGACCATTAAAACAAAATTTTAAAATCATGCATATTTTATATTTCAAGTCTAATTTGAAGAAGCTTGAATTAACGTCTGGGTAGTCTTTACCTATAGCCAATACTAAAAACACTTTGCAGGGATACCCAGTTAAATCAAAAGACTAAAATCACCTAAACTTATAATTTAGCAGGGAAAATAAATATCAATTTATATAAAGCAGAATAATGAAATCCTGAACAAAGTAACCTAACCAAAAATATGACGGAGAGGGCTTTGTTTTATGTCTAGCTAACACTAGAATATTTTTGTCTTTTTGCTGCGTAGTACTTAGCACATAGTTTAATGAAACATGTAAAAAAATTACTGGCACTAATAATGTAGTAAGTTTTCCTTGGCCTTTCCTTTCTTCCGGTGGGCTGAGGCTGTTTGGCCAGACATATTAAAACCAAAAGAGTATACATACTGAATATATGTACAATATATTGCACACCCTGTGTGTACATAAGTAAGGCTACTCACTGGTTAACCAGCACTGGGTCATGAATACATTCATAATGATTGAAAGACTGATTTCATCTGGAAGACTAAAAGACAGTTTTAAAGAGATTAAAACTTCAAAGACATATTGGCAGTGTCAGTTCTTTGTCATGACACATAGTTATGTGTAGCAACTTCATATTAGAAATCATATAGCTTTAGTTGACCATGCTGCAGAATGAATAATGCAATTTACAATGGCTTATCTGGATATCAAACAGGTAATAAACAAAATAGGTTGGACTTGAAATAAAACTTGTGACACTTATCCCTACAATTGCAATCCTTACCTTAGTACATGGGTTGCTGGTAGTTATCCCCCTTCATGTCCATGAATTCTGCATTGTCAATTTCTCTTTTGGGCTTTCTTAGGGTGTTGGTGTGGTAACACCCTTAGAAAGTACTATTTGCATTGATGCATTCAAAAACTAAAGTTTCTAAATTATTGACTCATTCTTTTTTGCAAATAATATTTGAATATTTAAAAAAAAAAGTTTAGATAATAGTCTCTATTGGTTACTCATAGAGACTATGGTTAACTCATTAGATTGTGATGGAACTGAATAGTCTTCACTGTAACAATGTTACTTCAGTGAAAAGATTATTGTAGCCCTAGCTTTTAAAATATGAAAACTAATACAGTTAATACTTTTAGTTGATGTATCTATATTTTAAATGGCAGAAGGCAATTTTCAACTTACCAAACAATAAAATTGTATAATTAACATGTAGGTACACAGCAGCTATTGGGAGTGCTATAAAAAATATATACAAATGTTTGCGAGAATATTTGAAAATTAAATAGAAACATAGAAAAAAAAAGAAAACTATTTAAGCTGCAGCTTTGCTACATCATGTAACCATATTTCATCAATAATTATTTGTAGGTACATCAAAAAACCCAACACCTATTTGAAAAGTTTAAAAAAAATGTTTGAAGTTTATTTATTTGTTTTGCTGAAAGAATAATTGGACATTTAAACATTAATTGCATTTATTATGAATCTAGAACACAATTATAGTTATAATGGTACAAAAATCATAACAAACCTCATTATTCTCTACATTGCACTGTTGGCATTACAAGCACTTCCATACATCAAAAAGCACTGTAGTACGATATATTTGAAGTATAAACTAACATTCCCATTTAAAATGTTTAATTTTTAACAAACATTTTAAAGTTTGATCTATATTGGCAAAGTTTCTTGTGTCGTTCATTTTTTTTACTAGCATGACCTTTCTTTTCCGTGCAATATGAAGGTAATTTGAAAAAAACTATTTAGAAGGAATCATATAAAATATTTGGTTCTTACCTCGTGAAGTAGTTTGTACACAATTCCGTGTCCTAATTTATGTGGATCGCATGGCTCTCGACTCTCGATTACGACGTAATAGAGATTGTTAAAAACGCAGTTGGTTGTCGCGAGTTGTGATCGACTCAACTTCGGATCGATTACGTTTATTCTACAATGGACTAATTTGATTATTTCTAAAGTTTTCACTGAAGTTCACGTAATGACACCAAGATAATATGACACAAATACACTGATCAATTTTGTTCATAAAGATTTTTATCAAGCACGAACGAAGAGCACAAAAACAGCTGGTTACCTCACTCGAACTTTTTTTTTCATCACAGCAAGAGATGCAGCAAGCAAAGCATTTACAAACGGAGTACTTGATTTGACAATAGTGATGTAAACCGATGCTCGAAAAAAAACCGTAAAGTAAGCTAAATACAAGCACTCAATATATTGACAATATTTTAGAGTTTATGCTTCTACCTTGCCGCTACCCATTTAGATATGTACGTTAGTAACCTACATAGTAACTCAATGCCACTCAATGCTGCTACCGCAGCTGCTTCATTCAGTAGGTAATGAAGATTGAGTTTATTTTTTATTTAGCATAGTTATCTAAGTTTAGCATAGAAATGAATAAATATAGTTCATTATTTTAAAATACGAGCTTAAAAATAGCAAGAAATAAAAACATTTCCATATATTCCTACTTAATTTCACACAAAAATGTTAACCTGCTCTTAAAATATTATGAAATACGAGCTCTTTCCCGCAACTTCGTATGCGCTAAACTAGTGAGAATTTCAGAAACTCCTTCTATAATACAACCCTTATAGCAAGATTCACATCGGTGCATTTAAATACTCAAAAGAAAAACAGGTTAATAAGAGTATAATGGTTGTTCCAGTCAATGACAAACGTTTGGAGAGATTTCGATGTGGTCTAATCAACAATATGCCTACTATAGCCCACTCCAATAATGTAAATTTACAATACAGTAACTTAAGTAGATTAATAAATAAACAACATGACAGTGTATTTATTCCGAAAAAGATCTCTCTAAACCAGTGTAAATCATTCAGTGATTGGGCTACCACAGGTATACATATCAGTAGAAAGCACCTATATGATCTCTATCATGAGAAATCATATAACAAAAATGACACCTTTTGCAACTATGTCAGAACTTACTCAAAGTTATTTAAAAAAGTTTGTGCCGCAGCCAAATCAATCTATCTAGGTAATAAGATTAAAAATAGTACTAATAAGACTAAAACTACTTGGAATATAATTAATAAGGAAACTGGGAAAGTTAAGAATCGCAATAGTGAGTTTAAGCTTGTTATTTTATTTTATTTTATTTTATTTTATTGTTTTCGGAAAACTTACAGCTAGTTAAAAATATATACAATACAATAATTAAATCAGATGAAAATGTTGCGACAGCATTTGAGAGCTGTTTTGCTGACATTCCAGTTTCAACTACTAAATCATTAAGCTCATCACCTGTGGCGGCTGAATCATTGCTCAAAAATCATGTGAGTGAGTGCAAGGTGTCTTTCAAGTTCCAACATTCCAAACATTTAAGACAATTGATGTTAAAAAAACAACTGATCTCTGGGGCATATCTGTTGAAATATTAAATTCTATTATAGATGTAATAGCTCCTTGCCTTGTTGAAATATTTAACAACTGTATTATTAGTGGGGAGTTTCCTGATTTAATGAAGCATAGTAAGGTTATTCCTTTATTTAAGTCGGGTAGCACTACAGACCCTACTAATTTTAGACCAATTTCAATTCTACCTACTTGTAGTAAAATTTTTGAAAAAATTATTCTTAATCAACTCTTGGCCCATTTCACCTATAACAATTTACTTCATAATAAACAATTTGGATTCACAAAGGGCCGTTCAACAACTGATGCTGGTGTTGAACTATTTGAAATAATCACTTGTGCCTGGGAGAGGTCACAGGATGCCCTAGGTGTATTTTGTGACCTATCTAAGGCATTTGACTGTGTTCAGCATGACACTCTCATCAGGAAACTCCACCACTATGGCATCAAAGGCACTGAACTCAAACTTTTGAATTCATATCTAAGTGATAGAATTCAGAAGGTTGAGGTAAACCGGGAAAGGTCGGCTGGGTCGGTTGTGAGAATGGGAGTGCCTCAAGGATCAATTCTGGGCCCATTTCTGTTTCTAGTCTATATAAATGATCTACCCTATATGGTAGGCAATAATCACGAGATTGTATTGTTTGCTGACGACACATCATTAATTTTTAAAATGATAAGACAGACAATAAACTACGACGATGTAAACAATGCTCTCGCAAATGTTGTTCAGTGGTTCAATATAAATAATCTAGCTTTCAATGATAAAAAAACTAAATGTATAAAATTCTCTGCACCAAATGTAAAACAAGTTGAGTCTGATCTGCGGCTTAATGGGAACAGATTGAATCTAGTAGATAACACTGTTTTTCTTGGAATTACCTTAGATTCTAAATTGCAATGGGGCGCCCATATCTCACAACTAGCGAGTAGACTTAGTTCTGCAGCGTTCGCGGTAAAGAAAATTCGCTCATTGACTGATGTTAATACAGCGAAGCTGGTATATTTTAGTTATTTTCATAGTATAATGTCCTATGGCATCCTACTTTGGGGCAATGCCGCAGATATTGAAAACGATATTTACACTGCAGAAAAGGGCTATTCGTGGAATGTATAAACTTGGAAACAGAGAATCTCTTCGAGAAAAGTTTAAAGAGATTGGTATCTTGACCCTTGCATCACAATATATTTATGAAAACATTATGTATATTTATAAGAATAGTAATAAATTTAAAACTAGGAAAGATAATCATCAAATCATTTATTGGAATGTCAATACGTATATATAACAAAATTCCGAAGTCAATTCAATCCCTGCCATTCAATAAATTTAAATCAATCATTAAAAACACTCGAAAAGCTTATTATAAAACTAAAGATTACTTAGATGATAAAAAGGCATGGGATTAAGCACAACAGGATATTTCTAAAAGTTTCTAATTACTTAATAATTTTGTTTACGGCTTGGCTGTGCAGTGCATGTATGACATACTGGTGACTGTCCCACTCACTTATTTTCTTGTCAAGACATCAGCAAGAACGTCATGCTCCCTCAGGCGGCATGGCTAGTGGTAGCGTCGGGTATCGGGTCACCCTCTTCCCTAAAATATGGTTGAGGAGGGTGATGGCTGGTGCTTGCGTTAACTCGTGAACGGGTGCTGCTAGCGGTGCCAGGTCGTTTTGCTAATGATACTATGACTATTTTATTCCATTCTTGTTCAAATACTCTGGTCCCAGTTTTTCATGTTCGTATTGTGCATCCATAGCTAATTGCATCTGCTATGTAAGCAATTTGGTTGTGGCATGACATTGGCTCTCACAATTAGCTGTCTTGTGTTTGTTTTTTTCATGTCACGGTCAATTTGTACTGTACCTATTTTTATTATTTTGATAATTCTGACTGAAAAAGAGTGCCAAGAGTTTTTTTCCGCCGGCTTTTTTTGTCTCTTGGTCTACTGTAATATCTTATTTAACAACTATCAACAACTAGTTAAAGCCGAAGTATGTGAAGACTGACTTCATCAAGTGTTTTGTGAAATTCCTAAGATGAATAAAACTTTTTCAATTTTGAATTTTTTGAATTTTGCATTAAAAGAATAGAATTTGTCATACTAACTAAAAACTCCTATATTTCCCGTTCCTGTGGGAATTTCGGGAATTCCCTCCTAATACAATCAAACACCTATTGAAGAACCTCTATACTAAGTATCAGATCCGCGCACTCAAAGAATAAGATTTTTCGTACAAACTAAAAAGTCAAAGTCCTATATTTGTCATTCCTGTGAGAATTTCGGGAATTTCTTTCATAATACAACCAGGCACCTATCGAAGCACCTTTATTCTACTCGTTACTATCACCTCCGTGTACCTACTCAAGGAATACGATTTTTCATATACACTTAAAAGTCTTATATTTCCCGTTCCCGTGGAAATTTCGGGATTTCCAGCGTGTTACTTACAAAATTACGTGTGCGAAACGTCTCGCAACAAATTCAGAGGGGACTAGATGTTTGGCGTGATCTATGTATAAAAATAAATTGATGTTTATTTTGAAATGGGAAACTGAGAGTTTTTATAAATATTGACTCAACATTGTTTTGTGGTCACTTAAAACGCAGAATTTAAAACAAAATGTTTTTTTAAATCCTTTTAATTTATGTGTCAAAATGAAGCAGTGTGGAATTTATAAGAATTAATAAACCAAAAAAATTAAGGTATAGTATTGTCAGTATTAAAAATTAATTGATGTTTGAAATGTGAACTGACAATGTCTATTTATGTGGTGTCAAATTGTGTTAAGTTCAGTCTTCTAGATGCTGTGTTTTTTATATGATGTCGGAGCTAACGATAACTTAGCAATATTAAGATGTTTGTATGACTTCATGGTAGCGGAAGTATATTGGTAGTACTGTTACAGATGGCACTAAATGCAATGAATGACTGTTTGACATTCGATTGCAACGACAGCGGATATATATAGAGAACGGTTGATGACAAGAGACAGATTCGGTTAGGAAGGTTAGGTGCGCGGACTTATTTAAAACTGACGTTCAATAGTAGCTCGGCATTAATTGAGTTAGCATAGCATTGTGACGGAATGGACTCGCGAATAAATCTTTCGTTGTGATTTTTTTTGGAATTAACTTTTTACTTGTATGCTTTGTATTTAAGTTCATTAAAATTGACAATTGTTTGGTACTTTGTTTTTATCAACAATAATAAATAAATTTTCTTTAATATACCATATAAGTATTCATTGAAGTCGGTGCCTGCCCAAATTAGTTTAAGTAAGAGATGAAATTAAAGCATAACAATCATTAAAAGGCACCAACCACATCCCTATTTTTTCTTCCCTATACTAGAAATTTCATTTTACTGGATGTAGTTATTTGCCAGGGTAAAGTCGGTACTGTTAGGTGCGATGACAATTGTAGCGAAGAGTAGCATTTAAGTTGCTTATAGCCCATAATACACTTATTACAAAATCAACGTTATAAATAAATACTAAGCCCTTTAAATATTAAAACTATAATAAATAAATATTGAAATTGAAGAAAATAATAAAATAATAGTTAAAGTGAGAGGTTTTCAAAGTGACATTTTAAAATACAAAAAATAGCTACTAAATTTAGTTTTAGATGGCGCCACATGCTTTTCTTACAAAAGTACAATGTCAAATTCAAATGTCTTTTCGTATAGAACTTTGACATCAAGCTTTTTACCAACGCCATCTTTTGAGAGAAAAAGATATGATTTTTTCTTTTTAAATCAATAGGAAAACTCCTCATTATGTTATGATTTGTAAACTATATTCTCAAGATCATATGAACGTAAAAACAGTGGGTAACCAAATTTTTTTAAAGTGAATATAGTAAAAGACGTGAAAATATGTGGTTTCTTTAAAGATATGTTTTTATTTCCCTCAAACACTTAAGTCAATTCTAATATTGTTCTAGGTATTATTAAAATATTGTTAAATCATATCATTTTTGATCATCTTGAAGTACCTAAAATAATTTTTGGATCAACAATTTAAGGTATTTTTAAATCTTCATAGCTAAGCATTGTACAAATTAAATAATGGGGAGTTTTCTGACAGCTCATTAAAAAAACAAAACTGTACAAAATTGGTACAAAAGGCTTCGATAGATGGCGCTTTACAAAAGGCGAAGGCGAAGAATTTATTCCACACTGCGTTTATAAAAGTAAAATAAATTATTTGACGTCTGTATAAGAAATTAAACGTATAAATAACCATAGATGGTAGATACCACTAACCTACATTATAGTTTACAGACTTAACACCTTCGGCTTTTTAAAAGTGCCATCTATAGAGGTTTTTTGAACTAATTTTTATGAGCTGTCAGAAAACTCCCCATTGCAAGTAGAGTCCCATAGAACAAGAATACTCATTGTCAAAAAGTATAGAACTTTTGACTAAATTAGTAGGTACTTGAAAAAATAGAGCCGTTGGAATACAGGCCGTCATTTCCCACTGAGCGCGCTGCCATAAATCTGAAGAGATTTGAATGGTAAAAGCCAGAAAAGTCGTCAATATTAATTTTCAGAAATTAACAGTAATTTATTTTCTTTTACCTCGTGAGGATGTTCTGCTGTTATTAGATACCACAGAGGTTCTATAGGTACTGGGTTGTGTTTTACGACGTTACACTAACAGTAAAATAAAATAATTTAAATTCATTTGCCCGACGAAGCGGCGATTGTTTAATATCGGGAAAGTAGATAATTAAAAGAAATAAAATACTTTTAACGAGTTTAATAAAAATACACATGGTAATCTACGTTTCGGTAAAAATAAACATGATATTATTGAAAAATACTTCTAAAGTACCACATAGGTACTTATTTCAAGTCCATAAAAAAGCCATGGATAGACCGAACTAAGCTCAATAATTTATACAAGTTGTAGTTTAATCGTATGGTATAATGTTTTATACAATATTTACACATATCTACTTTTTTTTGTAACTACCTATGTCTATTAAGTATGCCTACCTGTTATAAGATATAAGAATATATTAACAAATGTAACAAAGTAGGTATTTTTCTATTTCCGTGGTATAAACTTTTTATTTAGTTTAGGGTAATATTGTGCCAAATGAAAATAATGTCCTCTATTACCTATATTTATCTCCATCGTCAAAAAAAGTTAGGTAGGAGCAGTTAGTATCCTCTAACTTATAATCTTTATTTTATAATATTCTCTTAAACTATATTTAAATCATTCATTATTCATAGAATATTCATTGTATTTACTACTATCATTTGATAGACATAAGTTTTGTAAAATATCTGAAGGCGAAGGTATACTCTTATCTTCATCTTGCAAATATTCTATTAGCTGTTCAATATTTTCTTCAAAATTTTTCACATTGTTCTGTGCACTTCTCGGTATCAAAGGGGGGTCAGGGTGGCGGGATAATTGATCATTAAAAAAATCTGGTAACAACTTAAAGTGTTCCGATTCCATGTCTTCAATTGATAATTTTGCACCAGATCGAACGAGCTCAGCATTCGATTCGGAAATCTCCGTGTAATTTACACCAAGGTCGAAGCTATTTTTAGATTTATTGCATGTAGTTTGCACATCTTCTAAATGTTTCTGTTTTCTTCTCAGCTTTTCTACTAAGTCTCCAGGTTGGCGTACAACTGTGCCAGGAGGTTGTGCTAAACATTTATGAGTTCGTTGGGAAACCTGTAAGAATATGTTACAAATAATTATAAAGTTGAGTTTTGTTTGGAAATTATAATATTTCTGGCAACCCAACTTTTGATCGACAGTTCATTTTCATTTTATTTTACAATATGAGGCAAATAAATTTGTCCCTAATATCAAATAACCACCACCGCTTTTTAGTTGAAGTAGCAGATGCAGGACAGTCACCAGTACGTTGCCGTCCCTGACACTTTAGATACCGTAAAACTACACAACTATGATCCAGATTTTACTTATTTTTTGTTTACTTTCTTGTTATTTTAGAATTAATTTTCAAATTTATTGTCTATTGCCGTTTTTATATTAAGTAAAGCGTAGTCATTGAGAAAATATATAGTCAAACTAGCTGACCCGGCAAACGTTGTTTTGCCATACGAATAAAAAAAAATAGATGTTGGCCGATTCTCATAGATACCGGATAAGCACAAAAAATTTCATCAAAATCGGTCTAGCCGTTTCGGAGGAGTATGGCAACGAAAACTGTGACACGAGAATTTTATATATTAGATGTATTTTGAATCATATTTTGTTTTTTTTTTATTTAATAACCTATTGGACTATAGTTGTATGGCATTTTGACAACTCTGGTCCAGGTTAAAACCTATGGCAATAGTTGCTTATTACGATCAATTTTACCATAGTTGAGAGCTTTATTTTATAGAATACTTAGTACTCTTATACAAAAACACAAATTAGTTAACTTCAATTTAAGTCCAAGTAGGTATGACACTCACAAAGCCCGCGTAAACAAATTCTTCTTGCGAACATCGAATGGCATCAATCCATGGCGCCACCTGTCAAATGCATGTAAAACTAATCTCTTCGTGCCTAAACCAAACGAAATACTACAAAACAATAAAATAGATGTTGTTTCCTACCGCAACGAAAGGGTTTTTGTTCGTTGAGATCGGTGGACCATAGTTGAGACCCTGGACCATATTTGTGTAGTTTTACCATACCTAATATGTCTCAGTGCCTGTAATTACACTGCCTATCTTGGCCATCTTGGCGAAATAAAAAAGCACGATGCAAATTACGCAAATAATTCACATAGCAGTTATACTCCGACACCGGAAGACGATTCACAAAGGTAGCTAAGTGACCATAGAGATGAGACTTAAAAATATAAGGAAGATGTACATAACAATAATCATTAGGCATTATTTCAATCCAGGCAGTTGATGTTTCCCAGCAATATTTTATGAAGAGCCAGTGCCTTCCTACGCCCGGTTGCTGTCATATTCGATTTCATTTTCACTTACCATTATATGAAATAGGATATTATCCCACGGAATCAGGTATTTTAGTTAGCCCCAAGAATCACCTAGTATTCAAACAACGGTAATTTTTTTTAACTTTGCATTGATGTATTTATGGAAGATATGATCGAATACCTAATTTTCAAACGTATTAGAAAGTTGTAAGGTATTTGTTTTTGAATTCAACTTACTTTATAACGAAAGCTTTTTTGACATGATGTACATTTATACGGCATTACACCTGTGTGAATTCTTCTATGCACTAAATAAGAAACTCTTTGTCGAAAACATTTGCCTGCAAAGATCAGAGAAATTATAATGACATGTGATAATTAATAAATTTGTTAATTAAAGTTAAATGGTCGTCAAATGAATAATAAAAGCTAGCACGTTTTGCTCATTGTAAATCATTGAAATACTCAAAGCCAAAACGCCCTATTTGTGATATATACGAGAAATTGCAGAAACTATACCTGCCCACAAAAGTAACTTCTAAAAGTCAATGAATAGTTTTCACAAATAATCACACCACTAACATGGCTCCAAACTAAACGAAGCTGATATGTGATATGGAATACCATGTAGCGAACTAGGGAGAAATCTAGAGTACTAATAAATATAGGTAGACATAGATGAACAACCAGGCCCGATACGATATTTTTTTTCTTCTTCCGTGCGGGAATCGAACCCACGATTGGTGTAGTAGCGTCTTAGACCACTGCACCATAGTGACCGACAATATATCATTTGTAAATAATACAATCCAGTAAACATGAATAAGTATCACAAGTCAAACATTAGGTACGCACGTCTTAAATTTCGCTGCAGAACATAAAAAAACCGACTTCAAGTCAAAACTTTTGGCTGAGCTATAATGTCATCCACGTAAACATTCTCCTAAACCATACATATTTTTTCAAAAATTGGAAATCTCAACCGATTTCAATAAAATTTATATGGTACCAACTATGAAATATCCTCTATCATATGAAGAATTTTCAAAATCGATTTATAATCGTCCGAAATATCGTGTAACAAAGACACAGAAAAAACATACGGTAGAATTGAGAACCCCCTCCTTTTTTGGAAGTTGGTTGAAAACGAAAACGATATTAAAAGACTTTTGTGTGAGCTACGAGAATGTAATATGTAAATGTGGATTTTTTTTTCAATCTTTATGATCATAATATGTGTAAAATATTAGTATGTATCTAAATAGATATATCACTGTTCATTATAATAGCACTTACCACAGGTTTCACAAGAGAACGGTTTTTCTCCAGTATGGATTCGTTGGTGATTATGAAGGGTTGAAAGTTCCTTAAAAGCTCGTCCGCAGTGATTGCAGATGTGAGGTTTTTCATCATTGTGATATAACAGATGCTTATGGTATGATTGCTGAAACGTAAATGTTTTATTGCATTGCCCACAGGCGTATGGAGTTTCACCTGTAAACAAAAAGTAAATTTTATATTGTAACACATAACTTTAGTAAGTGTAGGTATTCTAAATATGACTTTATTTTCAATTTTTAAACAGTTTAATTTTGAAATAAATACCTAATAATGATGACGTTAGGTTACGGCCATGCGATGAGAAATGTAGCCGATTATAAGTTTTGATATTAATTATAATGAGTATAAAACCAAGCTAAATTAAAAAAAAAACAACAAAAGAGCTTGGTGCTTGGAGCTTAAAATCTTACGAAAGCATAAGTAACTTTACAAGGTTCATTTTAGTTAGCGCATCCACATCGATTCCTACAACATTTGTTCTACAACTTTTTAAAATTAATAGTTTTTAAAATTTTAGTTTTTCCATACAAAAAACATTTGTAGCCTTTGTTTAGAGGCGTATATACGACACGCACCGTGCGTAATAAAATATCACTTCATAATAATAAATGGGCACATCTTACAAAATGTAGAGTAAGGAGCAATTTTTTTTGTTTTTACTTTTTGTGTTATTTCTCAAGATTTGTAAAAAGTCGTAGAACCAATATTGTTGGGATTGATGTGAAGAGACTGCCCCCAAGAGGTGATGTGTTAATTAAAATTAACCCTTTATACATTTATTACGGTAATAGATACAAACTCCAATACAAAAATAGCACCATGGTAAATGCACTTATGCATCCAAAAACTATACCAAAAGTAACAAAGTAACTTGTATATTTTTTACCCGTAGTCCATAATTTAGTTTTTTATTAATTCAAGTCGTAAGCCACAATCTTGGTTCTAGCTCATTTTTGTTATGGTCTATTGTTTACAGTTTTTAATATACTTAATTGTAAGTAAACGTTGAAATCAATTTGTATTTAAGAAACACCTTTACATAACATTATTCAATCTACTACTGGACATCCACCACTATAATGTTTACATTAATGAGCCATAAGTACTTATAATCATTTAACTAGCCTTCATCAAAGAATACAATTAATCACAAGCTTTAACTTGTTGTCAAAATTGAAAACTTTGTTAAGTTTTTAACCACCGCTTTATCTAAATATTAGGCGCATTAGTCACTGTAATTTTGTTAAAAGTAGCGAGTACCTACTACTTCTCACGATTCTAAATACTAAGCTGGTTGATGACAGTTATCCAAAATGTAGACAAACAAAACGTTACGTTAGGTACTTGTTAGTATGAATTACCTCAAAACGATAACACCAATATAATTTAACCTGTATGAAGACGTTTATGTTTTTTCAAAAAATATTTAGTTGTGAAATATTTTTGACACACATCGCATTGCCATTGTTTATTATCATTCCTCTCGAAGTTGTTTATTCTATCGTCTTTATTAATAGGTATGCTTTTGCTTTCTTGTTGGTTTTTGGTAGTTGTTTCTCGATCACATGACAAGAATCCATAATGAGCAACGCGTAAATGAACCATAAGCGAACCCCTCATTTTGAATTTTTTTGAGCATAAGTGACACTGATATCTATTAGGATTTTGTATGGGATTGTCACTGTTATTGTGAATTAAAGATTTATGCACTTCTAAGATTTTTGTTTCGGCAAATTTCAATCCACAATCATTGCACGCATAAGTATTGTCAGCATTATTAGATAAACTCTCCTTATTCTTATTGAGGTGACAGTTTAATGAGTTATTACTATTTTCATTGACACAAATTTGTGGCACATCCAATAAAGAAACTGAATTATCCAAAATAACAGAAAGTTTAGGGCGTATTTTCACATATTTCGGAGTTAAGTTCACGCAGTTTGTTTGCGGTTTATTTTTAGAACACACACTTGGAACTTTTTTTGAAGAATCACAACATTTGTCATTTTCGTTTTTGTCCCTTGCAGCTGTTTTCGGCTCGGAATCCTTACTTGAAAGACATAAATTTACGTGACTAAACAAATGAACAGTTAATTTGTCTAAGCCAACTATTTCTTCTTGACAAACCGGACAGGTTATTCTGTTTGTTGAAACATGTATCAGTTTATCTCTTAGTGATTCCACTGTTTTAAAAACACCAACTTGAGTACATAGAGGACACGGTAAAAATGCAGTAATTCCACTCATTTTATTTGCTTTTATCGTTAAATATCGCGAACATGGTTAGCTGTTTAAGCGTCTCAAGAAACTACATTTCAGCCTTACTTCAGTAGAGTTATTTTTATACCGTAGCGTGACTTTTGGCAAATTTTCAAGATTTTATTCAACAGAGGACGTTATGAAGCGGATTGTTTGATTTTTCAGAAAAAAAACGTTTGATAAAAAACACGTGTGGTTTATTTGAACTTGTCGAATTATAATAATTTATTGTAGAATAATAGTATTTTTTGAGAATAATCGTCTCATATTGTACATGAGAACTTCAAAAAACATTTAAAACTGCATTTTCAGTCAGCATATGAAGTCATTTAACCTATATAACTTCATATATATATATGTAGCGTTTATATATTTATGTATGTATGTCTATCATAGCACATTATTTGTGTATATTCTTATTTAGTGTATTTATAGTTAAATTATGTATGCCTTAACCCAACTCGTATTACCAGTTCTATAACCCGGGTTGTCTGGAAGAAATCGCTTGATAGCGATAAGACCGCCAATTGTTATACAATAAGATAAATAAAATTCTTCCTGTTTGTAATCCATTTTGTAATTTGTATGCAATAAAGAGTAAATAAATAAATAAATGAGAGAAGTCAGCGCATATAATTATAAAGTAAACAAATTTATAATAATATGTGAACATAGACTGATGCGCAGCACAATTAAAATTATATTTACCATCGGATGCATACTCAGCACTTAAAGTAGAAGCTTAGTCCTTAGTCCTAATCTCTAAGAGAAAAGTTTAAAGAGATTGGTATCTTGACCTTTGCATCACAATATATATATGAAAACATTATGTATATTTATAAGAATAGTAGTAAATTTAAAACTATGAAAGATAAGCATGATAAAAATTATTCTGTAATGACAAGGAACGACCATAAATTAGCGTTTCCCAAATTAAGGCTGGCTAAAAGCACCAAATCATTTATGGGAATGTCAATACGCATTTATAATAAAATACCACAGTCAATTCAATCTCTAACGTTTAATAAATTTAAAAGAACTATCAAAGAAACATTATGCAAAAAAGGCTACTATAAACTCCAAGATTATTTAGATGACAAAAGAGCGTGGGATTGATGTCTCCACAGGTTATTTCCAAATATTAAACATTAATCACTATGTAAGCAGCTTGGCTGCGACATGATATTGGCAAGCACGAATAGCTGTCTTCTGTTTGTTTGTTCATGTCATAGCAGAGCTGTATTTCTGCCAAATTGTACCTATAATAAGCACTTTTTACAAAAGAGTGCCGAGAGTTTTTTTTCCGCCGGCTTTTTTCCTCTCGGTCTACCTAGGGTTCTACTTTCATTTCGTTTTTTAAAGCCGAAGAAGAAGTAGTAGTAGACATCACCAAGACATTGGTGGATAATGGGCGATCATTATCTTGATAAGCTGAGAGACGCACACTTCTCGACGGAGGCCTTCCCCTGGATTCTTCATGTCGTCCGGACCCGCGCCGCCCTCATCCAGCATTTGACGTTCGTAAAGTGTATAAAATTACCTACTACGAATAAAAAAGTTTTCATTTTCATTTTCATTTTCAAAAAAAGTTTTCATTTCATTAGCCTGCGTGCTCCTTCTTGCACCTCAATTCTTAACATGTGTATTTACTATTAATCTTCTGAGATTCTGGTTAAATGCAGGTTCAGTCTCGGCAAAAATCTGCCAAAGCGGGAGTTTTACTCGCTTATCGAGGATTCAAAGAGGTTCCTAAGACATCCTTTAATATTGATGTACCTGAATTCCATAGCATAACTAGGTATGTTAGTTAACAGATCAAACAGACAGTTGGAGATAGCTTTTTGAAGTTTAAGATAAAAAAAATGTATGCGTTATAAAACCTTACAATATACATTTGAGTTTGTGTAAATCAAGCGCTCTATTTAATACCTGATAAAATAATGTGACTATAATAGGTAACGACCTCTTTGAGGCCGTGGTGTATGCCACTGCGTATTTCATGAGAATCTAATTTAATTATATGTTAAATATAATTTAATTTATATCAAATTATTATTAATGTTTACAAAAAAGGGAATAAGGATCATCTTTATTATGGACTTCGTTTTGTTTGATGTTGTTCTTTAGTATGAAAATTTAACCAAGGCCTAGCGCAAAAGAAATTCATCTCAAAAAACTGGTAATATTGAGTTATTAAATAATTCATATAGGTCACCCACCACCATAATATTTTTCTAAATGTACCTATAAAAATTGCTATTTAAAGTTTTGCAAGGGTTCTATTAATGTTTCAATAAAAGGATCATCGAATAGACAAAATTAGTGAATTACTAGTAAAAATCATCAAAGAGAAAGGATCACAAAATTGTTAAATACATTAAACAAAAAATATTTCAACCATTCCAGCTATAGGTACAGTATTTAACGACACATTTTTAGCAAAATTCCGAGATACATTTTTCACTGCCGCCGGGTCTAGGTTTTTTTGCCATTCTCCTTTATTCTAAACTTTTACTCAAATTTCCCCAATATTGCTAACGTCGATTTCTTTGTTTCCTTTTTGCCATCAGATCCTGGTAGGCCTATAGTTCGGAATTTCACCAGGGCATCGAATGGGAAATTAGGGGATCCGCAAGAAACAAAAATCACTCCATATTTTATTGGTTGGTCCTAAAAAGGATTTACTCATCATCAATATATATAAAACTGTTCCGTTACTGACTGAGTGACTGAGGTACTGAGTGACTGACAGACAACGTACAGCCGTAACTACTGGGCGTAAAGAGCTGAAATTTGGAACCTACATTCTTTAGGGGATGTAGGGGTGCACTAAGGAAGGAATTTCCGAAATTCCCACGGGAACGGGAAATATAGGACTTTTTAGTTTGTATGAAAAATCTTATTTCTTGAGTGCACCGATGTGAAACTTGGTGTAAAGGTTTTTCAATGTGTATCTGGTTGTGTTATAAAAGGAATTCCCGAAATTTCCATGGGAACGGCAAAATATATGATATTTTAGTTTGTATGAAAAAATCCCATTCCTTGAGTGCACGGATATGATACTTGATATAAAGGTTCCTCAATAAGTGTCTGTTTGTATTATGGAAGGAATTCCCGAAATTCCCACGGGAAGGGGTTGGACTTTTTAGTTTGTATGAAAAATCTTATTCTTTGAGTGTACGGATGTGATACTTGGCATGAAGGTTCTTCAAAGAGTGACTGGTTGTGCTACGAAAAAAATTCCTACGGGCACGGGAAATATATGATTTTTAGTTTGTATGAAAAAAACTTATTCCTTGAGTGCATGGGTGTGATACTTGGTATAAAGGTTCTTTCAGTGGGTGTCTGGTTGTATAGTTTCTGAAATTTCCACGAGGAGGGTAGTTAAGCGCATACGATGTTGCGGGATAAAGCTAGTTAATTATAAAATCTTGTTCATTTCGGTGCTGCGCTATCATCAATGTAAGATGTCGTCATTAGGATTCTTTGCATGGTGGTAGAATCCTGTTGTGCACCCCTACATCCCCCAAAGAATGTATGTTCCAAATTTCAGCTCTCTACGCCCAGTAGTTACGGCTGTACGTTGTCTGTCAGTCACTCAGTACCTCAGTCACTCAGTCAGTAACGGAACAGTTTTATATATATTGATTTTACGTTACAATAATTTTGTTGCATAACATTTTTTTGACGAATTTTAATGATAAAAAAGTGTTGAACAGTCGGCTCTTGCCATACCTCGAGACGAACGAACTCCTAAGCGATAGCCAATATGGTTATCGCTTAGGAGCACTAGGAGCAACCACAGTGGATGCTCGACCGTCGATCTTCTCGTGTATGCCACTCACTTTTTGATATTAAAAAGACACCTGATCTGTGGGGCATATCTGTTGAAATATTAAATTCTATTATAGATGTAATAGCTCCTTGCCTTGTTGAAATATTTAACAACTGTGGGGAGTTTCCTGATTTAACTAAGCATAGTAAGGTTATTCCTTTATTTAACTTGGATCACTAATGCCGATTTGAGTAGATCCGAAATTGTTACAGCTCTGAGATTACGATGTGGGCACATTCCATTAAACAAGTTCGCATTTTTGATGGGTAAAGTAAATTCTCCAAACTGTTCTGAATGTGGTGTGGTAGAGGATACATACCATATAATCATGGAATGTATCCGAAACCAATCTGAGCGCTTAAATTTTTTTAATGGAAACACTATTGGAGAGTGCAACAGTATTTTAGCATACCCACTTTCCAAAAAGGCTAAATTTTTTTATAAATTAGTATACATAGGAATTAAGCGTAGACTATAAGGTTTTTTGTTTGTTGGTTTTATGAGGATGGCATAATCTTTTTAAGATTAAATCCTCGACAAAAATAAAGAGAAAAAAAAAGTCGGATAATTTTAGACCGATTTCAATTCTACCTACATGTATTTAAATTTATGAAAAAAATATTCTCAAATCAACTCTTGGCCCATTTCATCTATAACAATTTACTTCATAATAAACAATTTGGATTTACTAAGAGCCGTCCAACAACTGATGCGGGTGTTGAACTATTTGAAGTAATCACTTGTGCCTGGGAGAGGTCACAGGATGCTCTAGGTGTATTTTGTGACTGTCTAAGGCTTTGACTCTATTCAGCATGACACTCTCATCAGGAAACTCTACCACTACGGCATTAAAGGCACTGATCTCAAACTTTTGAATTCATATCTAAGTGATAAAATTCAGAAGGTTGAGGTAAACTATGTAAAGTGTAAGCGTAAAGTGTAGCCAAGGTGCTTGATAGTTTGCTCGATTCACAGTTGAACCGTTTCCTGAACATTCACGATAATCAATTTGGTTTCGGGTTAGGACTCTCCACAGAATCTAGCCGATTAGTATTAAGCAGACTGTCAATTACTACATGGATCGTGGGACTCCCATTATTCCAGGATTTCTTTACCTGTCTAGAGTATTTCACCTGGTCAACTATGTTATACTTCAGCAGAAGATGAGGGACACGAGAATGACTTCTGAGATAATTGATATATTTAAGTTTTGGTACCTGAACTAGGTCAATATAGTACGATGGTAGCTTTTCTGAACCGTACAGGTTGGACTGTGGCGTTAGGCAGGGAGGACTTACCTCTCCCAAGCTTTTATTTATATGTGAACGCGCTGCTGAAGGAGCTCAGTGGCACACGTGTCGGCTGCCATATTGACGGAATCTGTCTCAATAAGCTATGCAGACGACATGGTTATTCTGAGCGCCTCACCTTGTGATCTGGCAACTCTGTTGAGTGTCTGTGAGAGCCACGTTAATAAGCACGGCCTAGTTTACAATATCCGGAAGAGGGAATACATGGTCTTTTACGTCAGGGGAAAAAGTATGTAACCATACCCCCCATAAAACTGTGCGGGGTTGCACTGCGTATGGTTGAGCAATTTAAATACCTATCTTGGACATGTCGTGACTTGAGGGTTGATGGAGACCTTGAGAGAGAGCGGAGGGCACTATCTGTTCGTGCTAACATGGTTGCCCGCAATTTTGCTGGTTGTTCGCTGGAGGTTAAAATAACCCTGTTTAGAGCCTACTGTGCAAGTTTTTACATGAGCAGCTTATGGGCCAGTTATACGAAGTGGGCTCTCAATGCGTTAAGGATTCAGTATAATGGGGCTGCCACGTGTCTGTAGTGCATCGGGGATGTTTGTCGAACTGACTGTGGGTAGACTAGACTGTTTTTTCTCTACGATACGGAAACGGTATGCTTTCTTGTGCGTAGGGTACGTGGGAGCCCCAGCAGTTTCCTGAGCGAAATCTCAGCGAGATTTGACCGCCACCATCTGAGTCATTGTTGCATGGTGCAGGCTTTTAGAAATCGAGATGTCTAGATTATTGTGATTTTCAAATAAATTTTACGAATAGCATGTGTAGTTATGATTAAGTGTAGGTATTTTATGTAGTTGATATTATTTATGAATTTAATAATAAATGACATTCAATTGATTAATTATTTTAAGATAAGAGGATCTGATCTTGATCAAATAAATTGACTAAGTATTTATGTTTATTATGTTATTCTTAATTGAGATAAATTGTGTTGTATTTAATGCTTATCTTAATAAAGTGTTTCACTAATTTAGCTTTAATTTGTAATACTAACAAGTGGGCCAAGTTGCCACAATAAATAAATTTATTATTATTAATTGTAATGCAAGGTTGTAATGCATTAATAAACAATACGTTAACAAAACTGAGTATTTTTTAATAATAATAATAATAATTAATTATTATTATTATTCAAAAAAGACGATAAGTCTCTCCCCTTTTACTATTATTATTATTATGTATGCTTACAGCTACACGCCTTTCGGCGGAAAGACCCGACAATTTGACCAGTCGGTCGGGGATCAGGGCAAGAGGGACAGAAACCAAATTATTATAATTATTATTAATAATTAATAATAATTTAAAGTCTGGCTAACGGAAAAGACACTCTGGATTTTAGCAAACTTTTTATATGGCAGTACAAGCATAAATGTCAAATTCGTTTTTCTGGTGTCACTGTTGACAATCGAACAGTTGTAGGTGGTTTCGGTAATTAAGATTTTAGAATTTTCATATTTTAAAATGAACAAAATAAAAAAAATGATAGTTTCATAATCAATGTAGGACCAGTGATTCTGACGATTCATTCGATATAGAATTGCTGCATTCAGTATTGATAACAATGAATAACAATAATTATAATATTTTGTTGTTTTATTTTTAAAACTGATTTATACTAGTTGCCTATCGTTTTAATAATATACTTCTAATCAAAAAGTAGGACAGTATCAATTTTGTTGTTTTCTTACGATGCTTCTATAAAAAAAATGAATCAAGTATTAACTTTGTTTAATCTATGTCTTTCTTACTATTGTCGGGTTTACCATGATGGTATTTTTTTAAATTCGCCAGTTTTTTCTAGTCTCTACTTTCATTATACAGACTTACGTGTGTTTATAACACTTTTGTAGAATCGGTTTTATGTTTGCGGTTATTTAACACCCTACACGATAATCATCAGCTGTCGCACACAGTACCTCTATCCTTATCTAGCCTTAACATAAATAATCTTATTCCGATTGAAGTTAGCTACTTTACGTAAAGTACTTCAACTTTTTACAAAACTCTATGACAATTTGTAATTTATATTTTGTAACAGATCTGTAAACTCGATATCTGTTGTCACTGTATCGTCTATGCGATTTGTTTGTTTGTGTTGTCTTGTCAACAGAACAGATTGTCAAAGTTAGAAAGCAAATTCAAAAAGGTCCAATCGTTTCGCTTCTATTTCATTGATTTAACAAGTTGTGAATTTTGTGAGTTTTAGAATATTTTATGTATGCGAATTTATACTTAATTATATAAACGCGTTAAGATGTCAACGATGTCTGAAGTAGGAAGACAGCCTCTTTACATGACCAAACTTTTAGAGGAACTTGGTTGGAATCAGGGTACTAGAATACCTCTAGCTGATGAAGACAACCAACAATTAGAGACGCTATTGATTGCAAAGTAAGTAAATTTTTACCATGGCCACAGGCCAAATTTATCTCTGCTTATATTATCTTAAGTTTTCGCCATTGATATTATTAAATAAAACACTTTTTATTTAATTGTATTAGATTTATCGCGTAAATCCCGTCAAAAAGTGTTCTTTCTCTGCATTAGGATTAATTTTATTAATAAGAGAATATACATATACCTAGTAGTTTGGCTACTTGAGATTTTTTTCACAATGACTAATGTATTATTATTATTTCGTAATTTTAAAGCTATACACTCTTCAAAAGTTTTATAACTTTATTGCACAAATAAACAATGAACAATAGGTGGACTTAATGCCATTAGAACACAATATTATCATACATATTTACACAACAGCAGAGAAGGTAAATAAGTGGTGCAGATTATAACAATAAAGTTTATATTCATAAACACATGAATACAAAATATATAACCAAACCAAGTAAAAATTATATTTATGTACCGAAGACAGCAGATCAAGTATTACATTACCTGTCAAATTTCCCCAACCAATTTTTACTTAATGTCGAGGGCATTGAGTTCAGACTCAAGTAATTTTTTTTTTAAGATTTGTAACGCTTGATGTGCCGCCATCTGTACTTATCAGGCGTAGTGACAGGCGGACTTGACCAACCAAAATAATACAGCTCAAATAAAAAAATCCAAACAAAGATGGACCAATAAAAAGAGTATCTAGAAGAAAAATACTTGAGGAAAACATGCTATCACCTCAAGGTGTACCTCATCTGCCATAGATGGAGCTCACGGTACCACCATTGGCATTACCCGCGAGCCCCGGCAGATTGCGCTAAGCCTAAGCCGAGTGCCCCACATGTAGGAAATGGTCCAGCACACGAGACCAATTCCCCACATATAGCCCTAATAGCCGCAGCAGGTCCCCTCACCAGCTACGGCTAGGGAGAAGGTGAGCGTATCTCCTTCTCCGTCCCTCCCTCCGCCTACGGTGGATCGGTGCCGAAGAGGCGTCATCCTCCCGGCACCGCTCCGCCGCCTCCTTCTTCGACATTACGTCCTCGCAGAAGGAGGTCATGGCTGCCCAAGCCTCTCGACTCCCTAACATGGCTTTAACCACGCTAGGGAGCGAGAGGTCCTCTCCGACGACAGACGTCAACTCGTGCCGCAGCCGACCCCACGCCGGACACACCACTAAGGTGTGCTGAGTGCTCCGCCGTGTCGTCGGCCGCTCCACAATGGTGACACTCTGTCGTCACCTCCCTCCGGGCGACCCTGTGCAGGTAGTGATCTAAACAACCATTCCGGTCAATACCTGCACAAGGCGGAAGGTCAGAGTCCCCCACCTTCGCTGCACCCACTCAACGAGGACCGGACGCACGCCACCTCCTCGAGACAAGGGCGCTCGCCCGCATCCCTCCTCCCGGCTCGGTACCGGTAAACGGCACCGAGCACTACCGCCTCGAGTTCCCACGGGGGGGCGCTTGCCAAGACGCAGGCAGCCCCATGGCAAATCGAGCAGTACCCTCGCGATGCCCTCACCGCCATGACCCTCTGCGGCTTCCGCAGCAGGGCCCTATTATTAGGCGGTTGAGGGCAGCGTTTTCCGGGCCTAGCTGAATGTGATTTAACCTGCTTATATAATATCATATGCGCAGGAGCCACTATGCCCCGAAATCAATTTGAAGTTTGAAGTTTTGACGCGTCTCTATAGACTTTCTTTGGAATCTGGTAAAGTCCCCAAATCCTAGAAGCTGTCTAATGTACAACCAGTACCGAAGAAGGGAAGCCGTGCTGATCCTGTCAACTATCGACCAATTTCAATCACTTCCATACTTTGCAAAGTCTTGGAACGTGTATTGAACAATCGACTCCTGGCATACCTTGAGACCAACGAGCTCCTAAGCGATAGCCAATATGGTTTCCGCAGTGGACGCTCGACCGGCGATCTTCTCGTGTATGCCACACACTTATGGAGTGAGGCCTTGGAGGGTCATGGTGAAGCAATAGCTGTATCCTTAGACATCTCCAAGGCCTTTGACAGGGTCTGGCACGATGGTCTCATAAGCAAGCTTCCAGCACATGGCATACCGACCGGGCTCTGCGACTGGACATCTGATTTTCTGAGGGAACGGTCGATTCGAGTAGTCTTAGACGACTACTCCTCTGACCTAATGGAAATTAATGCCGGGGTACCTCAGGGATCTGTTCTCTCTGCAACTTTATTCTTGCTGCACATTAATGACCTCCTAACACCAGGCATTATTGGATATGCTGATGACAGCACTGTTGTTGAGAGATATATATTCAATGCGCGAACGAGCGCCCATGAAATCCAGGTTTTGAGAGAGTCTATGATTGAGCGCGTTGATTCGACCTTGCGGAATGTGTCCGATTGGGGCGAATCTAACCTGGTCAAATTCAACGCCTCCAAAACACAAACATGTCTATTCTCCGCAAAAAAAAGCACCTTTACTTTTACGCCCACTTTCCAGAATGTGTCTGTTCCCATCACCGACCAACTAGGGCTTTTGGCGTCACTATAACGTCCAAATTAAACTTCGGTCAAGAAATTGAGTCTATTGCAAAAACGGCTTCCAAAAAATTGGGTATCATCTCGAAGGTCCGGCGGTACTTCAGCCCTGAACGGCTGCTCAACTTATACACAGCCCAAGTGAGGTCGTGCATGGAGTACTGTAGTCACCTTTGGGATGGTTCTGCCAAATACCAGCTCGAAGCGCTAGACTCTGTTGACCGAAGAGCCCGTAAACTCATAAATAACAACAACCTTACTAATAAAAAATTGCAGACGCCTGAGCATCGTCGTAAGGTTGCTTGTTTGACAGTATTTTATCGGCTACATTTTGGTGAGTGTGTGAGTGCTCTTTTTGACCAAATTGAACCCACTCCTTTTTACCACCGGACTACCAGACGCAGACAGAACGTTCCTTTTTGGTACGGATTGTCAAAGTGTGGAACAATCTGCCTGCGTCTGCTTTTCCTGACCACTACAGTCCTGGAACTTTTAAGTGTCGAGTGAATAGGTTTCTCGTGGATGGACGTGTAACACCATAGTCTTCATGCGCACTTTCCATCAGGTGGCATGGAAGACAAACGTCCTATCCTTGCAATATAAAAAAGAAAAAAAGAATGAAGTTCCGGTCTTTATTTAACTTACAGCCCATTCCCACACATAATATCCGTTTTACTGGTCCGTTTTACCGGATACGCTTTTGTACCATATGTGAAGTTGCTCATACAACTCCATGCGCCATCTATGAAAAATAATGTAAAACAGAACAATAAAACGGAGACCTTGTGTGAACAGGCTGTTACATTAAAAGTGAAAGTAATGTGAAGGGGTCCAGAATTATTTTATGGTGAGCCAGTTCCATCCAGCGCTTCAAACCCATTCCTTGCTAATAAATGAGATTGAGGTCAAACGCGGGAGTCATGGATAAAAAAGTTATTGCAATGATTTATTGTATTTTCAGGCAGAATGAAATTCAAAAGCTTAGAGAAACATACGTGCTGCAAAAACAAAAATCTGATGATCTCAAGAAGTATAAAGAATATGTCCAAACTGAGAACCAAGAGAATACTGTAAGTATCTTACCATAGAGTAAAATTCATTTAACAACTTCAACTATGAGATGACGTCATTTAGTACCTATTTTCTTTAAAAGTTCAAATTTATTTAGTTTCCACCTATTGGTTCACCTACGATATGAAGGTATAAATCTGTTTCATTTGAAATTCCAGCCAGAGAACCAATTACTTGTCCTCTTTTTCTCCGCTTTTCACTATATTTTTTAACACCCGTTATACCTATTGTATTGTATGTTTGTTGAACCTTCTATTACTAAATAAAATAAAGTTTTGACTAACTACCCCAAACTTCTTGTGATTATATTATATTATATTTAAATTCCTGCATATATAGCTGCTGGTGTTCATACATAAAATTGCGTTATTTCCAGCGTCTGCTATTTGCTCTTAAACAACAATTGGAGCAGGAAATTAAATTGCATCAGCTGTCTGTTAATGAAAGAAGTCGACTGGATAGAGACTTCGTTAAAAACAATAAGGAAAGTAAAGAGATCACTTTGAGGATTGAAAAAACTCAAGGTTAGTGTTTTCTTTGTAAATATACTATGACATACCTAAGAACGTATAAGCAAATTGTCGCTTCGCATATTCGCGTCCAAAATAAATAAAATCCCCAGACAATCACACCTACTACATGGCCCCAAAGTAAGCATAGCTTGTGTTATGGGATACCATGTAGAGAACTAGGGGGTGACCTAGAATATAAATACATAAATAGATACACACCCAGACACGGAACATTTTTTTGCCGGTGGGAATCGAACCCGCGACCACTGGCGTCTGAGCTGAGGCAGATTAGAAATAATTCAATATACAATAGGTAGTACCGCTGTAACTGACTTTTTGATATAGTAGAGTAGTAAGCCGGAACCATGTATGATCCGAGGGTCGGGTCGGCTTGAAATAGCCATATCGCCTCCGACCGACCTCCGCTCTCAATGTCAGACTGTGGTCAAACGAGTGCCGACATACCGTCGTCGTCGTTTCGAGATAGACCTATTTCGATAGTGATTTATAAAAAAATCTCTTGGACTTTGTGCTAGTGACCAGTAACGGTACTTTAGTACAACAAGTACTATGATAAATAAGGTAAGGCAGATGTAATAAATTACAGCGAAAATTGTGAAGATGCTGAAGAAAGCTGATGCGATGAAGGGAGAGGTTTGCGGGGAGCGCGGCGCGCTGCAAGAATGGCGCGCGGCGCTCGAGCGCAGCTCTTGTGACATAATGGCGATAGAGCAGTTCACTAAACAGGATTTGTCCAAGGCAAAGGTATGTTTGTATTGTGATCATAAACATTTAATATGGATTAGCAAAGCAAAGCGGAAGCAGCTCTGCAGTCATGCGACACTCGGCGGCAAAACGATGTTTTTTTCTTTAACTTAGATTTTCACAGTGCTTCATTGTCTATTCACTAGCAGTAGGTTATGACACTTTGTTAAGCGTGCTCGTCAGCGTAGATACCGCTTTTTTTCCTTCGCTTTGGAGACGGAAATACAGGATACCCAGTGTAATTACTATCACTGGGACTTACCATGTATTGTCCCAGAGGCGGCAACGCATCTATAGTTGTTTATTTGCAGATGGCGATAATCTAACATTAGGTAGCCAATTGCTGGTTTGCCCCATATTACATTATATCATAAATATGGAATGTATAATTTTCCGCCATTACTGTTTGTCATATTATCTTCTTTTATCCATGACTATAAATAAATTGAGCAAGTGAAGAAAAAATCAAACTGTCTATTTCTTAGTTCGGCCGCTGTTTTATAACATATTTTTTAAACAATAACTGTTGCTAATAGAGTGGAATTTTCCTAAACAAATAGTGCCTTTAGTCTGTATACAAAACCAAACTGCGATTGTATTTAACACCAAACGCAATAACCTAAGCAAGAACAATTTATTAAAAATATATTTCTGTTTAAAATTCATATCACAGAAATACCATTATGGTTCCCCGGGGTTTAACCCATTAATATCTTAATAAGCAATAAGAATATTAAAAATAATTCATTCAAAGGATGTGTTATAATCGGCGCAATGAGTAAAGCCGTTACAGCGTGAAAGACAATCGTGTAGGTTTCCATTAATAATAATAACAAAAATTTAAGTAAGTCGAATTCTTTATTATTAACCTATAAATTAATTCACATTCAAGGCTTTGGAGACTCAGAGACAGAAGCTTAAAGAAGAACACGACCGTTTGCACGAAAAACTGAATCGAATTGTGTCCAACCTGGCTGCAGAAGAGAGAGCTTGTCAGCGGATTTCGGAGCAGGTACTCTGCCTTTACAAACACTATAATGAAGGCTTTACATTTCTTTATTCGATATTTAAAAAAATATAAATAAAAATATATTTTCACGAAACATTGACCAAGGCGGTCTGGCGATGAGGTAACACTGACAGCCTCCAACGCTAGTGAGCGCTCAGCTTATATGTATTCCTCACCCAAATATTTACCCCTTAGGTCATACTTTTTATCACAACCTGGACTTACACCAAAATTTTTTTGCTGAGATGTAGTCGTTAAAATATTGTACTCTTTTGGTGGTTTTAGAGCAGAAATAATCGAAATATTAATTTTCAAGGTAATGGAGGCGATGGAACAGAGAAAGCAGATGATGGGGATGTGGACTTCCACTATTGACAACTTACGTCAGCGGGACAAAGACATACGGCATATCAGAGAGGTAAGCAGTTTCAATGTCTTAATTGTATTTTTTTTACACTTTAAAGACGTTTGTCTTCCGTGCCATTTGGTGGAAAGCAAACATGGAAAGAAAACATGGTGGTACACATCCATCGATGAGAAATCTATTACTTCGACACTTGTAAGGACCAGAACTGTGTAGTGATCAGGAACCGTCTGCGTCTGGTAGGGCGGTGGTAGAAGTAGGTTCAAAGATTGGGCATTTTATAGTTTACTGTGTTACTCTAAAATTTGCTCAGGGTCTTTCCCTAAATAAATTCCAATACTTTTTAAACAAAATTTAATTAATAATCAATTGATGAAGGTTGGGTTTCCGTAATTTATTCCGTATTTTACTAAAGTAAGAATGGTAACCATGTCTGTTATTGTAAGAAATGTTGTATTTTGCGGAAAAAAAACTAAATAATAATATATTAAAGTTGATAAAGTAAGGGCATATAAACCGCGTACGTAATAAACTCCGGTTAAAAAGACTTCGTAAGAATTGTTGCAGATTTAGTGGCATCTATACACATAAGAACCACAATATTATGGATCTTCCTTAACAGTATTTGACAATCAACACAATTATAGTCTTGAGTCCAGTTTTATTCTTTGTGTTCATATTATTTGGATATAATGGATTCTGGAAATAGTTTATTTGTATTATCTTGTATATTTCAGGACTACGCACTACTGGAGACGGAGACGAGTAAGTTGACGGACGAGTGCCGCGAGCAACAGTTGCTCTGCGACCAACAAGTCGGCAACAACGCGGAGGTTTATCACGAGAATGCGGTGTTGTCGCAGCAACTGAGCAACACAAGACTCGCGCACGCTAAGATTATTGACTCCAATGCCACGCTGGATAGT
This sequence comes from Stenoptilia bipunctidactyla, assembly GCA_944452665.1. Lineage (NCBI taxonomy): Eukaryota > Metazoa > Arthropoda > Insecta > Lepidoptera > Pterophoridae > Stenoptilia > Stenoptilia bipunctidactyla. The sequence continues at coordinate 10,982,853 of OX101723.1, read as the reverse complement.
GAGGTAGGTTTTCCGCGTAAAGTCGGCTTAGCATCGCGAATTCGCACGAATCCGCTATCACACATACAACTTTTTACCACGTAATGGTCGTATCGCTTAATCGCACGATGATCACGTTTCCGCATTCTATTAGCAAAAGAATGCTTGTCGTAAAGGCGAACAATATGAGTGAGCTCTGATTGGTGGTTAGCAACCACCCTTTATTTAAAATCTGTCGCTAAATATCACGGTGATGTGTTCGGGAAATATGTTATGAAGAGCCCGTGTGCTTCGACCTCATCTCCATTAACTATCAGGTGAGATCGAGGTCAAAGGATAACATAAGTGAAAAGAAAGAAAGATTCTCTTTCGTGGGGTTCTGCTTGACAATTAGCACGGGTGATAGAGAAAAGAAAATGTACAAACTATGCCTCAGAATAGCCGTACCGACCCTAATCCCTTAACAAATAATTAAATGAGTAAACTGACAGTTCGAAATGTCAAAAAGAAAATAATGATACTGGTTATAATCTTCGTAGTTTGAAGTTTGAAATTCAATGGTCCTTTTACGTTCGCTTAGAATAAAATTTTAAACAAATGTTAAAATAAGTGAATTTGAGGTGTGTACTTTATCCTTACAGTATTTTTAAAGAAAACAAATAATTATCGAACATACCTAGTGCTTTAAAACTGCCAAAGTAGAAGTAAAATTATTTGTTTGCATTTTTTTAAAGACAACGAAAACGTAAGTGTCGAAAAGCACCGCCACTCTAGAAATGACAAAATGAGAGGATAAAATATTTTGAGAGTCAAAAAACATTTTTTCCTTTATCGTTAAGATATTATATTTAAAAAAAAAAACATTCATTCTCTTAAACCGCATCACTTTTTTTTTCTTCCCGAAAGTGGGCACACTGGAACTGTCATTTTACTGCATTGAATCATTTGCCAGGGTATAGAAAAGCACGAAATTACGTATTAAAATTACGTATTTATCCACCTTTTACGAATCATTGTCGTAAAAGGTGGATAAATACGTAATTTTAATGCAAATGACACATTATCTGGTTTAAAAACGGGACTGCGCACGCGCCGCGTACTCTCATCGCTAGACCTGCTCCGAGTATTTATAATGCATTAAAAAAAATAGTATAATAAAACTTCTTTCAGGTACAAAGTTTGCAACGCGAGCTATGCAACATGAAAGGCGGCCTGGAGAAACTTCGGATGGAAAACCGTCGGATCATGGAAGAGCAACATCGCAAGGATAAGGCTTTAGAAGCACTTTTAATCAAGGTATTCTTATTATATTTCTGAAACGATTTCTTTTATAATATAACATAACTTTATGCCAATATCCCTTATGGGGAAAGCAGAACACCAGAGGTTATAAGACCATCTGATGTTACATTTATCTTTGGAAGTATTATAATGATGGGTAGAGACTATTGCAGTGAAGGGGTCAGCCTATCGCCCACGAAAACGCGAATAAAACCACTGTCCCTTAACTGACTTTTACAGTATGCCCGGGAAGAGAAGCAGCTGGCACATTCTATGTCTTTCTGTCACTCCCAGTCCAGCATGCAAGCAAATTTATCGGTTTCTTTTTTGAAGTACTTTTACAATGCTGTCAAAGCTTTAGGACAAAGCAAACTCCTTGTAACATAACTATACAAAATATCACCACATATAAATATACTATTTATTTCAAGTACCTACTTAATATATATAATTATATTTTAAAGGCAAGTCTTTTATTATATTAAAATCTTTAATTGAACTGTACTGCTAATAATTCTAATAAACTTCTCATTTCAGTTCAAAGAGTTGAGAGACTCGGTGAAAGATTCAAGGGACAAATCCAAATCGGCTGAAAAACGAGCGAAAGAGTTGGAAGACATGTTGAACGTAAGTATGATGTTTATATTTTAAATAGTTTTCTCCGTTTTACTAGGTATCAATATAAGACTATAGAACGCATGATTGCTATAGATTATAAGTTTTAACTTCAAAAAGTTTTCTGTAAAATACTAAACATACTACGATGGTACAGTACTTAGCTATTTATTTCTTATGTCTATAGGAGGAAGAGCGCTACGCCAGTCTTCTAACTGTGAACCAACAACGCGCCATGCATTGCTCGTTCCTTGAGCAACAAAAACTGATGGGCCTCAAAAACGATGAGAAATTATTTCGCATGCAGCTTAAAGGTTTGTACAAATTTTAGAATAGTATATTTCATTACGAGTGCGTTTCATTTGCATTTCAGTTTCATTACGTGTACTGAACGACTATTTTTAATACAGTTGCGAAAAAATTAAGCAATTTTATAAAATATACAAAATGGCGCCAGCCGTGAAAGATTATAAACAGAGATTTTTTTTGTTTACCCATTCTGGGTAGGCAAAGGGAACTATACCCATACAGCCAAGTCTTTAGTAGATTTTTTGTATTGACATGAAATGAAAATGAATTTAATGAGATAAAATGAAATGAAACCTAACCTAACTCATTGCATCAAATCATTATATCTGATATTGAAACAAATTAGTAGCTTCTTTTCAGAAATATTTGCATGAATCGTAAAAACTTCTAAGAATTTTTTTTTAGTAAAAACTTTGTGGTTGATTTTTTCTTTCTTATAGACATTATTTTGACAGTTGGGAAAGAGAACGCACGAGTGCGGAAAAGGTAAAGAAAAAGCACAAGTGTGTAATAGCCCACATCCCGAACGCTAAACGTCCCTGCAATACGCCACTTTTTGAGCAACTGTATTAAAATAGTATATTTCATTACGAGTGCGGACAGCCTGTCATTGCAAAGAGTTCCGACAAATGTCTACCCGAGCCGAGGCGCAGCCGAAGGCGAGGTTTGACAGTCGGAACAAGTTGCAATGACGGTTCCGCACGTGTACTGAACAACTATTTTTAATACCGTTGCGAAAAAATTAAACAATTTAATAAAATATACAAAATAGCGCAGCCGTAAAAGAATATAAACAGTTTTTTTTGTTTTCTTCACCCGTTCTGGGAAGGCAAATGGAACTATGCACATACAGCCAAGTCTTCAGTAGATTTTTGTATTGACATGAAATGAAACCTAACATTGAATCAAATCATTAAATCTGATATTGAAACAAATTAGTAGCTTCTTTTCAGAAATATTTGCATGAATCTTAAAAACTTCTGTGAATTTTTTTTAGTAAAACCTTCGTGGTTGATTTTTTCTTTTTAATAGACATTATTTTGACACTTGGGAAAGAGAACGCACGAGTGCGTAATAGCCCACTTTCCGAACGCTATACGTCCCTGCAATACGCCACTTTTTGAGCAACTGTATTAAAAATATATTTTACGATATGTTTTATAATGAGTACTATGACAGTAATATAGTGATATTCTTTTATTCCATAATTTTGTTCTAAGAATAACCTAATAAAAAAAATATACTCTGAAATCGAGCTGTTTACTCGAAAAGTATGTCCGTCACTATACAGTCGGATAAGTTTTATACTACCTACTGCAGTTTGGCGTGCTAAACAAAAGACATTAAAAATATACATTCGAAAAAAGATGAGCTACTTAAACTTGTTTAAATACTGTGAAAAATATGAGGTAAGTTAATATCTTCCTTTTCGTGTTTTTATTAAGAATGGACGAGACGTTTGTCTTCCATGACACCTGATGGTAAGTGACCATGAGGACTAAGGTGGTACACGTTCATCCACGAGAGAACGTTACTCGACACTCAAAAGTGTCAAGACTACACTGGTCAGGAAAAAAAGACGCGTTTTAAAATAACATCTTAATTCTCTTACAGCATCCAAAGCAATAATGAACAAGTTAAATTCAAAGCAAATTGATATGGAGAGAAAGCTGCAAATTCAAAAGGAGGCTCTATACAATATTGTTAGTAACAGTGTTGAATCACTACGTTTGTCTTTTGTAGTCACACTTTGTTCGCTTAGATCACCTGTTTTTAGGATATAACCTTAAATTAGTCTCTGCGAAGGACTCAATAAGACGAGAGTATGGGTTCAATCCCGATGTCAATTTTTGTATGATTTGTGAAACTATATCACATTGCCCAGTGTGGTATCAAAGTATTCACAATTGTCATTTAAATATCGAGTAAAAGAAGTTTTAAACGTAATTTAATGTTTATTTTGGATCACATCGGTCAGAGCATTATACTCGTCGCTGAGGTCACAAGAGAACTGACCAGCGTGAATTTTTGATAATGATAGTTAAAAAAGAAATTGTCGTCTTTACAAAAAGACTAATGCGGTTTTTTTCCATGATTGTTTTGTCAAGGTGACAAGATACAACCTGTAAATTTGCACTGCAGTAGATTGTCCATGTTATTGTTTGTTGCAAAACTCTTGAGCTAAGTAGCTTTTAATTTAATTTTGCCTAAGGTAAATTAACCGTTTTGTAATCGTGGTACCACCAGTGGTACTACGGTTACTTTTTCATAACCGTCATGTACAACTATGGCCGGCCGCTGCTCGACCAGTACAGCAAGTTTGATTTATCTCGAAGAAAGTTGTCTAAATAATGCTAAAATTTCCATGTTTAAGAAAAATATTTTTACCACAACAAAAAGTATGAATAAAGCTTTTGAAAACATACAAGTTTACAGAATTAAAAATTGAAATGTTTAGTGAAAGCGTTGCATTGTCGCAAAATTTAATAATACACTTAAACAATTGTTTCTGCAGTGTTACCAAGTGGAGTTGCTCGGGTCTCGCATAATGCAGTTAGAAGGAAACCAAGCTGAGCGAGAGATGTCCGCTGAATTAGTGGCCAAGGAAGCCAGGTAACTTACTATTACCACAAGTTTTCATTACGACATGCTTCCATGCAGAGGTTTTATTGGCATTTTGTGGGCGATTGGCTGACCCTATGTCACTGCAATAGTCTCTCTCCATCATTATAATTCCTCCAAATTTGTCAAATGTGACATCAGATGGTTTTATAGCCGTTATTGTATCCCATACGGGATACGGGCGTGAAGATTTGTATGTATGTATGTTGGTATCATTATAAATTAATAATAATTAATATTCTGACATTCAAACAACATTATCTAGCACAAAAGTTTCTTTAAGAACTTGTGTTATGGATACTAGATAACGTATAATAACTTAACAAATACACAGGGTTAATTTTAATTAACACATCATCTTTTGCGGGCAGTCTCTACACATCAATCCCAACAACATTTGGACGTAGTTTAGCAATAAGGATCCAACCCACAAAAAAGTCAAAAACCCACTAAGTATGCAGAACAAGCAACAGAGTATAATGCTATGGTTTAGTAAAAACACCCAAAGAAAAATATAAAAAATGACATTACAAAAACTGTTACGATACCATCCCACATATATGGCCAGTCACAAAAAAATATTATCAAAAAGAATCCATTCCGCTTGGATCTTTTAAAATATAAAATTTTACTTCATGCTTTTTGCGATTCAAAATGACAAAAAAGATTTAAGCTGTATGGATAATTTTTGATAAATCAACTTATTTGCTTTTATTCTTTTACAATTTATCACAAAAGATCCAAGCTGCTGTATGGATCATTTTTGATAATTCAACTTATTTGCTTTAATTCTTTTAAAATTTATCAAAAAAGAGCCAAGCTATATGGATTATTTTTAATAATTGTTTTTTTTTTTATAAACAAACCTGCTTACTGTAAGCAGATATAAGTAGTCATTCATAATTCTAATGCTTTTAGGTATAAATTCTTAATGTAAGTACCTAATAACATTATCTCTGTTAATATATACTGTTAAACTATATTTAAAAAGGTCTTTCACAAGATCGAGTTATATCAAGCTGGAAATCATCGTAATATATAAATAATAAAAACTATTTGAGTTTCATCTTAAATCCCTAACCTATAGTAAAAATTTTTGATTAAATATATATAGAATTGTTTAATAAATAACTGTAATTAAATTATTTTGTAAACATTGGATCACTTGAGTTAAACTGAATTTTAATAAGTGCTATGAACAAAGCGAATTAGGATCCAAAGACATTTTTACCCAAAAAAATCATTTTTTAGTCAGTGAATTCTAAAAATGTTGCTTGTATTTATAAATTCAACAACGAATCCTAAAAGTTGATAATTAAAATTACAATAATATTCTGTCGTCTATTTACAAACATGATTTGTTCCTAAACTTTGAATATCTCAAAACATAGTCAGTGTGGGATGGATCGTTATTGCTAAACTACGTCCATTTGTTCTACGACTTTTTACAAGTCTTGATAAATAACACAAAAAATAAAAACAAATAAATTTTTGCTCCTTACTCGACATTTTGTAAGAAGTGCCTATTATTCTTTTGAAGCGATATTTTACTGCGCAAGGTGCAGAGTAAGGCGCATACGCTCAGAGTAAATAGAGTTACGCCTCTAAACAGAGGCTACAAATATTAAAATAGTTTAAATATTTTTGGGAAAACTAAAATTTTAAAAAGCTGTAGAACAAATGTTGCTGGGATTGATGTGGAGAGACTGCCTGCAAGAGGTGATGCTTTTGCATACATTTTGAAAATTTTATTAGAAATTAAAAATAAATAAATATCTTGAAATCCATGACTGATATCTGTGTTCATTCGAAGCCAGGACCGCTGGCATAAACGTCAATGTATGTTACTACTAGCGAAACGATCTTTTATTATTTGGTTTTTCAATATTTTTGATGCATTTCAGATTAAAAGACGTGCTGGCTCGGCACACAGCTCGGGTTTCTTTGCTAGAACGCCACGCGGCCAAGTTAATGGATGATATGAGATTGCTTACGAGAGATATAGAAGTCAAGACCGTGCAGCATGAAAAACAGGTATTCATTTAATTAGTTGGTTCTGTAGATTCTCATTTATTTATTTAGGGACATGATTTCCTTTCCTAATTAAACCATGAGTGGAGTCCGTTTTTTTTTGTGAAGCGATCCTTATTCAATATTAATGTATTTGGCCGCGAGGATAGCTTAGCCAGTAAAATCACAAGAATGAACAATATTATTCTCCATTAACCTTTGTTCGGAGAACGGCTTTGGATCGCATAATTAAAATAGACATTTATGTAAAACGAAGTAGTATGGTAAAAAATGCCCATGACGTCAAAGGGATTCGCATATTGGAAAAGCTAGTCTTGAGTTCTCTGTTCTTTGAGTGTTCTATTTGAGCCATTATAAACATACGAATTGAGTTGTAAAATTGTATCCTACATCTTTTTCTAACTTTTACAATATTGGGGCAGTTACATAAAGTCTGCAAGTGAAAGGGCCAATAAATATGTTTTTTGACTCAGTTCTTAGTTTCCAATTGACAGAGGTCTGACTTTTCGATCGATGGAGTATATAAATTTCTGACGACTTATACATATTGCTGGACCTGGCTGGTACCTGAAGTGCTGGAGGTTTAGTCATTTATTATTATTATTACGCATACTTATAAATACTCGCCTTTCGGCGGAAAAGACCCGACAATCGGACCAGTCGGTCGGGGATCAGGGCAAGAGAGACATAAACCGGCGAACGATTCGGGCAGTCTCGAGCAAAACCGCTTTTTGCATACGTGCTGGAAGCGAACCGCCGCCGAATCCCAGCCTTTCAAGGTTTCTGACCAAAGTTGCTGGGTTCAAACCGTTATTATTATATTATTATTAGTCATGTTTATCAATGTATAATCAAAATCATTGTTAACTTCCGTGACTTGCAGAAAAGCCGCCTAAAACACTCGATGCTAGACGTGGAAGGCGGAGAGAAGGATCTGAAAGCTAGCAAGGCGAGCTACCGGCGCGAGCGGGTGGAGGAAACGCTGCTTCGTATGCGCGTGACGCACGCCATGCGCGCCGTGGCCGGCCTGGACGAAGGCGCTTTCACGCTTGACGCGCAGCGGCTGCATTTAGATGCGGTAAGTGACATTAATTTGTGATGGTAACGAGTGATGTTAAAGAGATTTTAAGTTTCTAAAACTGTTGAGAAAAAATCAATTTTTTAAGACTTTTTAACCGAATTTTATCGTATTCACTGGGCCTGTAAAGACACACACAAAAAAGTCGACTTCAAATGAAAAATATAAAGATAAAGATCTATCGGACACGCTAAATAAAAAGAAGTATTTACTTTACTATAAGTAACTCATGAAAACTTAAGAAATAGAAAATTTGTTTCGACAAAAATAAGTTTTTATTGCGTTTATGATAAACCATTAAAGAATCGTAATCATCATGGGTAGAGTTTCAGAAAGTAAACCACCAAGCTAGCCTAGTGCTAGTTGTTGTGTAATGCAGCACCATAGTGGCGTGTTTATCTTGTTCGGAGAAAGGTCGGGGAATGAAGAATAGAAATACATTGGGCCGTATTCGACATTGCATTTTCTTATTTTTAAGTCTATCTAGTGTCAAATTTTACGACGTGAAATGTGACAGCCTCATACAATAAAGATTTTTTCAACCGACTTCCAAAAAAGGAGGAGTTTCTCAATTCGCCTATGTTTTTTTTGTGTCTTTGTTACACGATATTTTTTACAATTATAAATCGATTTTGAAAATTCTTGTTTCATATTATAGAGGATATACTTCATAGTTGGTCCCATATAAATTTCATCGAAATCGGTTGAGTATGAAAATTTTAAATTTTTGAAAGAATATGTATGATTTTGGAGAATGTTTACGTTGATGACATTATAACTAAGCCAAAGTTTTGACGTGAAGTCGATTTTTTTAATGTTCTACATTCGTTGATTATTTTCTTTCTGTCACGGCATTAAGAAACACTTAAAATAAGAGAATTCAATGTCGCATCGGGCCCTATGTACACTTAAGTTTCCAAATATAGACATACAGGCAATAATATTATGTCAAATCTGTTATTTCATCATTTAATCAAGCTATTTATAATTTTACTGATCATCAGATTACAAATTCACAGCATCAAATGACACCCACAGTTTTGGTTACACTAATCCAGTGACAAAAGTGTTATTTATTTATTTAATATGGCAAACACACAGATTACAATCAAATAGAAGAAACAAGAAAACAAATTAACAGTTTTGAGCAAGATTGCAATCCTAGACGTGCTTACACACAGCACAAGCAGTTATGGAACAAAGATGTTAGTGATAATATACAGCTTAAAGATAGTGTTAGTTAATTAATTAATTAATCAATTAAGATTACATGAAATAAAACAGTTGGTACAAGTAAAACAATTAGAGTAGTGGTTTTACTTGTACCAACTGTTTTATTTCATGTAATCTTAAGATTGATTGACGACCGGCTGGTGTAGCGGTAACATTTATTGGTCCCGGCGGCGACGGATATTTGTGTGATGAACACAGATATTAGTCGTCAAGTCATGGATGTTTATATGTTTATTTAAGTTTATTTTAATAAAAAATATGTATTTATTCAATACGTATGTTTATATATTTCGTAAATATATCAGTTATCTAGTATCCATAACACAAGTTCTTTAAGAAACTTAATTTGGGCTAGATAATGTTGTGTGAGTGTTAGAAATATTTATTTATTTATTTTATTTAATTAATTAACTAACACTATCTTTAAGCTGTATAGTGTTACAGCTGTATAGTGTTGTAACAAAAAATGAAAAAGTTGAATGAATTTAGTGATTCTTTTAGGCTTTTATTTCGCGCTTCCAATTATTCGATGCTGTTAAAAAGTAGTGCGCGCGCGCTTCCCTTTAAATGTTTAGAGTATTTTATGGAAAAATATAATTCCAAATAAAAAACTGTTTTTGTAGTCCAATGGGGAAGAATAGCACTTTTAATAATAATAAAGTACTTTTTTAAACACTTTGTATACAATGAATAACTCTTGCCCTTGCAGGCAATGAACGAGCGCCTGGTAGAAATCAAAGTGCGTCGCGACATGTTCATCGTACAGAAGCGCGCTTTGCTGGAAGACGTCGGGCACCTGCAAAGCGAGATACGCGAGAGGACGCAGAAGATAGAGCAGCTCAAGAAGAGGTCAGCCTTGTTGCCGTGCTTTTATTTTATAGAGGGTTTTTCAATAGGTACCCGCTAATTTTGACAGCTTATAGCGGCCATATTATTGGTAAAGCGATAGCTGTCAAATTTGTCATGAACACATATTTAGTCGTGACATTTACGCTTTAACAACGCGTAGAAATTGTTTAAATGTATTATCAAAAGCAGCTCTCTATCCCGCTTATCGATATCGGTCGATGATAACAAACTTTTTTTTTGGCCCAGATGATGGATGGTAGTTGGATCTCACAAATATGTGGTTCCAACACGACGGTGCCACTTGCCTTACACAATAAATTTATCGGATGAGAAATTCGAAGGCTTTGTCGTCTTGCGTGGTGGCAACATCAACTGGTCACCGAGATCCTGTGACTTCCCACCGCTCGACAAATTTTGTGGGGTTACGTGAAATCCCTGATCTATGCAGGCAAAGCACAGTCAATTGCCGCACTGAAGGCCAACATAACTCGCCCTCTTCCTCGAAACCCCTTTACTTTTTAGCTATTCAGAGTCAACTTAGAATAGGCCTACCGTCCCTCGACAAGTGTGTCTTGAAAGGCGATCAATTCGATTGTGTCCTGCTTGGTGGTAGAAACTCATCAGGGTTCACTTGGATAGCAATACCTAGCATTATTGTGAGCATCGAGAACTTCTCCTCGTCTGATACAAACCAATTCAAAATCTGTTCTATTATTCCAGAAAGATAATATTTCAGAAAGTAGCAGATACGCGTAGTTTTACCTGCGTTGATTTTGAGACCGTGATGTGTTCTGGAAATGTTTTAAAAAGAGCCAGTTTATTCCTAAACCCATATTATGTTATCATCTTCGTCCAAACGTGATCTTAGTCACTGTTAAAAAAACTTCTACAGATCTAATTTCGTGATAATAAGGTCGCGTGATGATTCAACATAACATAACATACATACATAACATAAAAGGTACTCGTAATTTACAACCACCCCGAACACATTAATTGTTGATTTCAATAGTTTTTGCAACTATTTCAGACACGACATATTCATCGCCACTTTGGGGAAATCCGACGGTGGAGGAACCTTGAATGTCTCTTTCTTCAAAATAAAGGTAATCTTGAACTTCGTTTTATGTTTTACATCAAAACAGTGTTTTGACACAGATTTTTATGTAGGTGACGATTTCGAATTAATTATTAATAAAAAATAAGACCGCAACGTCTTTTAATAAGGCCATCAGTGCGAGCACAGAACATTGTTGACTCGTATGTTTACGAATGTTCGTATAGTTTGAAGTCGATTGCAAATTTTAATTTATCCATTTTACATTTATTTAACAATACAACCTATTCAAAAACATTTCAAATTAGCAAGGTACATATTTATTTTAATTTGTGTCGGGGCAGTGGCAATTTTTCAATTGTTATATGAACTTTCGTGAAAACACGAATCGATAAAGTTCTATGCTCGCACTGCATGTTAGAGTAGTTGCAAATTGGAGACAGGAGGGTGATTAAAGATACATTGCACTTCAAAATGTGGTGTTTTGTTTGTCTGCGACGTTTTAAGTTTGTTATTTAGAACCACGGCACAGAGGCTTATTTGAGCCGTAAATTTATTAACGATAATAAATCAAGATGTCTTCGAGGTAAGAATTTTCAAAAACTGCAACTTTATTGAAATCTATTCTCGAGTAGAGCTTAACCCTAATGTAGAATGTGTATTGAAGCATGTTATAAATGCGTGGTGATGTTGGCTCAGTTCGCATCGGAGCGCGCGGAGCTGCGCGAGCGCGGCGCGTCGCTGGACGCGGAGGTGACGCGCGGCGAGCGCGACGTGGCGGCGCTGGAGGCCACGCTGCGCGTCGTGGCGGCCGCGCACGCGCACTTCACGCGCAGCATGACGCCGCTGAGCGCGCACGGTGAGTGACGCGCGGCGAGCGCGACGTGGCGGCGCTGGAGGCCACGCTGCGCGTCGTGGCGGCCGCGCACGCGCACTTCACGCGCAGCATGACGCCGCTGAGCGCGCACGGTGAGTGACGCGCGGCGAGCGCGACGTGGCGGCGCTGGAGGCCACGCTGCGCGTCGTGGCGGCCGCGCACGCGCACTTCACGCGCAGCATGACGCCGCTGAGCGCGCACGGTGAGTGACGCGCGGCGAGCGCGACGTGGCGGCGCTGGAGGCCACGCTGCGCGTCGTGGCGGCCGCGCACGCGCACTTCACGCGCAGCATGACGCCGCTGAGCGCGCACGGTGAGTGACGCGCGGCGAGCGCGACGTGGCGGCGCTGGAGGCCACGCTGCGCGTCGTGGCGGCCGCGCACGCGCACTTCACGCGCAGCATGACGCCGCTGAGCGCGCACGGTGAGTGACGCGCGGCGAGCGCGACGTGGCGGCGCTGGAGGCCACGCTGCGCGTCGTGGCGGCCGCGCACGCGCACTTCACGCGCAGCATGACGCCGCTGAGCGCGCACGGTGAGTGACGCGCGCCGCGGGTGTGACGCGCAGTGACGAGTCCTGTTCGTGTGATTTTTATTTAACACATTTTTCAGTTATTTAAGAGTAACTAGCTGTGACCCGCGACTTCGTCCGCGTGGATACCGTTTATTAGAGTTGGATAAATACTATTACTATTATATCCTCCTTGAAGTTAAAAATTACCTTATTCTAAATTTCGTCAAAATCGACTCAGTAGTTTAGCTGTGAAAGCGTTACTGAGAGATAAACAGACACAATTACTTAAAAAACTGTTATAACAAAGCATTGATCCGCAGTTTCACCTAGGTTTTGTGAAAAAGTATAGGTAGGTTAAAGTAAGTATAGGTATATTACATAGATGATGCCCGCGACTTCGTCTGTATTGAATTAGTATTTCGAGTAGGTTATTTTCTTCTCCAAGGTCCTAACTATCTTTAATAACAAAAATAAAAATGAAGAATCTTCGCCCATATAATAAGTATAACTCCTAACCACAAACATAGGTAGGTAACAATCTATTAGGCACATAGCGTTATAAACAAATCGGTTGCCAAAGTGGCTTAAATTTTAATATTGTCTTAAGTTTTCGCGATAACTATTATGTATGACTATTAAATAAAACACTTTTTAACCGGAATTATCGCGTATATTTAAGTACATTTTAAATTTTAACAGTCGCTCGTGACCACGGGGTCTGCAAAGACACCGAAACGTCGAGTTAAAATGTAAAATATAAATTAGACGCCATTAATCCGGTTAAAAAGTGTTTTATTTAATGCCTTCAATTTTAATTAATTCATGCAATATCTTCATTAATTATACTTAGCTTATTGTTATTCTAGGTAAAGCTAAGTAGTTTTTGCGTGAAAGAATAGAAAAAATCCATCCATCCAGCCATTATCAGTGTACATACAATACTACCTATAGTTATGTATGGCTGCTTTTCACTGCCAAACGGCTAAGCCAATATTAATGTAATTTGGTATAGTAGTTAACACATACGTTACTTTTTATTCCGAAGAAATCTACGGTTTCTGACTTCCAAGAGGCAGAAACGATCATGAAATAAACAAAACCTTGATTTCCATTTTATCTCTGTATGTACAGAAGGCAGTACATCAAGCGTTACAAATCTGTCAAAATTTTTTACTTGAATTTGAACTCTATACCCTCGATAATAAGTTAAAATTGGTTGGGGGAATTTGACAGGTAATGTAACGCTTGTTCCTTCTGTACTTACCTATATTAAATCGCGCAAAAGCTTGCGCTCGCCTCCCGCCTTTTTATACCCTACCGCCGCGAGCCGCGTCGAGCGCGGCAACCGTTACGCAAAAATAATCCCTATATCATTCAGTATTCACGCGCGATGGGTTATTAGCGTATTTCATGTATAAGTTAGGTGTTTCTATACCAATTTCTATGATTCTTTTTTTATTAATTAGGTAATAATGTTATTTTTTTTAATTAGGGATGAGCAATAGTATTATAAACGTAAGAGTAAACAAATATAATCAGAAAGCTCCGAACTGCTAAGCTATCGGGATTTACACGTGTTATTGTGAGCCAACCATAAAATATAGACATATACTGTCGTGGGATATTTTTTATATAATTTTATGAAAAATATTTCTGTCATACATGATTTCTATGTAGCTTTAACCATTAAGGCTGCACACGCGACGGAAGCTTAAAAAATGAAGTAACTTCTCCCGTTTTTCCAACATTTCCCTTCACTGCTCTGCTTTTATTGATTTTAGCGTGATAATAAGTATACTATAACCTGCCCAGGAGTATGAAGAATAATTTTACCAAGTTTCGTTAAAATCCGTCGAGTAGTTTTTGTTTCTATAAGGAACATACAGACAGACAGACAGACAAAAATTTTACTGATTGCATTTTTGGCATCAGTATCGATCACTAATCACCCCCTGATAGTTATTTTGAAAAAATATTTCATGTACAGAATTGACCTCTCTACAGATTTATTATAAGTATAGATTAAGCATTTTAAATGCCAAAACTTTAAAATATTATGAAGCAACATTCGTTCCGATCGGTACAAGGATGGATAATTGGATTTCTCACGCGAGCAAGCTTAGCCAGGTCAGTCAGTCGATTCTAGGTTTATTTAAATGTATACAGTAGTCGTTAGAACGTGTTAGAAATCATTTTGGTAGCAGGCATCTAACACAGGACTATTTGTTTGTCAATGACGTAAAACCACATCGATGACCAGAGGAGAAACTCAAGGTCTTACTGTGAGGTTATTATAATGAAATGTGATGACTGTACGGTTTGCACACCCTTTTCGTTGATATATGATATAGAATGAAAGGTATTTGATAGTAGAAAACTGATTGATATAAAGAACTTAAACTGTTTGACGTTAAATGATAATGTGTGAACGCAAACGAAATGATATAAAGTAGGTTGATGACCGTTTGATACCACTGCTGTAATGATACTGAATTCAATTGAATTTAATAACTGTCTATGAGGTAAAATGCTGACGCTACAAACGGAACGTGCTTGCCCGTACAATGACGATGATGACAAATTATCAAAGTCTGAGTAAAAGCCGCATAATTAACAATAGATAATATGGCCTACAAGACTTTTTCAAATCTACTTAATAAAACATTAGAAAATAAGTTAACGCATCATCACCCATTATCATTATCAACATCCATAATCATAAATAGCCCATAGTATCCAGTAGATTCATCAAAACACCGGGCCTTTTTGCTTACATGACCTATTTGTTAAATCTATTTTATTTTGTGTTTTCTTTTGTAAGTAAATAAACTTTATTTAATAAAGTTTTATTATTATTATTATGCCTGGTGCATTATGTACTAAATATTTATGTATGAAATTTAATTCGCTTTATAGAAAGATCTGAATTTAAATATAAATAGATAAAAACTGAAAATTTTCCATGGTTTAATTCTTAGACCCTGAGATGCAGGAGATACAAAAGCTCTCGGACAAGTTCTACGAAGTGCGCGGCGAGTTGAAAGGCCTGCAATCAGAGATCGACGTGCTCGAGCGGAACATCGCCGGACTCAACAGCCACCAGACCATGTTGAAGCAGAAGAACACACAACTCGAGTCCAAAATGTAAGTGAACAAGTATGAAAATGTGGGCTAGCAGCTGCCCTGAAGGCGCCATTTCAATAGGACTGTAACGGAATAAATAAATAAATATTTCTGACACTCACAACATTATCTAGCCCAAATTAAGTTTCTTAAAGAACTTGTGATATGGATACTAGATAACTGATATACTTAAGAAAAATATAAACATACATATTGAATAAATACATATTTTTTATTAGAATAAACTTACTTACTGCACTCACGACCTGGTGCCTAAAAAATCAAATGCTCCTCAATCCCAAAAAATGTTATGTTATATCTTTTACCAAAAAACTAAAAATAAAATAAGTTTTAACTACAAATTAAATGACCATAATCTCCAACGAACGTCAACCATCGCGGATTTAGGAATCATTTTTGATGAACAATTATCATTCAAGGCGCACTATGAGAATATTACAACTAAATCTCTCAAAACCTTAGGTTTTATTGCCAGATCCACTGTGCACTTCAGAAGCCCCGACTGCTTGATTTATCTTTTTAACTCTCTAGTCCGAAGCCGCCTCGAGTATGGATGTGTAGTATGGTCACCTCACTACACTATTCACTCCAATGAGATCGAAAATGTCCAAAAGAAGTGTCTCAAAATAGCAGCATATCGTTCGGGCTTAGGTCGTAAACTTAATTCCTATGCAGATAGACGTCGTCACTTCAATGTCACCTCCCTAGAAACGCGCCGTAGGCGACTGGATCTCCTTCACTTACACAAAATTATCCATTCCGTATTTGATACCCCAAATATTCTCAAATTAATTAACTTTAATACAAAACTTTTAAAACGGAACAGGAAAAATCTATTTACTTTGGAGATATTTAAGAATAATATTTCTTTTTATAATCCCATAGTTCGGATGTCTCGTTCATATAACGAATTATTGCTGAACCACGATGAATTAGACATATTTACATACAAACACATTGCATTTAGGTTTATAGTGAAAAATATCCTTTGCTGAACTACCCAATTCACTCAATTGCATGTTTTGTAGTTTTTAAGTAATTTAAGATTTTGTAAATTATCAATTATAAATCATTATAGTTTTTTTATTAACGCGCTTGATTTTAACCATGCTGTGTGTACACGCTTTTGGGTTTATGTCTAGATTTAATTAGTATATAATTCAACTTAGTACAAGATACGATTGTAACCTTTTGTGTATGCCATAATAAATAAATAAATAAATAAACAAACACATCCATGACTTGACGACTAATATCTGTGTTCATCACACAAATATCCGCCGCCGCCGTGATACGAACTCAGGACCTCTGGCATAGTATGCAATGTATGTTACCACTACACCAGCCAGTCAAAGTAAATAATAGTAAATAAAATAATAAAAAAATAAAACTCCCCAGAGAATTACACCAACTACATATGGCCCCAAAGTTAGCATAGCTTGTAATATGGGATACCATGTAGCGAACTGGGGGGTGGGACCTACAATAGAAATACATATACAAGGTGTTTATTTTGATATGCCATAACTTTGATTCTTACTAAAAAATAATACTTTTTGCCATAGAATATGTGGTTCAAAAGTGCATACTTTCCAAGATATCATCAATCTTAATATAATGAGTTCATAAATTATCACTCTTGTAAAATCTCTTTTAACATTCATTCAATAGACGCGTGTCACTGAAGCCATACAATAAACAACAAAAACATTTTAAACGTTGAGAAACGTTGCATACAATGTACAACGCAAAACGTTGCGAACTGTACTGTGCATAGCGATAAAAAGGGCTACAAAATGCCACGTTGTCATACTTCGCATAAAGGTGTTTTACATAAGATGTTTTGAATTGTTCCCACGAAGGCGCTTCCCGCGAAGGCGCTCCATCGGATGAACGTCAAAATCTAGGTAGTACACACGTAGACAAAATGAATTTGAATATAAAATCAAGCAAATAGAATTATTTTATAAACTTATCGAATAAAGTATGAAATGTGTGTGTGCATCGTTTTAAACCACGAAAGAGCATAGTGTTTTAGCTTCGTTTTTTTAATTCATAAAAGTTTAAATAAATTTAGTGAAAATCACTGAACTACCAGGAGCGCAGCGCGGTCGAGGAGATATCATAACATCTGCGTGAGTGCATCTCTTTCTTTCGTCAAAGAGAGCAAATAAAGATTAACTACATATTTTAATGAATAACATTTTGCCAAATTTGTTAAGCCCCTATATGACTATCCTTCACTAGATGTCCGTCATTGTGGGATTGTGTGATTTATTATTTGGGAAATAAGGTTTATTTTGGAACGACAAGACCGAGCACTCGATGTGACTTTACGGCTTTTACAGCAAAAGCTGTCTAAAGTGGCGACATGTTTCGCTAATTTAGATATAGAACTTTAATACGGGTTGCAGCAATCAAAAATATTAGGATCGAGCAAGTTGCCAGAGCCATTGATGATGCCATGATGACACCATCCCTGTTAGAAGAATCAATGGCCGATTTTAAACATCCGGAATCATGATCCCAAATTTTACAAGCGTAAAAAGTTCTCTTTATCGATTACGCAACAAATTCCTTGAAGTTAAAAAAAAACGAATTTTAACACTCCCAGTGAAATTGTGATTTCAAAATCATACTCTGATTTTTTTTAATAATTGATGATGGTGATGAAGAAAGAATTTTGTATTTTATTTCGCAAAAGGGCAAAAATATTTTACAAAATTTGAAATCTTTTTATGTAGATGGAACTTTTAAGGTTGCACCAACACCATTTTACCAAATCTATACAATACACGTGGATTTGGGAAATGGTGTTGTAGTCCTTTAATTTTTGCCCCGTTGCCAAATAAAACGCAAAACACATATGCCAGGCTCTTTCGCCTTTTAAAAGAAAAACTCCCCGACCTTAATCTGGAGCACTTCAAAATTGATTTTGAAATAGAAGCAATCAGTGCTATTCATGAAGTGTTTCCGGAAGCTAGGGTCAGTGGGTGCTTTTTCCACTACAGCCAAGCCATCTGGAGAAAGGCGAAAGCGCTTGGTCTTTCCGAAATAGAGGGTGGCAAACATTTTTTGCGTAATGTATCGCTTTGGCCTACCTTCCACGAAACTATATACCAGTAATGCCGCATCGGCATTTAAAGACTATATGGTTAAGCAAAGCCGAATTATTATCTAACCACGGTGAGCCATATAGGACGAATAACCACGTGGAAGGTTGGCACAACCGGCTTAATAAATGTTACAAAAATTTATACTCGGTTATTGATTTTTTTAATAAAGAGGCAATGGAGTCCGCGTTCAAAATTGAACAGATGGATCACCACATCGATGAGCTGCACCGATAGCGGCGAAAGACAGGGAACTAAGATGTGGTGATCCAATCAATAGTTAATGATTTATTGAACGATAAAATAAGTGTTAGCTTATGTATTAAAAGATTAACAAATATTTGTATATAAATATTGTAAGCTTTTAATACATAAGCTCACAGTAAAATTAAATATTTCATTTTATATTTTATATTTGTTTTTCTTTTTAAATGAAATCTTTATTTTTTAATTGTTTTTCTAAATGTTGATATCTGTGTGATATACTGTTTATGAAATTTTTTTTGTATTTATTCAATTTCCTTTGACTTTTAATTTGGATACTTAGCGAATGTAGTTTAAATGATTTATTTCTTGCTGTGAAATGACATATATTGGACGGAGCGCCTTGCTGGGAAGCGCCGTCGTGGGAACAAGTCGATGTTTTGACTTAATTGAATTATTTTGTATGAAAGATGAAAACAAAAAAAAAATTAAAAATTATTCACATGTTATTGGATTCTATTACATGGTACCATGAATACCCTAGAATTATGGAAATTCAAGCGGAGCACCTTGTATCGATAAACACCCAGACATAATTTTTTTTGTTCCGTGCGGGAATCGAACCTGCGACCTCACGATTGGTGCTGTAGCGTCTGTACCACTCTACCACGGAGACAAGCAATTATAACCAAAAAAAGCCTTTGTACATCTAGATACATTTGGTGAAAATTTATTTGCAAAGACAGGAACAGCTTTAAGTCAAATTGCATCCCAGCGAAACCGGAGCTAGAAAAGGCCACGCTGGAAATGAGACTGCTATCTTTGGATACCAGACGGATAGCATTTGTGTAATTCTCGGAAAAAGTTATATTTTATCTAGAAACTCCAGCGCGGTCAAAAGTTCGAAGGCAAAATCGCGCAAATCTGGTAGTTAGCAAAAGTGATATCGAATTGGACCTGTAGGAAAAAGTTGCCTTATTTCTTTAAGAGATACTTTCTACATACATACATAACTTCACGCCTGTATCCCTAATGGGGTAGGCAGAACACCAGAGGCTATAAAAACCATCTGATGTCACGTTTGACAAAGGAGGAATTATTATGATGGAAAGAGACTATAGCAGTGACTGGAGGTCAGCCTGTCGCCCGCAAAATCGCCAATAAATCCTCCGTCCCTTAACTGACTTTTACAGTTTGCCCGGGAAGAGAAGCAGCATACTTTCTAATAGCCTTAAAAACTTTTTTTTGAGGTCACTTATTAGTAATTTGCGAGTCTGGGTCATACTAGCTCTGCACAAGTGGTGCCAAGTCGGTAGACGATTCATTCTACATACAGAACTCCTAAGGACACTTAGATTTAAAGATCTACTTTTTAACAAAGTAACTATCTAACGTTTACGTGTTCACCGATCGAGTTCATAAGACTTACTACACGTATAGTATTTAACTTAGATATAGGATCGCATAACCTTACCAGTAATGATAGATGCAAATAGTGTTTATTACGCACTTTTTACATTGACCAGCGTTGGATCAGAGAGCCAGCTAGACGAGGCGCGTGACAAAGAGAACCGGCACCGCTCGCGACTAGAAAATGCGCGGGAGGTCGTCAGAGCCAACTCGAAACGCGCCAAGAAACTCATCCAAGGACACGAGGAATGGAGAAACTTTCAGGTAAGTACGATTTATTTGGTAGCATTTGGTTTAATATATTATATTTTGGTAGCATTTTGACGACCGGCTGGTGTAGTGGTAACATACATTGCCTTCTATGCCAGAGGTCCTGGGTTCGAATCCCGGCGGCGGCGGATATTTGTGTGATGAACACATATATTAGCCGTCAAGTCATGGATGTGTTTATATGTTTATTTAAGTTTATTCAAATAAAAAATATGTATTTATTCAATATGTATGTTTGTATATTTCTTAAGTATATCAGTTATCTAGTATCCATAACACAAGTTCTTTAAGAAACTTTATTTGGGCTAGATAATGTTGTGTGAGTGTCAGAAATATTTATTTATTTATTTATAATAAAGCTGTCAAGTTTGCTTTCTTCTACTTTCTGAAAAATTCGGTTATGGATTTATTTTTCGCATTTGATAGGAAAGGCTATAAAGTAATTCTTAACGAAAAAACCGTGTGCGGATGCTAGAATTTTAATACGGACAAAATGTACAAATGTACATAAATGATTATTTATTTATTAGTCATAAGAAACAAACAGTCACACAAAATACTTAATATTACAGAAAATTTACATATTTAGACCTTTAATTTCCTAAATATTACAAATTAATTACCCATCACCATGCATACAAAAACAAAAAATATCATATCAAAACCCTTACAAAACATATTATAAAAATTTCACAAGTTCAATGTTCTAACTAGGGAAGGTTTAAACGAGGCCAGCGAGTGGACTAAAGACAAATTAATATCCTTCAAATAATAATTATAAAAGGAACATGTTCTTTTAACAAAGCTGTTTTGCGCATAACAAGTTCTGCTTTTCTACAAAAAATAAGTCTTTCTTAACACATAGTCGCTCACATCTATGAGGCACTCGAAATAAGATATTTTACAATAATGCGGGTGAATCAACAATGTTATTCAAGCTTTTAAACACCATAATGGCATCAAAATAATTTCGTCTTGTTTCCAATGACATTAAGTTGTATCGCTTAGAAGAGGTTTCATAGTCCATGTAAGAATAATGATAAAGGTAATGAATCGTGAAAAGTTAAGATAATACTGGGATGACTTACGTTTGATATGGTAAGTGACGAAGTGAGTCATTGGCCAAAAAAACATTAAAAAATGATAAGATTCCGTAGAATATGTAGATGCACAACCGAATTGTTTATACATTTACTTAGTTGAGCTAAATTGGAATAAGTTTAATAGTCTTAGGAATGATTTTTCAATCATCGAATAAAAGTTATCTGACGAATATGGTATTTATTACTTGGCTGATAAATAATGCTTTTTTACGATCTTTTATAATTGTATGACAATGACATAGAATGACAATAAACTTAAGACGAGCTTGAAGCTGTCGAGTAATAATTTATTCATTAGATAACTTATCTGGCCATCGAAAAATCGGCCCTTAGATGGTTTTTAAGGTATACGGACTAAATCACCCTCATATGAAGTCTGTCTGGTTTAAATTACATTTCTAGAGCTATTACTGACGTGTATATTTGACGAAGTCCGTGGCTCAGTGGTGTAAAGCCTTTCGTTTTATCTTAATCTGTGAAGTCGCGGATTCGATTGCCGTACTCGCACGGAGCAAGAAATATTAAGTTCCGTTTTCCAAAATGGATCAAGTTCCCCTTTTATGCTACGTGATATTGTTTTAGGTGGTGGTGTTGTTTTAGGATTTTATTTTTATATTCTTTTATTGAACTTTTCCCAGCTAGCACTATGGGTGCACGACTACGCAGAGTCAGCGTACATCGTAATGTGCGCTCTACTGGACGCGTGTAACTTTCCTGAAGCTCGCGCTCGACTCGCGGCGCTCGTAGCCACTGGCGATGTCGAAAAACATATCACGAAGTCACAGCGACGACTGTCTGCTTTAGTTCATCGGTAAGTTATGTAATCTTAGCCTGGAAGGCTCTCAACTCTGAGGTTCAACCCAAAGAGTAATGTTCACGGTCCATACAGTCTCTGACCTGTCAAACAATTTTTTGTTAGGTATGTGAATGTATAAAGATGACATTGTCATTGAAATGCTGCCTGTTTATATTAACTATTGGTGCACACTTGATTTAATTTCTTAGAAACGATATCGGGGTTTTCATTTCAAGTGGAAGATACGTGTTGTGTATTGCGTAACTTGAGAGGGTGAAATATTAAAATCCTTGCTGCAGTTTCTAATATAATGATTTGGAATTAACCGAACATGAGATATTATTTGCACTATATGTTGTTTTAATACAGTTAATGAGTTGTCAAAAATCGCACAGGTCAGCTATGAACATTACTTGTTATATTTTAGCCGGCGCTTAAGATCGCTCTTAAAATTGATTGCAGTTTATTATTACAGGCCATAATGCTGCTGGTTGAGAGGCCTATATAGCCTTGAATCCAGTATTCTTTTGTATATATCTTTAAAGTTTTATGTTGTACTTAAAACGTTTAATCTGGCAATAAAGTAAAAAGGTTATTTGTAGGAATAAATCATTCAAATAATTTCAAAGTCGTCATTTTCATTATGGCCATGAGTAAACGGTCTATGTAGATTTATATTATAGTGCTTGAAAAAAACTCAAAAAAATTGTGCCTTGTTTGCCAATTGTGCCTTGAAGATGTTTAGTTAGGTTGTGGCAGCACATGCCATTGATCATGTATGTTCTTTTCAAGAGCAAATAATTATACCGCAATTTGATTGCTTATAGAATTTACGAAGAAAATTGGCAATAGAACTAAGCGTGATGATGAAAGAGAACAACTAGCTGTAAAGAGAAAACAAACGTCTTGAGCGACTTTTGAGATTTTATTTGAAAATACAATTCTATGTATTTTCCGACTTGTAACAAAGTTATTACTTTTTTTTTCTAACTTCGGCATACGAGTGGCAAATCTACTGACTTCTCCGGCTGGTATTAACTATACATATTCAAAATTAAGCTGCAGTTGCCTGTGTGACCTATCTATGTTATTCACACAATGGGCATTGTTAATTTTTTATTTACTTCCTATGAAAAACCGTTTCGAGGATTAAGGTTTCTGATTAATTTAGTCGATTTAAAACATTTAAAACCATTGAGGTTTTATAGATTTTTAACAAAATACATTTGACCTTTATTTAACCTTGATGTTGAAAAGCCGCTCAAGATGTTGATTTGAATCAATTTTTGAAATGTTTTTATTTACAATCCATTTGGTGACATTACATGACTTTAGCACACAGACACAGTTAATGTTTTTTTTTACTGATTGACACACGTTCATGAAGATAATGTCACTGATGACGGCATTACGTACTAATTTAATAAAATCAATATAAATTTTTAGACACCACACTTAAAAATAAAACTTTTGAAATTAGTCTCTCAAAATGGGTTAAAGATTAATAGAACACAATAAAAATAAAGGGTAAAAAAATTAACAAATGCCCATTATTTGAACACTACGGATCATCTAATCCTTATACAAATGTCTGTAATATATCAGCAAAATATTATTTCATACAATTAGAGATAGTCTAGCCTTTCACATCTCTAAATGTAAACTTGTTCGTTGGATAATTAGAACATCGTTTCATTTTAGATTCTATTTCGCCTATTCTCATACACGTTATACTAGTTTCAGTTCGGATCATTTCCAGATTCAAATCATTGTTAATATTGGTACAAAAAAACACTTAAATAGAAAGGATAAGATAGGACTTTAAAGCCTATACTAAAGTGATTATCTTGTTTGATTATAAACCACTAAGATTATTCTCTTTTAAAGCTGTAATACTTCTTTGTACATATTTTTTGCAGCATTTTGGAAGAAGGCAGTGAACCAAGAGAAACTTCGAGAACATCTGTTAGTATAGAAGGTATGTTGTGATTTGACAAATATGGACGTGGTTTTTGTTACATTTTGCTCTGGAGAAGATTGTCGTAAAACGCGAAAGATCTGAAAGAGATCTTTCAGGATTAGTCTGGGTAGCAACAAACCTTCGTAAAAAATTGACCGAAAAAAATCTTTGCTCCTGCCATAGATGTGTTTGAAGCATGGGTTTGAACTTTGAGCCATAATTATGTATTTTTCATTTTTAAAATTAAGTGTATATTGAAGTTTCGATTAATTAATTGACAAGAAACCAATTATAATTTGCCTTCAGCAGACCATAAAAAATAACTGTTTTATCAAAACATCCTGCCTTGGTTCAACTAATAAAAGTTTAACATACATACGATTCTAGCCAAATTTTAACAAATTGTATACAAGAAATCACCAGTCAAAACTAAAAGCAATAAAATCTCAGTTGAAAACATTGTTTATTAAGTGTGTATTCTTTATATTTAAACTAGCTGTTTCGCGCGGTTGTACCCGCGCAATTTCGAATCCCGTGGGAATATTGGGATAAAAAGACACTATCACTATGCCAAATTTCATCGAGATCCGTTGAGCCGTTCTGCCGTGATTGTGGAACAAACATCCATACATCTAAACTTTCACATTTATAACATTAGTAAGAAGTAAGATTAGTAAGATAAGATTTATAAAAGTAAAAACATGCACATAACGTGATTTTTCTACAGAGGAACTAAGTAACTGTCAACTAGAAAATTGTGCAGTTGATATATCTATTATATTTCACCTAAAACTATATTTTTCTACTTTCCAGAGTCGGTATTTTCGTCGTCAGTGGAGTCCGTGAAGAGCGGAGTGAGCATGGCGAGTGGTTTCACGCGCCGCCTCACTGCCTTCCGCAAGGAGTTGGCGCCCAAAATACAGGAGGGATCGGTCAGTACACTCAAATACCTTTTTAAAAGGGTTTTATAGCGGTTTTATGAATAAGTTCGTTACCTGTCATTTGTAGGTTACGTAGATTTTGCAGAACAAATCACAATTAACTTTTGAAGATATTATAAACAGAGAGGTGAATATTTACACCTATAGAAAGCTATTACAATACATGTTTTGATATGCGTTTTACAACACTTCAATATAAGAAAAGTCTAGATAAAGGTGTCGTAAAAGACGAGCAATTCAATTGACATTGTTTAATGGTAGGATCTCTTCAGATTTATCCCAGCTATAGATCCCACTTTATCATCAGCGATTATGTGTTACGGTGAATGCATTGTATAGCAAAGTTCAGATGATTACTTCCAAACGGTTTTGCGTTAAACTATACCAAAGTAGGTTCAATTATTTTGTATTTCATATTAGTTTTGTGGTTTTCTCGGTATACTTTGATATGTTTTTCTTTAAATGATATACTTTTAAATATATTCTTTTTCGTTTTCAGTTGGTTGACGAAATCCCTGAAGTAGGTGAGTAAACCAAGACACGTCGTAAAGGACAGTAGGTATTGCCAGTCGCCGCGTGCAATAGTTGAAGCAAGTCCTGCAAAAGATAGAAAAACAAGAGAAATTCGGTTTAATGAAGTAGTTTATTAGATACGAAGGCTGTGGCCATTTGATAGTCATTGAAGAAACGTATACAAAAATAGATTTTTTCATTTATTACACAGGGCTATTTTTTAGATATTGGCCAAATTTTTTTTACACAATAAGTATAATTTGTAGAAACGATTTTTGCTAAAACAGTATGAATTTTTTTTACAAGGAAATTAATATATTCGCTAAATATTAAGCAAAGCATGATTACTCTAAACTATGAATGAATACCATTATTAATAAAGACGACTATTCGCTACTACATTACACTTACGTCGAAGTCGTCATTATCAAACTTAATCAATGAAATGCCGCGTCGTAGTATCGTACCGAGCGTAGGGTAGGATGCTCGTCAATAGCGACTTTTTTTTTTCAAATAATCCTTATTTTTTCTACAGAGCGATACTAAAATAAATATGCAGTTATGTATTGTATTAAAGAACATAATATATCAATTTGGCCGGTGACCTATATTTAACAAAGGAAGGCTTAAAATGAATTCTATCATGTTTATACATTTTGACTCGACGTACTCGTATCAGAAGTGAAAACTTTACAATATCGTTATTTAATTGGTAGGCGGCACTGTGCCTTTGATCAGAACACCTTTATACTCTATACTAATATAGTAAAACTGTAAAGTTCGATTGTACTTTGAGAAACAATCAGTCCCATTCGCAAAATTCTTAACTAAGTTAAATAAACTGAACTCCATCAAAAGTTCCTCCGGGATCAGAAGCAGCGTAGTTTTTCATATTCCAACTATTTTTATTATCAAAATAGGTAATTATAATTCCTCTATGGTAGTGAAAAAAGGCATGCGTTCTACCGTCTAAGAAATACTAAAATTAAAACACCAACTGTCTAGCCCCAAAGTAAGCTGTTTTATGTGGACTACATAGCAGAACTAGCTATTTTGTCCGACTTAATTGAAACCAGTCCCTTATGTCCTCAGTTCATCTCACTCAAGAAGATTACATTTCTCATAATTCATGGTTCGATTCCCGCACGGAATGAGAAAAAAAAGTTCCGGGTCTGGGCGCTTATCTATACAGGGGGTGTCTGTGGGTCACTTTTGAAATTCAGGGACGTGATAGTTTGAGATCATACATGAAGAGAAAATATAATAAAAAATAAATATTAATTATTTACTGAGTAAACTTAACCGAAAGTTAAAGAATTGATTACGCAAGGCATGATCGGTAGCGTTGGCAGCGATCCGCGTGCCAGTTCACGTGCCGCGATTGACTCAGTTGTATGTAAAGTAAATAGTATGTAAATATTTATGGGTCAATGCATACGTTTTTATAATAAGGTTCCCACAAATATTCAAGACTTACCGCTTGATAAATTTAAAGAAACTATTAAACAAAAATTGTGTAATAAAGGCTATTATACAATATCTGAATATATGGACGATAAAAGTCCTTGGTTGTAAATTGTTTTTCTAAAGTGCTCAATCTCCAACTCCATCTCCAACTCCTTCTCCAACTCCATCTCCAACTCCATTTCCAACTCCATCTCCTTCTTATCCAACACCATCTCCATCTCCTTCTTGTCCATACAACAGCAAGAACGTCATGCTCCCTCAGGCGGCAAGGCTAGCGGTAGCGTCGGGTGTCGGGTCACCCTCTTCCCTAAAATATGGTTGAGGAGGGTGATGGCTGGTGCTTGCGTTATACTCGTGAACGGGTGCTGCTAGCGGTGCCAGGTCGTTTTGCTGATGACTTTTGTTTCAACTTGACTCCGACTTCCCCATTTCCATGTCCACGTCCTGTCTTTGTCCACGACTATCCTCATCTCCATTCACATTATCTGTATTCTCTCTCATCTCTATCGCTACGTCTATCTCTGCTTCTATCTTTACCTCTATATCTATGTCTACGTTTCTGTCTAGTACTTGATTGCCTATTGTATAAATATAATAGTAGACTCCAGAAGATCAACTCGTTCATGGGTCAATGTGTACGCTTCATTTTATAATAAAATCCTAAAATATTTAAGATTAACCCTTTGATAGATAAGTGTGGATAAGTGTTGATGTGAAAAGTTTTACTTTAAGATATCCGGATGCAAGAAGTTGGTATTCCCTGGCTGTAAATTGTTATTATGTATTTTCTTTTCTCTTATTTTTAAAAGATGATTGCTGTTGAGTTTCTTGCCACTTCTTCTCAACAGATCGACTTTCCGAAGTGGTGGTAGATTCAGTACAATTTGTAAATTGTTTGACTTATTTCAAATGTATTTAAATACTTACGAAATAAAGAATTTTTGAGTTTTGAGTTTGAGTTTAGTAACATAGTAGTATTTATTTATAGGGAATTCTTGTGAAAAATTAAGTACCTATTACATAATTATGATCAGAATCGAACACAGAGTGCTCTCCTTCAGCATCAAAAATTTGTCACCAGTCACCGTGTGTATTTATATATTCTAGGTTCCCCCCTAGTTCGCTACATGGTATCCCAAGCTCTGCTTAGTTTGGGGCCAAGTAGTTGGTGTGATTGTCCGGGGATTTCATTTATTTATTTTTATTTTTGATTTGTAATTAATACTTTGTTTGATTCCAGCTCGCAAGTCTACCGTGTCCATACGCGTGGTGACCTTGGGGATTGAGAATTACCCCGGCCCTAAAGTGGAGAAGATATCTAAGAGACAATCACATCGCTGACCTCTTCAGACACAACGTTGTTGCTATCCGACCCCTTGTGTGAACTGCACCTTATTTATATTTAGCTACGATATAATGTTGTTTTTTTATTTTATCTACTTTTTATCTTGATGTTAGTAGATTTATAAATTGAATAATATTTATTTGACTGTAGCGGTGATGTAGTTATTGTTTCTGGAATGAATATAATTTTTTTATTTAGTTTTCTGATCAGAAACGTCATGTCGTTTTTTGTGACTTTTGAAGAGTAAAAGGCTTAACGCAAGAACGCATTATTATTTATATAGTCTGGCTAATGAAAGTAGAGACTGGAAAATCCTGCCGAATTTGAAAAAAAAAATCATGGTAACCCCGACAATAGTACGAAATACATAGTACGAATACTTGTATTTCGTACTATTGTGGGTTAATTTTTTTGCGTTTTATATGATTTTGTTATTTTTTTTTATCTAAAAAATTAACAAAATCATATAGTAGATTTATAAACGCTGTTATAGATAACTGTAGATTTTTCTATACGTGGCGTCGCTTCGAATTTTTGTGCAACGTTTGTAAAAACAGATTTTGGAAAAAATATACCATTCAGGAGGAAAAATACATACATACATACATAACGTCACGCCTGTATCCCTTATGGGGTAGGCAGAACACCAGGGGTTACAAGACCAATTTGATGTCACCTTTGACAAATTTGGAGGTATTATAAAGATGGAGAGAGACTATTGTAGTGACAGGGGGTCAGCCTATCGACCACAACAACGCCTTTAAAACCTCTGTCCCTTAACTGACTTTTACAGTATGCCCGGGAAGAGAAGCAGCTGGCACATTCTACGTTTTTCTTTCGCTCCCAGACCAGCATGGAATCAAAAATTATAAATGTAAAATACGATTTTGGTCCTAGCACTAAAAGTATGCTAGTTTAAACCGTTTATACATAGCTTAAAAGAATCTACAACGTATATATAATATATATATATATATATAAGTATCATTTTTTTTTTATAAGTGACTAAACCCGCGTTTGACCTCAATCTCACCTGATGGTAAGTGACCATGAGGTCGAAGATGAAAGCACACGGGTTTAGGAAGGAACTGGCTCTTTATACAATATTGCCGGGACACATTACCGCCGGAGCGGTAACATTTGGCGGCAGACTTTATATAAAGGGTGGTCGCTAGCCAGGCGGACCCAGAAGGGATCCTACCACCAAGCAAAATCATTCATGTGAACTAAGTATTTAATGAGGTATAGGCTGATTTAGCAAAATTTTACAACATTTAGTTGCTGTTTTATTGCATGAAATCCTTAAGTAAATGCCAAATGGAACATCTACTATTCTTTCGTGTGTTAACTATTCGTGTTTGAAATTTCATCTAATTACTCCATATATTTAACGAAATACGATTAAAATATTGACGACTATCAAATTCGTTGGAAACCCGACCAAGTCGGATGGTTACAAAAAAGCGGCTCTGCGGTTTATTTAGGTATCATTTAAAATGTAAAGCGTTATACTTACTGGTAATGATCTGGTACAGGTAGTAACATAAAACTTTTATAATTTAGTGTCACAATTCATAATAGTTTCAACATAATAATTCATTGTTGCCTTAATTCAATAAAATTCATGAAATTTACCTTGGTTAAATTATTTCGTATGTTAGCAATTTAATCACACAGGGAACATGCATGACCCCCAAAATCATGAAAAAAAGATTAGAGTAGAAGCTAGAAGAGATAATTGTGATTAAAAATTTAGTTGTGACCCCTCCCAAAATATCAGTCTGCGAAGTCTGAAAGTAACTGAAGCCATTTAAACCTTTTCTTTAAATTTTGGCTTATAATTTTGCAATTAATTTCGATATGAATAGTAGGTATTTCACTATCAGCTTAGATTATATTAAAGGCCTACTATTAAGCTAAGTTTACACCAAAAATCACGACCGTAGTTCAAATAACTAGGCTGCATTTTCAAATTTTTCTCTGAGTTTTTTTTTTTTTTTTTCAAATAAATCATAAAGTCGCAACTATCTCCAGAACCACTAAATATTGCTGTACATACATAGGGGTTATTTTGGTAGGTATTGAGGTCCTCTATCTCTGGGCAACCTTTAATCCACCCCTTAAGTTACACCCTGTATAGTACGTAAGCAAGGAGGGGATAACGTTATATCGATAAAAGAAAATATGTGTGAAAATTTAAGTTTGTTCTGATATAAATAAACACTGATACCATATAATGGCAATTTGATTAATTTCATGAACATTTTTAGTAAAGAAAAAAGTACCTATTCATTATTAAAGACCAATAAACATGTATAGGTACTTATTGCTAAAAAAAGTAAGAGGGTCCACGCCTTGTAAAATCCGTAATAACTCATCAGTATCAGATTTGCTTTCACTCATTTTGCACCGTTTCTTTATTACTTTGGCACAAGTATAATATTCCCAAGTATAATATTTCTCTATGCTTTGGCATTTGAGTCGGGAAAGAAACGCTAGTGCGTACGATTGTAATGCCCGGCACTACGACGCAATGACCTTGACATCTTGTACATCTTCATGCGTCACGGGTTGACTTGCATTGAAGTTGGTGGCGCCCGAAGTATCAACATTTTGCCATTACGTAGTGATGGGTGTTGCGATATCGAAAATCCTCAGTAAACTGAATTAATTTTAATAAAGTGATTTCATTCGATTGATTGTAAAATGTAATAATTATGTAGGTACTTAATACGTTATTTAATGACCGAAATTCATTTTATAATAGAAAATGTTTTATCGTTCTTTAGTAGGACACACACTCTTACAAATTACAAACTTATTACTTCTTAAAAATAACCGATGTAAACAACTATGAATTTAAATTTAAATCATAGAATCAATGACATTGGGGATGGAACAAGACAAAGTAAATGTAAAGGATTGTAATGTATGCAATTTTTTCGGCACATCGCTGGCCTACCTGACATTAAGTCGTCACAAAAAAGCCTGATTTAACTGGGTAACATACAAAAATAGGGCTTTATTTGCGTCCATCATACAATTTTTTATCGTCCTACTAATAAAACAAAAGTTTTGTGTATTTTAAGTGTATTTTAAAAGAGTAGGTACCTTGAAAAACTTCTATAAGTCGTGGCGTGGAGGCCACGGCAATCTCGAACTCCTTTGTAAGTAAGTAGTTGGCGTCGAAAAGGTTAAGAACGTCAGCCATACATTCATGGCCGCTTTTATGTAACCATCCGAACTTGGTCGGGTTATCAACGAAATTTATAGTAGTCAGTATTTTAATTGTATTTCGTTAATTATATGGAGTAATTAAATATAATTTCAAATACGAATAATTGAGTTAACACACGAAATAATAGTATATGTTCCATTTGGCATTACTTGACTTTAGGATGTCATGCAATTAAACTGCAACTAAAAGTAAAAGTAAAGTTTACTAAGTAAAAGTAGTTGTAAAATCAGCCTATACCTCATTCATTATCTTAGTGCACGTGAATGATACTTGGCAAAACGTTGTAGATTCTTCCAAGCTATGTAAAAACGTTTTAAAATAGCATACTTTTAGTATGTTTTTTTCCCCTGTATGGTATATTTTACAAAATCTCTTTTTAACAAACATAATACAAAAATTTTAAACAACGTATAGAAAAATATACAGCTCTCTATAACAGCGGTTTATGTGAAATCCAGCAAATGGCCAAACGTTGTCCCAGCGGAAACTTGAATATCTTCGCAGATTTACGACATAATTACCCCTCATCACACACTATCTGGAAACCAAAAATTTTCCCTCTGAGTTTCGTTGTCCCAGTGGAAACTGTTTTTGGTGAATAACTTCGCAATGGCTGGATACACAAATGTTTACCTTTCATACACAATTACACTCAGTGACACACTAAAACCTGTAAACCTCAATATGAGAAATTCGAACTCTTTCCGCCAGGACAACACACGCGTCAAAAGAGCACCTTCACATTACATCCACTTTCCAAAATGTATCTGTCCCCATCACTGACCATCTAGGGCTTTTAGGCGTAACTATAACATCCAGTTTAAACTTCGGTCAACAAATTGTGTCCATGGCTCAAGTAGCTTCGAAAAAGTTGGGAATCATCTCGAAGGTACGGCGGTACTTCAGCCCTGCACAGCTTCTTAACTTATATACAGCTCAAGTGCGATCATGCATGGAGTACTGCAGTCATCTTTGGGATGGTTCAGCCAAATATCAACTAGAAGCGCTGGACTCCGTTGACCGAAGAGCCCGTAATATAATTAACAACGTCGACCTTACGACCAAAAAACTACAGACCCTAGAGCATCGTCGTAAGGTTGCTTGTTTAACCGTGTACTACAGGATACATTTATGTACATCCGGATGGCTGGACCATTTGGCGTATAAAGCTGGCTCTTACATAGATCGATAAACAATCGTAGGTGACTGCAATCTGCCTACATTATATCGTTTGTGACTGGTTAGTTTATTAAAAAAATCAAAAAAATGGTGTCCAGCCAGCCAGAATTTTGTAATTATGAGCATCTCGGATCTCAGCCCCAAGACGGTTTTGAGAACCCAGTTCTTATTAAAAGTATAGTGACTGGATATGTGACTGCAACCAAAGTTGTTTCATTCAATTTGATACGATACTTTTCGAGAAATCACAAAAACAAACTGTCCAGCCAGCCATAATCCGGTCGGCTGGACCATTTTGTTTTTGTCGATATATCAATAATTATAACACTGAAAGCAGCTAATTTAGAAAAAATCCTTAGTGACTGGATATGTGACTAACATTATATAGCTATAAATATGAATGATTCGTGCATTTATGAGTTATTGGCAAAAAGATTTTGTTGACACCTGTCAAACTTCCGGCTGGCTGGACCACCCATTCCAGCACTTCTGAAAGGTCTTCGCAGTCGGAATCTTATAAAACGGTTAGTGACTGGGACGAAGAACACAAATCTTCGTTTGTGACTACTCTAAATGCAGTCAATCAAAATATATAAGCAATTGTTTTTTTGACATGTTTTGTTGAATTAGGGTGACCAAATTTTAGAATACTTTTTTTAGAATGCCTTTATTAATTTAATTTTAATTGTTGAAGTTTGGGAAATTATTCTTAACACAGCTTGGTTAGTAAACTTATTTTATTCCTGAAAATGAGAGTCAATATAGCACTTGTATTTTTATTGTGTTAGTCACCCAACGTTTTGTAGATAAATAGTGACACCTTATCTTATTTCGCGAAGTCCACAATGAATTCGGTCTATTCTGATTAAAATTGTTATAAAAATGGCTAGCGGTAGCGTCGGGTGGGTCAATGAATAATTTCCTAAAATTCTAAATAAAACAAACTAATATCGAATCTATTATCAAAAAAGTACATACAGTGTTTTTAAGTACATTCGTAAATAATATTTATTTTATTTTGTTGCATTATACATACGTTTTCACAACTGTTAATACTAAAATGTACCTACTTACAGTGTTTTTAAGTACCTATAATAGTATATAGGGTCCAGAAATAATAGTGTAAAATATTTTAAGGGGCATTAAGAACAGTGTATAGATTCGATGTATGTAAAAAGATTTTGTTTTTAATTCAAAATTCTGCTAAGTACCTCGACGCGAGGTCACTCCCGGTCACGCCCGAGCGGGCGAAACAGCTGTTATACGTCATAGGCGCGTAGTTACCGTGCCACGTAAGAGGGTTTTTTTTTTGCTAGTAGTCGTATATTACAATTTAAATTTTGTTAAGGTAAGTATCTACCTACTTAGCAGAATTTGAAATGATTTTTTTTCTTTTTACTTATATCGAATCTATACCCTGTTCTTAATACCTTCTTAAAATATTTTACACTATTATTTCAAAACCCTGTATAATATTTATTTTATTTTGTTGCATTACATACATTTTACAACTTTTAATACTAAAAGTACTCGAATATCATTATTAAACACGTTTAATCCCTGTTTCAACCAAAAATTATGGTCACCCTCAGTTACATAGTATGGCATAAAAATAATTGCTTATATATTTTGATTGACTGCATTTAGAGTAGTCACAAACGAAGATTTGTGTTCTTCGCCCCAGTCACTAACCGTTTTATAAGATTCCGACTGCGAAGGCCTTTCAGAAGTGCTGGAATGGGTGGTCCAGCCAGCCGGAAGTTTGACAGGTGTCAACAAAATCTTTTTGCCAATAACTCATAAATGCACGAATCATTCATATTTATAGCTATATAATGTTAGTCACATATCCAGTCACTAAGGATTTTTTCTAAATTAGCTGCTTTCAGTGTTATAATTATTGATATATTGACAAAAACAAAATGGTCCAGCCGACCGGATTATGGCTGGCTGGACAGTTTGTTTTTGTGATTTCTCGAAAAGTATCGTATCAAATTGAATAAAACAACTTTGGTTGCAGTCACATATCCAGTCACTATACTTTTAATAAGAACTGGGTTCTCAAAACCGTCTTGGGGCTGAGATCCGAGATGCTCATAATTACGAAATTCTGGCTGGCTGGACACCATTTTTTTGATTTTTTGAATAAACCAACCAGTCACAAACGATAAAATGTAGGCAGATTGCAGTCACCTACGATTGTTTATCGATCTATGTAAGAGCCAGCTTTATACGCCAAATGGTCCAGCCATCCGGATGTACATATACATTTTGGTGAGTGCGCGAGTGCACTGTTTGAGCAAATAGAACCCTCACCCTTTTACCATCGGACTACTAGACGCAGACAAAACTTCCATCCGTATGTGGTTGATATTCCGAAAAGTCGAACTAAGCGCTTTGACAGTTCCTTTTTGATACGGGTCGCCAAGGTTTGGAATGAACTGCCTGCGTCTATTTTCCCTGACCAGTATAGTCCTAGTACTTTTAAGCGTCGAGTGAATAGGTTTCTCGTGGATGGACGTGTACCACCTTAGTCTTCATGTTCACTTAACATCAGGTGTCATGGAAGACAAACGTCCCATCCATATTTTATAAAAAAAAAAAAAAAAAGGACGGTGTAAACAAGCAGTGACCTTTTTTTAATTACTTAGAGGGATTCTTCCGAATCCGTATAGGCTACTTTTTATCCCGAAAATCCAGCGGGAATCGAAATTGCGCGGGTAAAACCGCGCGCCTGTTGCCTGTGTTAGTTAATGAATAAACCCGAGCTTAACCTCAATCTCACATGATGGTAAGTGAAGATGAGGTGGGAGAAGACAGCACACGGGTTTAGGAAGGCCCCGTCTCTTCATAACATGTTACAGGTAACATCATAGGAGCGGTGATATTTGGCGGCAGATTTCATATGAAGGGGGATCATGCCGGTAAGTCCGAGTGGCTTCCGCTTAGCGGTAAGTCACTTTCAGGGTCTTACGGCCAAGCGGGAGCCACTCGGACTAGACGCCTTTTACGACACGCTTATTAAATCCAGGAGCGGTAGGACTATTCTAAGCTGACCATACGCAGGCTAAAACTACTCAGGTCAACCAAATGCTGATCAGACTTTAACCACGGCTCGTAGTGAGTGATAAATAAAATCTCCCAAGCAAGACCTGAACCTAAACTTGGGATGTACCTACTCACTACCAAGATTTACTAATACATACATACATATATAAACTCACGCGCCTGTCTCCCTTTGGGGTAGGCAGAGACAAGGGAACACCAATTGCTTCTATCCAGACATACCTCTTTCACTTCTTCCACATTCATAAATCTTTTCATACATGACCGCCGGTTACGGGTAATTTTAACTAATTTACTAATAGGAACTAGTTTTATTTATAAATAAAAATGCATGATGCTTACTAATATTTTTAATTTCAATACATTTTCCATTTAAATTTACGCTTGTATAAAAGTGACACTACGACTGGCAAGAAAATATTCCGCTCTGTTGTCTTTTATATTCCAAGCTAAAGGATCTCTATGTGATGTGTTTTATTGTCGTGTGTATCTAAAGTTTAATATGACCTAGGTATTTACTATTTATAGTAATAGTACGTTAATGTAAAATCAGGTACAATTTAAACATTGCACAAAATTTTTGCATTCTTTAGTACCTTTAAGAGTAACACTAAATAAGTACAATATTAATATAATATTAATATACCGATATGTTTCATGAAACTTATATTTTGCTCATTACGTACAAGTTTATTATAAATGTACATCTTGTGCACCCTAAGTATAAAATTAGAATGGGAATGTAGCTCTAACCTCTATATTACCTTCTCCAGCCAAGTCAGTGGACAGAAGCAACAAATTGACACATTGCCCTAGTTGCGCTAATTAAATATCTAGATTATGAAGAGAATGTAAAGGCTGACACAAAAAAAATTAAGGTAGCGGTTAAAAATATAAGAGCTTGAGCAACTAAGATTAAACTTGCAAATAGTAATTAATTTGGGAAAATGGTGAAAATTAAAAGAATTTTAATAAAATTATAAATGGTTTTCCCTCTAACAGTAATGAATAAATAGTTATTTTATCACATATTATAATGTTAGTTAATAAATACCTAGTTACAATAAATAAGAATGAATTTAAAAATCAATATTAAAAGACTACCTACAATTACATATTAAATAAACAACACAAAATTACGAAAACTGCAGTAGGTACATGATATTGAATTGCTGCAACGGCGACACCCCAAGTAAATGCAAATTAAACATGCATAGGTACCTAGAAATATCAAAAAAAAATATAACCCTTCAGATACTTGCAAGTCTTTTCATCTAATGAAAACAAGCATTAGTAGATTTCATTCATAATTTGGCAATTTTGACATACAAAGCCACCATTCACATTCCCATTCTATATTGGTGCAAGTAGACAAGTGACAAATGGATTAGGTTTTTATTTAAACTATAGGAAAATTGCGGCCAAATCATAGAATTAGACACATCATAAAATTACCACACAAAACTAGAGCTCAATTACATGATTTTTTTCTATTATGTTTCCAAATAAACATGAGTAAATCTAAACATGATTTAACTGTAGGGCCAATTCATGTGTTGGATATTTCAAAATGTAGCCAAATATATCTTCCGGACACAAGATATTGTGTAAACTAGTGCACTACTTATAATTTTTTTTTCTTTAAGACAAATTATTGTTGTGTAAAAAGAATGAGTTTATATAATAGTCATAAAAAAAGTAATAAAATTATAAAAAGTGATAAGGATATATGACTGATTGTCTTTTAACTGGGTGAGATTTACACATTTATTACATACTATAGTAAGGACATTTATCAATGACACACAATTACTCATCACAAAACAGTTTAAATGTTTCTTGCAGTTAAGTCTACATTATTCTAGTCTTTGCTATCATTCCTATGCCAGTCTAAAAGAATACAGATGCAAGGGTCATTAAATTAGCCTCATGATTTGACTGGCACTATAAAGTACCTAAGCAGCCAGTTTTGGTACTCACTGACTAGTTTCTCAACAAAACTACTATCACAAGTAAAATACAAGAATAATGTAAATAAATAGTTAATTGATTGAACTGCTTGTAGGCCCTAAATGTTTCTTATATTTATTATTACACTAAATTTAATTTTACCTATTAAATTCGAAAAATAATAAATAACAAATATTCGAAACTATCTATAATAACATTTATTTTTTAAATAAATTACCATAATACAAAACAAACTTTACAAATAAAAAACAGTACCAGTAGTAAATTTGCTAATCTCTAGTGTTCTTTTATTTAAGGTGCCTATTATACAAAGCTAGGCTACTCATAGATGTAAGTATATTTACTTACATGAATTAATGTAATTGCATTTATATTTCTATGAAATACCATCAAAACTTTACAAATGTATCTTTATTTTCTTATCATATTTTATAGTTAAGTAATTTCCATCAGAACACAAATAATTTTTAAACAATGTTTTGTCATGGATAATTTCATCATAGAATATACATGATGAAACATATATGCCTGCATCTCAGGAGGATGCTTCCTATAACTTATCAACTTTTAAATTTCAAGCTGGAAAAAAAAACCAAAGGTTTACATAAGGTTGATTTAGTTTTCTACCAACAGGACATAATGGCTGGAATAGGAGCTACCAAGGCCAAAAAGCATTGGAAATTCTATTGTGAAAAAAGGCAAGGGTGTAGGACAGGGTTCTTTTGGCATAGCATGCCAAGATCGTACATGTCGCATGTTTCGTTTCCATCCAGGCCTTTCTTCACCTATATCAAACAGAGTTAAAATATCAAAGCGTCATAAGTCAGGAAATCTTAAGGGATCTTCTACATAGTCCTGCGGTATTATAAACAATTCAGGTGCTATGTTATCACGAAACTCGAACTTTTGAAAAGTTATCTTGGCAGACACTGTAGGTAAAATGGGTATATCAATCTTAACTGGAAATCCACTAGGCAGTTTCATAGCAACAAATTGTCTCAATTTTGCAAAATGTTTGAAAGGTGCAATAACTTCAAGAACATTTAACAACATATCAACACTGAGAGGAAATTCATCACTCATAGCTATAGTAGCTCTGAAGTTTCTAGAAGATTCCTTGTACACCAGCTCTCTGCCCAGTGGGGGATATTGACCTACTGGAGAAGAAATGTAGGTAGCCCAATCTACACCCTTTTCAGGGGGTGGATTTAGGGATGCTCTTCTCACTGGTTCCACATTAGTATCCAAATTTTGTGTATTACCTTTTGTTAAACTTTCAATTATAGCCTTGTTTTTTTGCAAATCATCAGTAGATAAATGTTCTCGTCTTTTCCGAGACTCCAATACCAATCCTGTTATTGTGTAAATATCACTTTTGTAAAGGCCTGCAACTGTTTCTTTTCTATCTTCACGGAAAATCCAACCAGACTGAGCCCTTGAAAATGAAATACCTTTAGTGGACATTTGTGCTGCTAGAATATCACTTGACATCAAAATGTCAACTTCATCTTCTATTTCATTTTCTGTTTCTTCATAGCGAACTTTTTGGTAACATTTGGCTTTGTTGTCCATAACAGTAAGTGATTCACTAGCTGGGTTTTCTCCTTGAAATATAAAAGATATATCTCCTCTTTCCCATTTCATATCTGTGAAGTCAACTAAAGTTGTGTCTAAGCGAATTCCTGAACCTGACTTGTAAATTTTACATACATCTGAAGGTAGAATTCTTGAAACTAATGGTACCCAAGATTGAAAGTCCCACTTCAATTCCATATAAAAATCTTGTATCTGCCCAAGTGCTGTTATAAGATTAGGTCTTCTCTGCTCCATTTGATCTCTTGCTTGTTGCTTCAGTTTTCGAACCAAAGAAGATATAGTCTGTCGGTCACCATAACTGATAGATTCAGCAAGTGGAGACCACCCCGCCAAATTTTTAATTTTCACTGGAGCACTATGGGCTAAAAGCAACTGAACACAATCCTTCCGACCCAGCATGACAGCTAGATGCAGGGCGGTATTTCCATGTTTATCTTTACGAGTTACATCGTGTACACGTAAGAGTGATGATAATTTCCGCACATCTCCTACAAAAACGCATTCATGAAGAGGGTAGGACTCCTCGTCTTCGGAACACGTAGGATCTGACATGGCGCAAATTTTTAAATCATTCCTTATAAAATCACGCAAAGGGCTGCCATCAAATTAGAACCAGTACGGCCTATATCTTATCATTTCTGATAAGATAAGTTTTACAGAGAAAGCGATAACTCCATTATAGCCACTTGAACATGACAAATTTATTATTTTGCATAAAACATAACATTGCACACTTATAAAGTCATACACACTAAAACTTTAGAAAACAGACATTGTAAATTATTATTTGTCCTAATATTTTTGGGCTTTGCACTAATAAAATCGACAGAGACAGAGAGAACTCGAAATTCTGATTGGATGGAGAGAATTACTGACTTTGACAATTGACACACATAAAAATAAAGGCTAGCCTGTAATGGAAAATTCCCGAACGATAAACTGTCCTAAAAATTTTGTCGAAAATTTAAGAACTATTCGTAAAAAAAGGTTTTACTATATATAAAATGTATTGTATTGTATTGTTTGTTGATTTTCATGGTCCTTCAAAAGCGGTTACTGTAAATAATTTATTATTTTTTATTTGAGAATTTTATCGAAAAGTTTTATCTTTTGTCTTTTGGTTCCCTGAAAGAAGAAAGTCTCCTCCTTTTGCACCGAGGAATGCACTTAGAAAGTTAAGCTTAAGTTAATAAGAGTAAGAAGCACTACAAAATTTGAAAGTGCAGTGTATATACTGATGGGACACACTGCTGCGGTGCAGACTGAAATTCGAACTGAACTACCTATACAGTATGTCCCCGCATGTAGTAATAGGACTTCAGAAACAGCACCTATGACCTAAGCACAATTCCACCTTGCAATTGTGTAGCAATTTGTGTCCTTCAAGCTGTAATCCTGACCTTTAAAATCTCTTCATCATCATCATCCACAGCCTGTAGACGTCCACGGCTGGACATAGGCATCCCCCAAGGTCTTCCACGTCGCTCGGTCCTGCGCCGCCCTCATACAGCGTTTACCGGCGACTTTGACCAGGTCATCGGTCCATCGTACGGGGGACCTGCCTACCCTGCGTCTCCCAGTATGTGGCCACCACTCGAGAACTTTTCTGCCCCACCGGCCATCTGTTCAGCGAACTATGTGCCCTGCCCATTGCCACTTCAACTCTGCAATCCTTCTGGCTATATCGGTGACTTTTTTTGGTTCGCATTATATATATATATATATAATGCGGTATAGTATAGCTGTACCGCCGAAACCTAATGATTTTGTACGCGACTGTCTGCCATAGAAATTTAGGGAAAATAAAAAGTTTTTATTTTCAAATAGTCCAAAATAATTATCGTTTCATACGACTATTTTATCACTATTTTGTAGCACAAACCTTAACTTGAAAGTCGAAGGCGTTCCGGAGAAATTCGAATGTTCAAGCTGTAACCCTCGCCAGGGTACCTTTATATCTGGAGTCGTTAGTCGACTATTTATGAGATTTGGCATGTCGTTATCACTATTTCAAGACTATTTTTTGGAACTCAAACCAATTCGATAGACCTTTGGGTTTTCGTGAGCTGTAATCCTCACTAGAGGTGAGGATTACAGCTTGAACGTCTAGCCAGAGCTATTTTCCGTTCATCGTAAGATGTCCCCTGCCGTTATGTTGGCATTATCGCTTGTCAAGCTGTTGTCGGTATACTGGGATAGTGAAGGAATCCTTTTTATTGATTACTTGCCAAAAGGGCAAACGATAACTGGATCCTATTATGCAAACTTAATTCCGAAATTACGTGAAGCGATTAAAGAAAAACGTCGTGGGAAATTGTCATTGGGCGTGTTGTTTCTCCAGGATAACGCTCTACCTCATCGTTCGGAAGTTGCGCTCACCGCAATCCGCAGTGCTGGCTTCGAAGTCCTTGATCACGCACCATATTCTCCTGACTTAGCCCCGAGTGATTTTCACTTATTTCCAAAATTAAAGGAGCATATTCGTGGAACTATTTGACGATGATGACGCAGTTAGGACTGCTGCAGAGCAGTTTTTTAATAGTCGAGAAAATTATGTTTTTGCGGAAGGAATAAGAAAGTTGGAGATGCGGTATTCTAAGTGTATTACATTAGAAGGAGATTACGTAGAAAAATAAAATATTTTTGTTTAAATTTTTTTTTGTATTAATTCTAAGAATTTTTTGATTCGCCCTCGTACAATATAAATTGTGTCGTCATTCAAAACCTTCCTAGTCTTATAGTTGTTTATTATTTACAAATCAGAAAATTAAACATATATTTATTCGTGGTAGGTATAAACAAAGTCATATTACGGGGTTAAAATGTACACATATTATTGGTAACACTGCTGCCACAATGCTGCCAAATGCAGCAGGCAGGGGC
The DNA here is from genome assembly GCA_944452665.1 of Stenoptilia bipunctidactyla. NCBI lineage: Eukaryota > Metazoa > Arthropoda > Insecta > Lepidoptera > Pterophoridae > Stenoptilia > Stenoptilia bipunctidactyla. The sequence continues at coordinate 10,940,212 of OX101723.1, read as the reverse complement.
ATCATAAAGTGAACGGTCTGTATACCGCCTAAACTATAATACGACTATTTTTTTATATGCGTCACTATTTATGACTATTTCATCACTATTTTTTGGCATAGTCAAAATTCCTTAACATTGTGATTTCAATAGTGAGGATTACAGCTTGAAGGACAGCAATTTTTATTTTCGTAGAATGCACATTGATTTGTAAAACAACGGCTATTTAAGTTATGGCAAATGTGTAAAGTAACTATGTACTTAATAACATAAAAAACAGCAACTGATTTTATTGAGGAAGAGCCAAAGTTTATTTTTTAAAGTATTTTAGGGCATCAGGATGCTTTATTCTAAAATTTTGCGAAAACTACATCGTTAAACCATCTTTTTTACTGATAACGTTATAATATTTGAGCTGCTTAATAAATTAATATAAAAATGGTTGCTCTCAGTCTTACAGATTAAGAGTTATTGTTGATCAAAAAGACCCGTTTGCTCTCGATGGCAAATTGACCATCATTTTTATTATAGGTTGTAAAGTTCTACGTCTTGTAGGGGCTCAATATTGATATTATTTTAAAGACAAAAGAGTGAAGTACATAGAGTCTGACCATTGAAAGCTATCCAAGAAAAAGGGAGGTAATTTTGAAAATCAAGATGCGCCACCTGGCTTCACGCTGCTTAAATGAAGTTAATACCTACTATTGCACATACATTGAATAATTAATGACGTCCTCCTTTATCGAAGTCGATAAATAAATAGTATCAACTTCATTTGGGCAGGGTAAAACCAGCATTGCCTGATCTTGACTTTTTAAAATTCTCGCTTTTTTCGTGGACAGCTTTCATTGGTCAGACTCTAACTAGTAATATTAAAAAAGTAAGCAAACCACTTATTTAATTGTATCTATTTGCCGAAGGGATAAACTTTATTTTTTTACAGCTTTTGAGGGCAAGAGGGCACTTTATTCTATTTTTTTCGCAAATTACATAAGTACTTAATTAACTTCATATTTGCTCAACGAATTGATACAAGAATCACTGCCAGCCAAGGAATATACTAGGTAGGTACTCAAGAGATCACTGCTCTCGTACCTCCTGCTTAGTACCTGTGCATAGGCAGGTACTGCTCCTAAAGTCTTTCCTATTACTACATGTATACACACTGTAAATCCATTACTTTAAACAATTTTAATGTTAAATATGTTTTAGCTTTAGCACTAAAATTTGAATCGACATTAAGGAGAACGACGATGTTTGCAAATCTATTCAACTTAGTTTTGAGGTAAGGCGGTGGCAGTGGTGACGACAGCAGAAGCGGAGACAGCGTGATTTGTTTTTTTTTTGGTTTCTACACCCACGCTTGACCATCTTCTCACCTGATGATACGCGCAGAACAGATGGAAGATGACAGCATACGGATTAAAGAAGGAACTTGCTCTTCATAAATATTGCCGCAACAACTCACCGCTGCGCCGCCGAAGCGGTGATATTTGGCGGCACGCTTTACATCGATTGGCAGCCAGCTGAACCCTGAACCAACCAAGAAATAAGTTCCATGCCCGCTCAGGTAGCCAGAGTACTGTTTTTTGTATTTACTATAAAGTTGTTCCCTCCCTCTTCTCCGCTAAAGTATATGTTATCTGTGTGCTGGGTGGGCTGCGCAGCAAAACAAAAATTGTGAGTGTGTCGGTTTTTCGTGATTTCGGAACTAATAAAACAAGTATTTAAAATTGCGCTTTGCAAAACGCTTAAGCAATAAACTGTACTAGAAACACTATAAGAAGATTATATCGTTTGTGAATAAACAATAAAAAGCGATTAAAATATAATTGTGCTCCCTAGTGTTTCTCACCCAATTTCTTCAATTTCTCAACCAGACTGAAAACTTAAATAAACAAAACTAAATGGTTGGTGTGCTGACTAAGTGTAGTTATCATCAAGCATTTTAAAAATGTAAGTGTATTGTTTTTCAGTCCTTTTTTTATGGTCCAAGTTTCCATAGATCGAACTTGTTTATTGCGTATTTAAATAAAAATAACGTCTTATTTGAAAGATGAGTTATAGTAGATGAATAGCTCTTACATTAGAAATCTTTTCACATTATTTTGTACTTGTGATGAAAGGTTTTTAAATATACAAATAAACTCTTAACATGCATGTTTGAGCAGTACTAACTTACATAGGTAGTGGGTTATTGTTCATTCAACTTAATCTGTATATTTTAGACTTACCTGAACCATGCTGTTTAGATTAGGTTACCGAGTTAAATCATTCATTGCAATGCTGGCAGTAGTCACTTAATGTACAGGGTGACTGGTGGGTCACTGTTGAAATTCAAGGATGTGATAGTTTGAGATCATACATGAAGAGAAAAAATATAGGTAATGAAAAATAAATATTAATTGTTTACTGAGTAAACTTAACAGAAAGTTAAAGAATTTATTATGCAACGCATGGTTTCATAGTGTTGGCAGCGATCTGCGTGCCAGGTCACGTGCAGCGATTGACTCAATTGTATGTAAAGTAAAATAGATGTATTTATTTATAGGGAATTCATAGAAAAATTAAGTACAATCTTACTTTTATTACATACTTATGATCAGAATCGAGTACAGAGTGCTCTCCTTCAGTATCTAAAATTTGTCACCATTCACCCTGTGTATTTGTAAACATTACTCAGGCAATGAACCTGAATTATTGCAAAATGTATAAAATAAATCAAAGAAATGGGTACTTTTAATTTTGAGTTGCATCTATTTAGATATAATAAGGTGTCCTGAGTAGCATTGAAAATTCCAAAAGAAACAGGTTTTTTTGACAAATTTTAATATTATAAATTATTATGCAGAAAAAAATAACTATCTAATGTAACTTACTTCAATTTAACACACATCCATTTCTAATATAAAAATTGGTAAAAAGTGTCAAAAAACAAGCAAAATGGCAATAATTTAACAAATAAATCAAATCAGAATTTATTATAATTTTATTGAGTAACTTTAGTTTCTTTAGTTTTATTCCTAAAAAACATGAAAATTTTCTAAACTATATTCTTTGAGACTTTCAAATAGAACATGGAAAAAAAACCAACAGAATTTGAAAAAAAAAATGGTTCTTTTGCTGCTCCTTTCAACGCCAGACCTAAACCAATATCCTAGCACTTGTACACACAAATCATACAAATAGTTCAATGTAATGTATTAAGGGAGATTTATCACATGCATAAAGTAGGTGATTAGTTCAATAATCTATTTTCTCTGGCCCTTGAAGTCCTGTGTGTTGTGGTACTAGAGGTCCTTGGTTTGAATCCTTTCCAGTTTCCACAGTGATGACAATGTTCTGAAGTAGCTTAATAACTGCTGAACTGGCTTGAAGTCGACACCCACCAGCTTGTCTTTGAAGGCTCCATAACACAAATTGAAATGCCCACTGATGCTTAAATTCTTTAAAAAAGGCCCGTCTACATGCCTCCATTTTAAACCTAACATTTATGTATATTAAGCATTTGTCGACTCACCAACTAATAGTTTGTGATGTTTTGTGTTCTAAAGTATGAGGTTTTGCATTCCAATTATGTTAAACATATTTTTCTACCATATTGCATGATTAGAATGTGATTCCTATTTTTTTTGAGATAATATTATTGTACAATTTCACAACTCTTAGGTATTTTTGGTGCAACATTTGGTTTTATTTATATGTATATGTATGTTGTGATAAGTATTTACATATAAACAATTTGCCTAACTGAAATCCCAATGAAGCAAATATTAAAGAGAACTCCATCAATATTATTACAAGAGTATAAAATTCTGGCAATTTTTTATTGCTATTCTAACAACTTTCAACTACAGTAGTAAGTAGAGTAATTCAATTACCGGCATTACTAAGTACTAGTAGTAATACCGCGACCGGTAGTAACACGCGCAAGAAAGGGAGTAATAATCTAAAATATAAATTATACGCGATAAATCCGGTAAAAACTGTTTTATTGTGGCTACCTTTTGATCATCAAGGTTGATTAATTTATCGATAAAAAATTTACTGAAAAGACGCACATACAATCGGAATAATTTTGAAGCTACCGTGGTATGTGGTGTAGAACATATTGATCTGGTGAGGGCTGCATAGCTATGGAAGCTGGTATGGATTTATTGATAAGCGATGAAGGCAGTCTAACTGCAGATCGCTATGCAGCATATAATTGACCATCTTTATTAGCGAGGACTTTTCGAAAATCTCGACCTTACACCGCTATACAAGCATGTATTAATACGTCCAATCCATAAGTTATAAACAATATATATGAATGTAACAGTAAGTTGCTGTCGCAACAGTGGATGAGTATCCAATACATGGATCGTGCTTAGGACCTGTTGAAACAAAGAGTCCAGAAAGAATAGCTTTTGGCAATGGCTATAAAATAAATAAAAATAACTAAGTACCTATTACTACAACTGCCTAGGTAAAGCCCGAAAACGCGAGAGGATCACGAAGATATAATGTTTTTATTTTGTTTTTAATATTGAGAATTGTTTTAAAAATGCATTACTCGGTATTGGTTAGGACTTACGCTACAGGAAGGAAACAACTAAAACTCAATCTCTCAGTGGACAGACTCTTTAGTGGAAAACTTTAGAAGTAACTTTTGACACATACAATTTCGGTAAACAAATTTCATAAAACATCAGTTCTTGTAGAGAAGATTGATATACAAATAAAATGATCTTAGTCATATTTAATGCAATGCAGTAATAAAAACAAGTGAAAACATTAAAGCGACTCGAACCTAGCGAATTCCTAGCGGTTTATGATTTTGGCAGGCGGGTACGATTCACCTATTCCAGCTCGTTGCCACAACTTTCTTCTGAATTAAAAATTGTCTCCAGCGGGGTTAGCATGCTACCGTCGACAACGATAAATCGGGCCTTGTATCGATATTTTCTAAGAATATGGTATTAAGTGTATATTATTTATTAAGATTATGACATATTTGGTTCTGTGGTATTATTCATGGTATCAAATCGAGTAATTCTATCTATTATGGTGCGCATATTAGCTTACATAATAGGATAAAATAACAAAATAATATTTATCTTGTCGATTCGAGTATTTATCGATGTGAGCATGCTAGCCCTGCTGTATTATAGGACTAGTGCTGCAATTTTAAAACAATACAGACAAAAGTTGATGGGGACTTAAACACGCACAGGAAGCTTTCTTTATGGTAAGTAAGGCTATAGCTGTCCACAAGAAGTTGTTTGCGGCGGAGGTCCATAAATGAGGTGCGTAAAGTCAAGCTTGTCATATTATTGCCGTTGTTATCTATCATCTAGTATGATCTGCAAGGACTCGTTTGCTGGATTAATTATAAGAAAAACTCGAATCTACGATTCCACAAAAGCACTTTCGGAATATTGGATAAAAAAGTTTTCACAATCGTTTTTAAACTTTCATTTCTTTCTGAAGGTTACTTATTCGATTATACAGCTTTTCAGTAGAAAGTAGGTTTTTGGTTTACTACTAAAACGACAGCTTATTAGTAACTGTGTAGAAAATTACATTGCTTTGCATTTATGTATTAGAAGAATGTTTCTGTTCCTTACGATATTGCAAGTGCTTTTGATTCCAAATATCGAGGAAAACCGAAGAATAATTACAAAAGATATTAACTAGTTTAGTTTACTCGGCACCTAGGCATATTCAACGTCATTAAGTTCAAATGAAAATATATTTACTTAATTTAGTTTTATGGAATAGTGTTCTATAAAGTGTTCTATAGGTCAAATGTAAGAATTAATGATATAACTGCTAACATAGATAGCGTAGACGCTTATTTGAATAGGTAGGTATGTACCTACATAGCTAACGAGGTAAGTATTTATTTATTTATTTACACTTTATTGTATGCCTTACAAAAAATACAAAAAATTGAAACACATAAAAAAAAAGATATACAATTGGCGGCCTTATCGCTGTGAAGCGATCTCTACCAGACAAGTATCTAAATGAAAATAGTCGTCATAAGCTAGTTGTGCAGTTACCGCTTTGAATATATCGCCACAGCTAATATTAATAATAGACTAGCTAATACATTATTACTGACCCAGACCAAAACTATAAACCTAGGTAATAAAATTTTGCGATTGTCTTTTCACGAACCAGTCCATTTGTTGAGGTTCATGGTTGTAAATGAGCAATACGAGTTCAAAATTTTGAACTATCAACCATACGGTGGAATAATAAAGTATCTGAAGATTGCAAATTTTACCCATAGTTGTAATCTTCTATTACTAATAACACTAAATAAAAAAAAACTTAAACCGTGTGGGTTTTTTTTTATTGAACATAAGTGTAGACTGAAAATATGTAATTGAGAGTTATGCTATTTAAATTTTAACACTACGCTGTATTATAAATAATCCATAATTTTTTTAAACTATCACGGTCATTAATATTTGAATAAACTTTAGAAACGACGCCTTCAACTATGCCGAAATATCGAGACCTGAAAATAGATAAATAGCACGGTAAATATCCCATTTCTAAAGTACAGAAGGCAGCAGATTTAAATACAAAAACTGTTTGTAAATTATACAAAAGTTACTTTAAATTTGAACAATTAAATAGGTTTGTAGTTTTTTTACACCAAACATTCGAAGTTACTTTTTAGCTCTCGTATTGTGGAAGTTGCTGGACGTTTCCGCCAAGCGGCAGCGGCGCATATTGCGAGCGAGGAATCACTGTCCCACTGAGACATAGGTCAAGGTCAACTGAACATTATGTCCTAGTTTTCAATTGAGCTAAGTCATTGTGTTTAATGTTGTATTTTAATCAGCACAAGATAAGATTTATATATCCGTTCTGAAAATTCTATCGTCATGATTGTTTACATGATTAAATAAAAACCAATATGGCAAAAAATCAATCACTTATTATTTAATGTAAATATGCTCTACTGTAATTACGGTTTGAAAAAAACTGAAGTCTTTCTCATTTCTAGCACACATAAACAAATGAAGGAAGCCGTTTAATTCCACCCGTGTGAGTTTATCAGGTTTTCCGATACAATATAGGCGAGGATCAGTATCTACCATCCTGTGATTATGTGGAGGTAGGGAGGTGGGCCCAAGTCGGGCGCCATTGCTGCGCGCCGTTCGCCCCCCCCCCGCGCCGCCCCCTCCAGTGCCTCAAATTCAGTTGCACGTTTCCAGCCCTGGAAACAGTCCGTGTGCGCGTTATGCCGTATACTTTCCTGCCTGCGCCACTCCACACGAATTTCGTAATTCCACTTCGGTTCGTTGCATCGATGCATGAACCACAGTAGATGCTTATCTGCACATCATCATTCATAAATCATGACTGTATCATCGTATGAAAAAAGATCCATGCTATCAACCATTTAACTGTTTAGTTATCACCTTTCAAAAACATTGATTTGAGATAGTTGATATCACATCAGTTTGTAGTTTCATTGTATGAGTGTGAAGCGATTAACGTAGATGTTTGTTTATTTTCAATATTATTTAAGAAATGTTTGTGTATGTTATAAAATACTTAATGGTTAAACAATAAATTTACGAAAATAGTTAAAGAATCTAAGCATATTTTGATCGCCTTGGATTTAAAACGGTGCTTTGTATTTGTTTGTATAAGTAATAAAATGTATAAATAAAGCAATGTTTTAATAATTATCGTTAAGTTTGAATTTAAAAACTCTATGAAAACAGATTTGTTTATCTGACCGTGCCTGGCGGTCTTGCGATATTCGGACGGTTTTATTTAAAAAAAAATCCTATTTCTTTTTTTATCTGCTAAGATACTACAATCATAATACGTATAAAGTAAATTATTAGTATGGAAGACCAATCAGTAAAGTTAATAGTTATTTCATACGGACACCAAAAATTCTCTAATCCGCCCGAAGTGCGTTACCTGAAGTCAGCGTAACGCACTTCTTTTGTTCGTGCGTTTCCGCATGTCGTGAAAGTAGGATTTTAACATTCTCATTACTTGTAAATAAAAAATGTACTTGATTACATTTGAGGCCAAAAAAAATATATTCGATTATTTTATCTGAAAACGTACTATTTTGCACAAGTGTTTTTAAAAAGGTGGCAACATCTTGCTTACTTGGCAGACTGACTGCAAAATCGACAAACTTAAGGAAGCCAATTTGAACATGGTTCATTTATGAAGTGTTGAATGTAATAAAAATAAATAATGAAATACTATTTTTAATTAACTAAAAAATATTATTAGGAAATATTTTATTTATGATAGGTATAGGTCTTAGGTCACATATACCTTCACCAAAAATAAGGTTCTATTGAAATCGCTGTAAGGATCTTATTAGCTCACTGCGAGTTTTTAGACTGTAGTAAACTTTTAAGCATCAAACGTAGTTTTGAAAGGCGTTCGGAAGCCCTCGTATTAGGCTCTTCGCCAAGGTTACTCGATGGGTGCGATCAGCTGGGCTTACGTAAGGTGTGCGGGGTTGGAACAGCGGGGAAGCGTCGCGGCGCGGCGAGGGGGCGAGGGCCGATCGATAACTGCTTTCGCTTCTTGTTGCCCTGCCACTTTTGTGTATTTGTTGAAAAACCCTTCACGCTGATCTTGAGTACTAGTTGATATATCTAGGATCAAATACAAGCTGAAAAGTTTGAACTTGGCTCATGAATCTTTCTTTCAAGGTTACGAGGTCATTATCCTAAAGCAACAATATAGCTTTCGATTTCTTTGTTTTGGGGAGATTTTCCATACTTCTGATATTCTATACCGGTGTTTCAACATTATTTTACTGAAAATCTATTTCTCTTAAAGAATGGTCTGTGTATAGTTCTGATGGGTTGAAGTTCACGATGTTCCTATCGCATTCGGGCCCTTTTTCGCTAAACTTTGTTTCCCCGTCACTGCAGTGCGATCACAGAACTTTATCGAATCGTATATTAACGAATGTTTACGAATGCTCGTATAGTATGGAGTCGGTTGCAAGTTTGAGTAACATTGTATTTTTTTATTTTACAGATATTTATGAGTACAACATGTTTACAAACATTCAAAATTAACAAGGCACACATTTATTTAAGCTGGCCGTGCGGCAATGGATAGATTTCAATTTTTTTTTTAAAAACCGTCTCCATACTATACGAACATTCGTTAACAAACGATTCGATAAAGTTCTGTGATCGCACTGCTGATTCGCGTTAAATATAAACTCATTGATTGTTTTTTCACTCTAAAAGGATTTTGAATACTTTTAGTTAGATTTACCTACTATAGTGATATCAACATTTAAAATCTATAAAATTGATTATAATATAGTGTCATTGCCATACAAATATCGTCATACAATTTGTAAATATATAGAGGGTTGATTTGTAGTCATCGGCCAAAGTTTTTTTACCTTTCATTTATAGAAACCATTTTTGCAAAAAAAGGTGTGTATTTTTTTACAAGGAAATTAATATAATATAAATTAAAGCGAATAGCTAACACATTAGGCAAAACATGGTCATTTTAAATGACCAATGAATACCACTAACATAAAGACGACTACGCGCTACTACAAAAATCTTGTAGTACTACGTCGTAGTATTATCAGTGAAATTCCGCGGCGTAGTAGCTATGCTCATCAACAGAGACTATTTATAAAAAAGTTTTTGATGCCGTATCTTAATTTATTATACTGGACGATACAAAAATAAATATGTAAGTATATTATATCGTATCAAAGAAAATAACATTTAAATTTTGCTGGTGACTATAAAACAACCCTGTTTAAAAATCGTAGGTAAAACAACATTATTCCGCCGAGTAATACTTTATTCGTTACATAACTTTTATCCGACGATTGAAAAATCAGGCCTAAAAAGAATTAATAAATATTTTTCATAAATCCCCAGACAATCACACCAACTTCATGGCCTCAAAATAAGCATAGCTTGTGATATGAGATACCATGTAGCGAACTAGGGTATAAATATATAACTAGAATAAAACATATATAGATAAACGCCCAGACCCGGAAGCGTATTTACAAAGGCTATACCATTAGAGTGAAAGTGCAAACTGAACTGGCTTAGGTTTTGTATGACAAAAACTTGCCGAAACCCTAATCTATTCTAGTACAGAAATTGACCGAAGTCGTGTAGACTTTGTGAGATAACTTCAATTGAACATTGCAGCAACAAAAGCTATCCCATTTGATATCGATATTTACCGATCGTTGGCTTCAATTTGATACTTAAATGGCAATTGTTCTGATTTTCAAAGATAGAAATAAAATGTGCATGCATTATGACCATCGTTATTTTGATGACTTAACGTTTGACTTTTGACCATGTCGTGATTGTCCAGGGTGGACTATAATAGCTGACCAGGTTTATGGCGCTTCGCCGGCCGCTGCCGCGGCACCGCTCGCTTCGCTCGCTCGGTCGCGCACGTGTATAACTATATGCAACCTCACATGCTCCTCCTCGCTGCGCTCGTCGTCGCACCTAACCGTACTGATTGCGCCTTCCGGTGCGGGAGCCCTTCTCGTAGCTTATCTCTTTCATTGCAATGTATATCAAACAAAAATATACCTACTTTTCATCTTGACAAAAGCTAGCTTATTTGACGACCGGCTGGTGTAGCGGTAACATACATTGCCTTCTATGCCAGAGGTCCTGGGTTCGAATCCCGGCGCCGGCAGATATTTGTGTGATGAACACAGATATTAGCCGTCAAGTCATGGATGGTTATATGTTTATTTAAGTTTATTCTAATAAAAAATATGTATTTATTCAATATGTATGTTTATATATTTCTTAAATATATCAGTTATCTAGTTTCCATAACACAAGTTCTTTAAGAAACTTAATTTGGGCTAGATAATGTTGTGTGAGTGTCAGAAATATTTATTATTATTATTTATTTATTATCTATTTGAGTGAATATGTATTGTACAGTACTAGGTTTTGTCATTGCATTTCTTTGAAAATTACAAGAGCAAAAGCTTATCCATTTCAGTCAATATTTTTACTGAGTTCGATTAGGTATTGTCAAGTAATAAGCATAAACAAAAGCTCCTCTATTAGAGTCTGACTCGTGACTCAAATAGTATAGCCTTTGTATATTGGCGACCCGGAACATTTTTTTCTTGTTCGGTGCGGGAATAGAACCCGCAACCACTGGCGTCTGAGGCAGATAAGTTTACCCCATCGCCAAAGTGGTCGTCGCCAAATTATAATTGATTCCTAAACTTGATTCCTTTTCTGAACCCTCGATACAGAAATAAATACCAAAACTACTACGTACCTATGTACGAAAGTATGTAGGAAATATGTTGACATTTAAAATCATTAGCGTAAAGGTAAGGGATGAAAGAAGTTCGAACCCTACTCAAGGCAGGCTGCAAATAATAACTAGGTTCGGCAGGAGTGTCCTTCCGATTTCCGAGAGGTTCGCTTTACAAGTTTGCCAAATACAGCAATCAGGAAAAGAAACGTCGATATTTCTCTGAGCCGAAGTGGGCAAATGTCGTTCACAATAAAGTTTAAGGCATTTTACACCTTTGTAAGAGAAACTGTAGAACAACCTAGTAGTTGTGTTCATATCGTCATAGTAAAAAGAAATCGATCTGATCCGTTCTACGCCTCATAGTTACTTTCATTTCAAATAAACATTTGAGTTGATGTGTAAGTTTATTTTAGTTCAGACCCTTCCGCCTAGCCTTGACTGTTCAAGAAACGTGCGAATTCTTGAAAGGGTTCTGTGATTCTCTTTCCACAAACTAGAGTGATGTATCACTATAGTGGATTAATTCATAGATTAACAGGTAGATAGTGGAAGTTAAAAAAGGTTAGCAGATGTGCCTATTTACAACACGCGATCCGAGGAAACAAACGGTGTAAGATAACGCCGACGCTGTTCGCCCGCCACGTAGCGAATTTCAAATATGCGAGGTTTGACTGTCGCCAACTGAGTTTTAAAATAAACTATAGCTTAGACCTAGTGTTGTAGTTTAAATATCGAATTGCTCGAAAAGGAAAAGAACTACCTTATTTGATTTTTTAATGAAGGCATGACAGTGTGTTTACTGAATTCCCTTAAAGCGACTACACACGACCCTAAAATCACTGGCAATATCGGGACAGTGGTGGGGAGGACCCTAGATCGTCTCATAAATCGTCTCGTGTGTAGGCAAATCCTACCCGATTTTTATCGTCCCTAAATCGCTCAAAGCGAGCTCACGATTTAGGGACAATTATCGTCTAGGGAGCGTTGTCAGTACGTGTGTAGCGAAATCAGGATTGATTTCTACGCAGTCTGCGCTTGAGTGCCGCGACGATACGACGTGCTTGCGGCTATAATTGTTTATTAAGCGCGAAAACGTGGCGAACGAGAAAGATCGAGAAACGTGGACCAAAGCTATCGATCTATTCAACGATTTACCATATTTGTAGGATAAAAAACATAAAGATTATTTCAACCGCGACATGAGACAGGAGGCATTCAAAATGCCTTCAAGAAAAAACTTGAGAATATGCGTACTACGTATGGAAGAGAGCTACCATATTAAGGAGCTCTTCAAAACACTCAAAATCCATTAATTACTTAAAAAGTTTCTAAAATCATCTGCTTCTAAATGTCTCATCACGTTCATGTGGCTAAGTTCATGAAGTTTCATCAACCAGTTTTTAACCCAGGTCTTCCTTTTTCGTCTCTGGTTAGGTGGCATCGTAGTAAGTGCCATAACAATGCCTATTTTCTGCAACGAGCAGTCTGTTGCACGGTCGGTTTCGTACTGACTGGCAGGGACGTGTGTAGAGTAGTAGCCGATTTCATCCCCACTACCGCTGTCCCGATATCGCCAGTGATTTTAGGGTCGTGTGTAGTCGCTTTTAGGAATAGCTACTTAATGTAGGTATACATATAAAAAAAGTCTTGCATTTTTAAACTCTCATTTTTTATAGCGTAGATGGCGAAGCGAATCCAGAACATTATTATAATTTTAGTTGTTATTCGAAAGTATTAGAATTTCTTCCAAACAATGATTTGTACAAATGTTATTAAATATAACCATGAAAAAACCATGAAGATAAATAAATTTGACAGCATCGTCTGTTTCCCCAAACATTGGATATTCAGTTGTGCCATGAAAAGTATCTAGGTCTATCAAGGTGCGTAAATCAGCCGGTCCACTATGGAAACAAATAAACTCCAGTTTGGTTTGTCTACTATATCCTGTTGTTCCTACACAACATTAAAAAAAGAATATTTGTGTGCCAACTTCAAAAAGAAGAAGTAATAATCAACGAATGCAGAGCATTAAAAAAGCCGACTTCACGTCAAAACTTTGGCTGAGTTGAGAATGTCATCAACGTAAACACTCTCCGAAATCATACATATTTTTTCAAAAGTTTGTAACTTTCAATGAGGTACTCAACCGATTTCGATGAAATTTAAATGGGACCAACTATGAAGTATCCTTAATCATATTTTCAAACAACAATTTTCTAAATCAATTCATAATTGTCCGAAATATCGTGTAAAAAAGACACAAAAAAAAACATACAGACGAATTGAGAACCTTCTTCTTTTTTGGAAGTCGGTTGAAAAAAGGTCGCTAAATAAAATGTATTCAATTAAACATACAACGACCCCGTGGTAAGTGACACAGCTTAGGTCCTTTACCAGTTACTTTACTGAAAACTGTAATTTTAAAGAATTCAGCAGGTAACTTTACGTTTGCACTAAAACCAATCGATTAGACACAATAATTAAACATTATTCAACACCTTTTTAATTGAGCGATTTGTTCGCTTTATGCGTCGTTATTTATATACATCAAACAACATGCTACGGTTCAGTATTATGAAGTAAGAAATTTATTGATGTAGTAAGAAAGAAAAACTGAATTTGTACAGCACGAAAATTTAATTTAAGATAAATTTAAATAAAGTATTAATTTTTATGTAATATAAACATAGCTCTTTAGGGCCCTGTGCATTATTACGTTTTGATGTTTCATTCTAATTAAAATTCAAGCAAGATCCGCCACGGATGTAGCGTTACAGCGACATTTAATTGAATTATGGCCGCAAATGAAAGTCGTAGAAGGTTAGACGTCTCACAGGGTTTCCTTTGATTCAACCACAATCATGCAATTCCCGACTGTAAAAGGCTTTGTAATTAACTGGCGTATGTAATACTTAATCCTCAGATCGCTTTTCACAGTATTATTACTGTAGCAGTAATAGTAAGTTGTGTATTCTGACCTCGGCCTCTTGGTTTGAATCGGTATGCACTCGAGTCGTGCTTGGAATACTTGTTACTGGGTATATATCTAGGTCTATGTATAAAACTATGTAGGTAATGCACTAATCTGTTACCGAATTCCCGTATTGCGTCTTAATATGTATGAAGATAGATTATTATATATCTTAAACGTTCCTGAAATACCATAATCGCTAGAAATAGTCATTTAAATATTAAGATTCTACATAATTTAAAATTGTAGTGTTAGTATTTTTCACGTTTCTTAAAGACGCCTACTAAAATAATGAAGCAATATCTACATCGATAAAGTTTGCCGACATAACTTTTATGTTAATGATCACCGTTTTACTTTCAAAGTATTTTGTTTTTTTTTTGCTTTACACCCTATTAAATAACACAATGACGTAGTTCCACGACACCCTTACATGGCTTTCCGCAGCTTGATGTGCGTCACTGTTGCCGTTGATCGCTTTGCACTTATGTGGCTTTGGTTGTTTTTGTTGTGTTGCAGCGCGCCTTATTAGTGGTGATGTTGTTGTGAGTGGCTGGTAGTGAGTGGCTGCGATGTCGTCGCCGGCCCGCGCGCCGCCGCCGCCGCCGCCGCCGCCGGTGCCCCCGGGCGCCGGCATGCTGCCGCCGGGCCCCGGCCCGTCCCGGCAACGCTCCCTGAAGGACCGCCTGCGAGATGGAATCACAGGACCTTTCCAGTGGCAGTAAGTACTTACTATTTTTCACAAGCGACGACGATAGAACTTGCACAAGGAACATGCACAAGTTACAAGGTATAGAAGTTTTTAGCGCGACTTCTGCATGTGGGAATGCAGGGCTTTGTTTTGTTTGTTATATTCTTTTATATTCAATGTGGTGTTTCTTATTTTGTTTTGTAAATATTTATGAAAATAATTTTACAGGGTTTTTTATTTCGAATTTTGTACTCAGGCGACAAAGCTGAAAAGAAAAAAAAAGTTATTTATAGTTAGTTAGTTATTTATAGTGTAAAAAAACATATCCACGTTCAATGTGCTAAAACTATTTAATATTCTCTTGCAAAATAAATAAAGTTAACATTGCAATCATGCGCATCCTCATTTTAATTCGACAGGTATTTTTATTATTAAATAAGTATATCTTTTATTTTGTTAAGTTAAACCTGAAATGAATTACTTATTGTAGCTACCTCCGCCGATATTTAGTAATTCCGTGATTTAATAATTATGTTCACTGAATAAACGTTTCATCCAATACGAAAAATAGTAAGACAATCCATAAATTCCAACACAAAAATATCAGAATCGGATATGACAATATCTTGAATCTTCAATTTATCTTTGAAGGCATGGCATACATATACTTACGTAAATGGTTTAAAATTAAGTTTGCATCCAAAGCGCAGTATTGGATTTGTCGCAGGCAGGCAGGCATTCCTCGACTCGACACTTGTAATCCAATCGGAATGTCGGGAGCGGCCGCCCTCCGCTGCCGCCGCGCCGCCGCCGTCCGCAGCGCCGATGCCGCCTTTCCAGCGTAAACCTATATTTGATGAGCATCCCCTTATCGCAATGTCGCTGGAAGACGCTACTGTGTACAAGCTTTATTTGATCTTGACCTATTTAATTTTTAAGGAGATGCCGTTCGTTTTTCTTTGAAATTGAAAAAGAAGTGATTTAATAGAAAGTACCTAAAAGAGAAATTTAAATTTCTTTATGCATAGGTAAATTTATGACAGCTTAAGACCACGTTTTGCCTAAACTTGACATTAAACAGCTTGACTGTAGCGATTAGGGTGAAAGTTTCGTTTTCAGTAGAACATGCGTTTTACACGTGCGTACATGAAAGAATTTTCGATCACAATGGCCTGAGTTTTTACGAGGCAATGTTTATTTACAATGGAAACTGCTATCCAACAAGCAAACCTATAGGTATCTAAATATGTATAGGTATTATAATTCCGAACACTACGGTTAACGGATTAGAAACAGATGGACATGATTGATTGATTTCATAACTGTCAATCCGTCCCCTGTCACCTCAAACACTCGTGACCACAGAACGCCTGAAAGCCCCTGAAACATCCAGTTAAAATTACCGATGTAATTTAGTTAACGTATTAAAATTCAGCCAAAAAGTATTTTATGGTAAAGATTAAAGAATAAAAAATAAAATAAAATATGGAATGCTCTTTTGTTTTGGAAATTAAGTAACAAATATTGTTGGAAAGTGTTGTAGTAAATTACGACCTAACTTTTATTGGTAGTTATACTAGGAAAAGTAAATCATTTTTTGTTCGGAAAATATTTGCATTTTATAATGTAGAGCGTAACATGGTCTCTAGTAGAGACCATGTTACGTAAAAAAGTCCTTTGGCAACCTAACCGACGGTTATATTTATCAAGAACTCTTACGGCATCAAAAAGATACACGGGTTAAACCGTGCGAAGCCACTAGTGCGCTTACAGGCTTAAAAGAGGACACAATAACATTTTCTAGGAATATAAGCAATTTTCTAGCAACTTAATCGTATTGCAGTGCTTCTGCTCGGATAATTGTTGAAGTATTGTTTTAGTTGATCGCGCCGCTATCCAGGGAGGATATCC
Source organism: Stenoptilia bipunctidactyla (assembly GCA_944452665.1). NCBI lineage: Eukaryota > Metazoa > Arthropoda > Insecta > Lepidoptera > Pterophoridae > Stenoptilia > Stenoptilia bipunctidactyla. Next base: position 10,923,371 of record OX101723.1, on the reverse strand, counting down.
GTAATCGGAGGAGGCGAACTTCCGCTTCGAGAAGTATCGGTTTGACTCCATTGTCTGCAGCTACGCTTTAAATTAAATTCCTCGGATTGCGTCGTTAGAGCATTTATAATGGTTCACCTTTAGGTCTGTTTTCGTATAGGTTTTGCCTACTCGTCCAAATTAGAGGTAATTTAATGTAGAATATGTTGCGTTGCTGAGAGGTACAATATTAATAAAATTTGCATTGATCTTTCAAAACGTATTCATACCATTATTAAAATTAGAAATAAACGTACAGCACGTTACTGAAACTTAGGTGAAGTATTGGTGCTTAAACCACTGAGCCAGTTATATTAAAAAACAAGGATCTAGAACTAAAATTAATGTAAAACATAAGGTTTTCTTTAAAAAAGCGATTTGAATTTTAAAGAGGAAACTTGGTACCAAGACACTTGATACTATGGCTGCCTAATCTTTGAAAATTACTTGCAAGTTTCGCAAACATCTCAAGAATATTCCGCTGAAGAGGGCCTAATTTCTCGTTGCGTAGGTGTAAAGTACTAAGTAAGTTTGTTTACTCCGGCGAGGTTTAATTAAAAACCCTCTTTCGCCCTCGCATTTACTGAGGCTTGAGACAGAAGCCTTTTAATTATGTTGTTCAAATATTGGGCGGAGTAGCCCGTGACTGACTCAGCTGGAACGTCGTCGTCGTAAGATGTTTAGAGGCACGACGAAGCGCTACCTACCCGCGTAGGGCTTGTGTCAGTAAATATTTAGGGTAACTACACTTTAGACACGTTCTACTGAAATTATCTCAAGTTTTTATTATTCATCATATTAAATGGAAGGCGTTTAAACCGGATTTTGTCGGTTTTAATTCTATCTTACTTTTAAACTCGACGTTTCGGTGCCTTTATTGTATCAAAAGGATGATACTTTCGATCTTGTTCCACATCTCGCTGACCCGTTCCATAAGGAACTATCGAAGCGTTTCGTTCGACTTTTTGGAATACTCACTATACCTATAGGGATGGAAGTTCGATCCGCGTCTAGCATAGTCCGACATAGAAGAAGAGTGTGGGTTACAAATAGTGTGGTCACTAGTCACGTTCGAATGCCTCTTTAGAGCTGGATTGAAATTTTGAAGGTTGCCGATCACCTCATCTATTGTAATTGTATCGAAAGTGTTTCGGTAGTAGTAGTTATTTGTAAACCTACACTTTTTCAATCGCTTTCAATTCACACGCGCCGCCGGCGTCGGCTATTTCTTCACATTAGTGTATAATATTGGTAATGGAAAAAATATACACCTACCACTAGATTTCATACGATTAGATGATATTGTATTCATTATATTTTCAACCGACTTTAAACTTTAATTCGTCTGATCCCATCATGATTTTGTTTTAAATACTTATGTATGAATTTGGAGCTCGTTTACCTTGACGACCTTATACTTCACCCAAAGTTTTGACGTGAAGTCGGTTTTTTAATGCTCTGCATTCGTTGATTATAGCCGATCAGTTTAATTTTATTCAGACAATAATTTTGAAATTTGACTGGTTTTATAGAAAAACCAAATATGTATAGGATTGTTTCCTGTGTAAAATATGTATATCCTACGATAATTCCAACTCCGCGTTTACCACTACATGTAATTTTTATATAATTCAGTGTTTACAATGCCAACAATTTGTAAGAAAAGTTAATGTCGAGATTAATCGAGTCTGCGTAATCTGTGTTTGGCACACTATTCATAATCACTTATCGTTAAACGCGATTTTTTAGGATACAATCGTCATAGTTTTTATTAGTAATTCTAGGGAATTGGTCATAAACCTATTTGTACATTTTGGTAACTGTTAATTTCAAAAAACAATTCACTGAAACTTACTATTTTTGAATCTTTTGAACTCTTTCTAACGCCTACTACTTCTACTACTTCTTTTTAAATACCAATTGTATTTTTTAAATTAGCTATCTCAAACCTGCCATTCCTTAGAAAACGAAGATTACGAAAAATTCTTTGCACCGAATCATTCATACTTTTGTCAGTATACCTAAATCAAATCAATATGAACTAGCTGACTAAATTCGTAGTATTCAATGTGTTATTTATCTTCAAGATAATTTAAACAAGTACCTAGAGATTGTCTGGGGTGACAACAGTTGTCGAATGATGACATTGATTTCGTGACCATGACTAAAATCTCTGGATTAGTCTGTATTCAAAACAGAACTTCAGAGGCCAAAGCGTTCTATTTACACGCCATTGCTGTTTGTGTAACTGGTGTCAATTGTGTCCGTTTGTTAAATTTTATCCATTTAGTTTTATGAAAACAAAATAGTCATAAAATTATCTTGTTCATAACTTTACTGTATCTGAACCGTGATCAAAGTATACCAAAACTCGACCTTTCCATACCCCTTAGGCTTTCCACAAAAAGTATTGGAAACCTTATTAATATTTATGCAATAGTGAAGCAAAATAGTTTAGTAGAAACTGAATTTAGGTACTGTAACGTTTTAAAAGTTCGCTTTCGTACTGTATAGTTGAGATATGTCTGGACTTTAGTTACTTAGGTATTGCATTGAACCCACTATTAGACCTTTTTGAGTGTGATTATCATTATCTACTCTATAAGTGTGATCCCTACTGATTACGTATTCCAAGGCTAGGGGGTGTTCATCATACCTAAGCCACTTCACAGAGGGTTGGGACGTGATTTGTGTACATTTCGTGTCACTATGACCCACTTTTAAGGGGTTTAATTCGTTGTTCAGCGAACTCGTTGTCCGCCGGCGAGTAACACCGGCGGCCTTGGCCGATATGAGAGTCTGCCCGATTAAGACGCTCGGTGGAAAGAGGAACTCTATTGTTCCCTTTGTGGTATCTCCTCTACATCTTTTATACCTTTTTATGATAAGAGGTTTTCGTTTCGCCGCGGGCTGTTGAGTGGTACCGCCTCTTTCCTGAAAACGGAAATCGTAATCAAGTCTTATCTGCTTGTTCTCGTTTTATTTTTTAATTTTATCTTTTCTTTCTGATTTACCTGCTTGGGAACTTTATCTCTTGTGGATTTCAATGTGATCGACTTCTGGGAATGATAAGGTTAGAGAACAAAACACATGTTATTAGCCTTCTATGTACAGTCAATTACAGACGTTTTTGATCAAAAGTTAGTTAATTTCTATTGTTATAACAAATTTTTATTCAATTACTTATATGAATAAGACATTGAGTGTTAATAAATCAATATTATATACTTAAAAAATAGATTTTCGGCTAACTTTTATTTAGGTTTACAAAATTCAGGTGGGCGGTCTCCGGCTTATGACGCAGGGAAACCTTATATTTAGGTCACTATAAGGTGTCGGTTTCATAAAAAACTTTCCCTTGGACGTTTTATCTTCAAAATTTAAATTGCGTCATTTAAAAAACAGGTTTTTTTTTGTTTCATGTTTTCTGTAACTAAAAATTAATTAAAACTGGAACTTTAACTTTTGGGATCAACATTGGGTACTAGTAGTTTCATTCGTATTATGATTCTTCATGTATTACGGTCTTTGAAATCGAACTTAGAGTATCTAGCCATAGTAGAAAGAGGGAGGAAGTAGGTTATCTTCATACAAACGCACCGCGCGCGGCGAGTATGTGCGCGCCATAGTATCTATGCACCGCCGCACGCACACATACACAAAATCTCGCGGTGATATCGAAGCGCCAGTCGGGGCTAACTCCGCACGAGGTTCACGCGCGCGTTATGATAATTAATAAATGTGTGATTTGATTCAATAGATATGTTTGTATTATTTATGTTTGTAATTATTAAAAATAAAAACAAATACTTATTGTCTTTTATGTGTACAAACACTCATAAAAAAACTGACTAGTATATAACTAATCAAATAATTTAAACAAAAGCTCTTAGTCTATAAATATTTATTAGCCGTTTGGATTGGACGACAACCGAAGCCGACGAAACATCGGTTTATTTTATCCCTTTTTCATAAATAATACTGCTCTGAATCTTTACAAAAATTCTGTAGGAAAACCATTGTTGAACTTGATTGACTAATGATCACTGAATCAGTTATACAGACATGAGTTGTTGTATTTGGCAAGGGCCAGGCTTTAAACTAATGATCGTGCTCATCACCGCCCCGCGCCGCCGCCATCCGTCTGTTGGCCCGTCGCCCTATTTTTGATCGTAAAAAGTTTCATCATCGTTTAGATAAAACTGACCTTACAAACCCAATACCCAGATAATACAAGTAAAAAACACAACTTTCCGACCCTTGCCAATTTAGACATTGATTGAATTAAAATTTAGCTAAAACTGACAACCCTGAGACAGTAGGCAATTATATCGCGGATTGGGCCGGAGTTAACCTACTTCCTCCCTCTTTCTACTATGATCTAGCCTTTTATCTCGATATTCAACAATATACCTAATATTGTTGAATATATTACTATCTTATTTTGTCCCCGTTTTGTATTAAGTAGGCAATGGAAAAAACTATTCTTCGTATGAATTAAAGATAAACATGTTATTGGTTTAAACATGTAAGGAGATATAGCGTTCCGAAAATTCGAGTCTATTTCGGGTTACAAAGCAGCTCTTTATTATCTGAATAAGGATATTTATGATTTTATTGCGTTTTGGGTTTATGTATGTAGTTTTATTTTTGTATCTACAAATAAGTACGTTAGTTAGAGTCGTCATCAACAGGCAGTATTTATAAAAACGAGCTTTTACGCGCAACTTCGTACGCGCTAAGCTGTGAGGATTTCAGAAACTCTAAAAATACAACCATACACCCATTGAAGAATCTTTATACTAAGTATCACATCCGTGCACTCAAGTAATAAGATTTTTCATACAAATTAAAAAGTTCTATATTTCCCGGTCCCGTGGGAATTTAAGTAATTTCTTCCATAATACAACCAGACACCCATTGAAAATCCTTGATATTAAGTATCACACCCGTGCACTCAAGAAATAAGATTTTTCATACAAACTAAAAAGTCCAATATTTCCCGTTCCCGTGGAAATGACGGGAATTCCTTCAATAGTACAACCAGAAACCTATCGAAAAACCTTTATACTAAGTATCACATCCGTGCACTCAAGAAATAAGATTTTTCCGTACAAACTAAAAAGTCCTTTATTTCCCGTTCCCGTGGGAATTTCAGGAATTCCTTCCTTAGTGCTCCTCTACATCCCTAAGTATGTATGTATGTATGTTCCAAATTTTGTCAGTATTGGCACCCGAATAATATCTTCGGCGAACGGTTCTCAAGGAACCAGAAAGTTCATTGCATTTTTATTTTCAGAATTTTGTTAAGAATATTTTAATATTTGAAAACTGTCTGTTCTTTTCTGAAATCATCAAAAACAAAGGGGAGCTCTATTGCTCTTTTGAATAACTTAGTTGCAGGTAAAATCAATCATTAATAAAGTCACTATGAATAATATCATAGTGACTTTTTTAATGATTCTTAAGTTCAACGGTCGATCAGCGTTTCATTTAAACAAGAAGGTTGTATCGTGAAGCATTTCGTCCCATTATCCGTTCCGAGGTTATAGGCATCTCGCGATTCACCAGTTGCTGGAGGTAAGTCCTCCTTTAGTGACAATATTGCATGCTCTAGATTTTACTGACCCCCACATGGCAAACTTTCAGATAGATACATCAATGCAGTTTTATGAGACTCTGCAACACGTGACCTACATTTTATCTACCGAACATTTAGGTTCTTCAGCTATGAATGAAGGAGAAGCCCATAAATGATTAAAAACGGTCGTAATGGCAAAAAATGATGGTCGTATATTACGCCAAAGTGACCTAGTAGCAATTATTCTACTAGAAGGTCGTAGAACAACGGTTACTAATGGATGGTGTTGCGAAGTTTGTCTGCCCTAATCCTTGAGTAGTTGATTTAGGTTTGCCGAAGGAATATAGCTCGCAGTAATTCTTTTGCACCAAGACAACGTGGGCCATGTTTTCCATAGTTATAGAATAGAGCATAGATATTGAATTTGAAAAAAAAACATGAACCACTAAACTGGCGCTATGACTTCGCAAGTATCGCAGTAGTAACTATTATATTTAATACTATTAGGAACAAACAATATCCATGTTAAGGCCAAATATGGCCTCGCATTGTTATTTTTTAAGGGATCTGTTCTCGTTATTCAGCTTTATAGTGGAATAGACCTGGAATACCTGGAATATTTCGTAAACTGTATTTCAATAGACTGATATTTTTGATATTACAATTTTAACAGGGTGCGGCGGTAATACTTAAAACTATATAAATATACGTATCGTTTACGATGGAACCAAATAATTAATTAAATTATAAAAGCCTTCTAAATTGACAAAAGAATAGTCAAACGTATTTGCAGATATTACAAATGTTTGTTTTTCGGCTGTGATCGAAGCCGCAACCTCTCGATCACCGCCGAATAAGAAACCTCTGCTATCCGCCCACTGTACAGAGGTGGCAAAAACATACCTAAATCATTGCCTACATAACATAACACATCCTAAATTATTTTTTTAAGAACTTCACAAAAGCCCTCGTAATGTCGATTCGGCATTTATTGCAAGCTTTAAACTTCATTTAGTTATGTTCATAGTTACTCGTGTTAATGTATTCATTTTACCTTTATTCGCAATATTGATATAAAACAAAAGCAAGACGGTGTTTGAAGTCGTGAGTAAACCCTGTGTAGTGGATCGGCGATCACGCGCGGCGCGGCACCGCACACGGCCGCATTGTCTCCCGGCCGCGACGGTGAATCGATTTCACACCCGCCGCCATTCTCACATGTGTACACATCTATTTTCCCTTTTCTTATTTACATATCAATATAACATTGATTGGATGCTGCGGTGTATTGCGACACACATCCACAATATCTTTGTTTTGATAAGTTTCAAGGAAACGCGATTGTAATGAAAACAATGGATAAATCTGTGACTAATGCTAGATTTTCTCGTAAACGTTAACAGAACTTCATCGAAATTAATATGTATTGATTTTTATAGGTTTGACCACATGATGTATCATGTTATGTTATATTTCCGTTTGGACTTAGGGGAATTCAAATCGTTTTACCTTATGTATCTTATCTTAAGCTGAATACTTTCAATGTTAATTTTTTAACCTTAGATATTATTCGTAATTATTGTTCCTTTGTTTGTTTGAACGTTATGTTGATGAAGGAATATTAAAAAAATCTCAGAGCTTACCTAAGATACCAATATTTATTGTTAGTGTCCATCCTCTCGTGCTGAGAATTTGCTAAGCAGTAATTTTATTATGTACGTCAAATTAAACCCGAAAGTATTTTTTTAAATCCGACATGTAGTTTCCGAGATGAGCGCGTTTAAATAAACAAACAACAAAACCTTCAGCGTTATTCTATTACTGTAACAGGCAATATATAAAATAATAATTATCAACACTTTATGACACAAATGTGATAAGTACATACTTTATTTAATCGGATGCATTTAATTTTTTTTTTACGATCAACCTAGAAATACAATGTTAGACTATTTGTCTAACAGCCTACGAAGCCTTCAAAAAGAGAGGGCCTTATAAAAAAGCATACAATTCGGTTTTTGCTCAATGATCGTATTCGTTATTTATGTCTTGAAGGTTGAACTGAAAACTTGTTTTCTTTTTTAATGCGTATTAAGAAACCTGGCAAGATTCATTTTGTAAGATAAGATACAGTCGAGCCCCTCTCGCCGTCCATCATTTGCGCATCAAAATATTTGATTAGCAAACAATAACCCGCTCTTCTCTTTGAGGGATGGGTAACGTCAAGTTGGTATGTTATCTATACTTACCTGTGACAGCAGCTTCTTTGTACATAATCTCTGTAGATAGCTACTTGTAATTTCAATTTGAATCATTCTATAAAGAGAATTAAAGATACTTAAAACAAATGTTCAATCAACTATGAGTATAAATGAACAATGTTTTTTTATTTATCCTGGAGAGTTGGATTCTGTTCGTCGTCTTTTTTTGCGGTTACTGAACCCGCTTCTGACCTTAATACAATTTGATTTAAAGCGACAAACACACAGGTTCAAATAAAACTTGTCTCTATATGAAACATCATAGCCTGAGCGATGATATTTAGCTGCATATTTTATAGGTAGAGTACTAGAGTTTTATTGTTACCACTCCCATGCAACTCCAGGGAAGATACCGGTGTGTTGTCGATACTGAAAGATGATAAGATCCAGTGACAGTCATTACATTGTCGTTTTACTCCAAATGGCGGTTGACTTGATTGCCGGCCTTTTCCTGTTCATTTCGATATACATCCAATAAAAAAAAAAAACATAAATACAATTGTCAAAAACGTAAAAAGATACTTTGTTAAAATCATTTTGTATAAATTTAAAAGAGAATAATAACTCAACGCCTTTAATATCTAACTTCGGAATCATCAGTCTAATTTTCGAAGGCTCATCCATCAGGCGTTAAGTTGATTAATGATTTGTGATATTTCGCGTTTCATAAATGAATGTTTCTCGGCTAAATAATTTAATTTTACCGATCGAGACTGATGTTTGCGAGTGTGACGTAAGTCGTGCGCGCACAACGTGTATGCTCCTAGTTTCGAGTGCACTAAAGTGGGAAGCAGGATTAGTTAGTTCCTGGAAATAAATAAAAACTAGCATGCAGGTAGACTTAGTTTTTGAAAGAATTAAAACTATTACCTGAAAAGTATTGTTAGTTTTGATGTAATGGAAATTAAAATTAATCAATTTTCACTGGAAATTTTGTAAATATTTGTCCTTTGCCATTGAATAAGTACATTAAAGGTATAAAAAAACTTCTTTATGTTTGTACCTACTGCTTAAATAATCTTGTTCCAAATATTTGGTATTCATGTCGACCATGTTATTTGAAAACGAGTTTAAATACACGTACATTTACGGCTCATTATTTGTAAACATCAAGCAAAGTTGACGACAAACCCTTAAACCACATCAAAGACATTACATAAACCACAGTACCCTGGATATAAATACGTATAAAGTTCTTATACCTGACGGCCAACACAGTAACGGTTCGATGTATGCGGCCTTCAATTAACTAAGGTGTTATTCGAGTGCAGTGCGAAGAGCCCGTAATTGAATGATTGGCAGCGGCGCCATTCGACGGAACTCTCGAGCTGATGCTGCGCAGACTTGATGCCCTGCATCCGCCCCACTTACAGCGAGCTACTGGAAAAACACGCGTGCACCTCTTAAACAATAATACCCTTCTATACCTCGTGCTGTGGATAGATTTCCTGCATTTGCGTCATATAATTGAGCCTACACTCGAGAACAGGTCAAGCATGATACAGCTGACTGAAATGCAGTCTAATGAGCTGGTTAAAGGTCTAACGAATAAGCTGAATGTGCTCTCAATAGTTTTATACAGCCGAGACTGAATTCAAAGTAAGAAAATTTTCTGCAAACAATAAAATGTTGAAGGCAGAGAAATAATGTATTTTTAAATCTAATACCGGCTGTGATTTTGCCGCTGTGTTTGCATTTGACGTTTTTATTTTCGTATTACCGTTACTTTGTCTGAGGAAATAGATTTTCTTCACTTTATTTACGTAGCGTTCTTTTTAAGTCTTCGTTTTGTTTTGGCTCTCGTGGACACATGTCGAGGTTAAGCAACGTTACGATAATTTATAACGACGATATTCAGTTGTCATAGGAATTAAATAAGCCAATTTGGTGATCTTAAAGTTCTCTTGTTCACCTACCAGTACAAGCTGACATACTTGGTGGAGAATAGGACCCATAGCTTTATTTAAAATGTATTAACAAAGATGCTTATTTTTAAATATTCCAAGTAAAACAATTAAAATTATAGCAAGCGCACGTTGCCATAATGTTAAATAAAGTTTATTATAAAATGCTACAGTTATCAGAGCTGCTATTATTAAATATAAGTAATTATATCGATAAGCATGTTCATTTATCTATTGGTTATTTTTTCAGTTGATTATGTCACAGCAACATGAGAACTGTGTTTTGGTCAAGTTTTGATATTAAGTGGTTGGTTTGTGTTAGTTTACCGTGATTGTTACCATCAGATGAAGTTATTTAAAGAACTTTTTGGGTATGTATTCTATCATCGAAGTTAGCCTTAAACACATGCAAAAAATCATAAAGATAAGTCCTGAATTAAGGCGGAATGGAGTAAGTAAGTACTCGCTAAGTGATGCAATGATGTAATGACGTAAACTGCCTCTTACATCTTCCTTGCAGGATATTTTTATAGATGGCGTATAACGCGGTGTAAAAGTTGTTATCAAAATTTTACAAAATAAACAAACGTGCTCTCCGCGTTTATCCTAGTATGATGATTGAAGAAGATGAAGATGATATCTGGAGTACTGAAATCGAGTAAGTACTTTGCCAAATGTCATTACGAATTTCTGTATTTTAGTTGTGATTAGGCAGACATATCATAAACTGGATAAATAGATATTACTCGATAGTCTCGCAACTATTATTTGCTATCTCAAAAACATGTATGTAATCGAGACATTCGGCAGTATTTTGACGTTCCGTTTCATTGAAACAAAGATATTTGTAAATATTCATAATCGAAACAATCAACATCATCATGTGATCATGTCAAGTTCAGATAGCATTTCCATTTTTGTATTAGGTATATTATGAGCACGTTTCTTGGAAGGCATATTTGTTATAGCGACACCTTTTGGAAAATAAACCTGTCAAGATAACTTGGTGTTTGCTCACTGAACCTCCATTGTTAGGCTTGCGAATCACTTTATTTTCGTATCATTACGAACTTTCAGGCAAATATTTGCTCCTGAATAACTCGGTTGTTTTTTACATAAACCCCTTTGTCTTGTTTGCGATGTCGTTGTCGTGCCGAAGTGACGAAGGTACTTCACACTCATGTTATTATCCGCCTGCGTGGGATGAGAATTATTGCGACGTCTGTATTATCCGGGTTTAGTTTTATCGGGAGTGATTTGTTCGAGTTAGGGTGTATGTGGTTTTCATACAAGATGTTGATATTGCAGCTACGCTGATCTGTCGCCGTCGCCCACGCAGCAAACATCGCCGCCTGTCTGGATGCGCCGGTTGTCCTACTTTGCGTATGTTTCGATTTGTAAAAAGATTTTGTCAATCATACCCAGTCATGTTTTGCAGAATTACCTTTTGTATACGTGAATCCATTATGTGATCGTAATGACGCTGGGACGGGTACTTTGGTAATTTCCATTAAAATACACACAAACGTGTAAAATTCTAGAGGACGAACAAGTTTTAAATAAGCCATCTGGGACTTAGGGACTTAGTCATCATGAAATTGAAGTCAACATCGTTTTAAGTAAAGATATGGCACAGCTATCTACGCTGTAAGAATAATGGAGATAACATTATGAAGTCGTTTTCTTATATGCATAGTAGCATTTTGGCATGAAAGCAATAAATAGTAACCGTCCTTTTAAAATTAAGTTAGTTCCTTGTTCATTAACCGTATGATTATAGAGAAGTTAAGGTTTAATTTATAAAGCTACCCATTAACTTAATAACTTTATTATTTTCGGCAAGGAAGTAAATTAAAGGCCAATGCATTTCGTATTAACGGTCATTGATCGTAGTCGCCTTACATAAAGCGGCGCAAACTTGAAGTGTAAATTATATTCCATGATTCGTTATCAAGACTCGGTTCTAGGTTCTGTTTGAAGTAGTCTGACAGACAGACAAACATAATGTGTAACACATAGCCGTGGACGGATGACTGGCAGCTGTTTTGTTGTTTACTAAACACTCACGTCATTTCTACATTTCCCGCGCGCTGGGTAGGTATGCGCAAGAGTACCTGCCGCTTTCATATCGCGCCTGCGCGTTGACTGCTGTGATAGATAAATAAGTCTTTTCACACAATGCTATCTTATACGCAGTAGCTGAATTTGTTGAAATGTTTAGATTTGAAGTTCTATCTTATCATCTTATTTGAAATTGGCTAGTATTAGAAAATATGCGAAGGTTATGATGTTGTTACCATAGACTAAATTATATTATTTTTTAAATGAAAACTTGCTGGGAGCTGTTTATATTTTGATAATTTTTACTCGATTGCCTATTAATATTTATATAAAAATTACTAAGTACAAAAAGGTCGACCTTCGGCCATCTGAAAACAGGAAAATCTTTTTATTAACATTAAGTTAGCCCAATAAAACAAAAATTCTCTTCGAATTAAAAGAAAATACTCAAAATAGTTCCTATGCTAATGTTCAATGTGATTGGCAGGCTCAAGTTGTATTCTCCACTTTAAACGCAGCTTATCTAAATAACGATTGAAGCACAGATGCAAAATCAAAAAGTGGCTTAACCGCGGCATTATGAGTTTACGATATGAAATTGCCTGCGGAGTCAAGGCCTCGGTGGCATTAAGCTGTCCATTGCGCGTGTCAGAAATATTTAAAAAGGAAGTTGTTGTTCGACATCCGATCGTTTAAGCGCACTTGTTCGATAAATAATAAAAATCAGAGCGGTATTTTTATTTGCATATTTTGATATGAATTACGTACCTACTTGGGCGTTTCTTTGACAGTTGTCAGATCAGAAATCTATTACAAATTGTTTGACTTTGATCAGACAGAGATTAAGCTGCTTTATTAGAAATGTTTTGATGTTAAAGCCCTTGACGCAGACAACTTGTTTTTTAAACTTAATACTTTATTTTTAAAAAGTGCTATTAAATTACCTTGCAAGATTAATTTTCAATTGATATCAGGTTCAAACTTTATAGTATAAAAAAATATTCATTGGATATTTCAATGGCGTATTTCACTGACTTCTTAGCTCCTTGGTCTTGAGGGCTATCAATCAAGCAATCAACAGCTTTTAAAGTAAAAACTAAAATTCAACCACAACTTAATAAGAAAATGTTTTACTTTCTATTATGCATTATCATCATGTATCTCTTCCCCCTAAATAGGAGTCTTTTAACCTAATTCTTAAAGTTCCTATCTTGAATTTTGACAGCCTTAAATACAAAACGTTACCTGCCTGGCTAATTCTGACTTCAAAATTCGTAATACCTAAAGGTAACTTTTGCGTAGTTATTATAAACTACTCCCTCCCTCCCTCCCTAAAAACATGTAGCAGTAGTACACCCACTGACACGTGCCATACTTCAACTAGAGACAATGATCAGGGCGCAAATACGCAGCTCACGTGTGTTCGGAGCAGCGGAATTAGCGAGCTATATAACAGAGTTACATAGTTGTTTTGGAGAGCACAATCCCGTGACAGCGAATATAGAGCATGTGGATAAAGAATGGGTTTAAAATTAAATCCAGCGGATAAATTGAACGAAGCGAGTTTTGTGTATAATCTACGCGAACGGGACGGTTATCTAACAACTGTTCTGTTTTTTATTTACAACAGTTAATAGATTGAAGGTTATTTAAAACGGCTTTATTTTTAATCTAAGTCCATTTACGGTCCTAACAATACTTATTAAATTGTGCGTTTTAATTTATTTATAGTTAGGAAGCAATTATTTAGACATTTTTGTGTATTCGTCGTTCGTCAAAAACGCAGACTTCGAACGCCTCTTTGGCTCACAAATAGAACAACATAGTCAGTGCCTAAACGCTAACCGGATCCACCTAGCTGTTTAGTCTTAACAGTTACAAGATTAGTTCGGAGATAAAAACAAGTGTATAAGTCGCCGCTGGGTATTGTCGGTAATGCGCTCATTAAAGAAACGCCTAGTTACAATGGCGGTGCCGTCGACGACGCGGCGTTCGACGTGACGTTACTTTCCAAGAAGGTTCTGCGCTAATCTCGCACCGTTACTTCGGCTGTCACGTACGATTGAGATCTGACTCATTGCATAGACACAGCCAGCCTCTCGATAAACACAAAGAGGTAATGCTGATAAACTATTCAAATAAGCACAGTAAAAGTCGCTATAGGTATTGGCTACATATGTAGTCGACAGAACAAGTCTATGGTGCCTTTGAAACTAAATAAACTCGACGGGACGTTACGGTTTTTCGGAAATTCAGTGATTAGGATTTTCAAAAAATACCATCACGGGTCATAGTTGACTAAACGACTGGTCAAATATAATGTTTATTATGTACCTACTCGTCGTAATCTTTCATAAGATCTCGGATTAAAAAAATAAAAAAACAACAGAAGAAAAAAGCAAAGTTATGTGGCAATCACCATTTAGGATAAACAATACTTCTTCTTCCATAACGACCTAACATAATATATGGACGTAAGCATTTCAATTATCAGTTTTTTTTTCATAAGAACACCACAAATTAACTGTCCGACAAGGAGTCTGCGCAGAAAATATTTCATCAATTAATTAATTCTGTTGTTCTTACATTCAACTGTAAACGATAAATCAATCGAATTGCGTCGAATTAAAACTATAAAGCGCTATGTAATTGCCGCCTTTTTAAAATTCATATAAAAATCAATTGCGAACGCGTGACATGCAGTATGTAAGGCGGTTTCGCCATGGCAATATGTCAAGATCAAGTAAAAAGGGCAAACATGTAATTGACCAGCACCGATGCAGCGAGCAGTCCTGCTTACTTACATCGTAAAAATTCATTATGCTTAACCCTGGTCGAATGCTTATAAAACGAACTCTTAAAAAGGGCCTCGATTATAACAGTACAGTCGATAAGATGAACTTATCGACTGTACAATTTTTTTATTTATAGAATCGACTTGAAACTTATTAACCCGCAACATGTAAGGAGCACGTCGAAATTAAAAGAACTATAAACGCACCGTAAACAAAATAATCAAAATAAAACAATATGGAACAGTAGGTAAATCATTTTTAAATGTAAAGTTAGTAGACCACGTCTGCTGTTACAACATTAAACGGCATTACAAAATTCGAGTAGATTTATTACCATAACTTAATGTTAACGTTCGCTGATATTTAATCTCGATCTTTAACGAGTTCCCTTGTCAATGTCGCGGTGTTATTACTGATAAATAACATGTAATTACTGTGTTATTTCGGAGGTATTATGGGTCTGAATGCGCACGAAGAAGCGAGGCTCTTTGTTCAAAGTAAACATTAAGAATAGCGCTTTAAGTTGCGGAATTATTCATTGACACGGTTAGTGGTCAAAAGTCGGACTGAACTGTGATTATGTCGTTTTTTAGTTCAGCTATATCTCACAAAGCAAGTACAACGCTCCTTCGTCAGGCGTTGCCCGGCCTCGTTTGAATATGATTTACAAGTTTTCTGTGTTGAATATTGTACTGTTCGTTCTCTGTTCCACATTTCATATTGTGCCGAAATTGATTTCATGATAAAACTGTTTGTCCTAGTTTCTTTATCAATTATTTACAAAGTTTCTTGCATAGTGTTCCATGTCGCATTCACTTAAAATATTGAATCTAATGAAGCCATGAGTCAACATGCCAAGTATTGACCTAATAACTTGGTTTCTATTCCTAGCGGTGAAGACAAATGAAAATCGATAGTGAAAATTGATGCATCATTTAAGCAATGCTCCGAGTGTTTCGTGTCCCCGTGGCATAAGGCGTATTTCTCGGCTCACATCAAGAAATAGGAGTAGGCGTGTAATTTGAATACAATAACCGCAGTTGGCTACGTAAATTACATTCCTGTTTATATGACAACACATCGTGTAAACAGAAATGCTTTATTGATTGGTAACATAGGCCTGACAATGGATTTGTGTAGAAAGAAAGAACCATGATTAATATGGCGGTGTTAATCACAGGATTTGTGCAAGGAACTGTCTGGTTACAACACACACAATAAGGGGGTAGGTTTATCTCGGTTATCAGTTAGTGTGTTGAGCGACCGTTGCTGGTGAGCGCGCGCTCGAGCGGCGTACGTGCTTGTGCCAGTCAGTAGCATTCGCTCCGGCGCGCGCATTGCACGCCTCGTACGCGCACGCGCACGTCTTTGCAGTGAAAGTCGCGCGCGCAATTTCCGCTACGATTTGGTGCGTCGACTTCTTCGTCTAGTTAAACTGTTTACAAGTTGCGCCAGTGCACCGGGAAAGGAGGTCGTTGATTGGCCGCAGCGACAGTAAGCTGTGTTTTGTGTTGGATTTTTTTAAAAGCATCGGTGTGTCAATATCTATGTAAAATAAATGTTTAGTTTTAATTTGGAAAAAATATTTTCTTTAAGTATAGTATGATAAAGAGTCTTTGCTTTCAAACACTAGTATGTTATCTATCAGTCATATCATACCACCATTTCATATTTTGCACGAAATACCCCCTTGTATAGAATACTTTGTATTTAGGAATGAAATGGTTGTATATTTAAGTAATTTGAGTTACATGCAGTTAATATATTTTTGCTTTCAACAAAAAAAGGAAATAAGTAGCGTAAATAAAAATGACTGATATGTGCTACGTTTGCTACGAATCTCGTAGCATCTCAATTAGCTAAATAATACTTAAAGTACTTGTGCCCGTAGTCTGATTTTCAAAAAGTTATTTAATTGTCATGTTTTGTAACGTATTGTGCAAAATGCGAATGCCAATAAAATGATATCAAGTAACTTTTGTCGGTAACTATTACACACTCGGCGCGTAAGTTGCAACACCACCAAGGAAGTGAAGGTATGCAATATTGCGCCTTATGTTATATGTAAGAACGTCGCTCGGAAAATTTATGTCGGGCGCATGGACCACACCGAACTGTTTACTCGTATGGACACTGGTGCACGTATGAGACATTATTTTGCTAAACTATAATGAACTCTGTTACATTAGCATAAAAACCAATGGTTTTAGTTAAAGCGATACGAATGTACTTGTAGTTTATATGGAACAGTGAAACCGACCAAGCGACCGTGACCCCGCATTTCTCTAGAGACCTGATAGTTTGACTTTGATACGTCTTAGTATCGAGTTTCTTACACATACAACTTTAGGTGTAGGTTCCATACGCGTATGTTTTGTAAAGAATACAGCAGAGTTCAATACTTTATTTATACAGAGTATAAATAAAGTATTGAAAGAATGACATACTCAGCAACTCCCTGACTTTAAAGTATTAAATCGTTTTATTCATTGAGAAAGCCTTAATATAAATGTAGAAACTATCTCTTTGGATCTTTTTTTTAAAAGCGCATTCAAAATGTTACTCCAACTACGAATTCGAATGTACGATAGAACTCTTTCATCTTCGACTTATTGTCCGATGTTTAAGTATTTTTGGCAATAAAGTGTATGGTAATGTAAACAAACAAAAAGAAAGCATTAAACAAAAATCATTATAAAACAAACATTAAAAAGTTATTAAACATTCACTTACGTGATAAATAACATTGCTCATCGTGTTATTTGTTTATTTGTGATTTTCGAAATGAAACTGATGAGTTGAAGAAAACCTATTAATGTAGGTATACAGTTGCTCCTGAGCCTGAATATTCCAGAATTATAAGTATCTAAAGTCCGTATTTCCAAAGCGGTCTTAACTCTGAGAGCATTCTTAAGTTGCACCAAAAGTATAGCTTAATTGACTCAAGTTAGTTCTCAACAGTGTTTTATATGTAGGTACGCACCTAACTGTCTCCTTATACTAAGTTGTCCCGTAAGAAACGCTCAATCAAGGGCGGTTAGGACATTCTCTTTCAAGGACAAAACTTTACCTACTTAGCTTGAAAATAAAGGGTGTGATAAAATATTGTTTGTCACTGAATAAATCAAATCAAATCACAATCTTATCAGAATACGGATTCGTGGAAATTCTAGGTAAAGATAGCACGTACGCCATTATAAATATGTGGATAACACTGACTTCTTTAGGTACTTCGGAATATAAGTATTAATTAGAAAGAATTTGAGCGATATTAGGTTCTTCTTCTTTAAATTTAAAGCTAAGCTCTTGTCGGGGGAGTAATTTTCATTCTTCTCTATTTTTTTGTTATAAGTGTTTTGATGTAGGTAATAAATAAATAATTTTTTTTGTTAGATGTTTGGCTTCCTCTTATCTGGTTACCAGTTGAAAATCACATTGCGTTCAAGTACGCACTTTGAATTAAATGTTATTAAATATCCTCTCATGAAAAAGAAGGGTGTTTAAATGATGTTTTCTTTGTGCATGTGTATCTGTGTGCCTCCTTCTGGGCATCGTAGCTTTCAAATGGAAATCGAAACAGTAGGTTTAAAGATATTCTCTCATTGAAACTTGTGACAGGATCTCAGCCAATATGGTATAACTATGGTAAGAATTCGTAATGTTATGGTTATTTTTTTAGCCTTTTATATACCACTAGCTTTTGCCCGCGACTTCGTACGCCCATAAATATTGTTTATGTTTAACACAACCAGTCACTTATTGAAGAACCTTTATGCCAAGTATCACAGCCGTGCACTCAAGGAATAAGATTTTTCATACAAACTGGAAAGTCCAATAATTCCCGTTCCCGTAGGAATTTCAGGAATTTCTTCCATAAAACAAACAGACACCTATTGAAGAACCTTTATACAAAATATTACATCCGTGCACTCAAGGAATAATTCCCGTTATGATAATTTCGAATAATTTCGGGAATTCCTTCCTTAGTGCTCTCCCGCAATCCCTAAGGATTGCATGTTCTAAAATTTACGGCCTGTAGACAGCTGTACGTTGTCTGTCAGTCACTCAGTCAGTAACGAAACAGTTTTATATGTATATTAAGATGTTATGAAGCTTTACTTTAAAATTTTATTTATTACTTAATTATTTCAGTCTACATATACTACCTGATCACTATGTCGTCGGTCGAGAGTTTCCCAAGTTTTGATTGACTTGATTGTTATAGATTAAATAATTGTTTTGGTTATTATTTATCTTTATTTTATTAAATATTCACAGTGAATTAAGATACCATTTTTTTAAAGTTCCCAAAAAATGCAACGAATATTAAAGCAATGTGTAATATATTCACAAACAAAAAGAACAAAAGATATTAATTAAGATTTTAATGAAAAGATAACATTGCATTTTAGAAATCATATTAATTTTGAATCCGAATGAGTCTGTCGCGTCGCTTTAGTTCAAGGACTGAACATAGAACTTAATTAAAGCTTGTTCCCACAAAGCCGCTCCCAGTCAGCTTCAATATTACACGACAAAAGCTATCTATACCGAGAACCTGAGTTATGCACGTTACCGCTTTGAAATCAGATCCGAACAACATGTTTCCCATGGTTATTTATTATTAAAAACCTGGTATCTATCTATCTGAAGTTTTATGATGATACGCGGACCGAATTTCGTGTTACATATTCCCATGGGTGTCGTACGAGTCGAGTCAAAGTGTATTTTTAAACATTCAATCCAAGTTTTCCGGATAGTGAATAGTAATCAGTTCTGTTGTCATGGCTACCATTATATATGATACTTGTTTTCGATGTAAGAACGATACTGGTATTGAAAATGCCAATCAACAGAGATTAGACAAACAAGAGGATACGCATCACTGTCCTTTTAAGTGGATGACCACTATACTGAAAAAGAGGAATCCGTTCGGTATGCGTAGCAATTATGGGTATGATAACGATCTCTGTTTGTGTGTAGGAAGTTTTGTTCAGTAGTTTCTTACTAATATTATAAATGTGAAAGTTTGGATGGATGGATGTATGTTCCTCAATCACGGCAGAACGGCTCAACGGTTTTGGATGAAAAGAGATGTCTCAGAATCGGCTAGGAACCTGTACAACATCTTAAAAAATTGAGAGAATATTACTCTTTCTACGAAAAATACTAATAATGCGATATACCAAATAGTTCTATGGTTAAAAAATAAAAACAAATTCATATTAGTTACGTTATTTCATATTATTATCCGTCATGTAACAAAATACAAAGTAATTCTGAAGTAATTTGTATGAAAACTGTTCTTCTCGTTTATGGCTATAATTTCGCTTGGTGTAAATAGTCCTAGCCAAGGCTCCATACAATCTTGGGACATCTCTTTTGGCATAGTGAGTCTGGAATAGCATATAGGCTACTTTTTATCCCGATATTCCAGTGGGATTCGAAATTGCGCTAGTAAAACCACGCGAAACAGCTATTTAATATGAAATGAGTCTATAGTAAACATTTTGAAGTATTTAAGACGGCATTTTTACGGCCTTGTTTCCAAATTGAGTTTCAGCAAGATTAATTATTGTAGAGGCTTTGCCTTCGTAAAATCAGTCATTCATTTTACTTTCCGTAAAGCACAAAAATCCAAAATGTTATTTTATAATAAATATTTTCTCACAGTTTCTGATAAAGTATGTTTACTACTGTGTGTACGTATGTGCAGTGTAACTCTAGATGCGATGTCTTATTGTAAACCGCAGACAATAACCACTTACCGAAGAATACGTATTTTGTCTAGGAGCGTTTATTTCTTGCGATTCAATAGCTGAAACTATTTATTTTATATGTTAATACTGCTTCACCACATCGTACAATGTTAATTTAGTCCAAAGGCAATCATATGGTCACACGTATCGTTCGTTATTCGGCGTGATTTGTTTTGTAATTTTCCATAACGCTGTGGAAACTAAAATATTTGGATTCCGAAGTAGAAACAAGTAGAATAAATCGCTGTTACTAATTGAGACGTTAATATTCCTCAAATTATTATTATTTCAAGTTTATAAATACAAATAAAATATTCACTTCACGCAACTTTGTCAAACGAAACTCTAGAAACAATAAAATTGTCATACTAAATCTTGTTCAAATATAACCTTATTTAATGGTCATATTATACAATGTAGTAGGGAATAATAAAGCGCGTGTGCTTGACCGTGATTAATGAAGATATTTGTTCTTTTGATCCCAAGGATATGTCGCAGAAATGGGTTAGTCGTAAATTCTGCAAGGATTACGGAAAACAAAATACCTACATTTTACGGCTCCCTTTTATAAGTTACGTAGTTGGGTCATGTGACGGAGGTATTTTGTTTCTCCCGAGGTGTAGCGGACCTCAGTGTTTTTAGATTTTCTCCTCGATGGGCCGGCTAATGTATAAATACAAGTTTCAGCCGTCGATTTTGTAGTTAATGTTTAAAATAGTATGAAATGATGAGAAATCGTATATTTGAAGAAATAATTTACGTATGTTCACCTATGACTGGCGAAGGCTAGTTTTATGACATGAATAAGTGAAAGTAATGTGCCAGCTAGCGCGCGACAAGTTGTAACAATTCTGTCGTAAGCACACTACATTTTGCAAATTCCCCGCTGTAGTGAAGACGAGTCAGTGTTAGTTTGCTTATACCTGCTGGAATATTCTGCTTGTTTCATTAAGCATATGCACAGCGGAAATGTTAAGTGTGCCAACGAAATATTTCCGTCAATAATGAATGTATCGCAAAACTGAGATAGGTTAGGTCTCTAGGCACGTTTTATGATAAACTAACAATAACTTTTATATAAGCAGTTTGGTGCATTATTTTTTTTTAAATGTTAAATTTAAGATTTTTTTTAATGTTAAATGTAAGAAAATTAACATTAATATTAAAAAAAAAACATAACTTTTCAAATGGTTCAATTTTTGTCGTGATCTGATGATTTTAGTTCAAATTTTAAATGCACACACTAAACTTGTCCTTTCCAACCTGTAAAAACTCAAATTACTGCTTGTAGTATAGCTTTAAACTGAAATTTCATAGAATATAAATAACTAGGACACTTGTTAAACTAAAACTATGACTGTGTCGTAAATACCTTAACAATTCGAAAATAAATAAATCTTGAACGTCTGTAATTTAGTATAAATAACAGGAATATATAAACAGCGATATGTTTATGTACCGATATGTTTACAAGCCCCCGTGATGTGCATACTGGTATCTTGAACACGTTTTTCTCGCATATAAACTGCCTGAATAGTTTCTCGTTAGCTGTGTCAATATGGAAGTCGTAAAATCTATTGTAAATTAAAAACAACCTGTGAGAACAACTAAACGCTCATTAACTCGGAGCACATGGGCTGTTGCCGGTTTGCTTTCTTGTTTACATTGTCCAAATAATTCGATTTAGTATACACACAACGTTGTTTAACATTGTGTTATGGTAAAACTAAAGATAGGTACCATGTTGACGATATTACAAGACCCTCCATTAGAATAATCCCATAAATAAGAAAATGCTGTACTGTATTAATGATAGAAGGGTAGTGTTATACGTGGCACTGCCACTTATCATCTTATGTCCCAATATCGGCAAGGCATCTTTATTTTTGGTGCCTTGGTGGTGATTACTCAATATATTTCTTTCCCCCTTGCAACAAAAGTGATATAAAAAAAAAAACGGAAAATCATTTCAAAGTTTGATCGGCTATATAGCATGTGCAAGTTTATGTTTGGTGCATCTTAGCTAACTTTTGCTAAGCATAAACGAGCTCGCGATGTTCCGCGATGCGACATCTCAGAATGAAACGACAATTATTCTTCATTGGTTGTAATTGACATTGATACATGGCAATGCGTGTTGCAAAATGATACCAGTTTCCCGATATAGATACAGATAGAAAATGCTTCCTGGCACGTTTCTTTCTTATAATAGAAGAATGTCCTAACAACCTATATCTAATAATTGAAAAAATATCATTCTCTTTATAACAATTACTGACTTTTTGATCTTTTACTTCCTATTATTGTTCTCTTTCGTAATATCCTCGTCTAGGAAAGCTTCATAAATTAAATTGATGTCTACACATTAACTTTCTTCTTCTATAGCAAGAACCGGTTGTCTCTATACGAACTGTTTGAACTTGTTTCGAGGTCCGAATGAGGTCAACGTTATTAGTTTTTGCGGAGAATACCACCGAGTGACGAATGTGGTACACGATTTGATTTAGTTGTGTCATACAACCGTTACACTTGCGGCTCCGTCACGTGTCATTGCTCCAAGCGACAACAATGGCCGACGAAGCACTGGCTGATATTTGTTGCAGTATATACAGTTATATACCTACTCCGTTTTTTTATATATCTAGCGGTACATATTCAGTAGGGTATCAATTTATTAATAAAACTTATATCTTATGGACCTGACACTATCATGTGTCAGTATTTTAACTCCAATAAATGTTATAGTGTTCCGAATGTGACAAGAGAGATCGAGATCAATTTTTTTTTAAAATGCAGTACAAAAAAAGAAATCCTAGAATAGATAGTAAGTAAAGTAGATTTCTATTAATCGTATATTTGAGTCACTCACGTTATATGCTACAGTCGCAGAGAATAAAAATCTTCCTTACTGTTCAGCCTGCGCAAAGTATCGTAGATTATTATTTTAATTATTATGTAAGCAGCATAGTATTTTAAGATTACAAACCATTACCGATGAAAAGGACATTTGAGTGACGTGGATACTTTTATAAAACAATTCTAACTACGTCCTACGCTTATAAATTTGGCATTTCCATGGTAATGGAATTGGATTCTATAAAAGAGGCATGTATTTATAGAATCCAAAGTAATGTGCGTAGGAGTAGTGGTAGCCCTTAAACTTTGATAAAATTTTCATTACGTACCTGCTGTTTATATAAATTATTAAAATAACATTACATATTATTATTAAATAACAGATATATTATAATTAAAATAACATAACCTATTATAAATCTTCAACGGACTAGGGACTTAAGTGTTTGGGGCCTAATTTACACACCTCACGTCAGTGCAATTGTACGTCAGATATAAAGGGTTAAAGAGATAAATGTAAATAAGCTTTAATGGTTGAACTACGGATTATCTAAATTTTTTTTTAAATATACAAAACTCAAGATATCCAGAAAATACCACCGTATGACAGATGTTTATAATACATGTGACTTTGAATTAACTTAGAAAAGGGCA
Organism: Stenoptilia bipunctidactyla; assembly: GCA_944452665.1. Classification (NCBI taxonomy): domain Eukaryota; kingdom Metazoa; phylum Arthropoda; class Insecta; order Lepidoptera; family Pterophoridae; genus Stenoptilia; species Stenoptilia bipunctidactyla. The sequence goes on along the minus strand of OX101723.1, from coordinate 10,899,482 downwards.
GCTCATGGAATTCAAATAAAGCTACATTGTGGATTCCACTCAGTGCTGGTGAGCTGAATTAATTAGATGATGTCTTCTTTGTCTCACGAATGTTCTTATTGATCGTAATGTAAACAATTAATCTGCATGCCGTGCGCGGTGCCCCCGCTACGGCGCATTTTGTATGCGTTGTTTGTGTTTAGCCAATCATTGTTTGTGGCCCTGTTATTGTTTCTTGCTCTGATCTCACCCGTATTACCTTTCAGCGCTACCTATCGTTGTTAATTACCCAATGACGTCGTTTCTCGAACACTTAACCTGAAACGATGTCTTTTCTTGAATCCTTTTGATAAGTGTAACTGTGCCTTTTCAAAGTAACAAGTCGTATAAATAAACTTTGAGCTGCGAGATCAAAGGTCTCGATTTGTTTTCACGTTTGATTTGTGAGAACACCTTTAAACGCCGATAAACGTCGAAATAGTTTTCGAAGCGGTACATTGTTTGTTTTCGATTTCCACTGCGAATGTTTCAACTAGTTGTGTGTTTGTATGAAACGCCTATCTTATTAAGCGCCGTTTTGTAGTTTTACGAGGCACTTCGGAGCACTACCGTCTCGACTGCGAGGTCGACCAGGGAAAAGTTGGTCGTTGAACGTTGCAGCCGAAGCAGACTTTGTACACAAACAACTTTAAGCCTCGACCTTTTCAGCGGTGCGCTTCGTTTAGGAAACCATCAATTACATTTTGTGACAATTGAAGTAACTTTGTTGTGTTTTATATTTGCGCAGTGGCGTGCAGTTATTACTGTTTTGGAAGTTATTTAAATAAAGTGTTGTGCTTTATCTACGCACATGTTTCTAACAACAGCTACAATGCAATGACTCGTTTCATATTTCGAGATACAATGTTTAAAGTGATATTGTCTGTCTTAATTGTTGTATTTTTTATGTAGGTACTGATATACTTCGTAGGCTGATCCTTTTTATAGGAGATGATTTATATTTCTCAATAGTAAATATAAACAGCGAGTTCCGGAGTAAATAATTTAAATTCCGATGTCCATTTGAAGCAGATGCTTGCTATATTTTGTATTCTGTTTATTTACCTTATGGAGTTGATGCAGGATGTTATCTACTGTGAAGTTTAATGTGCTTCATGTCATTGAAAAAATGCAATATGTCAGTTGATTTATCTCATTAGTTTGTTTAATAGACAACAGGTGTAATCGTTAATTGTAGTAGAAATATAGTCTGTAGTAGCTTAAGGCGTGTTTCTCTATTCTTGACCCAGATACAAATCCTGTGTGAAGTGAGTTGAGCTCAACTTGGCGGCCAGCGACTATCATACGTGGTCTCATTAATCTTACCACTCCATGTTTATCAAATGCTGTTTACTGTGAACATGAATTTCTAAATTTGTATGATTGTCATTCTATATGATGAGATGAAATATTATTAGCTGTTGATGATACTAAAATTATCCGGAAACCGATTATATCGTACTTTTTGATTGCCGTTCTATCAAATTTTAAGTAACCTTGCCGTACCTGTTACGGATCAGTTCAAAGTCTATAGATCGTGCCAAACTTATGCTTATACATGAATAAGAATTGATAGATTATTCAATGGTATTTTTGTCGTTGTGAGTAATTGAAAATGAAGGTATGGATAGAGACGAGAAGCAGGCAGCAGTAACTTTCCCCGCGGGGCGGCGCGGTGAGGAACGCGCGGCTGCCACCAGGCATGCAGTTACGAAAGCTGCAATGTCTGCTTTATATGGCATAGCGCCGAGCAGCACTTGTTTATCGATACGGTTTCATACATGGCTACACTTCGTTTTTGTTAGACGTAATTAGAATCGATTAAAACGCTCTAGCTACTTTGCTCAATATGGCAGACGATGCGAAATTATCGGAGACAGCTGCCAATCGGAAAACTGACGCTATCAAATCTCTGACTTAATCAGTGCGATTTGATAAAAGTAATCGTTTTCGATTGTCGCTAGCTACTAGATATTTGCACATTATGCATTACGGCAGCATAGACGTAACGTAATGTTATGTTAATGTTCACAAATTGCAGCGATTAGTGCAGAATCAGGTGCACATAAAATAATTAAGTGCGAATAATTAACTTTGATTTGAGTCAGCCGGAGACAATCAAATGACGTATGTTCACTTGTTAAATTGAACAAGGCCAAAATATAATATAAATAAATAAAATAATTATAAGAAGTAGGAATTAATTTTAGCCTTTGAGCTGTTAAGTAAATGGTCGGAAAGCAAATAGGAAAATAGGAAATGGTCGGAAAGCAAAGACTATTTACACTGTACTGTTATATACCAACATTGTTTTTGACACACCAATGCCGACAAAGTTTTGGAATTCAATGCGTCTTATGAAACATAATTTCACTTTTCAGATTAAACAGTGTACGAACAATACGAATACTGCCCAGTATTTATAGTGTTCAAAGTTTTTTGCGATTGATTGACCATGAAGGAGCCGTAATCGCGCTTGAGGCTCCGAAAGTGAAGTGCTTAGTTGAGAAATACGAAAGTGACGGTAACGATGAGTGGTGGTGAGCCAACGCTGACAGAGTCGCCGGTGCCGCTGGCGCTGGCGCGGCTGCAGGGCCGCGCGGGGCGCGCGCCGCGCTCGCTGCGCATGCACCGGCCCAGCCTGCCGCTCGCCAGCCTGCAGGAGTCCATCGACGAGTCCCCGCGCCGCTACACGGACGAGGCGCTGGTTCTCGGCGACACCGACGACGACGAACTCTTTGCCGACCTCACCGTCGAAACTGAACCTTCTATATCGCCCTCGAACGGTAGAAGGGCGTCCGAAGCGGCATTCGCAGAGAGATACAGACAGTTGTCTGACTCCGATGGCCCCCCTCCCGAGGCACCGCGTCGCGCATCTGTCGCTGTGCCTATGGGAGCTGTCGGCTTCGAAGCTAATGACAAAGGTCGCCGGCGTTCTTGGGCAGCTCGTCTGCAACTGGAACGCAAGAAACGACGAAAATCCGGTGGCAACGACACCGACGAAGAGGGAGACTCTCCTCTTCCCTATATAAGGCAGAAACGACCATCGTGGTGGAATGTTTTCGTTCCCGATAACATGTTAAAGAACAGGTATACAAATAGGGATTATCTTATTTTTGAGCTTTCCTTATATAGCCTGTGAGTATTATAAGAACTCAGTCTAACTTAAAGCAATGCGTAGTAATGTGCATAAACGTATATGGGATAATATGCATTTATGCGATATGTTAACTTAAAGCAGATTTCCTTGACCTAAGCTTGGAGTATTTTTTGTTATATTTGAAAGAAACAGGCGCACACGCAGCCTTCACTCTTATCAGGCACGCTCGCATGGTGTCCGGTACTGTATGTATGCCTGCACGTTTATTGTAATGTACACTTTCAATCTAAAATTTTCCAAAGCCTTATAAACAAATCTGTTAGCGGCAAAATATTACTTACAAAATGTATGTACTTACGTGACAAATTTATGATTTCTTTGATCTTGATAAATCAGACGTTATCACAGCAACGTACTTGGGCATTAAAAATTATCTTGGTCGGTCTTTGATTCATTTGTTTTAAAGAGTCCTTAAATATTAGGAATATTAACATAAGCTTAATTTGAAGATGAAAAAAATAGTTTCATAAACGTCATGGATTTTAACGCAATTTATCTTAGAAATTCGTATTTTAAATTTGTTTCAGTGAATGATTTAGAACTCACTGCTCTCTTTTGCTGATGGTAAAAAAAATATTGATTTTATAGTTTGCTTGATTTTCGGTTGCAGCATAACAAAAAATAAAACTCAAGATTTATTAAACTTTGTTGCCTGAAGAAATATTAATTACGAATATTCTAAATATGAGTAAGTAGATAATGGTTAAGGCTAAGATTTGAGACATCATTTAGCGCTTCCATATTAACTTAGCGATTTGAAATATCTTCTTCACGACTCCATTGTATACTTATTCGAACGTGTCCAAACTATTTGAGGATATTTGATGCAAAATACAAAGATTAGCACACTCATGTTTCACGCAATTTGTTGACTCCGTTGTATCGTGCAGTTTGTTAGGAAACGCCTGCTTTCCAATAGTTTCTATTGCGAATTGAATCCGAACTGATTCGGACGTGTATTTAGTTAGCTTGAACTTGACTGGCATATGTTACTCATTATCATAAAACCTCGAAAGCTCGCCTACTGGTTGTAAGTTCAGTTTCCGCGTCTACACTTCCATATACCTTTACGCGATGAACAAGATAATGTCTTTGGACAAGCGTGGGCGATTTGCGATATGCAACGATTCCATCAGCATACACGGAAGACAAAAATAGGTGCTGTTTTCTTGAATGTCACTTATGTCTTGTAATATCGACTTTTATGCTTTGAATGCGTCATAGGGCAGAAAGGTTTCGTCATGACGACAACGCGGCCTTTGCTTCGGTTCCGTAATCGTCCATTCACCTTAAAGTTTCATTCTAACGAGACAACTATTCTCTCAAGAGTTCTGTGTAGTGAATAATACATTTACATATTTATTCTCAGTTCCGTATCAAACCAGAAATGCGCATTCCGTACAAAAGACTATTTTATTTAACTTCGGGTTCTTTTTTATTTTGAATAGTTGTCAGGCATTCAGCAAAGGGTTGCGTGCTGCTGTAAACTGATTGACTTTAACCCGGAAGTATGCTCAGAAAGGAAGTTGTTAAAAGGAAAATTATTAGAAATAAATTACTTACATTCAATCGTCGGATGTCTTCTGCATTCATGTTTAAGTATGGATATGTCATTACGTTACGACATCTCGATTTAATTTATAAAGGTATTTTCCTTAGTTTTTTCTTCAAGAATTAATCATTGTATGTCATCATCCCATACTCTGTATTCTTGCTTTTATTAACTGGTCCGAGCTTACGACACATTACTTGAAGGGCACTGGATATTGGTCAGCTTATACAGGTCAGCGCATTGATAATGTTTGACCGCTTTGAATAAAAAATCACGTTACATAAATAAAGTATTGTGCACGAAGACGTTTTTAAGACATCCTTTTGTGAATAATGAAACGATTGTAAATGAAAGGAGTGTTTTTGTGTCAAAAATAACATCGGTTAGTGCTTGCCGAATTACTCACCATGTTTTTTTAATTCAGTCCGTACAAGAGATGTTTAAATAATATTTTATTAGCCAACCGTTCTGATAATCATGTTCTTGGCACAGTATCGTGCAAATTTTGCCAAAAATCCCTAGTTATTTATTTACTAACAAAAAATATTAAAACCTTTGAAAAACAAGTGCCTACCTTAGTAAGAACAAAAAAATATCAAATCTTATTTTTTTTATATCAAAAAGCTACTGAAACAAAATGACAATTAATAATTAACTGCAAAATAACACCTGCGTTTGCACATGCCTGTAAGAAATACATTTTCAAAAACGTATCTATTTATCGTACCTATATAAATTTCAACATATTATGGCTTTAATTTTGCGAATTAGTCTAATTCAATTTCTAATCCAAAACGGGCTTCTTATACATATGTTGACATATAAATAATCCACGGCAAAATATCCTTTACGTTCAATCATTAAATTATAAACTTCCTGCAAATTTGATTGGCAGATTGAGATTAAATTGAAGCCTTAATTTTCCACATCTGTGCCCATGGCTCCTTCCCACCGAGGGGAGGTTCGCGCAGTAGAAATGACGCAGTAGAACCTTAATTAATCTGATTGAAATATAACTCAACGAGGATATTACAGGAGTTATTTCAGCTAATCGTAAATTATATTTTTAATGAAGGGATGTACCTAGCTATGTAGTCACACTTAGAACAACATTGGCAGGAGTCCAGAGCGTTCCGCCTCCACTGCTGCATAATAATAAACTTTTGATGGAAACATACGCACGGACATGCGAGTATGGGCTGGGAGGACATTTTATTGTCTAGCGTACGTCTCGAACTGCTATTTATGCTCATTGTTTGAAAACGTTCGTTGCCAGTGATAAATCGTATTTTTTTTCTAGACTTTTAAACTCAACACGTGACAGGATAAAACATAGTAGGTACTGAAGTGCCGCCAGAATCCAAGCTATTGCGTATTAGTAAAATTTTAATGGCGTTTAATGAAAGTTATATCATGACCTTAAAAATATTTATTTTTAGTATAGGAGAAAGATTTTTAGTTAATATTTGACACGACTAGGTACTTTTTCAAACTGTGATAGTAATATCTCACAAAAAATAACTCCTGTGGTTAAGTTTGAACAAGCCATTTTTAAAAGGTTTATTTCGTGATTTTATCATAACTGTTTTTCTTGTCTCTACTGATTCATCTTTGTTAGCGAATAATTTAAAAAGTATTGTATGGAAAAACTAATTTATGCTAGCCATTTTGAAAGCGTCATTCTAGAAAAATATCCATTGTTCCAGAAAGTAATTTAATTTTGCTAGTGACGGAGTTGAAAAATAGATGCTAAAAAACGAATGAAGCGACTGTCAAGTCGCAGCAGCGCTTCAAATAATTTCTCTTTTATACGACGGAACTATCATGTTCGCTTTAAAAATTAAATTGTCCCACAATGTACAAAGTTTAGAATCCCAGTCATAAATTTTATTTCAGTACCATTTAAGTCGATGGTTCCATTGTGGGAGCCGAAATGATAGGTGGATTGAACTCACGCCCTTTCCAACTGAAGGTACTTACTTACACTTGTATATAGTACCTACAGGGTCTCCGGCCCAAACTGTTGCGCAGTAATCTCAACCTTAAGCTGCTGACAACAATGGTGATGTTGCTGTGTATCGGTCTCGATCAATACAGACCAGAGAATGCGTCCGACCGCGCTTTGTGGATAACCCATATTGCTGATGAGATTTGCCCAATAATTGCGGACTAGCCTTATTTAATTTATACAGACGGAAGTAGCTTTGATTACCAGTATTTGATGAAACTGCGTGTTTCAAAATATAAAGATGTACTTACATTAAATGGTTTAATCTGGTTTAGTTATCGATTTGTTGTTATATTTCGTAAGTAATTTGGCCTTCATAGCTCGTCTGCCGAAATATTGAAAAAGTAGGTTTATAAAGACAATTTCGCAATCAAAACTCGCCACTACTGGTGTGAATGTTGCTATTTTTTTGCTGACTGATAGATAATTAAATGAAACTCTACAGTGTGGTTGTTTTCTTTTTTTAGACTTAAAAAGATTTATAGTAGTGATGCGGAATGAGATAACAATACGAGTGTTGATAAAATCTGGCATTACAAGTAAAAGCCACTTGTCTTAGATTCGATAAACAGAACAAACAAATGTTCTGTAACTGCCTATAAGCTATCACATGTTTGATGTTAATCACATGTTGACACGACGCAATACTAACGATTCCCTTATAGTTCTACACCGTATTTACAATGCTTAACATTGAATGCTGTCCTATAATTAGAGCAGAACCTAAGTACACATTATTTAAAATAAGGTGCTTGTAAAAATATTGCAGTTATAATTTAAAAGAAGGTCATATTCCTTTTTAATACTTCCTTCCGAATTGGGAACGGAAAAAATAACAGTTATAAATACCTTTACGTTGTATATTAAAATGACATGTAAAGATTTGTTGGCTGTCACTAGCGAGGACATACCTACGCATTTTTTAAATGTTAGTCATTGACTTGCTTATCGGCTAGGTTCAATGTATTTAAACTGCTGTGGGTTCCGCAACGGCCAAATGAATACCTTTATAACCCCTGTAGGATTTGGAAAACGTTACTCACCATCAGGCAAAATAGACCCCTTTAACTTTGCCAGATCTGCCTTCTGCTCTTAAAGATTGATTCTGGTCCCGAACTATTTAATACCGAGTAAGTAGACTGGTGATGATTGTTGAAGGTACTTCAACCAAATTACTGCCCAAATCAGTGCTAAGCGATGTGGAATACCACTGTAACATAACGAGTTAAAAATAAAATATAAAAAACTGATTAATTTTATTTTACTTTTTATACAAACTTAAAAAACTGCGTAAAATCCAAATTTTATTCGTGGCCTTCTTGCTAGTAAGCGATTTCTATCAAGCGACCAATAATATTAAGCATTATACATCAGACCTAAGTGGGCACAGACATACTAAAAAAAACAGCAAAAAAAAAAACAGAATAAAAGACTACGAATATTAATTTCATTTCCAACACCTTAAAAATATTCTGAGAAAAGCAATAATAACGACTATAACAGATCAGTTAATAAATGTCTTCATATTTCATGATGCAATGAGACCATATTTTTAACGTTTAGAGCTCTGGCGAACGAGACGCCGGAAGCGATACGTCGAGTAAAAATTAAATTTAAATACATGTTGACATCCGGTTGAAAATAGTTAAATAAACCTTAATTCTTTGACCGTGAAACCAGTTGACCTTTCTCTTGTATCTTCATTCTCTTATCAAAATCCTTACTTAGTGAGGTTATCTCGTACCAATATAGCAGAGATCAGTCTGCCTCATCGGTCAGTATTTATCTCACGCATTAATTCTACATTCGCCACCGCGCAGAAATGGTAATAATTAATTTTGCAACTAAGTAAGTTACTAATAACAAGTTATTAACTGTGTGTACTTATCACTTAGGCACTTATGAGTCTTGTGTTGTACAAGATATAATTAAGTACGAAGATATGTAAATGTTGTATGATGATACTCAACAATGCTTCTGGTGTTAATGGTCATATATGAGGCTTACTCAAGTAGCAGGCTATACATTAGTATTTCTTATTCAAGCGGCTAGTTTTTCTTGTGATGGTATCGATATGCACTATGCAATATGTTTTGAAAAGTTTTTAAAAAGCTTTACCTACACTGATAATTTACTCGGTATTAACCGTATGGTACGTGTAAAATCGTCTTTGTTTAAACTTAGGAGTCAGAAAATCTGAGTAACCGCTGTTTTTTGGTGGAAAGAAACCTTTTTGATCCCCACGAAGGGAGCGATCATCCTTAATATAAAATCTCTGAAAGATTATGGCTTATATGTGTTCTGGTTATAATTTAGAGCCAGTTTCATCCTTAACCTTCATTCTGGACGTCATCGTCTCTATGACATCGATGCGATAATAAGTTATTAAAATACCAATAAATAGTAATAGGTATCAGAATAATTCATTCATCTCTGTAATTTGATTAGTCGAACTTTAAAAGCTCCAATGTCTTACTTCTTGTTATAAAAACGCAAACTACTAATTGACATTCAGGTTAATTTCATTAGTAAAGTCACTGTGAACGTAATTACCTATGTCACAGATGATTCGCACAAATAGCCTAGTGAGCTAGAATGGCTATGTGATCTGCTACGTAGGTGTTCCGAGGATAGATGTCCATTTCCTCCGCAGCAATTGCGTTCATTGCGGACCGAGCGCACTAATTGTAAGCACCGCAATTAACTATTCTGATGGATTGAAATTGAACTGCGCCATTTGCTGTTTTTCCCAAATGGACGAATTAAAGATGTACGTACTTTTTTGTTACACGGGTTTTGTGGGGCTTTCGATTTGTAGTCGATAGATTTTTGTAAGTTGTTTTTTGTTAATTTGAACAGAGGTAAAATCGTTCGTTAATACTTTGATATAAAATATTCGATTTTATTAAATTTGGCCATTTCACACGGCATCATCTACCTACTCACTAAGAGACAGAGGTTATGAAGATATTCCAGATTATGAATATCGAAGCCTTTTCAATTTTTCACATAATCTAGATTCCATATAATGAACAATTTTAAGTCTTGACTTCCTCTAATCTACAAATCGTAAAATTAATAAAGCGACAAACATCGGAAATCACAAAAACAAAACCAAACATAAAAGCTCAATAACGTTAATTACCATTAATAAATAAACGAGTGAATTGGTTAAATAAATTAACGATCAAGTCGCAATTTATAAGTTACCTTAGATCTTGTTCTTGACGGTTAGTTTATAGTCAATTTTATGAATCCATTTAAATAATAGAATAGTAATAGATTTAAATTAAACATCTTCTTATTGCGGAACTGTTCACGAGCACCGTCAACCTCGCGCTTCGTAACTACCACGTGCATATTTGATTTTCTTTACTTTTTATTCGTAGGTATTTTCAAAGGAAGTTGCACAGATCATTTTTAACTTTGAAGCATATTCTTCTGTGGGTCCTTCAAAATTAAGCTTAATTTCCTGCTGAGTTATTTTTGACACTCTTTTGCAGCTCGAGTTGTTTTTAATCGGTTACGTAGTCTGGGTTATTATATTCATTGATTCATTGATAAATGTTTAAATGGCAAGGTTTACACAACGTTGAAGATACTGTTACTATTAAAATAAAATAACAGTGAGTACTGGAAAAAACCAAGTATGGTTATCATAAGGATTTATTCTCTTATATAGTTCTCTATCGGAAACATCGTGTCGTGTAGCACACCTATTGAACTGTACATCATGCACTGACAGTTGCACACAATATGACCTAAGCTTGGCGTCTACTAATGCCTAGTAGCCAGAGTAGCACGAGAGGCAAACATTTTTCTAAAGTTTATTTTTTTATCTAGATATGTTTACAACCTAGTATACCGCGGACTTCAGAATGAGATTGAACAAATTAATGACGTAACTCTATTTACTTTGTTAAATGTGTGACAGACGGCGAGTTAACAGGCTCAAGGTTGCGCGCGCGCATTCACATCATTTCGCGCGCCGCCACTCACTGCACCGACGGCTGGTCATGTCGACCTGCGGGTCAGCTGCTCAGTGAAACCGCATTCAATTTAGTCGCCTGCGTATAGAATAAAATTATTTTATTGATATAGGTAATAGAAATGAGGGATCATATTGGTTAAGAGTGCGTGACGGGGTTATTGAAAATTTACATTGTGAAAGTGCAGCATAATGCGCGGTTTCGGTTAGGTAAAGTAGTTCATGTTCCTCTGGGGCCCTATTATAATCTATAACAATGTCTGGTTTCGTTGAAACGCGTTAAATAGTTTTGCATGATTGAGTAACAAACATCAATACATCATTACAAACTTTCACATGTACAGCATACATAATAGAAGTTTGATCTGAGTTAGATATGTAGATGTTTAAATGAATATTCAAACAACCTATATAGAACCAATTTTGATTTGTCTTTGAAATGTTAAGGATAACAGTTAGTATCACATAACTATAAGAAAAAATATTAAATTTATATTTCTGTATTGACCCACCATGATCATTCAAATTCTGAGAAGTAACAGTTACCGGTCTTCAATATAAAACAGGTTTGGTTTAAACTTATTAAACTTATTTTACGACTCGATGATATGTCTTTCTGTTGTTTGTGTCTTACTGAAGTAGAATTTAAAAACACGCAATAAACATACAAATAGTGTTATTACTACACGCACTTCCGAAAATTTAAATTATACACGTGTTCGTATACAAATTAGAGTCCATACAATTTCGTGTTTTAAAGGAAACTGAGTAAGCCTGGGCCACAGGGTTAACAGGTTGACTTTGGTCTAAAAAAATAGCTTATTTTATCCTTATTCAAAATACATAAAACCCCTAAAAATGTAGTGAGGGGGAAACAAGTTAATTCAAGATATAGAAATCGCTGTCATGGGTATTTAGTATGGATGAATAACTCAATATAATTGAAAATTCGCTGAGTAAAATTGAAGAAATATTAAATGAGAATCATTAATAAGGTTAAATGAATGTAAACTAACCGGGTTAGTTTTATTTTAAATAATTATTTTGTAATTAAAATAGGCGAAATTATTTATTAGGTTTGGCAATAATGAGTGAATGAAGAACGAAACTATGGTAATTGACTCGTTCAGTTAGTCAATCGATCTATTTGTTCACTCGTTTGTTTGGTTTCTTTCCCTGCGCTTGAGTATTTTCATGTTTTTTTTCTATTTTGAGATAGCCCTAAGAAAAGTGAAAGTTGTTAGTTTCAATTTATTAGTTTGAATATTTGTTTTAAACTATAACTAATAACTAAGTTAGTATAGGTAATATCTTATAATGTCCTATTTTATCTAGTATGCTATCTAAGTAAAATGTGCTACTATTTATTTTTAATTATAAACTCTCTAAATAACTCAAAATACAATAATTCATTTATAGATCTCAACAATAAGAAAAAGAATAGCTATCGAAAGTGATTCTAAGCTCACTTAACTTCTGTGTATACTTATAGACAAAATTATGGATATCTCAATTCCTAAACACTGGTTTATCTTGAAAATTTCGGTGATGAAACATGATTATATTTTAAATAAAAAAAAGCAAATGCCAAGTTGTTAACACCGTGGCCCAGAAATGTATGGAGCTGGTTCTGTCTCCTTTGAAATGAAAAAGTGTCAGGGTTTTTCCAAAAAAATAAGAACATTTAGGATGTTGTTTAGCTTTATTCCCTGAAAATATCTCCTGACATGTCACGGCGCGCAATTTGACATTCTTGAAGATAAGATCTCTGCCAAGTTACTTATGCACGAGCTACGCGAAGGTACGGTGCTTACCTTTATTTGCCCTTATTTGAACACATTGTGCATGCGAGGAGGTCGTCACGTGGATTAGGGTCAACTACCATTTAACCACGTTATAGATACTCGGAATATTAGCGGTCGAGATGCGGTTTAAACACACGCATTATTGAGAGGACTGTAGAGAAAGAATTAATAGTACATTGTTAATAGCAAAAATATCATCATTAGTATATTTGAAGCAAAATTTTAAGAGAATTATTGCGATATGTAAATAAATTAACAAGGTTCAAACGAAGTGCTGTTAATTTTTTTTACTTCTCAAAATAAAGCAAAGAAAGCGGCCTAGGAAAGTCTGAAAACACTTTTATGTAGTTGATACAAATTAAGTTATTGCTTACAGTCCCCTTTGAAACATCTCAGAAAATTGTATTTCGGTAGATATCGAATATCGCGCCGATCTGGCTGGTTCCTGGAAGGCATGCAAGATTGGATCTTAAGCTTCTAACATTTATCTCCGGTCTAATAATTGCCAAAAAAGGAAAAATACTTAAACTATTAAATGTTGAATCAAGTTTGCTCACGATCATGTCGCTAAGCAAATATGGAAATGAATTTCAAACGTGTTTGTGCTTTGAGTCACTCGGCTCTCAACTAATGAGAGCAATCGAACGCACAGCATGTGCGTATAGCGTATAAATAAACTCGTACGCATCGCGCTGATAAATATAAAAATGTAAACCGTGATATGAATGAGACACAAACTAATGTTTTGCAGAAACCGAGGTCGCGGAAGACTTCTGCGAGAGCGTTGTGCATAAATATCGCCACGCCCGAATATAAGTTGTCATTATCAATCATCACATCCATCTGTTTCTTAATTTTCGCGCATTACGTTCCAGATTTAAACTGAATTCACTTCTTTTGCGTCGTTAGTCTTTCTGTCTCGTGGATTTTAGTATTTGAATATGTTGAGGAAGAGAATCTAAAGTAAGCTTTGTTTTGCTGTCACCAGAGTTATGTCGTAATGTTAAGCACAGATTTTCTATTATCCTCGTATACTTTGAATACATCTACATGATTACTGCTTGTTTATATTTGATTACTATAGCCATATCATTTATTGTCAACATTAAATACCAATATTAATAACAAAATCATTAATAACACAGATAAAACAGTATCAACTTATAATAATAACAAACCAAGAATAGTATTTTCTGATAGATGTTTGTTGAATATTTAATAAAGGCCAGGTTATTCAGAGAAAATCTACTACGCGATCTGATTAGCGGTCGAATAATTATACTCGAGCGTCCGGCTACTAAATCGATTTGAAAATTTAACTGGCCTAAATTATTCGTTTAATTAAACTGTTGATCAACAAATATTTCTTAAGTATTTTAGAAATCCGCTATGAAAACCTTAGATTGATCGTTCGGTATGTATAAAAGTTAGAATAGCACGTTCAATTCTTGTCAGGTCAGCCAGCAAATATGTGCATCATATAACCAGTTAGTTTAATTTCCGGTGTCTCTTGCTGAAGTAAACACCGCGGGCGAGGGCGGATGTGCAGTTGACAGGCCTGCCTTCTACGTTTTCGGGTTATGAACGAACAAGCTTCAATAGATTTGTTAAAGTCACTGAATCATATTTCTTTTTAATGCGTATCTATGAAAATATATGTTTCATTTAATACATCACAAAAAGCTAAGTAACAAGATCTATGAATAAAAAATTATAATTTTTTTGCCATTTACATTTTTTAAGATTAGGGTGTGTCTTATCTTTTCTTTATCTTAATCTTTATCTTTCTAATCTTTTTTATGAAATGGATATACAGGGTGACTGGTGACAAATCTGCAATATTAAAGGAGAGCACTCTGTACTCGATTCTAATCATAATTATGTAATAAAAGTAGGTACTTAATTTTTCACCAGAAATCCCTATGAATAAACAAAGAGACCTTACTACACTTTTCCCGACGCGCTACCTCAGTCAACATGCACAATATTTATTGTAGTATGATCTTAAACTATCACCTCCTGGAATTTTAAAAGTGACCCACCACCAGTCACTCTTTAGAATGACATTTCAAGCAGCGGTTAGGATTACAAATTGTGTTCAAATTAAACGTTGTATTGCAAAGTCGCTTTAAAAGTTCTAGTTTTGGCGATTAGTTTACATGAGCATAAAAATTTTGGCATTTCTTTAATGTAGAGACTCAAAACTCAATTAATTATAAATGCCAAGGCCCATTAATTAAGAAAAGGTCTTAAATGTGATTAGGGTAAATATACAGCTGCTTCTAAATTATTTCGGTTCTGTTTTGGAGAAAACCTACGTTCAATTACAGCAATGTTTCGTTCGAAAAATGTTTTAGTCGCTGTTCGACAATACGGCGGTGATTACTTGGTCTCAAGACGACTGACATTCAAATTAAAAGGTCTTGAAAGGTTTTATTTCACAAAAATGTTTGCGAAAAGCCCTTACCGAGAACGTAGATTCTGTTTTGACATTTTGTCTGAAAGCTTTCTTTGAAATTTTAAGAACAAAATATTGTTTTCACGTTTTGTTTCATTAAATAAAAGACGATGGGTGTCGTTGGTATCTGAAAGGACATCGAAACTTCGAGTTAAAATGTTATTTTATGTTAAATTTAATGAGTTTATATTTTATTTAACAACAAAATGTTGTTTTAGTTTACATTTTGATAAATAAAAGATTTTTAATAGAACACTAGTGATGCTGCCCGACAAAGACACTGAATCGTAGAGTTAAATTATGATTATAAAATCCGGTTAAAAGTCTTCCATCAAAATATAAAACAATGTTAGTTTTTTTTTTGTTACAGATTTCTTGCTGTTTTAAATGTAGGCAAATAAGTATATATGTGCATGAGAACGTACGATTTAAAAACTATTGAGTAAGTCGGTAATGATAGATTTCGCCACTTAGCCTTCGAACTGAGCTAACATTCGTACATAATACATAAATAATTTATTCAAAACGGACGATAAAATGCGTGCATTATTATAAGACGTTGATGCAGATTGGTTTTTTGTTTCTTTGATATTTTATTTCCATAATATCGGTACCTGACAGATTTGGCTTAGAATAGACTTTTACCGAATAGTGTCGGTCTTATCGATAAAATTTTATCGCAGAGCTATATCGATGTAACAATTTTTTGGCAGAAGCTAAAGAAGTGTTTTCAAAAGAAATCCTTACATCCCTTTTACAGTTCATATCAATACCCGGTAACAAGACGGCTGAACATTCACCTTAACAACGCAGTAGGTAACCACCCTTGTAAGTAAACAAGATTTACTGCACGATACTGACAGAATCTTCTACAATACGATTAAACTTTAACCTCTCAGCAGTAGAGATCATGAAGTAAGTGTCCAATTGTCTGAGGAAGGATACACCTAGCAACCCACTGCAACTTGCCGAGGTCATCGGACTTGTGTTCGTTCACAAATATTGTATGCTTGTGTGCGTCTGTGATTACGAAATCCTATGATGCGTACACGCATGCGCTCACGTACGACGACGTTAAATAATTTTTAATTGTTTCCTCAATGTGTAAGATTTTAAAATAGAAAAGTACTTTTTCCTATTTAAATGATAATTTTTTTTTTACTTAATATCGCTCATCAATATAATATCTACTTAATCATAAACTTTTAAAGATCTTAATGAGTATAAATTTATAAGTTTTATTAAAAAAATAACAAGAATAAATTACCATTAGAAGAAATTTTTTACCTACAGATTTTAAAATCGTGGGAATTTGAAATTTTGTTTCAAACACCTTTTAATTTTCCTCATTCGACAAGTATGGTATAACCCACTGTTATCAGCATAACTAAGTCCTTATAGATACCTCATAAGAAATTACTTCTGATCATACTAGATAGGCATTTACCTTGACCTCTCTGGGTGTCTCCGTTTAAATAGTGCCACCATTACATCATAATGGAGACATACCGTATTGTTCACACTATAAATCATTCTTTCAAAGATCCTTAACTCTATGTGCAAACAACAATATTATTAATGCTATTGTAAACATCGCACTAATCAGACGGACAGACCAATTAGTTGTGGCTTCATAAATAAATTTATCAATGTTTGTATTCGGTACTAAGCGGCAGGGTCTCGCTGATAACCTTCAAACTCGGTGAAAGACTTATCTAACGATTCATGGCTGGTGTGTTGGTAAATACGCAAGAGGAACATGCGCGCCCAGTGTCAAGGGCGGCGCCCTTTCCACGGCTCCCGGGCGATTAGCGCCGCCAACGTAACTTGAGCCCGGGAACAATTACATACATTATAAGTGCCAGCCCAAGGGATCCTGGCGATCCCTAGCCCGGCGCGCCCGCGCGACCGCGAAGCGCCGCTTAAATACACTTTATATAACCCAAAGGGAACGTCTTTCCTACTTTCGTTAATTGTCAACGTAATTATAGTGATATTACAAACGTTTTGCCGGTCATGTTTTACCACTTTAGTTATATGCAACGGCACGGGGCGTCGTCGCTTTCAGTTTCTATTATGATCCTTGAATGTTAAGTCTCTTGAGACTTTCTATCGTGACTGGTGACGTATTGATTGAATCAAAACATTGCAGCAGGCAGCAAATCAAGCGTTACATTACCTGTCAAATTTCCCTAACCAATTTCAATTTAATGTCGAGGGCGTAGAGTTCAGATTCAAGTAATTTTTTTTGACAGATTTGTAACGCTTGATGTGCTGGCTTCTGTACAATCGTGTTGTTATTAATTCAGTATACCTATTTTCATTACAGTCGTTTTGACTGTCAAGCAACAACGTTAATGTATAAAAAAGACGATGATAAATTCTTGATAGAAGAACAGTTGATCAATCATTGTCCCCGCGGCTGTAAAGTTTTGACGTTAATTTGTTTGTAGTGTAATGTATCCGCTAGCTGTAATGTACACTAGCTAAACGAGATTATTACTGTGTCTTTGACCCTAATTGATGTAAACTTCACATTTTTGTTATTATGTCAATGCGACGTGTGAGCGAAATCGCAAGGTGACTCGTGGGAACTGGCGCTTCAATCTACGCACGAAGTTATCAACAAAAATGCTTTAATAAAACATTAAAAAGACTAAATAGCCCGTGTGTTGCATGTTTTTAAGTCAATTACGAAACGTTGAACAGTATAACTGAAAACGAAGCAGTTTTATGGCAGGTTACATGATCGAACGTGACACCTGTCGCGAACGACAAGTTCTAGTGTAACTGCAACTGCGTGTGCGCTGTGCAGCCGGCACATTTCTTTTACCACGATAAAGTTGCAGCTTATCATAGCATATTGCGACACACCTAATAAGGTCAAATACGTTTTACGCATTACAAGGCAATCTTAGAAGATGTCCCGCCATCATATGTTTTATGTTCATTATTTCGCATTGCATGTTGTACCCATCGCATGAGATCGATGCGCTCACCATTATTTGTTTTTTATTTTGTTTTTATAATTTTGGGTTTTATTTGTCAATATTTTTACTATGATCCTCCAATCATACGAATGTATCATAGTAAAGTGTTGTCTTCAACTTTGATGTTTTATTATTTCTGTTATTTTTATTATGAATCGCAAAATGCATGAACGTTGCCTGTATAGTTGTGTCTGTTGCATGCAGGTCTAGGCGGGCTTCTCAGCAGCTATCAAGGAGTGCAGAAAGCATTGACCAGTCCTTCAAAAGGTAAGCTTACACAATTGTATAAACGATAATACAACACGAAAAGCATTATTGTTATTATTGTATTTGAATTAAGTGGCTACTTCAGATTTACATTATAGCTCATTAATTTAAGATATTATGCACTTAAAATGTAAACACTTCACGAGTCTTCATCATAATTTTAGTCGTAATACGTAATAATAACCTTGCTTGACTGCAGGCTGCTCTGATTTAAAATCCACTTGTACAACTACTATAAGTAGGGAAGATATTCTTTTAAATGAATATTTAAGTAAGATATAACTGCGCACAACGAAACGGAATGTAAAATATTTGTTACTTAGGTTTAATTTGAGATAGCAATTTGAAAGAAAATATCTAGAATCATGTTTCGACTGAACTGCGTCGTTTTCGTGCTGGTCCGTTGTCACTACACCTACATAATTAGTCGAGTAAACAAAGGTTACATATAGAAATATCACATCGTGGTATCACTACATCACGGTCGTGGGTAAATATGTTTCAACATATTCTGTGTTATATTTTTTATTGCAATACGAAGACGCCAAAAAAAAACCACATAAAATAAAGTGCTCACTTTTCACTTATATATTAACATAGGTAGTACTTTTCGGTTTTCTTTATGTAGGTACTTACGATACTTATCTTTTATATCTAGATGAAAGTCATAAAACTCCGTCTACATTTGCATTTAACCTGAATTTGAGAAGAACCACAATTTTTCTTAGTTTTTTGTAAAAACAAAACTTTTTGTCTTTTGTATGTATTTTCTGCTTGTCTGCTTGTATGTACAAAGAACTTTTCAAATCTGTAATAGTGTCAAGTGATCGATTTCTTCAGATCTCTTTGATAGAGCGGATTGTTAACAACTTGAATTAGTTATTCTTATCTCACAACAAACTAGATCTATGATTTGGAATGCTGTTTAATTCCTTGACCAATAGTATCTATCTAGCGTATCAAAAGTGGTTTTGCAAGTATTTTAATGTAAATAGAAATCTTGTCAAAGGATTATAGAAAATATGATTTGCTTGTTTGTATAAAAAATTCTATGTAATTACCGGAATAATTATAGTACAATTTATTATGCTAACTTCGTTCAATATAGGAAAATTATCCTGTAAAATCTTGAAAGATGAGTTTACGATACATTGTATGGTAATTTGTATGGTGTGTTTCTAATTAATTGGTTCAACTTGAAATTGATTAATTATTTAATTACTATTGATTGCTCATAAATACCTAATTTTAAAAGTGGAAAATTGCCTATCGCACCAATTGATAATATTTAGAAGTTTATCAGTTTTTATCTTACCTGAAGATAAAAACGTTTGCATTACATAGACATCATGTTTATTTATGACATTGGCGTTAATTTTGAAGGGACAGGAAATATTTAACTTTACATACAATATAGCTGTTAGTTACCATGGACATTAAGGTAGCAAATTAAACGACAAATACTTAGTAATTAAGTTGGACTTGTGTATGAGAAAATTGATTAGAAACATAAGTATAATATTATTATTAGGCAATCAAGAGTTATTTTCCGTCGTTTCCTAATGAAAGTTTGTTTTTAAAGAAATGTTGTACATAATGTTGTATTAAGTGAGCCGTTCGACCGATAAGCGTTGACCTAATTGTTTAATACGCCATGTTCTCGTCCGGGGTATTAACCGGCTTAGGCTTAAGGACCACTAGATCCTTGCACTAGGAACCAGCTTTGTGTGGCTGATCTTAGGCGCGTCCCCGAACACAACGCTTCGCTACATCCCTAAATGATGGACCTGTTCAACAGAGTAGATATGCTCTTAATTACAAGTAAATAGGTACTTAATTTAAGAACCAAGAAAAATGTAATTTATTATCCTACGACGTGTCGGCTCCTTTTTAACTACACATACTTAATTGTAAATGACAACTTTTAACGTACAAGTATTTTTATTAACCAATTCTAGTATTTTTGTTTTCAAAACACCGACTATTTATTTGGTTAAAAAGAAAAACACTGTTAACTTTTCAATTGGCCTCTTAATCATTTATTTAATATTAAGAGCAACTCAGCTTTTCTTAAACCCTAGCTTTTCCCAATGAAAACCTCAAATAAATTATTCAAGTTATGAAACATTTTGGTCGGAAAAGCTTCTTAAAATTTTCATTTACTGGGTATATGCTATCATTACAAAAAGCTCTGTCATTTAAATTGCGTGAATACGCAGATTCGAATAACCGAAACATGTACGTAAGCAATAAGCAACAGATTTAGACGTTATCTTTTTTTTTAAAAGCAGCATCTGTCAACGTTCGATATATTTGGAGCAATCCTCACGTATTTACGACGTTCGTCGGTGAAATTTCGGTGATGGCAATTAAAGGTTTGTCGACCCCGCGAGCTGGTGACGTGTCACCGGGGAACGTATCGGCCAATTAATGGGCCATCGCCAGAACGTAAACATTGCCGGCTCTGAAAATGATACATGATATTGGTCACGACGATGTGTCAAATATTATTTACGGTTAGGATTGATTATGGGAGGTCATTTCTTTTTCAGCTGCATTTCGTTCGTATCTAGCTCTTGAAAATGAAAACAAAAAGAATTGGAAGCAAGTGTAATATTTTTTTATATCAATACTTAAGAGTCTTAGTAATAGAACGAGATATTAAACAACGTATATTAAGCCCCATATTCAAGGGGAATTAATGATGTTATAACACTACGACGTAGTACTGCAAGACGTTTTGTAGTAGCGCGTAGTCGTCCTTATTTAAATGGTATTCATTAATAATTTAGAGTGGCCATGCTTTGCTTAGTATTTTAGCGAATATATTAATTTTCTTGTAAAATATACATACCTTTTTTTGCAAAAATCTTTCTATAAATGATACTTATTGTTAAAAAAAATTTGGCCGATGACAAAAAACAACCCTGTATAAAGTGTCTAAATATTATTATATTTCGCCCAAACGTGAGTACGTAATGTATCTAACCAGAGTGTCCATTTTGAATGAGAGACTTTATATTAAATGTATTCTTACTATTTGTAACATAAGTTAATGTCCTGTATAAGTTAATGTCCGCTATTGTTTAAGAAAGAAAAAACTCTTCTTCATAACATATTCCACCCAGCATATACCTAATGTTATGAGAATAATTCAGTGCATAAAAATACTGTTTTGATAACTTTTATATTTCTCAACATCTATAGATAACGTTTTTTTTAAACTCCCATAACAGTATAGAAGAAAATGTCGTGGGGTGTGTGCAGCAGCCCAGCGTTTTGTATTACGTAAAAAATATTTTTGTGAGTTTTTATAATAGTGTATTTTTTCTGTACAATTACAGGTCTAAAAGCCGATCGGTCGACCACGGGTTTGCGGCGCCATTTGACCTGGAGGCGCTGCGATCGAAGGTCGAAGGACGGATTGACGCTGTAAACAGAGGTATTTCTATTTTTAAACATTTTTTAGCTTAATAACATAGAAAGATACGATATAGTCACAAATAATGAAGATTTAATACGACAAAATACGATTGAGAACAAAATCAAACATAGAATTCAATCTAAAGCCAAAATCTCTGTGAGAACTTTCACTGGAAGTTTTATCTTATTGATGACGGAACATAGGTTTAACTGTAAGCTCTCTAAACTTGATAGTAAATGAAGATGAAGTCGGTGTGGTCAGGAATTGGCTTAAGATATAGCCTGACCACGTTATTACCAGCAATGATATTTAGTGATGCCACAGCCTTTAATGTTAAATTAAATTGGTTTAAAAACATTCAGTTGAATCTTGACACGGTAACTGAATAAAAAGTGAATATTAGCTTCATAATTTTGCGGTGGTAGGTAAATATTTGCAAAGGCAAGCAAATGAAATTCAAAGTCTTTTGTACCTTCTCTTAAAGATATATTTAAAATCATTTACCCGTTTTCACATTGAAATCTTTATGACTTCGTCTTTTAAGTTAAATGTCTAGCTCTTTATTAGCTGCGTGAAAGAATTATTAGAATATTATGGAAATTAAAAGACTATATTATTATCCGCATCACCACATACCGATGAGCGGGAAACATTTATTCTATAGAGTCTTGAGATGATCCAGCATTTACCATGTTAAGAGATATTCTTGAATATGAATTCTGCCCATGGTTTTGTATGAAAAACTCACATGGAAAGTTTTGAAGTCTAATAATTACAAAATGTAGCAAAAACACATGGTCATAAACTTTATTTGTAGATTCAGGTTTATTCTTTTAGTGTGATTGTGTTGTATCTGCCAGTGTGGTTTTCACAAGACAATAACAATGAGGCTATTAATATATGCTTCCATCCATCACTTTTATGAAAAGTCTTTAATAACGCTTTGCTGCTTATTTTTTTGTAAATTTTAGAAGAAACATTGCGAACGGTCTTTATTTGACGAATTATGGTCGAACATTTTACCATTTTTGGTATTTAAAAATATCTCAATAGACATTATAGGTAACGTGTTTATAGCCCGTTATAAAATTATACGTGTCGCAATATTTAGATTTGATAAACTTGAATTTATTCAATTAATTTTTAATGACTACATTGTGTTAATAAATAATTAAATAGACAATTTTTTAGTCACTATCATAAAAAGTATTTTAAATCCTATATTTAAAAAAAATCTCTAGTTTTAAGGCTTCCTTTATAATATTTTTATTGTAACAAGTTTTTTAGTGTACGACACAGTTCCATGCAGCGTAAATTGTCACTTCATGACTAATATTTGTTTCAAGTTATAAATCTTTAAATCTAAAATTTATTTAAGTACTTAATCCAAGTTTGTTTTTATTAAAATTCAAAAGAAGTATAATTTGACGCATTTTAAATTAGATTATTACGTTAATTATTCCTTTCTATCCCGGATTAGAGATGTTATATTAGGATCGAATTTTCATATGCCTGATCCATATAACGCTTTATCAATAACATGGTGCATAACTGTTAATGGGTAACAGTCAAATAACAGTGAGAGTTTCTGATCTAGTTCGTAAAATGTACTATATTCATTCTATTATATTAAAAAATAATGATTATCGCGCGCTTTGATGACTGCATGCAACGTCGCTCACTGTTATTTGTCTGTTATTGAATAACATAATAAAGAAATGTTCGTATTACCGAATATAACATTTCTGCCGTGTAACAGTTATGTACACTGGTCATCACAAAAATCGGCCTACCCTGTTTTTTGCACTATTGCTCTTATGATTTTAAAGATAAGTGTTTAGAAGTACGTTTTATTTATGCCTAGGGTCGGAGAAGATGTTTGACATTTGATACTCATAAATATAAACGTATTTATGGGTATTTTATGAAATTTTAAAGTTATCGCTGCTCAGTGCCGTTTTGATAAATCTTTAAGTATTCACTTTGGCCCTGTTTAATTCGCAACCAAGTGTGTAATTGTTGTTAACAAAACTGACTTTATTGATTATCACTGTAAATCGGATTACAGTAGCCTGAAACGGATACTACTGAAACTGAATTGCCAATCTGCGGTTCGGAGAGTCTACCGGAAGTTTCAAGAAACTAACCAGCACCACAGAAGAACAGGATCTGGATGACAAAGGGTCACCGCTCAAAGAGATGACCGCTTTATTGTGACATCAGCTGTAAGAAATCGGCACCTTTCTGGAGTAAATCTCCAGCGACGGCTGCGTGAAGTGCGGGATGGGACTATAAGTGACAGTACGGTGAGACAAAGACTTCGTGTACAGAACTTAAGACCTCACAAGCCAGCAACAGGACCGCAACTGACCGTAGCTCATCGCCAAGCATGACTTCAATTTGCGAGGGAACATATTGGATGGTCAATAGACAAATGGTCATCAGTTCTATTCTGCGATGAGAGTTTAATGACTTTACGCGACTCTGGTGGGTGCCGTAATGTCATGAGAAGGCTAGGGAAACGTTACGCCTAGTGCTGTGGATTTTATCAGAAGGGGTTCTTTAACTGCTCCAAGTTTCATAACGGAGGTCTGAGATCATGTCATGCTGTATGCTGGTTACATCGAAGAAAACTTTTAGTTTATGAATGATAATATGCGACCACACGTAGCACGCATTGTTACACAGTACTTAGAAGAGGTCGGCATTCAAGTTGTGCCGTGGCCAGCAAGCAGTTTGGACTTCAATCCCATAGAACACATGTGGGACTCGTTAAAATTAAAGGTTAGAGCCCGAGAACTCGCCTCTCTCGAAGAATGGGACCAAATCCCTCTATGAAGCTTCACCACCTTAATGAAATCAACGAAACGGCGTATGCAGGCAGTAATTAGAGTAAGAGGAGGGAATACAGAATATTGAAACAAAGTTTCGTATCAATAACGATCAAGAATAAAAAGTTATAGAGTGTTCACCATGTACCTAAAATAGGGTTCAAACGGCGATTTCTGCTAAAAAAATACTATGAAGATTGATAATTTTTGACTTATGTATTTGTTTAAATAATGACGTTGTTTAGTAAAGATTTTAAAAGAATTTCATTTATTTAAAATATAAAAACACTAGCTTTCGTATAAAAAGTAGGTGGGCCGATTTTTGTGATGACCAGTGTATAAGTAAAATGAATATATTAGTCACACCTCTATCCCGGATCTTAATTGGACTAATCTTTTTTTTTGTGTATTTCAGTCGTTTAACATCCGAAACACATCATTAAGTCAAATTCGATATAACGCTTTGCGCGTAAATTGTACGCCCGCCCGCAGCTCTATCTTTATAGATCTGTAAAACCTATGACAGTGCGAAACTAAACTGCGATGTCTATAATTATCTGCATCTGGCGGTCCAAGCACTGAGATATGTTTATTTACATTGTCTGTCAAACTGATTTCCAGAACTTACAGTTATCGTTACGATTTAATTCAATGATAAATTTATGGATTTACGTCGGCATATTTAAATTATAAATGGAAAGTCAAATAATCCGGCCGGATGTTATCCCGTTCGCGGCTAATGGCGCTGTTAAACCAATAACTCTATGTTTGCAATGAAAATAATTTATCATCTTTATAGCAACATGAAGCATTAATAAAATTTATAAAAACAAACATTCGTTAACATTAACTACCGTTCTATTCTAAGCTTCTTAATAAAATAGTATGGAATTTATAAACCCGAGTGTCTTCTTCGACCTCATCGTCAACTACCATCAAATAAGATTCAGTTCAAAAGCAAGTTTAGTCAGCTTTAAAAACTACTGATAAAGTTTAACGTAAACGTGTACCGGTAGCCGATAAAAATTTAAGCCAAATTCCAAATTGAGCCGTTTTTAAAAATGTTTTATTTATTTATTTTATTTATTTATTATCCACATAGCTATTTCACTCCTTTGATAATTAATATATAAAACAATGCATAATTATGTAGATACTAAAATTATCGTCAAATGTATGTTTATTCTTCAGCACATATATTATTCGCCCACCAATTTTCAACGCCTTGTTCTTAGAGATAATTAAACCCACAATTTTGGCATTAGATGACGATTTAATGCCTCAAACATTTCATTATTTGACTTTATTACTTAACAGATGCACACGAATAGGTGGTAGGTTCGGTTTCTGTTTTTAACTCGGAAGATGCCGCTTATAATAATGCAGTAGTTCATGCATTTATTTACTAGACATAAATTACAAAACGACTTTGAGCACGTAAAAGTCAGCTGTAAAACTTTATTTAATTTCTCTCTGCGCTGTGTTTAAAGTTGTCGTGTAAGTATGAGTAATTGCCGTCGGCGGGACACGGTTTGTTTCAAGCGCTCATTGTTTAGCGCCTGTTTGTAGAGAGCAGGCAAATGTGCGTGGCGTAATGAAAGGAGTTTATGTTGGTAGGCGACTAATGACATCGTCATTAGTTGCTGAGTCTGTGATGCGGAGATATTCCTAAAATCAATACAAATATAATTAGCCCGGTATTCTCACGGAGCTTTTTGCAAATTGGGCTCTACTTAAGCATTGATTTTTTTTAAATAGATATAGGATATAGATAATAGGGAATCGACGCGCGTCATTTCATTTTTTAGTAATTTTCTATGATAGGCCTGAAATTAAATTGTAAAAGGTATGTTTGTTGCAGGCTGCAACTTGCAGCGTTGAAATAATACAATATTAGTTATGCGGCATATTAACCCTACACTATATGATTGTAAATGAAAAAGAAGCATTTAAAAAAAAGCCAATATTAACAAAATATAAGCAAAATATTATCAATAGACACAAAAATCATAAGTTTAGCATCGCCAAAAATATTCTTAAATGAGAAGGGAAAAAAGATGAGTGCGGTCTCCACGATTCGAGTACATTAATTTATGATCTGCGCAAAACTAAACCGGTGCGAAGGAATAAATGAACAGTTGCAGGAAAAGCGGAATAACAAAACAGTGACTTGTTGACCTACTCGACTCACTTTAAATTGTGTTTTTAGTTTGCTTTGCTTAGTAGAACTAGTAGACTTAGTAGAACTGAGATTACGATTGCAATTATTGCTCTTGAGAATAACTTTATGTGAGGATGGTTATACGACTAAATTGCATATTTAGTAGTATGCTCAAATTAATTCCGTATGACTGGGACTTTAAGGTCAGATGTGATTTTATGTCTCGGTTAATGGTAAAAGAGTATAGATTATGTAGAATTCAGTTGCTTTTTATGTTTTTGTTGCAGATGAAGACGAACAAGTCAAGAGACAACCCCCACCGCCGCCTATCAAGACTATGACATATACAGTAAGTTATAATTATGCCTTATCCAATAATGAGTAAATCGAAAAATAAATATTATTTAAATGAGTGAATGGATTTATCGAAAACTAAAAGTGATACGACACCGTTATCACCTAGTGCAAACTCTCTATGAACTTTGATGCATGGTCACTTGCAACTCCTTAACGCAATAACTACTGAACGGATTTCGAAAAACAATTTTTGAACAGTCGTCTGAGTCGACACATAGAAATCATGAAACATATGCTGAAATAAGTCATCACCAGAGCGATGATATTTCTGTGCAGACTTCGTACAGAAGAGAAGTTGCTAGCCAGTTGGTTCCTGAAAAGTTATCAGAACCAAGTTATAATAAAAAGTCTTTATATATCAATGTGTGATAAATTTTGTATGATCCCGTGGGAAATTCTTTATAAGAATAGGATATAACCTTAAGCTATCAAATAAAAAAAAATTACAACTCCGTCTTATAATTTCACGAACTCTTCAGCTCTATTTTAGATCTCTCAGCAAGTTCTCTTGTCTTCGCAGGTCCGTGACCGAGACACATTAACCTCGCTGGCCGCCCGCTTCGACACCACGCCGTCCGAGCTGGCCAAACTGAACCGTCTAGCCACGCAGATCATCTTCCCGAGGCAGGTGCTGCTCGTGCCTGATAAGAGGAAAGGTCAGTGAAAATAATCTGCTAAAAGATGAAGGTTTAAGGTCCCTGTTCGACTGTTTAAAATGCGTTTTTAAAATCGCCAACCAAGTCAAGCAAAATTTCGTTGCAAACAGCGGTCTACATTATTGTAAATTAGCAAAGTCAGATATGTTTGAAGCCTCTTTTGTACAGTGTAGCTGGTGCTTTAAAATGATTCATCATTATTATAATTAACGGCTACTTTGGCAATGAGGTCATGAGTTCGATCCCCGGACAATGCAAATATTCGTAAGCATAATATGTTTGTTTGCATTGGTCTGGGTCTTGTAATAACGAAATAAATATTTATCACCTATATTCAATGTCTAGTACCTATAACAAAAGCTATATGCTTACTTTAGGGCTAGCGCTGTGTTTAGATGTCCAACGATTATGTCCAAATTACCCTTTTGACCGGTTATGTGTAAGTCAGTGCTTTAAATACTTTATTATTGTAATCTTAAATCAATGATTTGATTTAATAAAATATCTGAGGTATTCGTCATCTGTCACGAAAAATACTCGCACAATCGTACGGCTCGGTACCCTTCCATTTTACCTAATATTTTGGTCGCTATTATTTTGGTTTGTGAAATTTGAGGTAACATACGCACAGTCAGCTTTTAAAAGCATATGAATGTATTACAAAGTAAAACAAAGATTATTAATAATTTTGCAAATTAAAATCACAAAAGTATATAAAAGAGTTATAGCACCAAGTCACTCGGATTAGGTGTCTATCACGAGTTTAATGCATAGAGCTATCTTTGTAAACAGGTGCCTTTCATGTGGAAACTCAACGAAAACAAGTACATTAAAGTGACCAAAACACTATTTCATCATCAAAAGCTAATTTTAAATAAATTATTGCGTCGCGTTAGCGTGTTTAGCAGCCCTACAAATAGCACTGCTAGTCTTTCCCATGGGCGTCCTCAGAACAGTAAAAGCTATGCGTAGATAACTATCATACTTCGATTCCCTACCCGCTTGCAGAGCGCTGTGATTGTGATGTCTATCGTGCTGTAAAAATAAAGAAAGGAAAAGAAGTTTTCAACCGGATTTTTAACGTGTTAACTGAATTTTGTTTTCATTTCAAAACGTAAAAAAATAGATCTATTTATTTTTGTACATTTTTAATAACATCTTACAATCTGTGCTATTCAGTTAAGCCTAAATTGCCCGTATTTAAAGAGTTTGCCCTTCCGCACATTTTCTATTAACCACAATATGAAAATAATTTGAAAACGTAAAATAAAATAAAAACACGCAATTGCATTTACAAGCTAAGCTACTAGAATTAAATTCTATACGCAAACATTAAAGTTTGTGAGGATCAAACATTAAAGTTTGTCTTGGCCTTTTATTTGGCCCATTGTTACTCTTTCACGATTAAAGGGCCGATGGCGAAAAACTTTTATATTTTTTGTATTAAAATTTACATTTTCAACACAGGAATAAAATAAAATTATATAAGCAATACCTACATACGAGAAAGAGGTAGCCAGCTCAGCTCGGCTCATGTTATTGTAACATGGCTCCAATTTTCAGCTAGTTTATCTTGATATTCTCACGGTATAGGGATACACACCGGTGAAGCCCCGAGCACAGCTAGTTAATTATACTTCTACGATTATAAAAACAATGGAACCAAATTAAAATTATTTAAACTCATAAAATGAC
The DNA here is from genome assembly GCA_944452665.1 of Stenoptilia bipunctidactyla. Lineage (NCBI taxonomy): Eukaryota > Metazoa > Arthropoda > Insecta > Lepidoptera > Pterophoridae > Stenoptilia > Stenoptilia bipunctidactyla. The sequence continues at coordinate 10,870,112 of OX101723.1, read as the reverse complement.
GGCATATAAAAATATGTCAACCGTCCGCAAACAAAGTTTTTGTTTTATGCGCATGCAGGCAACGTGTAAAACATTACCGCCCACTCGCTTCCGATTAATAAATTTAATTGGGTGTCAAAAGTTTTGCCCTGCGATATTTATATTACATAGGTATCTATGTGTTGACACCGAAGTAATGTTAATTACGAAAACGCTGGCGATTTTCTAGTTTATGTCGATCTCCAAACTTTTTTCTAGATGTGTGTGGTGATGGTCGACTCCTGTAGCAAATACATCTAGCGTACCTTGCGATGCTATGTGACCCCTGATAAAGCATAAGAAATAAACTTTTTATACATATATTTAAAACCTTTAATAGGTTTCATCCGAAATTCTTAATAAAATATAACTATTCCCTCAGAGCTAAGCTATTAAAGGCTCAAAGATTTATCTAAACCGACTGTTAGTTAAGTGGTTAGCACGTTCTAAAGACACACCCTTGAGTCTTATTATTTTAGTACATATAAGCACATTAAATACATTTACGGCTTCCGATTGACTGTTTATCCTGGCTTGGCTTAAATTTAACATCACATGCGATTAGGGTCAAACGCAGGTCACCTATTAAAGTAAAGTTTCAAACTGTTGATATTTAATACAAACGGGAAGCACCGAGGCATTGTGATGATACATTGTGGCCACGTATTTTCCGTGTTGCATAACTCGTTGTGTAAGTCCCGGCTTTTTTAAACAAGGAAATCCCAGCCTTTGTCAATGGCTTATTACTTAAAAAGAGTTCTTTGAACTTGTAAATGCTGCATTTGTTGATGTTACTACAACTACACGCAAATAGTCCCGCTGTTATGGGAGTAAAAATATTCAATAATCTGCCTAATGTATTAAAATCTCAAACAAATGAAAAAATATTATTTAAACAGCTCAAAAATTTATTAATTACAAAAAGCTATTATACAGTACAAGAATACTTAAATGATAAATTTGTAAATTTGTAATAAGACAGTAAATTTAATTTATCTATAATATCTTTACGCCTCCTCTCTCCTAATATTGCAATACCTAATAGGGTCATAATGTATCCTAATGATTTGTGTATATTATGAAAGCAATAAAGAATCGAGAAAGAATTGAGTATTGATCAATGCCTGTTTTCAATAATCAACAGAGCGCATAACCGTCAGCTTTCGATTAAAATAAATGAGAGATTTATATTGAAGTTTCAGATCTAGGTAGATAGTTTAAGCTATTATTGTACATTAAGACGGTGAATTAGGCTTAGATTTGTCATACCACCCCTGTATGAGCCGGTGCAAATGATTGACTTGGCGGACGTTTTATAATAAGTTAGTTTTATTCTACCGAAGAGTTTTATTGTTAACCTTCGTTTCACTTACCATTATTGTTTTAAACCCGAGTTTAGTCAACAATGATAATCAATTGTTACTTAATTAATAAACTCAATGATAATACAGAATTGAGTGTAAAGAGAGATGGGTATGACATGATTGTTTCGACGGAGTCATAATAATTATATTATATCCATTATACATGTACCTTATAGAGACTTATATTTAATCAATATGCTTATGACTACTGAAGTGGTATATAAAGCAATAAGGAAACGCAATCAAAACGCTATTCAATTAGTACGTTATTTTCTTTATTATTTATTTGATTAGGGTTCGACAACAAAATGGATAAAAGTAACCCTTTTCATTTCTATTTTTGTTCCGTCTGCCACACAAGTCCATGTCTCAAATACTATTTTATGGTCATACAGGGTTAATTTTAATTAGCGCATCACCTCTTGCAAGCAACCTCTCCACATCAATCCCAACAAAAATTATTCTACAACTTTCTAAAATTAATAGTTTTAAAATTTTAGTTTTCCCATAAACAAAATATTTATAGCCTCTGTTTAGAGGCCTAACTCTATTTAGTTAGAGCGTAGGTATGCCACGCACTTTGCGCAGTAAAATATCGCTTCATAAAAATGATAGTTACTTCTTACAAAATGAAGATTAAGGAGCAAAATTTTTTTTGTTTTAATTTTTTGTGTTATTTATCAAGATTTGTAAAAAGTCTTAGAACAAATGTTGTTCGGATTGATGTGGAGAGGCTGCCCTCTAGAGGTGATTCGTTAATTAAAATTAACCTGATATAAACCTGAAACTAAAAGAAACAATAATAGAGCACATGATATCATGAAAGGGCTTGCAGCTGCATTTTTAGACTCTGCGGTTTTTTTTCGCATAAATTTTGTGTCTAAAATCTGAATGGTAGTCGAGATTAGCAGGACTGGTTCAAACTCAAAAACAAACAAAACCTCAACTTTATTATATTAGAATATTTTATCTTTTGTTTTGACTCTTTTTTTTCTAAATGAGGAAGATATCTCAATATATCATTATCTCCGAAGATGTTGATGTGAAAAAACCGTGTTACAAATACAATAGATTAATACAAATATTATAGCAAACAAGATATGTTGTCTGGCAAGTGAAAAAAAATCTAATGCAATGCAAATCATAAACTTGAAAGTGTGTGAAGAGGTATGGATGTTTGGCAATTTTTTTATATAAGTATTCAATGTTTTTTTTTGTAAGTTTCAAAATAAATTTCATTTTTCAAACCAGATTTTATCTATCGCGTTTTCAAACACAGTACATCTTGTCGTTGCGAGGCATTTCAGATATCGAAGTCACGGGAGTTAATGAACCATTTTTGTATTAATGAAAATGTTCGTAGACTCAAGATATATAAAAAACCCAAATAATTTAGATTTTTAGTCGAAAGAGCTGATTGAACTCATTTTGTTTCTCAGTTAGGGTTTTAATTTAATATATTCCAACAAAATAAGGAAAAACGCGGTTGAAGTCGCGAGAACACCTTTGACTCGCATAAATTTATATTTTAATATCGACTTCCTTCAAGGTACAGAAGCATTTAAATTTTTTGGGTTTTTTATACAGGGTATAATTTTAATTAACGTATCACCTCTTGCGGGCAGCCTCTCTACATCAATCCCAACAACATTTGTTCTACGACTTTTTATCACAAAAAATAAAAACAATAAATGTTTGTACCTTACTCTACATTTTGTATGAAGTACCTATTATTATTATGAAGCGATATTTTACTGCGCAAGGTGCGTGGCATACTATACGCTCAGAGTAAATAGAGTTACGCCTCTAAACAGAGGCTACAAATATGTTTTGTATGGGAAAACTAAAATTTTAAAAACTAATAATCTTAAAAAGTTGTGGAACAAATGTTGTTAGGATTGATGTAGAGAGGCTGCCTGCAATAGGTGATGCGCTTATTAATATTAACCCTGTATATCTTAATAATAAATAATAAAAATAATAATAAAATCCCCAGACAATCACACCAACTACATGGCCCCAAAGTAAGCATAGCTTGTGTTATGGGATACCATATAGCGAACTAGGGGGGAACCTAGAATATAAATACATAAATAGATAAACACCCAGACACGGAACATTTTTTTTTCTGGTTCCGTGCGGGAATCGAACCCGCAACCACTGGCGTCTGAGGCAGATAGGTTTACCCCAACGCCATAGTGGTCGTCAATGAAATGAATATCTTAAGTCTACAAAAATTTTCTGTAGTATAAAAAGGTTCATTAACTCCCGTGACTTCGATATCTAAAAAAGTACAAGATAAACTGTGTTTGAAAACGCTATAGATAAAATCTGGTTTGAAAAATGTAATTTATTTTGAAACTAACAAAACAACATTGAATCTATAAAAATATTGTTTTATTACTTAAAAATATAGTTAAATCGACGTAATTATGTGTATACTTCGGCCATTAGAAAAGTGCAAGCTGAGTCTTGTTATAATTTCGTTGCATTTTGCTCTCACAGTAGGTTTTCTGTAAGAATAAAGTGTTTTCATGTAAACAAATCAATATTTTTTTATTTTTTAACTCTCTCTCACTAAGCCTTATGAAACTGCCCTGGAGGCGAAAGCTCAAGTATAGATTCTTTATGTTTACTATTGCTATACTTATGTCTGCCGTAGCCGGTAAAAAAACAACAAACTGTTAAATCAAAAATGTTTCCTGATGCTTCAAGGTCTGCCTCGCTAGTCATCGTCCCTTATTAAAGTATCTAAATTCCATCATGTCAGCTGTAATGTGCTTCAGCTGGCTTATGGAAAGCCTCTTCTCAACCTGCACACAACATCTTACGCCTTATTTTTACCGTAGATTAGATAAGATGAGATTAGTCTTAAACCGGGTTAACCAACAAAAGGAATCAGGTCGTATAGATGAGAAGTAGGTCTCACCGAGTGTAGTAGCACAGGTATACGATTGACCTTGAAATGAGGTAAATTTTGGGACATATCGAACTTGAATTATAATAAAAGCTTAATAATATGACTGTAACTTAAAAATATTTAGAAAATACAAAAACAAACTGGTTGCGATGTGTGAATATTATACCTCTTTATTATCTGTGGTTTCAATAATCACAAAGAATAAACCTTCAATAACTTATCATTAGGATTTACCCATTACATCCACGTCTTTACAGCGCTTTTTATTGATTCCGGTTTTTTGAGGAAAATATTTGAACTAACCACCGGCACGCATTTAAAACAGTCTTAAAATTTAGGTACTCACTAGCATTATCTTGAAATTTGTATAACATGGAAATACTTAAATAACATTATCGAATGCAAAAGTACTCTAAACTGATAACATTTCAAGTACCTATTTCCTACCGTCGCTGTTTCTATTTGAAAATATTGTAAAGAATACCATTGTCAATTCATTGATTTCATTGCTTGCAATGCACCAAACCAGAGCTCTTCGTTGTCATGAGAAATCGTAAACGAAAGTTTTGACCTCCAAAGTATTTTATTGAAAAATCACGTTCGATAATAGCTGTAGGAAGACTATATTGCAATAACTAGTAGCTTTAGAAATAATTTTAAATGGCCAATTTAAGATAATGAGTGTTGTTAATATTCTTAATAATTATATGATTATGTGGCAGATTATAAGGCTTATTGTTAGGATTATTTAGGAGGTTTATTTATTTCTATCCACTCTCCGAAAAACACATTGTTAATTTTTTGCTGATTTTGTTCATAAAACCCATGCTTGTTTTGAATATATATTTAGTTTGTTACATGCGATAGGAAAAGCAATTCTTTGATTATTTTTATAACAAACTAGCCAATTATTTTTCACTGTTATGGCTCAAACCGGGCGCCATTGAAAAGTTTCATAACTTTAAACCGTTTCCACACTGCGAGTAGATGCGGAATGGGTACCACCTACAAATTAACTCTGTCAATATAAAATTTATTTCCATTTGCTTTAACCATTATCCTAACGCAAACAGTTTTATTTGCTTTAGTTGCGGAGAGCAAACAAATAATTGCACTGTTTTCGAAAGCTAAACGTAAGAAGATCAAAAATTTTAACAGCAATGTTGAAGAATCTAATTATAGTTGTAATTTTTACCCAATCGACAACAGAGTGCGCACATAATACCTTTATGTATTTAAATTATATACCAGATTTTTTATTGCAAATTTATCTCGAAGATAAGCTAATGCATTTCACGGTATCAATAGATTTTACACGGCGGTCGGTTATTGTTTACAGCCGAAAGTGAAACAATAATAAAACACAGCCTTGGCTTTATTTATTCATGTGTGACGTCGTCATGAAACACAGTTTTTCTGTATTTACTTAGCAAATAGTAGTTTGTATGGCAGTCGCTCAGTGCGCTCGGCTCGCTCGCGGCAACTCCACATTCAGCTTCTATTTTTAATAACATGACAGCGTCCACGGCCTACATATTGACTTAATTAGTGACAATTGTCAAGACTCGTGGAGCCGTACAATCAGAGATATATATGCAACTACGGCAGATAAGTGTATCAGTGCGGCAATAACGATGTGTCTTGCTAACTCGAGTGCGTGAAAATGTTCAGTTTAGAATTCCTTAGGAAGTGGTATAACGGTTCGTGTGTATTTTCCGACATTATTCTCATGGTTTCCACGCAGTCTATTGTGTTGGACTCGTGCGCTAAGTAAACAATACGTGCAGTAATATGTGGTTGCATTGTGTGCTTTGCAGATGGCGACAAAGAGTCGGACGGGCCTTCCGAGAGCGGCGACAACACATCTGAATCTACACAAGGTACCAGCGAGACGGGGCAGGAAAAAGGTACTCATTTCTCACATATTACATGTTAACTTTAGTTATAACATAGAATTAAATATAAGCAAACTTGGTACAAGGACAGGTATTTTGCAGTATAACTTACTTGCTTATCTTGACTGAATAACTTACTAGATAAAGACTAGAATGCACAATATATCGTAGTTTCAAATAAATGTTAAATAACTCAATACTTACCGTGGCATTCGAATTATGCAGTGTAAATTGCACTACCGTAGCTATAGTTAGTTTATTTATCAGATCGATGTAGAAAACTAGGTGGCAAATATAGTCACACTATCCAAATAGTCACCTGCACTATACACGGAGCTATAAAATGTAATTATTTTTGTGTTTATTTCATATTTTACCTCTGTTCTCGTGAGCTTTAATGCATCACGAAAGGTTGCATGAAAGCTTATTGAACAATTTTCGTGTCGATTAGTATTGCTGAAGTTACATATATAATTTTAGGAAATAATTGAAATGCTCTTGAGTGAAGCAGTTATTACAGCTCAAGTACTTGACTTGTAAAAAAACTAACAGAAAGGAAATATTTCTAGGAGAATAAAAACGTAACTGCCTGTAAATAAATAATAAACTCAAGGCGTAATATTTTACGAGCATTGCAATATTTCGTTATTTAATTTTGGAACCGTAGAATTTATGAAGTTTGAATCACGATATTTTTTAACCTTTTCGAAACGTAATTTTTTTATTTCTGATTGTTTCCATTAAGCTTCATTGCACTCCATCGTTGTCTTATTTTGTTTAAAAATGGTATATTCATAGACTTTCTGTGATCAGTTATAACTACAAGAATGTTGAATCTGTTCTGATTCAATCGCATCATCATTGTACCTAATTAGAGTTGAAACGTTAGCATTGAAATTGCATCGCTTCGTCATGCGAAATTGCCTCCGGATTCCGTATCAGGAGAAATTTAACAGAATAAGTACATGCACAAAAGCTAAAATTGGGTCATATTATAAAGTAGTTTTTTATTTATTACTATTATTTTTTTATTATGTTATATAAAATTTGATTACATATAAACAGAATCACTTAGTAACTATGATAATCATAAATTTAAGGATGATTTTGAATGATGATGTTTTGTTAACCTTAGGTTTGAGACTAATTTTTGTTTCAATAATTAAACTTTTCCTTCACTAGACTACGACATATCTAATGTTACACGTTTTTGTTATAACTTGGAAACAGTAAAACAATTTTAGAGATATAGCATTTAAATATGTTTGAGTAAGAGTTCTAGATCCCTACCTCCTGTGACAAACTAGTGTTAACATCAATTGGTTGATCGATTCCTTCGTTTGTTTACGTCCGCTTCAGTGCCCATAATTGATATTATTTTGCACCATATCACTTGAAATACATCTAGCACAGCAACATTAAGCTTGTATTTATTGCAGAAATCCTGGATAGCCTGCGACCGGTGTCTCCGGAGACGCCCGCTAGCAGCAGCGCTCCGCAGCGCTTCCTCAAGATTAACGTACGACATATCACTGATGGGCAGGTCTGTACATCACATAAAGGGCGTCCCAAGGTTATGGGACATCAAGGAAAAGTACCTTAAATATCGTAGATAAATCATTTTGCTGAAAGAAGACTATATGATTTTTACTTACAAATAATTCTGCATTTAAAGATTTCCTAAGAATTACTTGCTTCGTCTGGGAATCGAACCGAATGAAATATGAAAAAAAAAACTATATTAGATATAAATGTTTCATTTACTATATTTTTTAAGATCTTTAACATATAGTTCTATATAAGATTTTAATGATACCTATCCTTAAAAATACTTAAATATAAATCAACACGTAGGCCATTTATTTCACCGTCAATATTAATCATTGTCATCCCATTAGCGAGAAAATTGACACAACTGGATAAGGTGTGTGCCAAACGAAGGTTTCTGCCATGATTGTCTCGCTTGTCAAACGTTGCTTGCAGTTTGTTAGTCCTACGTGCAGAAAGAAACTACTGGCTTATTTTTAATCTTGAAATGGAACAAGGTGCATTGTTTTATATTTCAAAAAGCTTTTCTTCCGACATGTACCATACATATGTACAAAAGGGGTTATTTTTGGGTTTCTATTTTCCTGCATTTTCGATCTACTTATACAATTCTTTTAACCTCTATTGCTGATTTTATTTTCAAAAAAGGAAAAAGAATAATAAATAAACTAAAAAAATATGGATTCATAGTAACAATATAACCTTCAATGACAATAATGTTTAATTACAGGGCGTCGTATCAGGCGTGCTGCTTGTCACACCGAACGCGGTAATGTTCGATCCGAACGTTTCCGATACATTGGTAATGGAGCACGGACCGGAGTCCTACGGTGTCATTGCGCCGATGGAGTATGTAGTCAACGCTGCAATTTTCTACGATATCGCGCACATGCGCACGCACGATAAGGATCATAATGCGCACAAGTGAGTATGAGCACAATATAGTGACTTTATCTGACGCTGACTTGAGATAACTAAGATATGTCATTTGAAAAGAAAATATTATGTAAAAGAACAAACTCAAAAACTTAGGTAAACATTAAAAGAATTGAAATAATTTGAGTATGTAAATGTTTTAACAACTGTGAGGTTATTTTCAATGTTAATTGTCGTATTGTTTTGTAATGTTAATGTAGGTAATAATTTTGATTTTATAATTTATTTTCAGAGCTGAACAAGCTGAAATATATTATATGAATAAATCGGAACTTTCACCCGGAAAGGATTCACTTCTAGTCAAGGTAATTGTTGGCGTATTTGTTCTGAATTCTTAAAATATTTGAAAATAACATAACAAGTAAATATGTACACTGAACATACAAACAAAATAGATATTTATCAGTACAAAGTAGCTATTTCTACAAGTTTTTTTTATGAATATATTAAAAAGTTCTGCATTCGCACGTTTAACTACAAGGTCAAATATTTTTACTGTTCTCCGCCATACCTACTAAATGTTACGCCATTATTCAACAACTTTCCATAACTCTTTAGCTAGTTAATAATGAACGAGTGCAGAGCATTAAAAAAACCAACTTCACGTCCAAAATTTTGACAGAAATATAAGGTCGTCAAGTATTTTCCGTACTCATACATATTTTTTCAAAATTTAAAGTTTGTCGTGAAGTACTCAATCGATTTCGATCAAATTTATATGGGACCACCTCTGAAGTCTCTTCTTACCACTGAACCAAATGAATCATGCATGACCAATTTTGCTGAAAATTCGTATGAAACTGTCAAACTTGTAAGGTCAATCGCGTATAATGCACTTAGGAATTTTTAGATACTGTACGAATTCTGTACTTATTAAATGTCAGTGTCGAATGAAATGATAACATGTTCGTCACCAAGGAAACCTATCTTCAAGCAAATTTCGATCTACTGCATTTAGACGATTAGCCAAAACGAGCTTGTTGTGGGTCATGATTCAGTTGGTTCGATAGTACAAATGACACAAGAATATTTAAAATCGGCTCATAATTGTCCGAAAAATCGCGTAACAAAGAAACAAAAAAAACATACACACGAATTGAGAACCTCTTCCTTGTGGAAGTCGGTTGAAAAGAGTTGTAACAACGACCATTAGGAGTTTTATTACAATTTTAAAATAATGTGGCTGTAGCGAATCCACTATCTGCCTCAAACTTAAGCAGTCGCGGGTTCGAGCCCGCACAATGCAAAATCAGCATTCATCATTACTTAAAATAAAACACTTTTATACTCTGAATATAATTAGTGTCTATATAGATATCGTGATCATGAGAAACTACGGTATCTACAAAGACACCGTTGTCGATTTATTTCTGGAATCGTTATTTATAAGCGAAATATAGCATCTCTATCGTCTTAATGTGACCATACGTTACACCCTAGGACGAGACATTCCCGGAGTTGCAAGCGGCCGGCGAGGGTGACCACGAAGACCGCGCGGACGGGGACCGGCCAGGCTCCAGCGAGGACCGCGGCGGGGCCGCCTTTCCTAAAGCCTTCGACAGGGAACTCGTCACACCCACTGCTTTGCAGGTAATCATGAATTTTCATATTATTTTTCTGACTGGAAAGTCATTGTCAAAGTTGTCTTTAATTTTCTATTTCACATTCCTTATCAAGTTAATTTGTTCAAGTTGATTTCACAATTGCATGACCGATTATTATATAGGTCCGATTATCATGCAGATCCTTTGCTTACACAAAATCAACAAAAAGTTTAATTTGTTGAAAATATGAAATCAATCGTAATAAGAATCGTACTAAGAAAGCATTTAGGAAGCCCCAATTTAGTTAATAATGTGGGTATAGAATGACTGCCGTTTTAAAAAATGTTACGAACTATTGATATGATTTAGTTAACTTCTTAGTAGCGTTCGCAATATTGAAAATAATCCTATAATATAACGTAAATATTATTATTTCTTAGCAGCAAACCACTGAAGAGAGGCGAAAATCCTTACTGGACCAACACTGGGCTATTCCCAGCAAAGACAGAATGTCCATTGATCAAGGAAGCGAGGTACGTTGTTCATACAAAAACTACAATATAACTAATTGTAGTTTGGAGCGATCTAATGTGAAAAAACTGTTATCTTGACACTGTTTTTTATGACTGACAGGTACTAGCACTGAAGTCGTATTAAATCTGAGATAGTTGCTTTGATATGCGATTCGAATTGAAATTTTTACCTACTTTACTATAGCTTAAAGTTGCTCGTTCTGGTCTTACTTCGTTATCTTGCTTGAGAATAACTGACGATGAATTCTATATAAATGTATTATATTTCTACAATAAATAGAATAGGTAAGGAGATTTTTTTATTTGGATAGATCAATTCATTTTCAAAACGAAAAATAAGTATTGAATTATTATATTCGTTAATAATAACTGATTTTAAGGGCTATTTCTTCTTTTTAATCTAAATAAAACTCGACATTGACTGTATTATATTGGCTGTTTCTTCCCAAATAATCTCATCAACAAACTTAACCCTAATAGCGTAATAATTTCTACAAAGGTATCATCAAACGCTGACGCCGGTAAGGACGAGAGCCTAGAAGCGTGCTCCGGTTCAATCGGTCACGAAGTGGAACGCGCCGATAGTTCAGAACCCGGGGAGATCGAGCCCGTCGACGCTCAGCATTTAGTCAAACTGTCTTATCATGACTCGGGAATCGACATCAGAGACCCCATGCTGCATCTTGCCACCAATAATAACCCGAAAAAGGTTGGTTTTGTATGATTTTATGCGAGATAATATTTTAAAGAATAATAACCTTAAAATACTAAGAAATAAACCTAAAAAATATTAAAGAGATCATTAATTTTAATAAATATTAGATGGTTATATTGTCATAAATTTTCACTATTCATAATTTTAAATAAAAAACTGTTTTACCGGATTTATCAGGTATTATTTACATTTTGCTTTTTAATTTTTATTTATTTTTTCATTACATTTAAAAAGCAACAAAAGTAGATTATTAAGTTTATTATTTAAGATTTATTATTCCATATTAGTGTGCAACTGGATGGTAATTATTATATGTAAAAATAATATTCCATTAAACTTTTTGAATTGTACTACAACAATAAATGATTTCCATTAAAAAAATTCTTACCCGTAAAAACAAAAACAAATCAAATATAAAACCACATAATAACTAATAAGTATGAATTTCTAGGAGCCTTTGCACCATCGGCACCCGCTCCTTGAGCACGATTTCTGCCACGAAATCGAAACTATATATGAATCCGCCGAATCCTTAAACATATGCGACGACATTATTCCGTCCACCTTGGTAAAGTTCCCGTCGTACGACTTCACGGACCGACGGCTTAGTAGCGACGTTGAAATGATGAGTTGCTATTCGCACGATTCACACGAGGTGAGGATGGGCAATGGAGTTTGTGACGTCCATCTTCTAATGGAACTTCTTATCTTTGGTGAATCTTGGGAAAATACGGTTTATTTCTGCTGCGATTCAATGGAATTTCAACTTTTGTTTTGTTTTTATCTACAACTGCGACTTACTAGCTCTCTTCATACGTCTGCTTCGTCTTTACTTCTGAGATTTTTCATTACAATTAAGGTTACTCTAGAATATATCTTCGCAATATTGACGCTTATTGTATACTTCGTAACTTACATTTATTTTTCTTTTGTCTCTTACCCTTCCAAAGGAGCCGTCTCTGGTGCAAGTATGTACTTGGCATTGTATGGACTTGTAGTTGTATAATTTACTTTTTGTTTTGTCCGTCCGTTTCTTAGAAAATAGAAGAATAGAAAAATAATGCTTTAAAAACAGAATAGTATACTTTTGTTTTGTAGTATAGGTTACTATTAGATATTGAAATGTAGTACCTAAATATTAATATAATTGGTATTTAAACAGGTGTACAGCGATGCAGACATAGTATTATCGTCGGACTGGGTGCCCCCAGTGTGCTTGCCTCGAGCGGAACCACCACTATCCGCTCCGCCGCTCGGAGAGAACGAGAGATTGCCAAGGAAGTCTACCGTCTCTTTCTCGCTTGATGGAAATACGCTGAAGGAGGATACTAAACCGGATAAGAAGAATAAAGTGAGTTGAACTTTAGTTTGGGTGCATTTAAATTCCAATTATTTATGGTATTTATTCAAATTAAATGCATAACAGCTATTGATTTTCTTTGGCAGGGGTAAAAAGTAAAGCAATTAATGACTTTGTGGGCAGTGAACGCCTATATACTTTATAACAAAAAAATCTATTGCGTTTAGTTTACAGCCCTTGCATGTGATAACTTCACCTCGCTGTTATAACTTGTTTAGATGTTCTGGTACCTGTAGGTTCAGACCTATTCAGCCCGGCTCACTCTTAAGATAAATTATAGTTAAAGTATTTTTGCGTTGGAACTTTTAATCATGTCTGAATTTAGAAATAGAGGTGTTGACTACATCATTTGTAGCAAGGCTTATGTTAAATTAATAATATCTCCACAAAGGTTATCAAATATGAACTATTAGAATGTTAAAGAAATGAAAAATGTGATAAATATTTTTTTTTTATTTATCACATTTTTCATTTATTTAGGAATAATTGAGCATTTTAAATGCAAAAATTTAAAAACATTATTATTAGATTGTTTTTTCCAACAACGTAATTTTATGGGTTTTTTTATGAAACGAAATACTATAATATCATATGAAGTATATTCGAATAAGCAGATATAATAGAATTGCGTAGTAAATTACGTGAATAATCATATTTTGTATAAAAAACGAATTCTTATTAATTTATTGAAAAAGTTATACATCAATCTATCAATCCGACGCTTGACACCTCAGTCGCTCGTGACCACGGGGTCTGCGAAGACACGGAAACATCGAGTCAAAATTTAAAATGTAAATATACGCGATAAATCCGGTTAATAAGTGTTTTATTTAATAGTATGAATCGCGAAAACTTAAGACAATATAACGAATTCTTACATTATATTTGAGAATAGTACTATTTTTGAAGGTTACTTATAATACAAGTAACTGCACAAATTTAGTTTTTGCGCCAAAAAATTAAGAAGAAACCCAGAATAGAGAAATCTAGTACCGCATTGATCCATCACTAAAAAGCTTACCTGAAACGATACTAAACTTTTTAGGTAATTTTTTTTGTAATGAATCAATGCTGTATAAACGTAACTAATAAACTATTTATTTATTTTGTTAGTTTGCAATAAAAAAAAAAAAACTATAAAAACATTGTCGAGATCAGTTGTTATCAGTTTAAGAATTTAATTGTAAAGTAAATTAGCAGAGGAAAGTATCCAACATATTATGAATAATAAAATCCCCAGTCAATCACACCAACTATATAACCCCAAGCTAAGCAAAGCTTGTGATATGGAATACCTCCAAGTGAACCAGAATATAATAACATAATTTAATATATCAAATCCAGAACGGGACATTTTTTCTTCTTATTCCGTGAGGGAAGCGCACTCGCGACCTCACGATTTGCATAGTAGCATCATAGACCGTCTCTAAAAGAAACGAAACGATATTAAAGAAACGAGGTTTTAAATCGTAATGATTTTTCCGTTTAGATGCTGAAACGGCTGTCTTATCCTCTTTCTTGGGTAGAAGGGTTGACGGGAGAGGGCGGCCAGGCTTCGCAGAGTGACTCCCTCCCGACCTCCGCCGATAGCCACAACTCTACCAGTGTCTTCTCTAAAGTTTTCAACAGGTATACTTAGACATTTTACATTAAGTTTACAAAGATATTTACATTTTTTTTTGTGAAAGTAACATTTACACAATTCGTATTTCATACGAAATTCATTTATATTTTAAATATTAGATCTATCCATTTGTACAGGTTCATACTATTAACATGTATAAATATTTCATAGTGTGATGTGTGAATACGAAATCAAAAAGTTTCCGTGTCCGATCTTTTACAAAGCTTAGTGAGATTTTTATTTAAAATAAAGTCAAAATTTACATGAAAATCATTAAAATGTTTATTTGATAGTATTCATCCGAAAAGAAATAACACTATGTTCATCAAAATAATATTCCATTACGCGACGCACAAAATTCTAAATTCCATTTTCAAATCTGGTAATAGACTAATGATGAATTCCAAAAATTTGCCCGTTTTGCTCCCTGGACGCTACATTTGGATGTAATATCAGTTCGCCAATGAATCTAGTAGAGTTTGGAACTGGCTTGTTCCTGAGTAAGACCCCGTCGGAAGAGGCCCCGCAGGATGTGTTTTCCACCTCGGGGTACGGAATGAACAAAGAAATATGTGCCTCCGATTGTACTCGTATTATTGTTGCATTTTGTGATGTTTCTATTACTGTGGCACCCTGTTTATCGATCGAAAAACTGTTTGGATCATTTTATTGTTATTATCAATAAATTGTAATATTTTTTAATAGACCTGACACTGTGCCATGGTAATCAGAAGTTTTGGTGTCACCAATTTGTCACTGTTTTCTCGTTTTCCTTCATTTTTCACAAGGATCCAACTTTACCGACTAATCACTTGTTTTATTCACGATTTTACTTTAATTTTACCCATTTCAAAGATGCTGAATATCGAAAAACGTCTTAAAGTGTAAATAAAACATGTCATTAGTCGGTAAAGGTTTCAGTTATGACTCGAAATGAGCTATGACAGTTAAATTCAGCTGATTTTGTCTCGTGTTAATGTTTCTCATAGTCAGCCTATTTGCGCGCCTTGCGAGGCGTCTAGTATGGCTTTCTGTGCAAGCCCATTGTTAAACTGCATGTTCTGTTGAGAATGACAATAGTTTTATAAGAATGTCAAAAAAATTATAGATCTGTTTCGTTCATTTTCAACAAATTTTCACCTTCATCAACATCTTGTCTTTTCTAAACTGTTATATCGCACTGTTTGAAGTCTTCCGCATGTTTACCTATAAAACGCTGATTTTGATGTTTACTAGTTTTCATGTTTTTCAACAGGTCTCTACGTTCATTAAAATAAACGTATTTTCTCACTTCTCTTTATTTCCATTAAAATTTCTTACCTTTTAAAAAAATATCGTTATTTGCATGTGCATACAATGTTAATGTGATTATTATATTGGATTTCTCAAAATTTCTTGTACACTTTTCAAAGTATATTTGTTTGAATTTAGACGCAGCTCGCTCGGCGGTTTCGGTCGCTCGCAGACGAAGTCGTCGTCGTCAAGTGGCTCGACGCAGCCCAGACTTGACTACAGAAGTATGGTGTCTGTGGATGACATGCCTGATCTCTTCGCTTCCTTTGATAGTAAGAATGGGCATTTTTTAAGATACTTTAAAATATACTTACTATTATATTAATATGTTAAGAATACCTTATTCATTAAGAGTAATCAAATTCACTGTTGATTTAAATTAAAGTGCTTTTTTTACTTTCATCGGTTACAAAGAGGCAGTATGAGTAGTAGATACTTACATACATACATAACTTCCCGATTGTATCCCTTAGGCTGCGTTTCCACTGACGCGGAGCTGGGCCGAGAGAAACAGCTTAAATAGACGCTTAAATAGAAACAGAACGAGCATAGTAATTGGTCTATTCAGGCGTCGTTAAGCTCCGCTCCGCTCAGCTCCGCGTCAGTGAAAACGCAGCCTTATGGGGTAGGCAGAACACCAGAAGTTATAAAACCATCTGATGTCACGTTTGACAAATTTAGAGACATTATAATGATGGAGAGAGACTATTGTGGTTGATTATATTAACTCAAATAGATTTATAGTAACCATAAATACAAGAATAAAACTGGTGCTTACTTACAATAAAGTCCGTTGCTATTGTTAAATTTAACAAAATATAGCAATTATAAAAGAAGCGGGTAACTTGAAGGATTACTAAAGAACAGGCTGTAAACAATAGATTTTACTGTTGCCGATGTGAAATGAAAAAGTTGCATCAATAACATCTATGTCCCTCCCCCCTGTAGAGCTAATCCCGCGTCCGGCGCGGCCCAGCGACGACCCGCCGCTGTACCTGCGCCTGCGCATGGGCAAGCCGGCCGGGCGCCCGCTGCCGCGCGCCACGCCGCTCATGTCCTACGGCCGCAAGCGCATGAAGCCCGAGTACTGGTTCGGCGTGCCGCGCAACCGGTGAGCAAGCATACAAGCTATGCAATTGTTAATAAAGCAATGTAATCAATAATCAAGCAATCTACTTTCTTGTGAAAGACGACCGGCTGGTGTAATGGTAACATACATTGCCTTCTATGCCAGAGGTCCTGGGTTCGAATTCACGCGGCGGCGGATATTTGTGTGATGAACACACAGATGTTAGCCGTCAAGTCATGGATGTTTGTATGTTTGTTTAAGTTTATTCTAATAAAAATATATTTGCTTAAGTACATCAGTTATCTAGTATCCATAAGACAAGTTCTTTAAGAAACTTAATTTGGGCTAGGTAATGTTGTGTGAGTGTCAGAAATATTTATATTTATTTATTATAAAAATGTACCATCGCGGCCATTGCCGCCTGATCACTTGAAAAAAATGTCACATAAACATTGCTGCGGCGCCGAACTGTTTTACTATCTATTCTATTTTTTGAGTGCAAGCAAAAATGAACTTAATGGTGGCAACTTACTCGGTCTTACTCGCATAACCTTTGATACGTAGGAATTTCTTGATAAAAAAAGCCTTATTTGAAACAGTTATATAGCTTGTAAAGTTATTATAGGTACTCAGGAATGAGACAAACAAATGCAAATATATTTTTTCAATTCCGACTTGTATAATCTGCGGTTACGTCTTCACACTTTCTGGTAGAACGGCATTGCCATTAAAAAAAAAAATAAGGCCGTATAATGGATTGATGGAAGTTTCATATTCTACCATATTAAAACATCTAGATAGAAAATCAGCAGTATGCATTACTTACGTTATCATGTTATAATAGAAGCTTTTTTCCTTTTTATAACTGGGATCCTAAAGATCAATCATAACATAAACAAGTTTTACATCTTAATATTCATATTATATACATATTTCCAACTTAGTAGCATTTATTGAATATTGATTCGTTTAGCATAAACAATGGCTACGTATGATAATATTACACCTGTTTAAAGCTAAGCTTGTATTCAATAATACAATTGTTCTATAACGAAAACACGAGAAAAATAACTTAACTTTACATTGTTTTAACACACGTGATATGCATATACTGGAAAGGCCACATTTGATTAAATACAGCGCTGCTCTACATCGAAGCTAAGAGCTCGTAATATTTTACGATTTTAAGATAAAATCATCGAAATATTATGACGATATTACATTGCAGTGACCAACAATATCTAATAATGGAATCTGTTGGTCTCGTTTGTTGTATCAATGCACGGGTTTGTTAGAAGCATTGCGCCTTTAACAGACATCCACCAAACAGCTCTGATGTCCATTAATATCTATGGTTCTGCAGTGAGCTTATAAAAAATGGGTTGCAGTCATTGTTTAAATATAAATATGCATGGGGTTCAAATAATACTTAATATCCCAGATAGGGCTAGTCTTCCCTATTCTACTACGAAAAAACCGTTTTTTATTTGGATATAAAGTTTTCCATGGAAAAATTCTTAACATTTAAAGGAAAGCGCGCGCAGCCAGAAAACTACCCTTGCCCTATCTGTGATATTTTTCTCCAAAGCACTTTTGAATAGGTATCCTGTATATCCTTATATTATAATAGTTTATCTGAGTTAATGAGTTAAGCGCTAAGTTTAGGATGTTCAGTGTAAAAACATATTATTTTGTTAGCCTGTTAAATGTAAGAAAGGTTAAATGTAAAAATAACCATCAGGTTTTAATGAAATACGCGTGATACCGTAGACATGGTAAAATTAAATAACTTAAACCGGAGAATGTCGTATATTTTTAATTAAAAAAGTTGTGTAATTTCCCAAATGAATCGTAAAAACTTAGGAAATAACGAACAGTTTTTAGATAAAACGATTGGAGTATGAACGATTTAAACGATAAATGAAAGTATGTTTTGAAGAAACGAGTTAAAACATTTCTTGAAGTTTGACAGTTTATAACCAACCGAAATTTATTTTAAATTTTAGCGATATTTATTTAAAATAATGTTTATTGAGAACATGATTTTACCTGATAAAGAAGACATACCTAATAATTAAATTACATTCATGTTTAATTCATTCTATTTGATTGCCTTGTATTAAAGTTAATAATTGACCGTGTGAATCGTTCTATTTTTTTATGTGTTTTCATTTGTATGGCAATTAAATGTGTTGATTGTCATTGTACTGAAATTAAATTCTTAGTATGAGTGAACGTAATCTAGTGCTCCCTTATTGTCAGCCTTGAACTTCAATCGTATAAGAAGATTCCTATCAAAATTCAAGATTTTCGTAGATATTTCTGTTCATAGACCCAATCAAAATCTATAAAACAGATACTTTCCAGCTCAGAATGAAAATTGGTTGTTTTGGCGTTCCTTATTTTAAAATTAAAAAATGCTTGTGATTGAAATGTTTCGATCTCAAAAAAGGGCTTCTTGGGAACGTTCGTCGAAATTCCGTTTATACCATAATAGGTCTGAAAAATGTCTTTGAAAAAGTCATATTAAATTTAGATCTAAATAGTAATCACTATATTTTTTATACGTCTTAACTTGACATCTTATTGTCACGGTGCATGGCCATGGTGACTAAGAAACGTTTTTTACGTCTAATAATCGTCATATTTCTTCAAATACAATTACCAACGACAAGACAACTACTCTTATAAGTTGTTCAGTATCGTAATCCACAACTTATTTTGTCCTAACAGCGTGGACGATCTGTTCAAGTTCCTAACGCACTGGGTGCCGGATAGATACGGGCCACTTGTGGACGTGACGGCTCGCGGGTACGAGCTAATTGACAGCGATACCGAATGGGACGATGATGATGCCAAGCCCGGACAGAAGGTATGTACAACTTCTAGCAAACCTTGATCTTATTAAAAGAAATGATTTTCACACTAGACAAACAGACATTATTTTTCACTAGCAGAAAATATTTTAATCTTGGTGAAGAGCTTGGCTAAAGGATATTATACTTTTGAGATTAGTCCAACATTTGTGTTATTTTGAATGATTGTAATCTGTACTATCTGTACAATGAAGTTTTAATTAATACGTTCTATTGAATAAAATAGCAGGAATTCACCTGATGTTAAGTGCTTCTGACCAAGTCTCAGATACTGGTTAAATTTCTAAACCGTTATCATGTACTTGGATTATAGGGGATTTCTAGGGGGCACTTACATAGAGTTCTTGTTGAATTTACCGGTTTAGAACAAAAAAACGCAGGTAAAATATACAATGCGCCCGAAGAGCTAGCCAAAGGCCGTCTCGTAGGTCGTCGAATAAACCGGTTTATTAAGGTTCTCAAAACGTTCGCGTTCATCATAATAGGGTGGATACACCATTAGTTGACCATTTAAGCGGTTTTATGGTTAGCCACCTATAAAAAAATGGTTATTTGTTTACGAACAATGTCACTGTTCGAGACACAGATCACTGATTAATCACTTAAACTATTAAACTTAGTCTCAATTTGATAAACTTAAAAGGTTTTTTGCAAATCACCCTGATAGTTAATTTTAGCGAATACACCATTACCTGACCATTGATTACCAATAACTGACCATTTTTGTCCTTATAGTTGACCACTCCTTCTTAAATCATTAGTTTTGCTCAAAACATAAAGAAAAAACCATGCATATTAATATATTTTTTTTAATTAAATCTTATGATTATAACCATACTGAACTTAATTAATTCCTTATACCTATGTACCTATTCCAATAAAATAAAATAAACAAGACTTGAAATTGGACATCAGTTCTTAAAAACACTCTCTCTCTCTTCACACTCTTTCCTAAAACATTAGTTTTGTTTAAAGCATAATTAATAAAAAACAGTGCATTTTAATTTTTTAAAATTAAATCTTATATTTATATCCATACTGAATTTAATTAATTCTTAATACCTATGTACCTAACTATTCTAATAAAATGAAATAAATAAGATTAGAAATTGGAGATCAGTTCTTAAAAACACTCTCTCTTCATTGTCCAATTTTTTTTGTCTGTCTCTATCAAAGTTATTTTCTTCAGTGTATTTCTTGCATATAGCAGTAAAATATGTAGGTACTACGCTCCATTTTTCTCATCTCCGGAATTCTACCTTTCAGCTTATTAATAATTGTACTACAAGGAAACCCAAAATGTCAACTTGCTTCCCTTATTTTGAATCTACCCTCTCACACTGCAGCCATTGCTAACTGCATTGATAAATCAGGATATCGGAAAATTTTCAGCCCTTCAACCTTTTTCTTTCCTGAGAAACAAAAAGCCACTTAACCAAACAACGTGCAATTGCCCAAGCATCCTAAAGCTTCAAACGTAGGTAATTAAGCGTACAGTTAGAGAAAGCAATCAAAATTTGAAAATCTATTAAATATGCATTTTTATTTACACTTCTTAAATAAACAAAACGACATGAGTCACTTATATATTTAGTAGCCTAGCAAGAGTACACACAATTCCATTACAGTTGGACAACTTAAGGCTCATCCAGCTAGTCATCGTGTAAGCCTAACCACTCTGGTTAAGCAAAAACATATACCCCAGTCAGCTTTTGGAAGTACTACAAATCCAGTGCGGGGGTATTCAGTATTTTTTGACAATGCTTTGTGAAATCAAAATCAAGAAAAAAATATCGACTTTTATAAAAAAAGTAAAAAATCGTAAATCTGACCACACTGGTCAACAATAGGCAATATTATCTTTCTGATGTTCTTAAACGTAACCGCCATGTTAACACCGTGTGGTAAATAGATCAGTAATAAATATCACCACAAAATAATAAAAACACATGATATGTATACCCACAACGTGAAAAAATTAAAATTACTTTAAAAATAGCTAAGATGCATTCAGATTATTAACGCAGTGCCAATTTAAAAGTCTTAGTAAATTATAACACTACTTACGAGGTACCATCTTCACAGCAAAAAAACCTTAATTTTTCCGAACTGGTGGAGGTGCTACCATACGTCATTTGATAGGTGGGCTCTTGCCACGGTACAAAAATAAAAAAATACCATCTTGTGTTGGCAAGTTTTTTTTAAATCTTTAAAAACGTAGATTTTGGTCAGCTTTAGGTGACTGGTCAGCTAATAGTGCATTCACCCTAGTTCGGAACAAAACCGAAATAAACCGGTACTAACCGGTATTTTTTAAACCGGTTCTAAGCTTTGCTTCTGAGCACATGGACTCCTGTTGTAGTTTTGTTAGGTTTTGCGAGCGGGCAGTAGCAAATTCGCAGATTGACGCTTATGATATTCTCTAGTCAAATATCAGTTTTAACCTCTTATCATCTCATCCCCGGAAGGAGATGTGGTGATTAGTACTAGTGGTGCCTACTATCCAAAAAAGGAACACCAAAGTTTTTTTTTTTTATTAAAAAATATAAAACAATAACATTTACTTTTTGAAAACTTAACTATGGGCGGATAGCTTGCTGATGTGCTAGAGGTTGGGGAATCGATACCCACTGCCTGACAAATATTTGTAAGTTCCAGGACTATTTGTCGCGTAGTTGGTTTTAATGTATTAAAAGTATATTTACAAAAAATGCATTTATTGCGCTATTTAGTTCCCACGGTAATGCTTAGCTTGGAGTTAAATTGCGTTGTTTTATATAATGTCCAGCATTATTTGTTTATTAAACTATTGCTACTACTATATCAAAAATTGTAATTTATCAATGAACAGTGAACGATTCTCTAGTAGGTCAAATTTAACTTCACCTAATCATTTATTATTTGCCTATCCAAAGTCTTATAAGTATAAATAGATACAATTAAATATTGTCACAACAATTTTGTAGTTGAAAGTAACAATTAACACACGTTATCACTAATTAATCAAGAGACAGTGTCTTTATTTACTTTAATTCGAACGAAATAATTAGTAGTATTTGTATTATTGTTTTGGGAAAAGATTGTTCAATTTTTTATGTTTAGCCATTTAATTAAATCTGCCAAAAGTATTTCAATATATTGAAATTACGCTGACCGATAACCGAGTCGATCGGCATTATTTTTATTTTATTTTATAAATTTTCCAGTTCAACTTTCAACTTTTTATGAATGAAAAATATACAAAGTATTTCTTGGCTCAGTTCCATTTATAATATAAACTGTTAGTTATTATAAACATATTCGTAAATCACAAAAGAAAAAACACACGTTTTATTTACACCTTGTTGTGTGTGAATGACCTTACCAATTAAATATCTGGCTAGTCTACGACATCTGAAGGCATATTATTTTGATGAATTGCACAATATGTGTAATGAAAAACGTTACACCTTGCGATAGCAAAATTACGATCTAAAGATTCAGATTTGAAAACAACACACACAAAAAACGGCTATTAATGTGTGCTAAGGTCATGTCACAATCGAACTTCATACACAGAGATTTACATTTCATTTTAGGTACTTAATACCATGTGTAGTAGGGACATTAAAACCAAGCTCTATGATCATTTTAATAATCTTTAATTTTCTAGTTAGATTTTATACATAATGTCTCCTTAATCGTTTTTAACGTATTACAGAAGGGATTGAAATAACTTAGTATATTTTCCTTCCTACTTATATTATTTAAAAAAAAGCATTTTTTTATAAATAATACAAGTAGTATAAACGCCATAAATTTTATTCATAATTCTAAAGTTAATTTCGTGTATTATAAAAAGCAGTGAATTTTTTCAGTTTAAAACGAACTCATAGT
Organism: Stenoptilia bipunctidactyla; assembly: GCA_944452665.1. NCBI lineage: Eukaryota > Metazoa > Arthropoda > Insecta > Lepidoptera > Pterophoridae > Stenoptilia > Stenoptilia bipunctidactyla. Next base: position 10,846,541 of record OX101723.1, on the reverse strand, counting down.
GTCAATATCGTCGCATACAACTCACGGGAAGAGGTAACTCAAATTCACACCGTGTTATGAGATATTTTAACAATCGTAACAAAGACTCGGAAACTTACTATTCTTACAGTAGCCAAAGAGTCCTGATAAGTACCGATCGGCTTACTTTGTTTGATTTAAACGCTCGTATTACTATGATACTTTAATACGAAAATACGTAAGTATATATTTAGTTCAAGAAAGTATAAAATTTTATGTCTTCGTTGGAATTTAATGTCTTGTTATGGTGAGAATACATGAAACTTTATAAAACATTCGGCTATACAAACAACGACATTATGTCAACCAAACTTTATCCATACAGTCGATTTTTTTCGGAAATACCTTAAGTTTAAATAATTAACTGTATTATGATACTTTTTTAAGTTAGCGCCAGTTAGACAGACGCTCGTGACCATGGGGTAAATGGCAAAGCCACCGAAACGTCGAGTTTAATTGTAAATTATTTAACTGTTAACTACAAAACATATGAAATTAAAGATGCACATTAAATTTAAAGATGAAATATTACTTAATTTTACATTTAAAAAAAGTTTCTTTGATGAGATGAGTAGTTGAGTACAAACAAGCATCTATGGATTTTTAAATAAAACGAAAAAAATTAAAACAACAAACTACAGCAGAACAACATGTACAAAAACTGCGTCATTTCATAGTTATGAGTTACGTGCGTATCGAAAATCGTAATGAATTTAACGCACGGTTTACGTTAGGTGCTGAAAAACTACAATGATTAGAATTATATTAAAATGTAGCTCACCTACGTCAGTGTTTGTTTCAGAATAAAAGAAAATTAAATTTACGAATTGTTTCATGGAAAATATGAATGAATGTTTGTTAAACATCGCAAAACTTTATGTAGATTTTAACGAAACTTGTATGCATTATTAAAATATTCTGATTCATATGATATACATATGAAAAAGGCTTTTCATTACTACGTATTGCAATGAATGTAATTGAGATACATGTTTAGTTTATTTTAAAAATAAAATATTTATAAATAACTTAAATTGACTGTGCAACAATTTAGTTAACTTAGACAACTACCAACCAATACTCTACGAAGGCTGTCAACTCAACAGGCAACTTTATCATATGATACGATAAAGTTTCCACAAATATTCAAGATTTGCCTCTTAATTAATTTGATAAAAGTCGTTGTTTATAAACTGTTTTGAAAAGATATTCTCTGTAGTAGTGATTCTTTTCAATTCGTAAATAATGTTCATTAAAGTAACTACAAAATATAGAACACTCTGGCTTTAACTTTGATACTCGAAATAGTTATCCCACGTTAATTTCTTTATCAAAGTAATTAATCCTTCCATACATATAAAAATATACTATCAAAATTAACAAACAAACATGCTTCATTGAATAATATTCTCATCACATCATAATATGTAACCGATGACGCTATGCGTAAAATTAAAACTCGCATAATATGATTTTTATTACATTATCCTATATTACACACCTATTTAAAGTCTATAATAAGTTTTATGGTCGTTATCTCTGGCTATTCACAGGCTGCTACTAAATAATTAGTTTCTCAGTGAAAATCTAATCTTGTGTTTACCGTCATCGCTCATCAAGATATGTCGTTGTATGAAAACGGCAGCATTATTTATACCGCGGAGATAGACGTGCAGATAGTAGCTTAGAATGTTTAAAAGGTAGTCCAATTAAATTGGTCGTGCACTGCCCAGTTCAGTTATATACAGAGGCTGTAATCTAACTCAAAGTGAGCTTTATTCATTCTATTTTTAGAACGCATATTAAAATTCCTCAAGGATATAAAAGTGAGCGATAAGGAAAATCATGTTAAAATGGTTTAACTTGAAAGTTTAATTTCGCTTGGCGATTGCACTGTTTTAAAGTATCTAATGAAGTACTTTTGTTGCAGGGCGAACGCACCGGTAGCTGCGGAGACGTCGCTGATCTCACTAGGGAGTCATGGGAGGTAAGGTTTATGTGCTTACCTTAAGAAGCTGCTTTTATTAACCTTATACACTAAGTCTCCTGCGATGCCCGTATAACCTTAATCACAATATTATAACCACTATTAAAAAAACACGCAGGAGATTCTTGTGTGACATTTTACCTTGTGAATGGATCTTTTGATAACAACATTACATTCTTAATTCTAACACATTCGTTTTAATAACATAGCTTTGTTGACACATATTTTAATGGCGACAGCGCATCTTTTAATCACATTTCACATTTACAGTACACATTGAACATTATGGATATGTTTTTATTATTCTTCTATTCAAAATTATATACGAAATGTTTGGCACATACTAAATATATGTTTGGCTGCTCTCCTAATATGTTGTATTTTTAGTAAGACACTGAGGTTTTAATGCCAGCTATTTCCTTATGATTAGCGACAGCGCGACAAACAGACCAATTATTATGTTCTATAAAGGATGTTTAATAACAAGGTAAACGAAGGTTCAGCCTTGAACTTGCATATTGATTGAAGCATTTTGTAATTATATTTTGAATGCAATTTACCACCTTGTCATGTCCAAACAATCTTTTTTTAATGTTTAGTGTATAAAATTGAAAAATAAGTGCTTAAATAACAGTAACATTATGCAACTTAGCGGCGCGTGGTCATCGCAGCTAATATTTTATAAATAATATTATTAGGCATCATATTAAATTTTCACATACCGAGCATATTTTTCTAAATTTAAAAACAGTTAAATCAGTTCGATTTTTCTGTCATAGGTAGTAAATATTGTTTTAATTAAAGATTCATGCTGGATGAATCTATCTTGCCTAAATCAATCGCAACATTATATGATTTTATACAGTGCTCAGTTATGTGGTACTGACACGTGTCAAAGACGACACGGCCAATAAATAAAAAAAAAAATTGCTTAGCTGCAAAAGACAGGCTTTGTGAGGACTAAATAACACTTTCACACATAACACAAGCGATATTGTTTCTTATTCCGACCGCATAATGACTGTTTGTATGACGGTTGCGCATAGCTGCTGAAGGCTCCGTACGTGAAAGTATACTCGATCATGAAGAGTCAGGCTGAAGCTCTTGGCGACTCTCTCGGGGAGGAGCCCCAACCCCAGGTACCTAGGAAGCTGGCTCGACACCTGTCACCTACCTCCACGACCGAACACCACTCGATACTCATCTAAACCATCTATCAAAACATGTTTTAATATTTGCACATCCCATTTACGACTTCAACTAAGCTGCATATTTTATGCAAGCAATAGAATAAGACTCTTGTCAAATTCGAAGTGTGAACTCCTTTTAAACAACTCTGACGCAAAGCCATACGCGTAGCATAAATACAAATAGCTGTTAATTAAAGATTGACGTAAATCGAGTGTTGTTCCGTCCTGGAGGACCCTAGTAGAGGCGGACTTAGCACATAGTAAGTTGTCCTGACTTGCACAGAACCCTAGATCGAAATTAAATGTGACTGCATGGATACTGTTTATGGTGTCCTGTCTTGATGTTGATCGCGCTGCAATTATTGTCTTGCTACCTTCTGAATGAATTATACATAAGTGTACTATTAAATGGTAATCATTTAGGTATATTTTTCCAATAACTCTTGTTAAATGTTTTGTTTTGATATTGTATGAATAAAGAAGTAAATAAATATTTAAAAAAAGAGTCGGTAGTTGGTATGAAAATAAACTGTTTTATAACGACTTTTTTGCGAAAGTAATTGCCTGAACTTTTTAAACTTTGTGTATTTTAACGATTGCGATGAAATATATACTTACTTAAATCTATGAATTTTAGTTTGTTGTGTTTTGTAGACCTGTTTTATTTCTAAATTTTAGTACGTTCGATATATTCCTAGTCTGTTCGTTGACAAGTTAATAGTGTTATGAGTCAATGATAGGTTTAGAGGTAAAAAGTAGTGTGGCATGTTAGATGATTGTGCTACACAATAGGCTGTACACAATGGCGGTTCCGGGGACCACTGACAGTAGTCATTTGGTTGACATGTCTGGTTATGTAACGATCCTTGCTTGACCACTGTTTTCCTTTTTGTATTTTAGTTATAGGTGTTGTTTCATGAAGTTTATTGCATTCGTGCAAGAATACTGTAGAGTAATATTCAAGCGGAAAAAACGAGCATTTTCGCTATGATGACACGAAGTAAGTTGTAAGAAGTAGTAAATTGCAGTCAAGTAAAACCTAACAATGAGATTTTTTTTATTCATCCTGGCATCTAAAAAAAAATGTGATTGAACATTATTATTTTTTTTAATTTTCGGTACTTGTCATTTTGATCGTTTCTTTCAAACTGCGTGAAAGATGAATAACAATAACAAAACTTCTTTCAAAAATATATAGTGAATGCATGCTATGATAAATTGATAAAGTGCGATAGTGAAATTTTGTAAAAATGGAAATAAGCCAGTTCCAGCACCGTGAGGTACAATTAATATCTATCTATTTTTAGGAAATAGTTGTAAAACCTTCCGATACGGAATTTAATTTCCTAATGAGCACGATTGATTTGGTAGATTCCGTTGCCTAATCATAGGAACCTTCTATAGAAGTGGAAAAATCACTAATGTATAATTAATGTTTTTGATGATCTGATTTTTAATTAAGCAAACATCTATTTTTAGAAAAATAAATTAGTACGGTTCATTGAAATGCTCTTACATCATTATGAAGTCAAATATACTTCATTATATATTTTTTACAATAGTCATTTTGCTATAAAAACGGCATTACTGGCCAAATAGGCTGGCGTTTGACACTTTACGCTATCAAAGAACCTTTTTGTAGAATAATTTAGAAAACGAAATGGCCGGTCATGGGGTTTTACAAGCTTATCCTATAAATAAGTTCTTATATTCTTTCTTAAACCTTCGATAAATGAGTAACCATTTACCTAATTTCATAAAAATGAAGATATAGGGAACCATAAAAAAATACTCGGTTATGTTCTTGTTTTACTTAGCCTTTCAGTTGAACAGCATTATTACTATCGAGTCAAATACAGTTTCACAGACACGCTGTCGTAATAATGTGTCACATTGTCGGAAATTCGACATAGGCATTTTTCCATTGTACTTTGGCTCTGTCGAGTTTTATTTCATCCGTTGTTCTTACAAACTTCAAAAATAAATAAACAATAGCTACTAATGGTATTTTGAAGGCTGTAAAATAACTGTGTCCTTAATTTCCATATAAATATTCTTATGTTTGTTTACTTTTTGTTTACTAACAGCAAGTTGATTCGATAGCGGATGCGGTGTCGCAACGGCTCGTTCAACTAATGGTTCTCTGTAAAGGGTCACATATTTGTTCGTGTGGAATTTTTTCGTGGCCTTACTGGTTTATTTCTATAATGTTCTGGTAAATTTTGTTTAGAAAAGGTTAAGCCGGTGCGCCCAAACATCTATTTTTAGAAAAACCTCAACCGGAAAACGGTGGAGCCCAAAATTTTTCATTCGTTCTTTCGGAAAATATTTTTTTTAATAAACTTTTTATGCGTAACTTTAAGTTTAATATAGACGTAGGTGTGTTGTAAGAATATAAGGTTTTATAAAAAATATAAAACAAGATTATATTTGAGTCTTTTTAAAATCAACTTTTAAAAAATGTCGTCCTATGTCGATCGAGGCTACCACAATTGGCGTCTGTTATATTTTCACGAAGGTTAATTCCTTGGATTATATTAATGTTGTCTGGCGCCGATTAACTGTAGCTGGCTGCATTGCTCTGGATAAAGTTGGATCAGGTTTTACAGCTTTTTATACGGATTACAAGTGACATAGTCTTTGTAGCTTGTAGATGAATATAGCTATTTTTGTCATATCCGAGTGTCTGATGTATGAAAAAGTAAATTTGATATCTAACAATGTTCTCTTTTTACTTTTTGATGGATTTTTGAACATCGAATTTCGGAAACTATTAGTAGTCATTGTCCCCAAAAAGATAAAGAGTTAAGCTTTTTAAACATTACTAGAAACCAATTTCTATAGAACAATTTGCACCTTAAACAGTGTGAATAACATGTCGCCCCTTCGTTATACTGATGCAGTAGATAAGTACTGCAGTGTCGTACGCAGTAGATTTCAATGGCTCATCTAAAGACAACGTATTAAATAAAACAATTGCGGGACCATAAAAGCCAGCAATTATTTACAGCCCGTGTTTAGCCCAATGAAGCGTTTTAATTTACGTTTATCCAGGTCTTCGTGTTAATAAGTTTAATTGCGAATATGACAGCGTCTTGTTGTGCATACGTTTATTGAATCATGATTTATGGTCGGGATCAAATGCAACAACAATTACTAGAGCTACCTAACTATAGCGAGTATTAACATCGTGGAAGGATTTTCTACGATGTTAATACTCAGATATAAACGTTTAGAATGATACTGAACGCCCATGGAATACAAAGTTTCATTCAAAACATAATTACCATATTTAAAGAAAAAAATATATTGTGTCAATACAAAAAACTGTGGCATAGCAGAGTGATTCTCATATAAACTCACAGGACCGGTCTAGATCAACTTATCTAGTTGAGTTTGTTATTAAAGCTGAATAATAAGTAAGTAAGAACCTAGTCATTTATTTATTCGCAATAAGCTGTAGAAGTTTTGACATTGAATAGTAAAAGTTTAGCTCGAATAATGAAGTAAAATATATTCGTTGCTGCCAGTCGAAATAGTAGAGTCAAAAGCAGGTCCATACGCCAAAACAAGATTTAACTCTGTACATTATTTACCTTATTATGGTTAACGATAGTGTTATTACAAATAATTGGGATTTCCGCAAATTTTTGCTCTATTCTGATAGCTTGCAATGTTAGGGATATAATTAAAATTATGTTATTGTTGTCGTGATCGTTGAGTTTCGAATAAATTGTTAAAAATATTCCTTGTTTCAATAGAAGATTTAGTGTATTATTTTTTATGATTTGATGAAAAACTACTTGATGGCTTCCTTTGTTTAATGATTGTGTGTTTGATGTCGCCATCAGAGGTCTAGAATTTTCTAGCCTGACCAGATTATTCAGTGAACCCCCTATTAGACAAGTTTCGTTGTTTTTATAATGATCTTGTTATGCCCAAAAAGTTTATTCTGAAGCCAGATAGGAGCTATTCTGGATGATTGATTTATCAAGAATTAACGTTTTTTTTGGATATACAATAAAAACAACCCACATGGCTATGTTCATTAGAATATTAATATGCCGACAGCCTTGAGACGGGTCAGTAATGTGTAGGTACAGCTTATTGAGATTCTTCTACTTTGCATATTATTGGAATATTGTATAATGTCTAACACATATCTACCTAAATGCAGAGTTGTGCCATTTATTTTACAGAAACCGAGTTAATAGGATCTTTTTTAGTAAGACATGTATAGGAATTTCGGTAATAATTAAGGTACAAAAAATATGCTATTTCCGATCAAACGACAGTTTGACTTAAACGAAGCTTGTAATGTTTTTAATGTTCCGCACGTATGATTAAATTCTGCATGCCGTACGTTCTGTCTGCGTGGCGGGGTCGCTTCGTAGACCTTTCTTTTTTACCGTCAGTGTATTAGCGGCGGCGCTACATCGTGCCCGCGGTTGCTGCATTAACTTCCACGTACACGTGTAATACTGGAGTTAACTTAACCCATATTCTCCTCAGAATTTCCGCCATTAGTGGACGATTAAACCGGCTGGAGCGATCCACCGGGCACAATGCGCACTTGTTTATAAGCAGCCGTGGTCGACGTCAGAGCTCAGTGCAAACTGGCGAACGGAACCTTGTACCCGCGTGGGTGATGTTAAAATAAACCCGCCGAAGCGCTATATATGGACAACGTGATATTTGTGTTACATCGCGCCTGTGTAATGTGAAATCGTTTTTGGACTGAATTACTTTATACTATTGACAATATGCAGACTATGAAATTTATAGAAATGGTGCGGCTGGGACCGCCTGCTGAAACGTCGAGCTTCGACGACGATGAGGTGAGCTTTACCGAAATATACCTGCGGCTGGTTTGATGTAAACAATAAAAAGTTTGATAGCCTACAGGTAGTGCGTTTCTTCATAAAATACGCGATAAGATATCTGCTGTGCACATTCAGACACTCATTCAAACGCGCTAGGCGGAAGGGTATGAGCAAAAAAAGCAGCACAAAAAAACACGTCGAGGTGATTACATTAACTCTTTGTTTTTTCAATAACTAAACAAAGATACTTTATTGTGAAGCAAATTAAACATCATAATATGAAATTGATATGTAAAATAAACCATCGAATAAGCACTTTTTTGTAGAACAAGCCAATTAAATGCAATATTAACACCTTGAAAAAAAATGATTGCAAGCACTTTTAAAAAACCATTCACAAGTGTGACATTTTGAAATGTAAACCCAGTGGAACTTAAAGAATGCGCCCGAGCTACTCGTAGTAGAGGCGAACGACCTACTGGCGGGCACAGACTCGTCTATATTCTATATTGCCATGAAACTTACAAGTATTCCCTTTAATAAACTTTATCCCTATTTAAAAATTATCAATTAACTGAATTCGAAGTAATTAGACACAAAATACACCGTTGAATAACTGTCCACTATGAATTACTGGACTCGAAAACTCTTAAATTGCACATTAGTAGGGTAATTTAATGAATGGATAATCACTTCATCCTGATTAGAGGAACGAATTACTCAATTACGTCATTTTCGTTTTCTAATATGATCACGGTTAATGCGGTGAAAAGAAGAAGACTTCCATAAGAACTATGTGGCTCTATAAGCTTAAGAGTTAACCACTATGTGGTAAACACACAAACCCTTTCCAGTTTATAACAGTTCGTTTGTTTAATTGACCTGGCTGGGAAGCGAACCTATCTCACAACAACTGAGCACTGTTACGCCATGAAGTGGTTTTGAAACATGTCGTAATGCCTCTTTGACTACTCCCCTTTAAAATTCGAAATAACCAATTAACTTGTCATTTATTACTGTTGCAAATATTACATTAAGCTGAAGAATAAAGCACAAGTTTACCTACTTTTCATGATGCTTTGTTTAGAACTTATAAAATCAGCCTACGATTCTAATGTTGAGGCTTAAACTTTGAAGGTTGAAAATACAAAATGCATGATCGTGACGTGATCTCACATAAGCTTCTTGCTTATAGAATCTTCATATACTGATGAGCTTTACCTATAGATATTTTCTATTTGTCACGATTTTTTCACAAGCCGCAATTATTGAATGAGACCTTTATTTTTCTTGATTTCAAAATAATGATGTCAATGTTTGCACATCACACATGTTTCATATTTTAAATTACGTACTGTAAGTTTGTAAACTTTAATTCAAATTCAGTATCTTGAAACTTCCAGAACAATCTATGTGAGATTCTCTGCATGAGAAACGCTACAGTTCTAAAGGTTTTTTTTTTATGAAAAAACAAAATGTCGCTGTGAGAATATTGTTTACAAACGAACAACAGGAATTTGTTTATGTCTGGTAGAGTTCTCACGATGCGATGGAAGCCTACGTGAAGGCCTAATTGTTTTTAGTTCTTTTTTTTCTCGACTTGATAGGTGTTGCCACACATTAAAATCATTTATTTCCCCGACGCATACCTATCTGTTGAAACTTCAAGTTTTTTTACAAGTCGGTAGACGCTCTTTCGGAGATTTGAATAATTATTACAACTGGCTTCGTAATTAACGATTGTAATACCTACATGAAGGTAGGTACTTGTGATGTATGTTATTAAAAAAAGCATTTGAACAATATATTATTCTTCAATCAACGCCTCATTTACGTTTATAATATTTTCTTTTTTCAATGTTTTAGTTTCCGGTCACTTTTTTAACGTAACTGTAGAAAAGTAAACCATCTTATGCGGGTTTTATTTTATTCAAGGAAATCATTGAACCCAAAACAATAAAAAAAGAGATTACACTTAAATCCACGCAGATATAAAAATGTTATTAACTGATTATCTTGTTATGTACAGAAACTTGGCCATTTCATTCAGAATGTTTACAATCCACGCTTAACGTTCACCTGCTGATAACGGTATCGCCGTTATTTGAAACCAATAACTGAGCTGTAGGTTTGATATAACTTCATTATGGTAGTTTGCGATTCCCTTTGCAGCATTAGTATCCATTTATTTCTGAGATAACACACCTAGACCTTCACATATAGAAACAATGTCCTAAACCTAACTAACGTAGCTGCAAACTCACGTCATGTCACAAAACCTTCGCTGCTTTCCGACACCGATTTGATGACTTGTAATATTATAGGCATCTAATTAATTTATTAAAAAGCAAAGAATAATGCCTTACCTGAGTGATGTCAAGGACTACGTGTCTCTAGGTTGAGACGAAAGTTAATTAGGCGTTACGTTGTTTGACATCATTAAGGCATAAACTTTAGAACGGCAAACTGTCTGCAATTTCGATATTGATAATTTTCTCTAAAAAAAATATTAAATGATGTTCAAGTTGATTTATCTATGTAAACATTGTTGCGTTGATAGACGTGCTTGAGGCCTTAGTCATTGGGTTGTTCTAAAAAGGTGTATATATCTAGAAACAAAATACGATATTAGTTTATAGGCATAAAAAGTATGAATTTAAAAAAATTGCAGAGTTTAACATATTATCAGAAAGTTTGCTTCTTACGATATTAGATAGATATGTAATACTAAAAGATAATATCATCGACGGCTATGATGTCAGCTATGAAGCATTGCTCCCGCCCCCATCGACGTGTACGTGCATTTCAGTAAAACGATTAACCGAGCTTAGATTATTTAACTTCAATGCACTTGAGTATCATATTGACATAAAATTTCTAACATTACAATTTAATAAACTCAATAAAGATAGTACAAAAGTAAGCATACGTTCACAATGTGATCAATTTCTTAACCTATTAAACATGAAAACAAAACTTATTACATTTCTATGGTCAAACTATAGATAACAATATGTACCTCCCTACCTACTTTCTTTTGTAAACCTATATTGAAAGTAGATAGCGTCGTGAACCAACATCGTGGTTAACCGAAGGATCTTCTCAGTTCTCACCACTAGGCGAACTAACGTTTCAAATTAAAGTAAAAGTTCGAGCACGTATTGTCGATAGTTGATTGTATTAGTTTCTCTCGATTAAGTTACTTTCATCAAACCTTTTCCGAGTTCTATAAGCTCGTCTTTCCTATTGATTAACTTGACGTAGCATGCGGAAAATGTAATTAGGGGAAGCACCCTTATTTCGTGTAAGTACTTAATAGTTTGTCATTATAATATGTATGTAGAGGTATTTGGAGCAGCCGTTGACCGTGGTTTTTATCATTCAATATTTTTAAGTGATATTTCTGATCATAATGAAACCATACACTTGAGTTAAATTAATCATGATAAAAAGGTGCGTCGCATTAACATTTGACACTGAAAAACGGTTCGATATACATGTGTGGATATATGTAGTTCTGCAAATATGTCTGTACACGCCTTTCGTGCTTAATGTGCGCGAGACGTGAAAGTTACTGCGTGATGTATGGATAATGCGGACAGTGGGTTGTATACAGCGCGCATAAACGCATCTTGCATAAACACGCGAGCCCTATTCACGAAGTTTATTTGTCTCGCGATCGTGAGATGACATCTATTCTTATCTAAGTGCAATTGTAATCGCGAAAAGCTCAAACTTAGTCTTCATTTTGTTTTAGTCTTAAAGCTAAAAGGAACCGCTGTCACTGGTTGTCTATCACCGCCACGATCGTATAAGACACAATTGCATTTATAAGTTATCGTAAATTATGGATAATCCTCTAATCTACTACTTTTGTTTATAATTCAGCATTGCGATAAAGTTGACAAAATAAGATAAAAATGAGTTGTAGAGAATTCTAGTTTAGTAAAACGCCGATTATCGACACTCCTACGCTGAGGTTAGCGGCCTCTTGAAATAAGTGAAATGCTGGTGTTCAAAATGAAAAACATCGTCATGGCCTTAATTGGAATACAGCCATAGCAATAAGTAAGCCTACTCGCCTGGAAACTAAGCGAGACAAACAGATAGGCCGTATCCTGAAAACAAAACATCGTGACTACAAGAAATAAAGAAAGCAATATCCGGGAATAACTCAGAAATGTTTCGTTTCATACGAAAATTGGCGAGGCGGGTTGTAGAGAAACTGCGAAAGGCTGAAATAATTATGGTCAACGTGGCTATGCGGCGCAGAGCAACCATGCACTCGATAAGACGTGCCACTATACACACTATACATGAGGTGAGATTGTCAGTTGTTACATCTTTAGGTACTTTAGGAATCACCATCATGATTAGAATACTTTTTACTGAAGCGTTAAATTTGTGTGCCGCGTCGTACTAGAAATAATACACACGTGCTTGATCCTAAACAAACTTACTTCTCGTCGAAAAGTTCTGAACACATTACGTTTTATATACTTTGTCAACAAACGTATTTTATGCTATCGATTTTTTATCAAATGCTGGTTAGAAGTAAAGTTAGTTTAAGATGTAGGTTAGGTGTATAAATAGATAGGTACTAAATACGAATTCTGCAGCCAGATCGGAGTTAACTTAGAAACTGCTTTATAAATTTTTCGAGACGGGAGATGTTTTATGAATGTGCCTTACTTTTTACTTGTTTATTATTAGTTCCTTATGAAAATTACCTTTAAACTCTATGTCATAAAGTTGTGAATGAAATTCCTATGCTTGAGAATGTTCCCCGATGCTATCTTACTAAGCTACTTGTTCATGACCCGACGACGTCGGGAACACTGGATGTATTATGAATGTGTAACCTCATGATGTTGTCACTGAATTGGCGTAATACAATAATTTGCTAAAGTAGTGTGCACACGCACGCACTGTTGACTGTGACTGTTGAATGTGAACTGTAGAGCTCCATCACATGTTTTAATTAATTAGTGCATCTTGTTCACTAATCACCCACCATCGAATTAATTTTCAACTTACATCTGTTTATGAGAAGCAAGATTTATATTCGCTGGTAACATTGATTACATAAATGGCATGCCACTTTTAATTACTAGTGAAATCTGTGTTTGTATAAATGAAATTAACTTTTTATTGTGGTGACGTGAATTATAAATCTTGCTATCCTAACGAAATAATCCATTTTTACCTTTGATAATAACGGCATGACTATACGTTTCATTTTGATTAGGTAAGTAATTTTCTAATGATTTTCGTAATTGTTTATTTTAATATACTCAAACTTAATAATTACTAGAAAAATATAAATTTGATTGACATTTTATTGTGCAAGTGCCTAAAATTAGTTTCAAAGAACTAAAGTTTGTAATGTCCCTGAGTAAATTGATTGTAATTCCCCCTGAATAAATTAATAAAATGTAAAACTAGTTATTACTTCCATATTCCTCTTGTTTCGTAATCCCGAAGTGGCAGTTTAGTATAAAAAACTGGAAACTGAAAGATCCCTAGTAAATGTACAGTCAGCTACATAGCATTATTCAATGGCAGGTGCTGTCGATGAGCGATGAGCTGCGACGGGCATTGTACTCGTCTGGCGCCTCCGTGGACATGGAGTTCTCGCCGCCGGACCTCATCGGAAACTCGGAGATATTCACCATGGAACACAGGTTAGTCGTAAACTGCAAGACATGAGCTGCAAGTTACGAATAAACAAACTGTTTTTATTTTCATCTATGGTTTATTTATTTTTTATTTTCATCAGCGGTGACTGCTGTCGAGTTTCAGACTTCTTCTAGAATAGAGTAGATTGGTCTCAATTTGTAAGCAATGGAACCTAAGTAATTAATAAGTGTTTATAATGCTCCAAAATAAAAATAAATTACTTTGAATCAATGTTGCCCTACTTCTTCTACAAGTAAAAGCAGTACCTTACAAAGATATTGGTTTTTCTTGAAAATACGAGTACCTATGTTAGTATGTTTTGATAAATTATCTCAGCGTGATGACAAGATATTATCAGTCAATAGCAGTCGGTGACTACCAGGGTAATGCCCGCAAGGGATTTGCGGTGCCTCAATTATAAGAGATATCTATCGTCAGCTTAGATCGTAAACTTCCTATCTCCATCCAATCTAGATTTTCAGGAGACAAAAAAATAAGTTTTACTCCTATAAATTGTTTAGAAGCATATTGATTTATATCTCTATATTAGGTAAAAATATTATTCTGAATCTAAAAAACTTATAAATACGTTGTTTTTTTAATGTCTTCACATAAAAAATGGACTTAGGTATTTTGTGCTTAGTGTCGTTCACAGCTTTAGATGGACTTAAGCACTTACATGGGATATACGAAGTTTTCGAATTAAGTTAATCCTTAATTCTTATTCCAAAAAGTGGACTTAAGACAAACTACTATCACTAGTAAGATACTTACTATAAACAGGGTTGATTTGTAGTAGATTTGTTGTAAAAACTTATCTCCCTTATATAAGACCAAATTAATTAAATTGACATCTCGGCCAAGATGTGAAATTAAAATGCTTGTCAGAGTTAGTAATGTTTTATTAAAAGTTTATACTTAAGATTATGAATTACGTAACAATTATAAAAAGTATTTATTATGAGATCAAAATATGAGGTAACTTTAAGGAACAAAATAGGTAAATCTCTAAATCAACTAGTGCTCATTTTTATATCATAACATTTCTATAAACTAGGAATATAGCTTGGTAATGTGAATTATTCTTCAATTCTTAATACTATAAAGAAATAACGTTGTTCTTAGGTATATAATTTTTAAATAATGTAGGTAACTTATAAGAATAATAGCACTCTGCAAGTATTCATAGCACTTTATAAGGCACTAAGCTATTACTATAATTAGACTTTTATCATAAAAAAAAACATCTCCCTTGTCTTTAACTAAACAGTCTTTTAAGAAAATTTTCAAAAATAAATTTTAATCTATCAGTCTTCATAGGGAAGAGCATCGTAAAAAGCATGGAAGTCAGATTCCATAGTCAGCTTTAATTCTTGAAGATGAAGAAACTTAGATTTCTTTATTTTGAGCCTTTGCGTATAAAGGAGTGGTAAATCATCTATGCTGCGGGGTTGAAACTTAGGGATACGGCGTGGTAGGGGAAATTCTGGAGTATCATCAGTAAATCCTAATCTGTAATATATTTTTCCTTCAGGAGAATAGCGGAGTGGTCGTATATCAGTCACAACTGGGTCTCCGGTTCTCGAGCCAGGCCGTATCGACTTAAAATTTAGAACAGGTTCAAAATTTCTGAAGAAATTGTGTTCTAAATATTCCACATAATATGGTTTCTTTATGCAGGATGATTTGGCAATCTGTACGTAATCTGCTGGAACGTTGATTTTTTTCTTTCTCACCTGCCTTTCAATCACAGAGTGCATACAGTCTGCTTCCATCTGCGTATGTCCTTTCTCGAGTATCTTCTGCACAATCGTGATACCGCGTAACATAGCGAAATGCAAAAGTGCATTAGACAACGTAACATTCCTATTCTGATAGGTACAGCCGTCACTAAATAGAACTATTTCGGTTCCCTCTTGAATATTATTTTTCTGAATAAAAATCTCCAGCATTCCTACAATGACCGAAGCAAATTCATTAGACGTTAGCCCTCCTTCAGCCTCGTTCCATATAAAACAATAGCCTTGATTTCTTTTGACATCGTAACCGGTAAAATTATGGACAGCTAACTTTGTTTTGAAATACAGTGAAGACACATTTGATTTAGGACATACTTGTACTGCCTGTAAGTCCATAGTCAAAACTTCCTTTTCACTATTCTTGTCATTCTCTTTTTCTCTCCTAGCTGATTCTTTTTTCTGAATATGAAACCTATATTCTTCTTCGCCAACGTTTTTTGTCTTGTATTTTTCACAGATATCACAAGCATCTTTTTTGGGCTGAAAAAGGCTTAGATTCATATCTTCAAAAACCTCATTAAAGGTAGCAACGCTAACAGGATGATAACCTTTTTCCTTGCAAAAGTCATTGTTGTAAAACCTCATAAGCTGTATTTTTGACTCCCATAAGGTTTCAAGGTACATCTTTGAAGAATTCTTTCGGCAATAATGACTTTCCAACTTTGGGAATAGATCCAAGAAGTACTTGACCTCGTCTTTCTTTGTTACTTTTTTGTTTACCATTTCTTGGGCTATTGCTTCATTTTCAACTTCATTCTTTTTTCTTGCCCAGTTTTTGAGAGCCCATTCCCCAACAGACAGCGTGTTCAAGAACATCTTTTTACATACTCTAATTTTAACAGTGTTCTTTTCCAAATACAATTCTAAGGAATGGTTTCTTTTAGAAATGTCTTGCTCTCCTCTTTTCCTCGCCGTAGCTTTTATAACGACTAATGTTTTCACATAGATCTTCTTTTCTTTCCAAGACAACTGCCAAAAATAATTAAAAATTTTCTGTCTGTCTTCTTCATTGAATTTAGAACATCCAAGTTTCGTAGGCTTGCTGCTAAGTTTGCAGTCGCATCTCGGTTTAATTTCTTTTTTGTTTTTTGTAATATTATATCTCCAAACCTCTCCATCTCTCTTTCTGCTTTCATACTCCTTCCCTTCTTCTCTTAGTTTCATATTTCTATTCTTTTTCCATGTTTCTTTAATCGCTTTTCTATTTCTATTTCGTTTTTGAAAATCCTTATCGAGGCCATCATCAGAATCATCATGCGGATAGTTAGACGAAGAAATGAGTATACTTTGAGACTCTGAGGATATTTCGTGCTCTTCAATATATTTTTTTTCTGCAATTTTGTTTACCAAGTCTGGTTCCACTTCAGTAGTACTGCTTTCTATGGTATCAAGGTTTTGATAGGTATTAGGAAAACTCGTAGTTTTTGAATAAAAAGGATGAGTCAAGTTAACAGGGTTTTGATGTATTTGAGCATCAACAATCACTTGCTCAAAACTTAGCTCGTCCAAAAAAATTTCAGTGTTTTCCGCCTTTTCTGTGTGATTATTTTCGATAGTTTCTGAATGACTTAGCAGCATGCCCTTGTGTCCAGTTATTAAAATGTCTTTAGGTTTACCTACAATGAAAGTTGATGTAATAGCTTGTGTATTTTCAGTATCATATGGCATTACAGATTCTAAAGATAAACTACCATTAAGGTTAACTATATAAGTCTCTTCGGAGATGTTTACTTTGGTTAAATCAGTTTTGTTTAAATTTGCAAAAATTTTTGAAATTCGGCCCTTTGATATATTCATCTTGTATATAAAGTCTTAATGACTCAGTAATTAATTAATTAATCAGTTCAGGTACTTAAAATATAACAACGGAGGTAGGTAATAATCTGAAACAAAAATAAAAATATAAATTCATACAGGCGCGGCGGAGTAAAATGCTTAACTCCTATAAAGAAACAGGTACACTTATTGTTCGCAAACTGCTCAAGTCCAATATGAACATGATGAGGTCTTATAACATTGTTTTTTAAATTTATAATTTGTCGCAGAATAACTGAGGGTAGTAAAAAAAGTAAACAATAGACAACACTTACCTGAGACTTCGAAAACACAAAAAACACGGTGTTTTATTCACAAGTAGATTTTAAAAATTGACGTGCGTTCTCTTTCACTTTGCGTGAAGTACTGAAGCGGGGGGAGTTACGAAGTTTGGCCGTTACAAAATGGCGGCATGGAGTTACGCAATTTACGTTTTGTTGTTTTGGCGCTTAACGTATTTTTTTAAGGATATACAACTTTAACGAACAGATGCGTTCGGAAATTCCAAATCCATTGATATCAAAATGTTTATTAAGCCAAAAAGTGGAGTTACGAAGTATACGATCTAAGTCGACGCTATGTACCTAAATCTAAGTTTTCTTCATCATTTACAAACTACGAATCCAGCTTACAAATTTCAACATCGTCTAATCTAATAGTGAACGACTCCATTGAGTTCGTATAATGTCTACAAGTGAGTCCTTTGCCTTTCTAAAAGCAGGTACCTACGTAAAGCGCTTGTTCAACGTCCCTTTCCTTCAGAAATTCAAGTTAAACATTGGCTTAAGTGGATTTCAACATTTAATCGAAATCCTTCAAAGAAATCTTGAAGCGAAGATTAAGATTTAATATAGAAATCCGAACGATGTCCAGCAGTGGAAGTCTGCTGGCTGCTGCTGACGATGATGATAGAAATTCATTAGTCACGACAATAATATTTTACTGAACGAAATGATTTACTGCCGGTCGTCGCTTCTATTAAGAAGTGTTAAAAAGTGTTTTATAATATAAGTCACCTCGGCATTGATGGTTGCGGTTACTGGAAGATAGTTAGCATAAGATAAACATACAAATAAAGTTTCCGACCTTTAAAACAAACAATAAGTATTAGTAAAGCTTTGTTGGTCGTTCTGTCTGAATTCGCTTATCTGGAGAACGCCCAATCAGATTTGTAAAAACTACGTTTCAATTGAAAGCTAATATAAGTTTTTTTTTTTTTTTTTTTTTTCTCTTTATTTTTTTTTAGGAACTTTGTTGAACATGACAGTTCCATCGAACCATGTAATATAAGTTCTAACTATTAACTTGAAAAATTCGACGGCTAATATAAGCGGGCACGTAACCAATAGTGCTTTTTATAGTAAGTTATCGCAGGTGGGCTTCAATTCAGGTTATCTTTTATCTATAGAAGGGATTACTTGTCAATAATCTTTCACATTTCTTGCGGGGTGCAATAAATAAGTGCAAAACAATCGCAATGAAAAGTAAAAGAGTTTTTTTATCCGTGACTAAACTCGGGTATGACCTCAATCTCACCTGATAGTGAGAGAAGATGAGGTTATATGGCAATTTTATTGTATGTTTGCAATGTGTTTACAAATTGTCATGAATGTGCAATTTTTCTATTTACTATCTAAATAATCAACGAATGCAGAGCATTACAAAACCGACTTCACGTCAAAACTTTGTCTGACTTCACGTCAATCTCCGAATTCATTGAAAATTGAAAATTTTCATGGTGTACCTACTGCATCGATTTCGATGAAATTTATATGGGACCAAATGGGTATCCTCTATCATATGATAAAAATCACCCAGTCACAAGTTATAAGGTCACAAACATAAAAAAAAAACATACAGACCAGATTGAGTAGGTACCTCCTCCTTCTTTTGAAGTCGGTTTAAAAGAAAAATAAAATTGTATATTATGGGGTTCAAAAATTGATATCTATTAATTCATAATAATGATAATTTAATTATGCATAATAATAATAATTTAATTAATAATAATATAATATTAATAGGTATCACAAAGACCGCTAAGCATGGATGTAGGTCTTGTACCTATGTGAAAACAATGGATTCACTATTTATATGTAGGTAATTTATTGCGATAAGTTTACAATTATCAAAGAATAGTTTGAAAACTGAAGAAAAAGCTACGCTTATTGGCTTGTAGTATTCCTATAAAAACTATCCACATATGAAATAGAAAGTCGCATACCTGCTCATCCACATCAAATCATGGTTATGGTAAACGAAGCGTTGCCGACTCTATACTTAAATTTGCAGAGCCTACTCTTTAGTTACTTCATTAGCCGTGTATAAGAACTGGCGGGAGACCTTAAACAGGGTAATTTTAACTTACACGCCACATTACGCTCTCAGTTGAGATAGGAACTTGACATGGCTACTTCTTGTATATTCGATTCTGGTTACTTGCACTATCATCTTTAAGATCTTTTTGTTTCCTTATTCTCGAACCGTACCATCGCTGTTACAAGCACCTTGATTAAGAAGTTTCCGAATATGAAATTGCATAATACTGATAAAGGGAAATATGTTAGAGATTGGTTCTTGACTTTAACTTCATCGGGTGGTAAATGACGATAGGTTTGAAAATGAAAGAAAACGTGCTTAGGAACAAACTGTTCATAAAGTATTGCCCTGCGAGAGCGGTGATATTCCAGGGCAGACTAAGGTTAAAAGGTAAATTTATTTCAAAGATACGGCCGAGTTGAATTACTGTAGATATCTGAACTATGACCTGAACATTTCGATGATCGAGTAGTCGCGATGCGGTAGGACACCAATACCATATCAATATGTTTCATCGCGAGCTCGTACACCTGAACACAGTACAGATGTCTACAGTTATTCAACTTCATACAAAAACACGAAACGCGAGCTATAGGTAGTTACCAACGCGGGTCGATCTCAGAATGCGCTTGGCATGCGGCCAGTCGCGAGTGTCTACATCTATCTATACTTATAATAAATCTGTAGAGAGGTCAATTCTGTACATGAAATATTTTTCAAAATAACTATCAGGGGGCGATTAGTGATCGATACTGATGACAAAAATGCAATCAGTAAAATTTTTGTCTGTCTGTCTGTCTGTATGTTCCTTATAGAAACAAAAACTACTAGACGGATTTTAACGAAACTTGGTAAAATTATTCTTCATACTCCTGGGCAGGTTATAGTATACTTATTATCACGCTACAATCAATAAGAGCAGAGCAGTGAAGGGAAATGATGGAAAAACGGGAGAAGTTACTTCATTTTTTAAGCTTCCGTCGCGTGTGCAGCCTTAATGGTTAAAGCTACATAGAAATCATGTATGACAGGAATATTCTTCATAAAATTATATAAAAAATATCTCACAACAGTATATGTCTATATTTTATGGTTGACTCACAATAACACGTGTAAATCCCGATAGCTTAGCAGTTCGGAGCTTTCTGATTATAATTGTTTCCTCTTACGTTTATAATACTCTCACTCATCCCTAATTAAAAAAAATTAACATTATTACCTATTCAATAAAAAAAGAATCATAGAAATCGGTATAGAAACACCAAACTTATACATAAATTCGCTAATAACCCATCGCGCGTGAATACTGAATGATATAGGGATTATTTTTGCGTAACGATTGCCGCGCTCGACGCGGCTCGCGGCGGTAGGGTATAAAAAGGCGGGAGGCGAGCGCAAGCTTTTGCGCAATTTAATATAGGTAGTACAGAAGGAACAAGCGTTACATTACCTGTCAAATTTACCCAACCAATACGTACAGAGATTAAATGGAAATCAAGGTTTTGTTTATTTCATGATCGTTTCTGCCTCTTGGAAGTCAGAAACCGTAGATTTCTTGGGAATAAAAAGTAACGTATGTGTTTACTACTATACCAAATTACATTAATATTGGCTTAGCCGTTTGGCAGTGAAAAGCAGCCATACATAGCTATAGGTAGAATTGTATGTACACTGATAATGGCTGGATGGATGGATTTTTGCTATTCTTTCACGCAAAAACTACTTAGCTTTACCTAGAATAACAATAATCTAAGTATAATTAATGAAGATATGGCATGAATTAAGTAAAATTGAAAGCATTAAATAAAACACTTTTTAACCGGATTAATGGCGTATAATTTATATTTTACATTTTAACTCGACGTTTCGGTGTCTTTGCAGACCCCGTGGTCACGAGCGACTGTTAAAATTTAAAATGTAAATATACGCGATAAAATTGTCATACATAATAGTTATCGCGAAAACTTAAGACGATATTAAAATTTAAGGCACTTTGGCACCCGATTTGTTTATAACGCTATGTGCCTTTGTAATGTACCTAATAGATAGTTACCTATCTATGTTTGTGGTAAGGAGTTATACATATTATATGGGCGAAGATTCTTCATTTTTATTTTTGTTATTAAAGATAGTTAGGACCTTGGAGAAAAATAACCTACTCGAAATACTAATTCAATACAGACGAAGTCGCGGGCATCATCTATGTAATATACCTACCTACCTATACTTTTTCACAAAACCTAGGTGAAACTGCGGATCACTGCTTTGTTGTAACAGTTTTTGAAGTAATTCTGTCTGTTTATCTATCAGTAACGCTTTCACAGCTAAACTACTGAGTCGATTTTGACGAAATTTAGAATAAGGTAAGTTTTAACTTCAAGGAGGATATAATAATAGTATTTATAAACGGTATCCACGCGGACGAAATCGCGGGTCACAGCTAGTACCGAATAAAATGTTGATTGAGCTTTACGTTGATACGCAGATTGTTTATACTTTAAAATTCAATAATTCATCTTTGCGTCTCAGTCGAGGTGCATGTATTTTTCGGTCGCTAATTTATAAGACTGATTTGTTATTCAAACGTAAACATGGTTTTTTGATATTCAATTTACGAAGTATTTTATTTGTTTATATGTATTAAAAAAGTACTTATACTTATTTGCAATCACCAAACTAAATGAAAGTAAACACGAAGTAGGCAAATGTAATTTAAACGCTGCGCTGAAGGCGGGCAGCCCTATCACATGTGAACGGACCACGGCGCGCTGTAGGAATTTATTTCAAAGATACGGCCGAGTTGAATTACTGTAGATATCTGAACTATGACCTGAACATCGCGATGATCGCGTAGTCGCGTGCAACTAGAACGATGCCTTGCACCCATCATATTTTTCAATGTGCATTCTGTATCATACCCCTCTTTTCGTCCAAGGATACCTATAACAAATGGTTCGTCTCGTTTGCAGAGAGAGGCTATGCGGCGTGCTGCCGGCGCGCGCGCAGGGCTACATGTGGTCGCTGGCGTTCAGCACGAGCCAGCACGGCTTCTCGCTGGCCTCCATGTACCGCAAGATGCAGCGCGTCGAGTCGCCCGTGCTGCTCCTCATACAGGACACCGATAACAATGTGAGTAGCTGTTTTAGCTATTGATTTGGCTGGCTCATATGTGGCCACTGTTGTAGGTATGAGATGTCGCGCAAACAACTTACAACTACTCGATAAAATGGAAGTTGTCACTGGATTACAAATAATAACTATGTGAATAAAATTGTTGATTTGTCAATTATGGACTGTCAAGCATATTATTATCATTTTTAAACGTTTCCACTATGATACTGTTTAGTATTAAGGTAGCAGAGTGTTAATGTCATTATTTTTTCTATGCCACATGTCCTGTTTGAAGCTTGCTGGAGATGGATATTTGAACGATGTACCTATACAGAAATGAGCTAAAACAGAATTGGAATTTTATTTAACAATGAACGTTTTCATTTAGTTTTTTTTTGTCCATTTATAAGACATGATTTAATCTCAAATTATTATTTACTAAATAGTACAAGCGAACAATAAAGGACGAATCATGTCCGCTTCCATAAAGGCATAGCGTGTAGTATTCCTACATTATTACGATCTTTGTATTGGCATTCATTTTCTTTTATATGCACATGCAAAATAGACTCATTTCATATTAGTAGTTAGGTACCTCTCTATCTGTTCATAGGAATCCTTGTCATTTTTCGGTGGCAAAATAAGTTACTATCACTAATAACTGTTCTAGAATACCCGTTTGAACACGCCTCGTAGAGTCCAAAATATAAGTTAATTTATGCATGAATTCGCGACCACATACCATATGTTGTAGGTATCCGATGATGTAATAAGCCGGGCAATAAAGTTTATTTTTAGCTAGTACTCTACGTTGTTTTTCAACACAACTGGATCATTAATTGATCATACATATTTTTAATCCCAAAATTGTCAATAAAGGTTGAATTTTAATAATAAATCGTGACTTCATGTTAAACTATTGTAAGATTAAATCAATCAATAATCTTCATGGATGAAAGGTTTCTTGTAGAGCTTTAGTGATAGTTTAATAAGTGAACAAACCTATAATACTATCTTTGTAGTGCATATAAATATTGTACAGTTTATACGTAACAGAATTCTAAATGTTCAAAGATCTATTAT
This sequence comes from Stenoptilia bipunctidactyla, assembly GCA_944452665.1. NCBI lineage: Eukaryota > Metazoa > Arthropoda > Insecta > Lepidoptera > Pterophoridae > Stenoptilia > Stenoptilia bipunctidactyla. The sequence goes on along the minus strand of OX101723.1, from coordinate 10,822,717 downwards.
ATTATTTTAACTGAACTACCCAGCCTGGTAGAAAAAAAGATAAGTAGGTACCAAATTTATGTTCGACGTATCTTTTATTTACCTTCATATCGAAAATCCTTAGGTTTTCGGTGCTCTGACGTCATGCGCGCTGCATCCATCTGAGCATTTCTACGGCACCGGCGAGTCGCTCCTGTTCTCATTCCAACGAGTCGAGGACGCGACGCGGGTTCAACCCGCCGCGGAAGACAACAAACCTGACGCTGAGCACAAGGATGATGACGAAAAGAATGACAAAAACGGTAGGTTTGCTTTAAAGGACGATATGTTCTCTCTCTCTCTTTCCTAATGTGCCTCTCCGAGTAGAAAAGGTACACACATCAAAAAAAGTTTGAGATCACTTTGATAATAAAACCTCGTTTTTGTCACGTTATCATAAAACGTTTTTCTTTATTTTCTAAGATTCTTCATTTAAAAATCAAATCTTTTAATAAGAAAATAATTTAATCAAGTGTTTTTCTCTATAAAAAGAGATTAAAGCCTTGTTTACACTCATTCAGAAATCTGACCAACTTGATTCAAGCGTTTTTTCTGACTTTTCGAAGAATTAGTTCATTCAAAAAAAATCCGAGGGTTCAATCAGAAGTTTTACGAGCAAGAATTGTTACATTGAGGGAAGGAGATTCTACGCGAGCAATAGCACGCAGAGTGGCTGTATCCCAATCCTGTGCCGTGAACACGATACGGAAGTATCGCGGCGTGGATAACTATGCTGTTCGACCTCGCAGTGGTCGGCCAACTGTTCTTACTGCTGCTCAGAAGCGTTAGATCAAATTGCTGACTGCCCAAGACCCAACAATCAATGCCACTAAAATAAAAGCTGAGTTGCGGGCTGCTACTGGACTACAATTTAGCAATCAGACCATCAGTAATTGCTTACACCGGGATTGATTACGAGCGAAGAGATCCTGGTAGAGCACTCCTGAACTCACAGCAACGACAGCGACGCAGATTGCAGTGGGCTAGACTCGGCGAAAATGAAGAAAACGACGAGGAAACATTTGACGAGTCCAGAATTAGTACTCATCCAGACAACCGACGTCTTCGTGTCTGGAGAAGACGTGGGGACTCTGAAAGACAAGGAACTGCCACCGAAACCGTTCAACAAGGCGGAAAATCGGCACCCTTTTGGGCCGGTATAATGATTGGTCCTAGAACGCCGTTGATCCCGATTCGTAATGGTTGACGATAATGCACCCGCACATCGAGCTCAACGAATCAACGCTGCTCTAGGTGAATACGACATTACCAGGTTAGACTGAGCTGCTGGCTCGCCTGACTTAAGCCCGATTGAGCACGCGTTGGATGCTGTCAAGCGAGCTGTTTGGAATCGCCAGCCATCTCCCCAGACAGTGCCAGAGATCAGTGAAGCCGTAATTCAAGAACGGGACATGTTACGGCAAGAAATGCTAGATAACTTAATTCGCAGCATGCCAAGAAGGATTGCCGCATGTGTTCGAGCCAGGGGAGGAGTTATATTGTACTAAATAATAACAATTTCACTATAAATGTTGACAATATTTAGTTAAACCCTCTTTTTCTTTCAATAATGTACTATCCGAAATTGCATTAAAACTTTTAAATTCAATTTTGGTTAATAAAAACTAAAATATATATGTATTATGTATTTTTTTTATTAAAGCAAAATTCCTTTAAAAAGTAAAATTTAAAAATATTCCATCTTTTGCTAGTGATCTCAAACTTTTTTTGATGTGTGTAGATGGAGTGGCTTACTTTCATCATCAACACAACTCTTTGTAATGAGCGCACCTGCAGAGCTAGGTCTAAGTCTCTCCCCTGGGTGACGAAAAGGTTTAGGCCGTAATCCACCAAGCTAGCCCAGTACTGGTTGGTGGATTTCATAATTTTCAGAGCGCCGAAATGGCTTCTCACTAACTCCACAAAACAATAACCTACAAGTATGCAGCACCCGGGACCGACTGCTTAACGTGCCCTCCGAAGCATGGAAGTCGCCGTGAGAGAGAAATGAACAGTCGGCGGTCACCCATCCAAACACCGACCGCGCCGAACGTTGCTGAACCTACGTTGTACTTAGTATGATATATACAATAAACTGCCACACCAACTATGTGATCTTGCTCATGTAAGCTTGTGTTGAGGAGAGCACCCGATGGATCTAGTCGGTTTCCTAGGACCACGCAGACCCGAGTCACTTAGAAAAGTTCGTTTCCTAAACTAGACTGGTTGGGACTCGAACGTGGGACCTCTCACATCGCTAATGAAATAATATTTTCTCACGATCTCAATTTCTAATTTTTCATCGCTCGAGACTGTTTTTAAAATCAACAAATTCAATCAATATCTTTAAACTTGGTTGATTTTTAAGACTAATTTTATATAGTCTTGTCTACCCTTGTTTTCACTGACATAAATAAACACAGTTGTTAAGAAAATTTTGTTACATTTCTTAACCCTAGCTAGATAGAGATAGTATTAATTTATGATTTTAATGTTTTCAGAACAAATAGCACCGGTGAAGACCAAATTCAAACATTGGGGCTGGACCGGCGACAACATGTACTTCATTCGAGGAAGCAACGATAACATATCTATAGGAGCTGGCGAGTAAGTAGCTTTCACCTCAACTTCTTGATGATACTTATAAGGAATATTAGTACATACCTTTTTCACTTCCGAGACAACTTAAAATACTTATAAATTGATGCAAACAATTTTAAATAGAATAAGCAAATCCAAAGATGATGTGTTCCAATGACGCCCGCTGTGGCGATGGGGTAAACCTATCTGCCTCAGACCCCAGTGGTTGCGGGTTCGATTCCCTCCCGAAAAAAGAAAAAAAAAAGTTCCAGGTCCGGGTGTTTATCTATACTTATATGTATTTATATTCTAGGTTCCCCCCAGAATGCTACATGGTATTTAATACATAACAGAAGCTTCGCATACTTTGAGGCCATGTAGTTGGTGTGATTGTCCGGGGATTTCATTTATTTATTTATTATTATTTATGAATGTTCTATGCAGTGAGTTTCTTTCTTAAACTCGTGTACTGTTCTAATTTTCACTATCATCGGATGAGAATGAGTACAAACTCGGTTATAGTCACAAAAAAGGCAACATTTGACCTTGGACATAAAAAAATAGACTTTATTATAGGCATGTATTATATGATATCTCGTGTATACTCAATGTACGGTGTCCACAGCGGCAAGTTCGGCTTGTGGCTGGACGGCGACCTGTACCTGGGGCGCACGCAACGCTGCACTACGTACGGGAACGAGCCGCTCACCACCCGCGAAGACTTCATCGTCAAGATCATGGAGTGCTGGACCTTCATCTGAACACCCCGACCACACTATCTTATGAACATTTGCTACGAACGTAAGACACTTTTACAAGTCAACATTGTCAACTTTAGAGTCTTGTTTACACGCGACTCGGCGCCCCGGCCCGGCCCTCGCGGCCGCAACGTGACAATACAAACGAAACGTCTAGACGCATTTCTAGTCAAATGTATGTACTGATTACTGAACCTGACCAATGTTTTCGACTCCCCCGATTTAGATGCGTACTTGCGAGAGGAGCCGGCCACGGGGACGCAAACTAGTCAATTGTCAATTCAAATGTTAACTGTCCACGGAAAGGACTGCGCTAGAGCGCCTTATAACGATTGTGTCAATTCAATTAATATTGTCATATTTGTAACAATTGAAACCAATGTATGGTGTTACGTAGAAATTTATATCTAACGAATTGTGTTTAGCTGTCTTATTGGTGTTTTCCAGTGTCAACCGTTAAATTATAGTAATGTCGTCGATCGTATCCCGTTTTGAGACCGTCGTGTGACCGGTCTCAACTCGGCCCGCGGTGGCACTAGTGAACTAATATTCGCCTATATTGTGTAGCTGGAGATATGTTGCGTTGAATTGAGTCATAATATTAAGTTAGTAAGCATAATTATGTTACACTTTCACTGTGATTTGATTTTAATATGGTTGCAATTGATTACAAAGAATCAGTTCGTATGTAATTCTAATTAACCATAAAACTAAAATTTGATTGATTATTTTGATGTATATATACATAATATATAGAAAAGGGCATATCTTATATTTTATTTAGTTTTTTTTTATTGAGTCATTATAAATATTTGGTCAATATTATTGCTTCAGTACAGAAACAAGTAGCCGATTTATTAAAAAAAAATACTAAAAATAGTTATTTAGATGCTTGATGAATGTACTCGTCATTGTGCTTAGTATTTGTGTCACTTAGCAGATTCTTAATTAAATGGTAAACGATATTTTTGTTTCTGCAGCAGGACTGGCTATAGAACTGTTCACAACTAAGTGACGGTCACACTTGGTGGTTTGTTGTGTAGATTTTTGTGTAAGGTAATGCAAACTATTACAATGTCAATTGCATAATGACTGTAGGTTAGTTATGTAGGAATTTTTCTAACTTATTACCAAGTGTGTGCACTCTCTTATGTACAGTCTATTTTTCTTTTTTGTACATGTAAATACATACTTTCTAAATAATTGAGATTAGTGCAGATAATATATTTTTGTGATAGTTCAAATGGATTATTCAAATAAACATTGAAATATTTATTTAACGAGTAGCAATGATGATATATTACAAAATTATGCACTTTAGATGCAAGCAAAGTTATGTAGATCATTTGTGGTCATTTTATGTGCATATATCTAAAGCAGAATTAACTTGACATAGTTATTGTTCGTGTGTCAAGTATTATACAATATACAGATGTTGTTTTAAAATTATATCGGCGTAAATATTGTTACAAATTTATAATCACTAGACTTGTTAAGTAGCAGTGAGAGATTTAATATTAATTTATTCTGTTATGATTTCGGTATAATTATTGCTGTAGCTGCATTATTTTGGCGGTTTATTATGTAATTACTAAGTTGTTAAAGTATAAATCAAGCCATAATAATTGAGAATATATTCTTTTGAAAAATGTGTGTTTTTCATTCAACATCATATAGTTTTAATTATATCTTCTTTGCTTATTATATCTATGTTCATCACCGCCATAACGCCTTTTGTTGTTCTGATGGTAACGTCTGTTGTCATCTCTTTGGTTATTTGACCACCAATTTGGTATAATAGGTGGAATAGATGGCCCCTTGTTTAGAACTTTCATAAAATCTTCATCATTTTCTGTGTAACGATCCTTCAGCTCCTCTTCACATACCCGCAGAAACTCTTTGTCTTCCGGTGATAAGTCATGTTTTGTAGCCATTGCCCCTTTGTGATTGTAAATTTTATGATGAATCTGAAAATAAATAGTCTGTATAGATTCATGAATCATTTTTTATGCATACACCTAAACCGAAGGCAGCGGCCACTTTCTTCAAATAGGTACTAGATGTGTCAAACGCTTCTTCCGTCACATCCTTCATTCCTCAAACCCTTGTTTCGTCAAAAACGGAATTCACCTAGGCCGCTTTTTACAGTTAACACGAGTATGTATACAAGGTGTTCTTTTTGATATCCCATAACTTTGAGGTTTTGTTATTTGATTCTATTACATGGTCCCATTAATACCCTAGAGTTATGGGAAATCAACAGGAAAACCTTGTATAGGTATGTAATGTAACTGTTTCGAAACATTCTCGTTGTTTTCGTCGTCATTCATTCTACTTGTTGGATAGGGTAAACAATGAACTTTAGTATGATGTAATCAGCACAGAAAATTACTAGGACTTTTTTTAAAGGAGACGCATTTTAAGTGCGATGTTTTGGTTTAACTTATGGATAGTGCTTGAAAGACCATAACAACCGTTCTTTTGACATTATTTTAGGGACTTTTTGCTTCATCATTAATCATTTCCATGATAACTAGATAGCGAAAATTTTTTTATTTCTCACAAAAGCTAAAGAAAAAAAATCCTAAAAAGTGAAATAACTCAAAAACGGAAAATTTTAGGAGGGGTGGTTCCCTAGTAAAAATGTTTCGTTTTGACCTACTCTATCAACAGATGCGGGTTCAATAAAAAGTAAACCTGTATACACATCCTATGTTCTTTGATTGAATCTTTTAAATATAGGTAATATAGAGATGACATCTACAATTTTAAACATATAAACAAATCAACATTTGAAGTAAAAGTATCTCAAATTTACATCTAATATTTTTAGTAAAACCTGATCAAATACTGTTTCTTTTATTGATGACCAAACCCACATCTCCCCCGATGGTAAGTGAAGATCAGTTTGAAGGAACTGGAACTTCATGAAACTTTGCCAGTCCTCATAATAGCTGGAGGTGGTATTTGGCAGAAGATTTTATATGAAAGATGTTTGCTTGCTCAGACGAACCCTGAACGGGTCCTGACACCATGCAGTGGTAACCGAGATTTGTCGCCTTTTATGAGACACTTAGGGACGTAGAAGGCCAAGGGCGTTAAAGATATTACAAGTTCACCTTCACAGCTAAACGTTCATAGGGGATCGAGCTGGAACTCGAGTTGCGTGCGTCCGGCTGTCTAGACATTTTGTCGCAGAGAGTTGCTGCTTATCTAGGTGGCTAAGTCATCGTTTGTGCCGACGATCAGTAAAGGTTTTGTCGTTTGTGACGCTAAAGTCATGGTCTGTTGCGACGGTCTAGAACGCTGGATTCTTATCAAAAGGTATATGCCGGCGACGAAGACAACAAGTCGTCGTATGTGACAGCTCTAAATACTGCCAAACAAAAGATAAGCGATTGTTTTTTTCTTTCATACAAAGTCAATTAGGGTGACCATATTTTTACTCCAATACATTGTCATCCTTATAATAGTTCCAAAGGCTTCCCGCCATATTTTATATATCTGCCGGCTACCAAGTGTACAGTTAGCTACACCACTGAAAATAAAGTTATTGTAATAATGAAATAATGTTAAAACCAGCCTGTAGCATGCTTTTGTACAAAAATAAGTCGTTTTGTCATAATAAAATACCTAAAATTGTACGGAAAAAGAACACTGCCTACTACCCCCCAAAAATGTTTGAAAATGCATTAAATGCCATCATCGGAGCTATTGAAGGCGCAGTCATTGTTCAAATGTAAAGAAATTACATGAAGGATTTCACAAGAAAGACCGATATTTAGAAAAGCCTTTCATCATTAAACTATTTTCAAAGATTAAAGAAAGTAGTGATGACGACATTAAAATTGATAGTTTTATGTTGTCATCTATTAATATGATAATATTTGCAGGACCCAATGACAGTAAAATATTTTGATACTTTTTTGGTGCTCTTTATTTTTAAAAATATTTTTAATGTTTGATCTTCTGCTATTTCTCAAATGCCGTGTTGTTGCCTAACCTTTTTCTTTAAAATAAATAATCTCTGTTTTCAAAAATGTTCATGCATTTATATTTTTCCCTGAGAATTGGGTGATTTTACAGAATGGTAAACCTTATAGACAACGTTAAGCGCCAAAAAAGCCTTGTCGGACATGACGAAATAATAGAATAAATTGAGTTAAATATCTTTTTTATTCAATATTAAGATTTGTTAAACTTATTTACTGAATGGTTCTGATAAAACGAATAATAAATTTTAGTTTATGTTTTTGGGCCCTCCTATTCTGGACAAAAGAGCATGTAATTCTATAGAATGGTAGCCGTAAATGGCGGGATGCCTTTGTCAAACATAAGAAACAACATGATCATTACGTTCCTTTAATTAAGTAGGTAAACATAAATTTCGTTCCATAATGCATATATATTTATTTTTTATTCATTTACCTATACAATTTTTTTTTGTTTGTACTAATTAATAAAATCAGTCTGGTATTAATGTAACAGATTGAAAAAACTAAGTAAGTGTGTCCTTCTCATATAACTACAAACTCTTTAACTTATGACATTTCAAGTCTGATATTTTTTTTATTATTTTATTCTTAATTTTGACATTAAACCACAAGAACATAAAACGTGCAAGAAGTTATACAGGGTGTCAAAAAATCATACTAAAAAAAAAAGACGTGTGGCACTCGGAGACTGCCGCGGTAAAGCGCATAGCATTATTTATCAACTTATGCAATTATAATTATTTATTTATTTTATTAATGCAGTAATGTTTGATCTAATATGAAGTTCCACAAGTTCCTAGTAGATGGCGGTGATTGTTTATTAAAGCCCGCATGTAAAGTTATGAAATCAAAGTATCACCGCTGTGCCGGTCGGAGTGGGGGGTGTTATTATGCACCTAATTTAGGTATTGCAATGCGGGAGAGGACATTTGTAGTCATTTTAAATTAGATATATTTTTTAGATACAAAAATTATTCGTCAATTAACTTATACATTTGTGTCTAATTCATTAAAATTTGTCAATTAAGTATTCATTGGTCGTGTAATAACATTTTTTTATTAGGAGTTGTTTTAGTAAGATCGTGAATCTTTTGTCATTGGTTTCATGTTTGATATATTCTGGTAAATGATTAAATAGTTTTATAGTCATAGATAGAGGACCAGATGAATGTATTTTTAAATGGTACATTGGTTGTAATAATTTATTTTTCCGGGAGGGTCTAAGGGTGTATTTACTTTCCGCTTCGTTGCGCTTTTTATACAATTCGGGATGTTTTCGGACGAATTTGCATGCTTCAAGTATGTAAATGCATGTTAGGCTGATGCATTTACATACTTTTGGCCGGCATTGGACCAAACACCCTGTGTATAAAATTGTATGTATAAATTGACCTGAAGTAACTATTGTAGACGGCGCTAGATATAATGTGATTGAAATGGACGTATGGTATCCCACTTTAGTAGGTTTACCCATATTCATTACTAAGTTTTCTTTGCCTGCTCACATGAGCGAATGTAAGCCAGCAAGTAGGTATCTTTAAAAATAATTTTGACGCATTCATGAAATATCGTAATGCCTCCTCTAAGAAGGATTTTTAGGTTATAAAAATTTTTAGCAGGTAGAAGTTATTTATTTATTTAAATTATTTATGATTAAGAAAATGTGTTTTTCAAAATAACTCTTTAAAGACATGCCTCAGGTATGTTTTAAACTATATGAAGTCTGTCAGACCTAAAACTCAGTTCTAATTGCAATATTTACTGAGATATAAGGAAAAAACAAAGTGGCTCAGCCAGAAGCGTCTGGCTGGCTCGCCACTTGTTTTTCGTGTTTACACGAAAATTATGGCATTTTACTTGATAAAACTATTTTAGTTGCTGTCACATATCGCGGCACATACCTTTTATATACCAGCTGGATCCTCAAAACCCGCTGGGGGCTGAGATCTAAAATGCTGGAAAATGCGAAATTCTGGCTAAAGTTTTTTCGATTTTTGAGGAAACTATAGCATCACAAACAATGAAACTTTTACTGATCGTCGGCACAAACAATGAATTAGCCACAAAGATAAGCAGCAACTCTCTGCGAAAAAATTTCCAGACAGCCGGACACATGCCTCAAGTTGAGTATAAGTTGTAAAATATATTAAACAAACCATAAATCATGAAATAAATAGAATCAATTGGCCAAGCAAGGACTCAGGTCTGCAAGAAACACTAACAACCTGATGCAAATGAATAAGAGCAAAGAGGACTTGCCAAATGTTGAAAGTTAGTTAGATGTCTCCTAACAATCAACAATATTTTTGTGGTTAAGAGATACTTGTAAAACAAACTGTGTTTGGACTGTGATTGATTTGTGTTGTCCCATTGCTGACAAAAACTACCCAAGTAAATAAAATAAGTTTTTTACCTGAATATATGTAGTCTGTAACCATTCAATTGTACCTAATTTCATTAATTTAGAGTTACACATTCAAAAACTTTAAAACTAAAAATGTAAATATCACTGTAGCTAAGAAAACCAAAATAACAATTCGGAAGAAAGAGAAGGTGTTTAGAAAACACATGATAAAAAAATACACATCCTATAATTTCCTTTGGACATCCATATCTCTGCCGTTCTGCTGTTGCATGCTTTTACCTTAGTATGAAAAAATAATGAAGTGAAGTGGTGAGCTTTTCAATTGAACAATATTATAATCTTCCAAGTCAGAAATTCATCAACAACACAAAACGAAACGAAAACATAAACAAACATACATACAATATATTTTTCTATGGCGAAAGCCAGCGAGATGATATCCATGGAGATGTTCTATTTTTCTATACATACTTTATAGTTATATAGATATTAAGTAGGTATAACTAAAACTCTTTTATCTCACTCTCCCAATACAAAAACCATTGAAGAAAAAAAGAGATAGTACTATTTTCATTCACCTACCGAATGAAAAAATTAAAGGCATGACGTCATACGAATGTCATTAGAGTGCCTTACCGCCATGTTGTATTTCAGAATTCAGAGTACTTAAGATGTCAAATTGTGTTTTGGTTGAAAGGTTTTTTCAATTTACTAATTAAGTGGCTGCAAATTTGTGTTTTATATGTTAATATCTGCAAAAAGTGCAAGCAGTTTTCAATATGAAATGTTCAATTTTGTGGTGTGGTGCGAAGAAAGATGATAAATACCCTAATTTAACTTTACAAAGGTTAGTAAGATTTTCATTGATTAAAACAAGTAAATTGTTGTTATAAAGTGCTCCACATAACTTTTTTTGTGATTTGGACATGCAATCTTAACTATACACTACATTTTTTTATATTAAACATGTTTTACTTTGCCGAAATCTATTGTTGAAACTGTCTTGTTTGTTTACATTAGAATTTAATAGTGATGTATTTTTCTTAAAACTCTATATCGATATTTATAATTTTAGGTTTCCAAGAAATGTTAACTTAAAGGGACGGTGGTTAGAAGCCATTGGAAGCGAGAACTTAAAACCAAAAGTTAAAGTTTGGTATATTTGCTCTTTACATTTTGAGGAAAATAGCTTTTATAAGACTCTTGATGTAATTAGATTGCGAGATGACACAGTACCTTCAATTTTCCAAAAGGTAAGAAATCTTATTTTGTATTATTCAATAAAAATAGACTTTGTACCTTTTTTTTAGAAATGAATAAATATTTGTAAAAATTACTATGTTGTTTTACCGCTACCTGCATAATACGAGTGTAAAATCTTTCTAACTTTTATAATATAAAAGGAAGGTATGGTTAATTATTACATAGTGGCCATGTGGATAGTTATATTTTATAATTACTATTATTTTGATCAGGTTTCACTTTTTATAATTGCAATGTCCACTTTCATTTATTTATTTATTTTCATTTTTATTGTTACTATTTTGTGTTCCTTCGTAATTCATGAACCTCTCCCTCTCCCTCCCCAGTATCGAAAGAATCGAAGGAATATTCTTTCAATACTTCTTTCGATTTTCCAAAAAGGTAAACAACACCTGTCATTAATTCGATACTTGCTCTCAATTTCGAATAAAACGCTTCAAATATGCTTCGAAAACACTCGTAGACTAATAATCAAAGTCAAAGAAAAAGAAAAAACTGGTATATATAAGTAGTAAATGGAAAAAAGGCAGAAAGTTTTACTAAATGGCAGATGACGGCTAAGGGGCGTCTCTTTTAATAGTTGCATAAGACGCCCTAGGACCGTTATAAAAAATGGTATGACCGCACCAGGCAGAAGTTTGTAAAAATAACCGTCGCAATTAATCGGATGTGTGTTCCTTCCCTGTCAAATACTGTCAATAGGAGAACGTAAGTTTTGAACCCCTAAATTTTGGTAAGACAATTTATTTCTGGTGGCGTGATAAAGTTATAAACAAAGCTATTTAGAAAAAGCGTATATTTTTCCTGACAAATAATAAGTTAATAAATCCCCAGATGAATCATTTCAAGCATTTTCATGGTAAGCATGTGGGATAACTTTAGTAATTTATATATTTTTTTCCAATACCAGGATAAAGCACAGACCTAAAAATTTTTTTTAAAAATATCTTTGATCATCAAGTTTTCAGTTATTTACTAATAAATGATGCTACACCCGAATAGTTTCCTTTCTCTATCAATAGGATAAAGCTTCATTTCGCATTTTTGAATACACATTTGCTCAAGAAAACAAAATAATCGTCCGATGAATCGGACATTTTCGCTGATAAGCGCTTATAAGTTTCCAGCTTTAATTCTGTATACGGCCTTAGAAGTATCGATATCGATACAACTTTAGTATGCTCACTATTGGCGGCCATTTTATGCTACGATTTAACTTTAGGTATGCACCCATTTTTTGCTGTTATTTCAGATCCATAGTGTTAGAGATCTATGGGCGAAAGCTGACAGCATAGAGTAATATATAATACTGACAGTCTGTAGTTGCGACCAAAAAACATACAATCAATCACTTCGACAGCCGACAAGATCTTTTGGCAAAAATTGGAACTACAATAATAAATAACGCACTAACTCTTATTTTAAGTGCAGTTATATTTTTATATTCTTGAAAATATTGTCCAGTCAGTGGTTGTTAGAACATGGTATGCGTGAACCGTATTAATTAATTTTTCACAAAGGTACTAGAATGAGGGATCGTGAGAAGTTAAAGATTTAATTATCAGTAAATTATGTTTATTAATAGAAATAGCACTTTTTTACACACAAACAATATAAAGGTTAGCACTTGGAACACTTATTATTTAAATATGGTGGAGCGGTACGATTCGCGGATTATAGAATTCAGAGATTTTTCTCCGAAATAAACATTGATCAGCCCTTTCTGAAGGTTGGGGCGAGAATCCTCTAACAAAACCAAAGCGTTTTTCGTCAGAACGAAAACATTCAAATTAAACTAAAAACATGACATACTGTCAGTTCGCGCCATAGCCGCCTTTAGGATATCGCGCAGGTGTTATTCGCACTACCATCATATCAAACTACTGTCGCATAATAATGTATTGCACGATTTCGTTAAATCGGTATCATCTACGCAGCTAATTTCTTGTGCCCTCGGTTGTTGCGCAAGAAATTAATTTTTGCCTCGCGTTAAATAAAAATATTAAAAAATAAAAAAAAGTAAATTGATGAGGAAATATATATTTTATTTGCAATCGGTAGGTATCTAATTAATATCCCTTTTTAAAATTATTCTGTATGACACACAGTAAGGTCATGCAATCGCAGCGTTATCGATAAAATGATTAACAGTTTTGTATAAGATTCATAACCCTATCTGTCATAATATTCATCTGCCTACGCAACGCATTAGGCGGAAAATGCAATACGCGCGCTCTATACCTAACATTATAACTCTAAGTCTGTCAGTGTAATGAGCACCTATTCATAAGAGCTTAAAATTAAAATAATAATAAATCAATTTATTTGCTCACAAAAAAGGACTTAGAACTAATACAAGATAAAATAATAAATTTAATGATAGTGTGAACAAAAAGGATTTGGCTCAGCTTGATGTTAATGCTGGAACAAATTCAGCAACAACGCTGTTTATTCTGCCAAATCCTTATGCTATGCCGTTGAATAGCTACGATTCGCTTCTATTTTTTATAAAAAAAATATATATACAGACCCATTTTTTAAATTGAGGAATACATTAATATTAAAATAATGAAAAACAAAAAACCTTAAACATAACTAAGTACATAAATAAGGTTTTTTTTTAATTAATAAATTGGTTCTTATATGGATTACATTCTTCAGATATCATGCAACTTTGGGAGGTAATGCGTTTTTGCTGAGACAATAAATGGTGCTTAATTTTACTTTTAAATATGTTGACACTATTGAAATCTCGCAGTGGAGGAGGAATATTGTTCCAGCACTTGGTTTCATGATATCTGAAGCTCCCACGGTTTTATGCTCTGAAACCAGTAACCCGCTGACACACTTTCTGGAAAATCGGTAGATAATTATTTTATAGCGACTCCTCTGTCTAAGAACTTTTTCCAAAGTACCCACAATGAACAACGGTCGACGCTGGTATCATAATATATAACCTTATTTCGAACTCATTGGCACATGCTCTCATAGAACAGTGGTTTACGCGTCGTGCAAGCGGTTTAGTAAAACAAGAATCGGGTTCGAAACTCTGGATGTCTGGTCAAAAATGTTAGTTTATTGTGATTAAATTAAACTTCTTTTCCTTCCTTTTTTTAATTTTTATGTAGGTATTGCATATTAAAAAAGCAAAACGGCACAAAAATGGTACAAAAGGCTTCGATAGATGGCGCTTTACAAAAGGCGAAGTCTTGTCTGTCATATAGCCATTTATTCCACGTTGCGTTTTTAAAAGTAAAATAATTTAATTGACGTCTGTATCAGAAATTGAACTTATAAATAAAGTGACATCTATAGAGGTTTTTTGAACTAACTTTAAGAGCTGTCAGAAAGCTCCTCCTTAACCTTTAATGGTTAGCTACCGATAAAATGCAGATATTAATTGTTAAATATCCGACTGCGACAACGAAAAAGGGTACCTATAGTTTTTCTTTCTTTTCTTGTAAACTCCTTGGTTCGATATCCGAAAAAATATCCGAAAAAGGTATAAAGAATTAATTTCATTTTCCTTTTAACGTATGAGGAAGAGCTTTTCTTTTCCTTCTCTAATAGATTTGTTTAATAATACAGTACATACTTTTTTTCTCGAGACTATTTTTACTGGAAAAGCTCTTCAATCAATCTTGAGCTTTGAAATTCTTTCATGGTAGGTAGTAATTCTTTACACTGACCTCTATATTTACCACTGGACTGGCGGCTGTCAAAGTGCTTTTGTGCCCGTTTGATAATCGCCATTTTGGCGCTGTCGGACGTAGCGAGCAGTAGCGAGTGTCCGTGGTACTAAAACTAGTCGCTTACACATATGTCACATGTCCTCATTCTTGATAACTTTTATATAATGCTTATAACAATAACAACATAAAATTCGAATTAATATTTAAAAAATATAAAATCACTTAACAATAAGCAAGCACTTCTCTGGCGGCCACTTGCAATATACGTCAAAATTTGTTCTGCGGACACTCGCTACTCGCTAGTGGCGCTTCAAATAGGCACAAAAAAATAGCTGTCAAACTTACGGAACAGCCAGTCCAGTGGTAAATATAGAGGTCAGTGAATTCTTTAGCATAGGCACTGACCTCTATATTTACCACTGGACTGGCGGCTGTCAAAGTGCTTTTGTGCCCGTTTGATAATCGCCATTTTGGCGCTGTCGGACGTAGCGAGCAGTAACGAGTGTCCGTGGTACTAAAACTAGTCGCTTACACATATGTCACATGTCCTCATTCTTGATAACTTTTATATAATGCTTATAACAATAACAACATAAAATTCGAATTAATATTTAAAAAATATAAAATCACTTAACAATAAGCTAGCACTTCTCTGGCGGCCACTTGCAATATACGTCAAAATTTGTTCTGCGGACACTCGCTACTCGCTAGTGGCGCTTCAAATAGGCACAAAAAAATAGCTGTCAAACTTACGGAACAGCCAGTCCAGTGGTAAATATAGAGGTCAGTGAGCATAGGCAATGTACTCTGTGGTCTCGATGGTGGGCAAACAAAATAAACAAACAGTTTGATTTTCCCAATCGTTGGTTGTTAGTTTATTGTTTACTGTTGAAATAATATTAGGGAAAATGGAAAAAAGCGTTACAATAGAGCTTTCTGGTGAAATGAACCCTAGCACCGAGAAGAAAGGCTTACAAAAGTATGTTACCGAAGTGGAATTGTAAGTTTTTACTAACACCAGTAAAATCTGTGTACGTAGTAATCTTAAGTCATGCTCACATAATTGTTTTAGCAAGTTTCTCCACTTTTCTGCTCTCTCGAGAAACTCTAATGTTGCCGAGCCTTTAAATTATTCAATGAAGACAAAAGTTATAAATAAGTACTATAATAAGTAATAGTTTGCATCATTTTGAAATTAAGTACCTAGTACAATAATGAAAAATCGTAAAATATATATTTAATGGACGTAGCAATTTTTATGTATTGCTATAATCTGTTATTTCCAAATGAAATAAAATAAAATAGTACCTATAGGTATGTCACACAAATTAAAATCCAACAAACTTCTCATTGTTTTGGTTAATATTTGAATGTGATCATTTCAATGATCTTAACTCTTTGATATTCTTTTTATCAAAAAATGTGTAAATAAATAAGAAAATAAATGTGGCTCAGTTCAGATGAATTTAATAAACCTGATTATGTCTAAATTTACAAAGCCAAAAGACCATTAAATAAAAGTCATAAAAGCTTAAGAAATTCTGGATTGACTGTGAAGGTCTGAAGAGCTGTTAGTATTTTTAATTAAAGTTGAATTCAGAAAGAGAATCTTGTATACCATCGCAGCCTTCTTACAACAGTGATGTTTAATACTTGTGTAAAAATTTCAACTGAATAATGGGTTTGTTATGTCGCCCTTCTAAATGTTATAAGCAAGCACCTAATTTTCAATAACACCTTTAACTGGTGGCACTATTTTAAATTTCAATGAGCTAAAACAAACCCAATTTGATGCATTGCACAGTGGGCTAAAAATAAGTTTTGAGATAATGCTTCTATAGCTATATTATTATGTACAGCTTATTTTGCTTAAAAACATAGAATATATTAATGATATTGTATGAAACTTTTATGAAAAATCAGATGAAATGATGGCCTAAAATTTAACTTTTGCTAGACAAACATATAATATACCATCTGCTTCTCTACCCGGGTGAAATACTGTAAAAGTCAGTTAAGGAACACAGATTTTATAAGCATTTTGGTGGCAATAGTCTCTCCATCATTACAATCCCTCTAAATTTGTCAAAGGTTAGATGCATCAAGTTAGATGCTTTTATAGCTTCTGGTGTTCTGCCTACCCAATTAGGGATACAGGTGTGAAGTTATGCATGTAAAACATAATATTCATGAAGAACAAATATATATTTTTATTCATTCATCAAATAACCAGATAACCTTTCTGCATTTTTCAATTGTTCAAAATAATTTCATTTATTTTTACAAACAATATTTCCAATCGGTATTCAAACTGAGAACATCATTAAGGTTTTTGCAGAAATGTGAAATACTAAAAATATATTAAATTGATGATCTTTTTGGTTGCTAATTTAAAAAACTACAAGAATCATTTATTTGTACGTCATAATTATATAACAGTAATATAATAAATAATACGTAATTTCATGCCTTGTTCAACAAAAAAACTATGTTTCTTTTGTATACTATTTTCTGCCAAAAAAAATATGAAAGTGGTTTATTTATGAGAAAATTCCATGTAAACATAGTTGTGGATTTTTAAAATAATTTACTTATGATTTCATGGTTTCAATGGCCTGTAACAGAGTTTCCAGGCTATCTGCCAGCGCGGTCTACAAATAACATTTCTGGATTTTGAGCTTTTCCGAGACTTGATTTTTTATATAGGGATTCTCAGTCTATTTACTTAACTAGTCTCTGGTACATATAATAAATTGATATGGCCTTTAATGTAGGTTATCTGCCATGCCTAAATGGCCATTTAAAGTTCAAAATTCATGTGGTTAAACTTTTTTTGATCATAGCCCCAAAATTATCATAAAAAAAAATTAAATAAAAAAAGTATTAAGTGTGGGGAGGGAGCTAATTTTGATCATGTTTAAATGTGTGTAATTTAAGATTTTATAACCACTTAAACAATATAATTAGTTAACTTTGGCGATGGGGTAACACTGTCTGCCTCAGACGCCAGTGGTCGCAGGTTCTCTTCCCCCAGGGAACAAGAAAAGAAAATGTTCCGGGTCTCGGCGTTTATACAACGTGTAACATAATGAAGAGATAATACTTAAGGGGATTGTATATCACATATCACATTGCATATCACAAGCTCTGTTGTGTTTTAGGGCATGTAGTTGATTTTTGTGGGGATTTTATTTATTTTTAGTAGGTATTATAACTAGTTTTTGTTTTATTTCCTTATAAATTCTCGGAATAGAAAATATCATAAATTCCGTCTTTTTTTACATGCATATAAAAAAATTACAAACAATGACCAGGATCTTTCAACTTTTTAAAAACTTCTATAGTATTTCCTTTTTCTAATATTATGCCACATTCAGAACATCGCGAAATTTGCTACATTTGTGATAGGGTAAAGCTAAATTCAAATTTTTTTCAAAAAATTACGAAAAAAAAAATGAAATGCATATCATTTTAATTATATTTTTTTTTCCATACCCGAATATCCTCAGTTGTTATGATAAACAACTCCTAATAGTTATAAAAAATGTAACGATCAAGAACACTGCTCATTTCGATCTTATTCCAACTAAGAACACATTACGAACTTTCTTCAATGGGGAGTTTTATGACAGCTCATAAAGATTAGTTCAAAAAACCTCTATAGATGGCACTTTTAAAAAGCCGAAGGCGTTAAGTCTGTAAACTATAATGTAGGTAAGTGGTATCTACCATCTATGGTTATTTATACGTTAAATTTCTGGTACAGACGTCAATTAATTTATTTTACTTTTAAAAACGCAGTGTGGAATAAATTGGCTATTGAATTAAAGACTTCGCCTTTTGTAAAGCGTCATCTATCGAAGCCTTTTGTACCAATTTTGTACAGTTTTGTTTTTTTAATGAGCTGTCAGAAAACTCCCCATTCGTCAAATTAACCATTTTTTGGCTCATCTTATTGTTCGATCTAAATCTTAATGGTAAGTGATCATATGACTGAATAAGAAAATACAAGAGTTAACAAAGGAACTGCATAAATTTCCCGGACGGAACACATCCGGCTACAGACTATTTAAAGAGTGGTCGCTAAATCGGCCCGAAAGAGGTTCTAACACCTAGAAAGGTTAGTCACCTTTGATATTTTTTTAAAGCTTCGTAGTCTTGGTAATTTGTCTGTAGAGGTTTCTGTGATTTGCCTATTTTTATTTATATTAAAAAAATAAAAGAAAATAATGTTACAACAAAAACAGAAAAACAATTATGTTATTATAAAATAGGTATACAGGGTGTGTGGTAGCTAGGTGCAAGCAAAGGTTAAAATAGGTGATAAACGAGGTATTTTTGAACATTTCTAACCATATATGTCTGACGAAACTTGCTATTAAGCTATTGCATAGCTTCTATCGCGGGCCTTGAGCGTGGAAATTCCGTAACGAAAAAAACCTAACACCCCCCACTCCGACCGGCACAGCGGTGATACTTTGATTTCATAACTTTACATGCGGGCTTTAATAAACAATCAGCGCCATCTACTAGGAACTTGTGGACTTCATATTAAATCAAACATTACCGCATTAATAAAATAAATAAATAATTATAATTGCATAAGTTGATAAAAAATGCTATGCAATAGCTTTACCGCGGTAGTCTCCGAGTGCCACACGTCTTTTTTTGGCATTTTAGAAAAATACCCAGAATTTGGTAGATACGAGTTAATAGTGCCCGAATATGCGTTAGTTTGTAAACACTATCTTTTGTTTTCGATAGTTTAATATAGAAAAGCTATAAATGTTAGAAATGTTCAAAAATACCTCGTTTATCACCTCCTTTAACCTCTGCACGTAGCCACCGAACACCCTGTATTTAACACCGCAGGTGGCCTTATCGCTGTACAGCTATTATACAAGTATAACTCTTTTAAACGAGGATCGAGCGCATCCCTCTCTTCTAATTAGTATTTCTGATTTATGTATTACTTCTTTTACTGAATTAAATGCACCTCGGCATAACTTCCATAAAGCAGATTATGATAGCATTAATTCCTACATAAGTAATAAAGACTGGCAAAGTATTTTATTTGGCTGTACTGTCGATGAAGCATTGGATAGACTATATAATGTATTGGACTATTGCATTGATGAATATGTTCCTTTGCACAGACAATCTTCAAAACGTCGTTATCCAAAATGGTACAGTCCAGCTTTAATTAAAATTATTAAAGAAAAAAGTAAAATGCACTCTCGATGGAAATGCTACGGTAATAGGTTAGATTACGACGAATTTTCTCTTCTGCGTGCACGTGAGCGCCGAGTTCAAAAACTTTGCTTTAAACAATTTACAGAGACGTGTGAGGAAGGCATTAAAAAGAATCCAAAAGTTTTCTGGACATATGTGAAAGCTGTTCGGGGAGGATCAAGTTACCCTAAGACTTTTAGTTTAGGTGACGAAAAGCTTAAGGATGGTAAAGAAATTTGCGATGGTTTCAATAAATTTTTTAAGAGTGCTTTTGGTACTCCTAGTTCAACATCAAGTGCAAGTACAAGTAATACTAGTTTATGTCCTGAAACTTTATCTAAAATAAGAACTAACCCCGGTGCTGTACGGAAACTGCTTAATAAACTGAATGTAAACAAAGGACCTGGTTGTGATGCCATTCCTCCTCTTTTCTGGTCCTTTTGCGCTGAGTCGTTGTCGTTGCCCATCGCTGTTATATTTAATCGCTCTCTCACTGAAGGAATATTTCCTCATAGATGGAAATCGGCACACATCATACCTATACACAAGTCAGGTTCTAAATCTGTCATAGAAAACTATAGAGGTATCTCAATGTTAAACACTGTTGCAAAAGTTTTTGAATGCATAGTATATGATGCTATTTATCCTGTCATTTCAAGGCAAATCCCATTACAGCAACATGGTTTTTTAAAACATCGGTCGACTACAACTAATTTAACGTGTTTCTCCAGTTTTGTACTTGATAATATGGACAGTGGTGGACAAGTAGACGTCGTCTACACTGATTACGAGAAGGCGTTTGATCGTGTAGATCACGTGATTCTTTTAGACAAATTACAGCGACTTGGAATTCATGGTGATCTTCTGCGCTGGATTCAGTCTTACCTTTCAAATCGCTCTCAGGCCGTGGTGATAGGTGGTTACAAGTCGGACTTCATTAATATACCTACTGGTGTCCCACAGGGGTCCCATCTCGGTCCTTTACTCTATAATGCTTATCTATACGACATAAGCACTTGTATAAGAAATTCAAAATTTATTATGTACGCTGATGACAAAAAAGTATATGTTAAAATAAAATCCCTTTCGGACTGCTTAAAATTGCAAGAAGATCTTAATCATCTATTTCAATATTACATAAATAATAACATTACTATTAACGTAAAAAAATGTGCCTGTATAACTTTCACTCGCAAAACAAAACCAATAGAGTTTAACTACAATTTTAACGGAGAATTAATAAAAAAAACGAATGCTATTCGTGATTTAGGAGTTTACTTTGATAATAAAATGTTACTTTCTGAACACGTCAACTATGTCACCAGCAAAGCTTATAAAAATCTTGGTTTTGTTTTGCGGCAGTGTAAGGTCTTTACAAATCCAGAAACTTTAAAGTTACTCTATTTTGCCTATGTCAGAAGTATTTTAGAATACGCTGCTCCGATTTGGTCTCCACAATATATCACATATAACCATCGCCTGGAGCGCATCCAAAAAATATTCGTCAAGCATTTAAATTTCCTTAGTCGTAAAAACCCTGGATCATATGAGGAGGGTTGCAGAGAACACGGTCTCTTATGTTTAGATCAAAGGCGCAAAGTGCTGGATATGTGCTTCCTATATGACATCGTCAACAGCCGAGTGGACTGTCCTGAGTTGGTGACCATGGTGACGTACCGAACACCACCATATAGAACTAGACACACTCCTTTGTTGCACGAGCAAACACATCGCACGAACTACGCTAAGAACACAGTTATTTCACGTTTAACACATACCTATAACACAATGTTTGACCAATTAGATATCTTTGCGAGTAGCAAAATTAAATTTAAAAATAATATAATTTCTTACCTAGCATAGTTATACCAACGCTAAGTATGTAAACTGAAATCTCTGTACATTACTGTTACCTATATATATATATATAGTATATATTTTATTAATATATACTAATAATAATAAAATATATAAAAATATATATATGTATGTATATATTTTTTTCACAATGCATATGTGTATATGTATGTGTATTATGTTTGTGTAAGTATGTATAGGCATATTATATATGTGTATATATTTGTGTACCCATATTTAAAATGTATATTACTAGAGTGGTTCAAACAACAATACATGCCTCGATGTACTTATAATATGTTTTTGTGGGAAATCTGTTATTAGCCTTAAGCTTTAGAGATAAGTACTTTTGTAATTAAACTATGTAACGCTGTTGATTTCCAAATAAATAAATAAATAAATAAATAAAGTTTTTTATATGACTGATCTTGCAAAGAGCGCATACAAAACCGTCGTCCATACCAGACAATTAGGGCACGTTTAAGAACAGGCAGGCGGCGCGGCGCGCAGGGCTTCGTGCGTTTTCCGGAGACACGTCGCGTCGCCGGCCTTACTCTAAACCAGCGGATGGTTCCATTAGTTCCATAGTAAAGCCGGCGATGTAGTTAAAACTAACGATGCCCCCTGTGCGCGCTAACATTCTAAACCATTATAAAAAAAAAAAAACAAATTAATAATATCCCCAGGACAATCACACCAACTAAGTACATGACCTCAAAGTAAGCAAAGCTTGTGTTATGATACACCATATAGCGACCTAGGGGGGAATATAAACCTAGAATATAAAATACATATACAGGGTGACTGGTGGGTCACTTAAAATGCGAAGACGTGATAGTTTGAGATCATACATGAAGGTAAAAAATATAAAAAGACGTGTGGCACTCGGAGACTGCCGCGGTAAAGCTATTGCATAGCATTTTTTATCAACTTATGCAATTATAATTATTTATTTCTTTTATTAATGCAGTAATGTTTGATCTAATATGAAGTTCCAAAGTTCCTAGTAGATGGCGCTGATTGTTTATTAAAGCCCGCATGTAAAGTTATGAAATCAAAGTATCACCGCTGTGCCGGTCGGAGGTTTTTTCGTTACGGAATTTCTGGATTCGGCCCCGACGCTCAAGGCCCGCGATAGAAGCTATGCAATAGCTTAATAAAATATAAATATTAATCATTTACTGACTAAACTTAATTGAAAGTTAAATAATTGAATAAGCAATGCATGGTTACACTAGCATTGGCAGCGATCCGCGTCCCAGGCAGGTCCTGTGCCGCGAGTGACTCAGGCGTAAGTAGGTAAAGTAAATAGTAACAAAACTTATTTACTTATAGGGAGTTCTAGTGAAAAATTGAGTAAGTACCTACTTTTGTTGCATAATTATGTATGACCAGAATCGAGTACCTACAGAGTGCTCTCCTTCAGTATTTGAAATTGTCACCGTTCATCCTGTATAGATAAACGCCCAGACCCGGAACAATTTTTTTTTGTTCTGTGCGGAAATCGAAACCGCAACCACTTGCGTCTGAGGCAGATAGGTTTACCCAATCGCCAAAATGGTCAAAACCATTGGTTGGTAAGTCAGCATTATACCTACACAGTCAATCTTAACGGCGCGGCGCGGCGGCGGCGGCGCAGTACAGTACAGATAAATAAAATAAATAAATAATAAATAATTTTCTACTGCATGTTCGCTCGATCCTTGCAATAATGCTTAGTATGGCAGTAGAATGAACTAATACTAATTTATATTGCTTTTTGGCTAGTTATCCTTAACATTCACGATTAATCATTTTTGAATTAACGACAACATAAGAATTAATACACAATTGTTTCAGGATTATACAACACTTAAACAATGGTGCTGGCCCAGCGCTGGTCATGGGCGTTCTTGCCTCTAGAAAACCTTGGACGCAATTTGTGGCTACTGAAAATTTTAAGGTAAAATCGGAGCAATCTAATGTAGTTCTTGCTACTGAGAATCATATAAATGATAGCTAAAAAATACATAAATGAATATCATTGAAATTAAAACAGCGCGGCGTACTTGATTTCTAGGGTTTTGGGGCGATTGCAACTTTGTCAAATTCAACGCGTCCAAAAGAAAGTCGTTTTACCATCGGATTTTTAAGGCGGGTACTCATTAGCGAGCTGTAACCGTAACCGTTGCATGCACTGTAACCAAAAAACATAGTGTGTACTTACGTGGTTTGCGAACCTGCTGCGAGCGGTACGCGTACACACACATTTCTGAACTAATAATGTTGCACGTAACTGTGACCATTACTGTTACCAAATAAATACAGTGTTTACGTGGTTCGCGAGCCTGCAACAAACGCAATACGAGCGGCTCGCAGCGAGCCGACAATTATCGGGTTTTTTCCGCGAACCAGCTAATTCGAGTACCTATCCGTCATGGGTGAATGGTCAAAGGATAAATGTCTTTCTTTGATAGATGCCTACAGGAAACATAGTCTACCATGGAACCCTAAGGACAAAGATTATTGCAAACACCATTTGAAAGAAGATGCCTGGGCTATGATCGGAGGTATAATGAATGGAAGTGGGCAAGCATGCATGCAAAACATGATTAATCTATAAGTATATATGCTGCACAAGCGAGAGACACTTCGTCCGATATGGACCTACAAACCAACGTTGCGCAGATTGCTTGCTTTTCAGTGGCCTTCTCGTACACACTAGAACCTCGTTACTGTATCACTTTGTTACAGCTCGCAAAATGAGTACGCCCAGTGAAAGCGTTCCGGTGACGTCGTGAGCCTAAACAGTAATAAGCGTACACACTAGAACCTCGTACTGTATCACGCATGTTACGGTTACAGCTCGCTAATGACGCCTTTAGACGCTGACAGTACTTCCGCAGCAGACATCCGTATGTGGTGGATATGCCAAAAAATCGAACTAAGCGCTTTAATAGTTCCTTTTTGATACGAGGCGCCTAGGGTTTAAATGAACTATCTGCATCTGTTTTACCATGCAGTAGTGCGATCACAGAACTTTATCGAATCGTTTATTAACGAATGTTTACGAATGCTCGTATAGTATGGAGTCGGTTGCAAGTTTTGAGTAACATTGTAATTTTTTATTTTACAGATATTTATGAGTACAACATGTTTACAAACATTCAAAATTAACAAGGCACACATTTATTTAAGCTGGCCTTGCGGCAATGGATAGATTTCAATTTTTTCTTTAAAACCGTCTCCATACTATAGGAGCATTCGTAAACATTCGTTAATATACGATTCGATAAAGTTCTGTGATCGCACTGCTGTGTTGTCCTGGTCCTTTTAAGCTTCGTTCGCATATAGATGTTCTATGTCACGAAGTCCGTTTGGCTATGAATGTTGTCAAGCGTGCACATGCACATTGTTTTTGTGTGCGTAACCTCGAGAGCGCTCAGTGTCGATCGGGACACGGTCCGGACCAGTAGTGTGTTTAGTTCGCGCCAAATTGTTTCACGGAGTAAGGTCAGCATGGCAACAAAACGAAGAAGAGTTGTCCATAGTGAGGTAATATTTATTTATACGTTTTCGATTAAAATTTTATGCAAAGATATTTAATATAGCAATAGAAGTATTTATAAAATGAATATTTTTTTTGTTTTATAAGATGTTTATATTTCTTAATTATTTTGATTACATTTTGTTTTAGGGATTACATATTTGGGGGATCGTTAAAAATTATGTCGCATCTAAAAATATCCAGCAAAACATAACGAATACGGAAAGACTGATCAATGAAAGTTTGGGCCAAGTTAGCAGTGAAACGTGGCAGAAAACTTGTGATCATGTTGAAAAACTTGAAAAAGACTACTTGAAATATTTTGATCTCGATTTTGAATTTATAATCAATGTACAAGATGATTCTGACGACAGCAAATCGGAATCGTAAATCGAAAATTTATCTGATAGTAATTGAAAATACTGAATAGTATTAGTTGTTTCGTTTCCATTCTGTAACACCAATGCTTAATTAAATGCCTACATCTTCTTAATATTTTTGTATTTATTGCAACCTAATCTAATTTATTTACAAAAAGTATATACTTTTAAAACCAAAATTTTATTTCGATTATTAAATCTCGACTTGAAATATTATATTATTATGATTTCTTTGCTAACGTTACCTACATTTACACACTCAGGCGCGCTTGTCGGGATACGTCACTACTACAATCAAAGCCGAACGGACTTCGTGAAATAGAATATCTGTAATAGGTTTTACGTGGATGGAAGTGTACCACCTTAATCTTCACGTACCACCACTAACAGGTGTCATGGAAGACAAAAGTTACATTCTTACATATAAAAAAACCACAGGTTCTTCCGAGCATATAACATAAAAAAAAACTGTTGTTATTTTAAAGCATTATTTTCAGGCCCCAGCCTCCCTGCCTCGTCTCTCTCGTCGGTTCTACAAGAATGTTGAATATTTTCAAGCGAATTATCTCATGATATCTCTCGGACTTTTCGCCTATTGTTTGTAAGTCTATTTAATTAATTCAGTTAAATAAAACATCATTAAATTTAGAATATTATCAGATAGAAATACTATTCTTATTGTTTTTCAGAATCACTAGTCCCCTATTACTTATTGCACTCGTGGCAAGTTTCTTTGGATATCGTAAACTCACTTCAGGACCGAACACTTTAAAGGTAACTTCAAATCCAAATAAGTAAATGACTATAGACAAAAAAATAATTGTATTTTTTAATTTCAGCCAAAAGTAAGTAAAGCTTTGTTTAGTGAACTGTCAAAAACCTACCTCTTCTCAAAGTCAGAACAAAATAGAATGCCTTGTATTCTATTGCTTTGCTCACATCTCAACTAACGGGAACAGAATACTTTTTTGGAATGTTATTTCTCTGCGATATAAATAATTTATTACTCACTTGTTAACAATCATCTTTATAACACAACTGTTTCCACTGGACGGGTGATCGGTGCACGTGCCATATCCTATCGTCTATGCCACACCCTATAGGCCTGGTAAAGCTCTAGTCCCCTGGACTGGAACTATATGCTCATTTTGCGACGTAAAAATGATGACCAAAATAAACACTATTTAATTTGTTAGACAGATCTGCAGGTTTTATCAAAATTTACTCTAAATGTTCTGTTGAACTAAATACTGGGAGGTGAATCTAGTTTATCTGACAAAATGTATGTGCATTTGAAATTTTAAGATATTTTTTACTAAATTCTTTAAAAAAACCAAAGACTTAAGGCTAGGTATACCTACCACTTAACGCACGCGTTTGGATTGAAGGCCCAACTTAGTTATAACAAATTTAAAGCCTTTTAAGTTTAAACAATTTTTAACTAAATTCTCTAGAAGTTTTATTTTATTTGGAACATATTTTAAAAATGGACTACTTAAATCCAAATGCAAGTCGAATTATTCGTCCTATTTTCGGAAAGATCGAGTATACATGAATTTATTCAAAAGTTCTCGCTTTAAACAGACAGATTCAAACTTTACAAATAAAATCATGAACTAACCATACCTTGTAGGGCATACCATACCCACCGTGTAGGTAGTGCATAAACATACCTACTTACTTTGAAAAATAACAAAAATCCAGATATAGGAATATAATATAGCAGATATAGATATATAGATATAGCAGAATTTTATATGAAGTGATTTGGGAAACGGCAAGTTTTTATGTTTATTGAACTTAAGATTTATGTCAGAATATAAATAAATAAATAATATTTATTACAAGTTACTGTAGGTAAAACTATAAACAATAAAAATAAACGTCTACATACCAAATTTTAGTGTTTAACAACGTATTTACAACGCAAATGCATGTACTTCGCGTGTCCGAACCCCGACCAAGCGTCAAGGTTGGTCGCCGCTAGATTTAGTCCGTGCGTATGTCTCTTAGAAAAAGTCGATTATTAAGAACGATATTGATATCACAATATCAATATCGTTCTTAATAATCGACTTCATCGGCGGCATCGGTGTCTTTGAATCGGTTTGTATTTCACAGCAATAACTATCAGCTATGTAGGTGTTAAAAAGTCGGCACGCTTGGTTTCAATACAAATCGTAACACTTGCGTTGTCTATGTAGATGTATGTTTGTGGTGACCCCTCAGCTATTTTGCCTCCCCTCTCATCATAGTATCGCCAATATAAGTATGGCCACAAGTCCAAGAGAAAGCCGGGTTCAATGTAAAAAAAATTGGAGTACTTAACCCGCTGCTGCCCCGTCCTCGCCTACCGCTCCGCCCCCCCTCCGCCCGTCGCTAGCATTTCAATAGTACTTACAAAAGTGCAACGAAAACTAATTTAAACATTACAGTGTACATGCAAATGCGTGTTATTGTATAGTCTGACATATAGCTCTCAACGGATTAATGAGCGGAACTTGGCGCAAAGGCGTATTGTACATGGCTATTGGAGGCGAGTACCAAAATAATGCATCATCCCTTATTTAAAAACTGAACATACTGCAAGTCTTAATATTTTTATGGATGACTCGAAGCTTTTCGTCGTTTTAACTGCGTTATTTATCGTAGGTATATCGTGATGAATTACGTTGACAGCAATAGCCTGTATTTTACCGGGGGAATCAAGTCACACGGTTATGTGTTGGTTATTAGTCTATGGTAGCTGTAGATAATCGTGTATTTTATTTAAGTTTGCCTAGTTCTCTCATTCTCCAATCTCTTAATAATAAAAATCATTTATTCGACGCAAAATAGATAAACAATATTTAGAAAAAACAAACTAAATTAAACAAGAACTTAGAAATAGACAAAAGGAGAACAAAAACACTAATTTGACGCCGAAAAGGATTGAACTCAGCGTTATTCCGCAATTTGTAAGTTACAAATTTCAGCGCTGATTTTCAGTTCAAGCCTGTGGAGTTGACGGATGCTTTACGCATGCAATAAATACACGTTAAATATAAGAATTTTAATAGCTATAATGTGTTAATATGTAATTGATAGACAATAGACAAGAACTCTTGGCCACTTAATGATTGAAATAACATTCAGTATAAATGGTTAAGGCAGAGCCTAGGTGCTAGGTTCTTTCCACAACCATATTCTTATAATTTATACAACATTGAAGATATTCATATCAACGTGACGAACTAAAAAAAAGACCTTTCCTTTAAGTAGGTATACGGAGCTTTTAAGTGCCGTGCGAAACTCAACTCTCCGAAAGCTCATTCTAGTGATCCCAATTATTTATTTATTGTATTAATCACACGTACGCTAACATTATTTGATGCATTTGTGAAATAAAATTAATTCAGAATTTACGTGATGCATTTAAAACAACGAAAATTATTGTTTTTTTTTAATTAGTTAAAATTTAACATTTCAAGATTGAGAAGACTTAAAAATTACTGAATGATAATCTGCATTTAAATGTGGCCGTCATACTATAAAATTATGGACAAATACAATACCTACCTAAACCTCTCGCTTTGATTTCTCTATTTTTCTTTCATTTAAGTGTTTAAAACACTGGAAATAAAGTTCTGACAATTTCAGCTCGGTAACTGGGAGTTATCGAAGAAGCAGCAGTACGTGGTGGCAGCTGGAGCATCCATGGCCTTATGTTGGTTTGCAGGCGCGGGAGCTGTACTATTTTGGGTCTTAGGTATTACTTTTTTGGTTTCTTCCAAAAAAATTGTTTCACTTTAGTATAAGATATACACTTAAGGAAGGTCATGCTTTATTTAACATTAAATTGAAGATAGCATTAAATTGTAGACCTAAGCTACATCAAATATAATGCAATAAAATCAAATATCGTCGCTGGCTCGAAGGACCACAAAAAATTGGGGAGTTGCTTATAATCTCCGTTGGTATTGTTATAGCTGGTCTTTGACACGAAATCAGTTATTTTGCGAGTTAAGAAGAGAATATATAGACAATATTTATTCTTGTCGGACATTCGTAGTTGCATTGTTTTTTGCCTTGAACGGTTGCAATGTAAGTAGTCACGATAGGTCAAAGAAAGGTCAAGTAATGTAGAAGCCATTGCTTGCCCTTGCTAACGCAGGTCAGCAAATATGTACGATTTTGTGAAGTACAGAAACGATTATAAAGCGAAGAAACTACATTAAAATTAGTTTAGAAAACAACTGTAACTCTTTCAAATCTTTGTGATGACATAAATATGTGAGAACAATTCTTAAACGTTATTATTTACTATAAACACTCCAACACTGATTGAACTTGTAAACAACATAGTATAATAATCAGTTACGTCTTTCAGTCTTAGGGTGTTTATCACACCAATCGGTTTTTACCACAAAGCAGATACATAGTAGAGCTGCTGTAAGCAAAGTTGCACAGCTTCAATTTGGGTTGTCCTGACGTCATAGCCCTTAGTTCAAGCTATTCCTCGCTAGAGGCACTGGCGTCAGTTCGTCGCTGACTTCTGTGAAGTATGTACACGCGTAGATATTTAAAAAAAATTAAATCCTCCATTGTTTCTCGCTGTAAAATTTAGTTTTCTATACTTTTATAAAGGAATCACATTGACAATCCAAATAAAATTAACTTACCACGATGATAATTTAATTCATAATTATTTTTTACAAATTGTATTGTTTTCCAATTATTTGTGTCCAAAATTCCAGATTGTTATTTGTTGCCTAGGTGATTTTTATGCCGCGAAAAAAGGTTGCACTATCTAACGTCAAGTAGAAATACTTTTATTTCGCGGTTTTTTCTGACAGATTTGGAACGTATGAAATTTCGTTAAAAAACTAGAGCCACCTAGTAAAGTATAGCTGAACTTTTTTGATGATCATGTGAATATTTTAACCTTATGTTTCAACCGGTTTTTACTACTCGCTACTAGGTGACTAATGCCATCGCCTGTTTGGCTATGATTGGCCATAACCCACCGCTTACCCCTCCCGCA
Source organism: Stenoptilia bipunctidactyla (assembly GCA_944452665.1). Classification (NCBI taxonomy): domain Eukaryota; kingdom Metazoa; phylum Arthropoda; class Insecta; order Lepidoptera; family Pterophoridae; genus Stenoptilia; species Stenoptilia bipunctidactyla. The sequence continues at coordinate 10,792,028 of OX101723.1, read as the reverse complement.
CCCCGCGCGTAAGCTTCACTTGAGTCCCTAGAAAAAACTGGATAGGGCAGCTCCTCTATATATTTCCTCCGTGGTTTTTACTGTGCCAAAAATCCGGTCGACGTCGAAGGACGCCGTCGGTTCGATCGATTGGTTCGGTAAAAACCCTTACGTTCCGCTACAGCTCCGATAATTTTATTACACGAAGTTATACAATATAACAATTATAAATTTTATTTAAAAGAATATAATTTCTGTGCAAAATTCTCTATCATCATCACACTATCTGACTCCGTTTTTCTCCCCTTTTAACTACTAATTATATTTTTACTTGCCCCAGGTTCCACAGTATTTGTGGTGGCTCTACACGCGTGCTTCTACGACGCCGATGCTTTACCTCAAGACCAGGACCCAGAGCAGTTCCCAATTATAGAGCAAGTCTGACATAGTCTGTCTCTGTTCAACATGCCTCGACATCGTATGATCATCCCTCCTTTAGACTAAATTTGCATACTTTGCTGTAAATATTAATTAAATTTTATAAGATATTAAGTTATGTATACTGTTGTATGAACTACTACTAGTTTGATACTGAAAAAATAAGTAGGTAGTTCACAAGAATTGGAGAGAAGAGCTTGACTCCTACTGTTCTAATTTTATTAATATATGAAGGGACTTTGCAAGAAGACCAATTTGAAAATATGTTGTTAATATTATCATATACTATTATATCAATTTTACATATAACTATTACGTACCTACGTACTTATATATTAATTTTACTATAGAATTGTTGAAATTATAATATTTATAAATAAGGCTATTCTAATAATCATTGATCTATGAAAATATGACAACTTAATGATAATTAATAAATGCTTTAACCAAGGTTATTTCTATTCGTTTCTTTCCATCAATCGGCTATTCCTTCCTGTTTATAAATTGCATAGTTACATCACCTATGGTTGTGTGGTATGGCAGAAAAAGACCTAACAAAAGACGATGATCATGGGGCTTTACAATCTTCAAAGATCAGATAAAATCATGAACACTGGAGCAATGTCCACCACGCCAGGACAGGCTTTTGATGCGCTTTTGGATCTCCCGACCTTACATCTAAGCAATGCTGAGGGTGACAATGCAGCTCAAAACGACATGGCTCTCTGCAAACCTAAACCAGCTCAGGGACAGGGTTTAAAGAAATCCAATACTAAGCATGCCCTCGGAAAGCACACTGCCGGAGATGCTATTCACTAAATTCTATCAAGTTGAGCTTCCAAGCAAAGAAGATTGGAACAAGAGCATGGTAGTCTGTGTAGAATACAGCCACATTTGGGATACGATGGCTCAAAGATGGGAACCAAAGAAGGCTATGGAATTCACGGGGTGAGGCCTAAATATGGAGCTAGCTTCAAAACAATTAGGTCATTATCCCTCGATGTCCCAGGCTGAAATCTCCGCCATTCTGTCCTGTGCGGAAATTAGCCTAAACAGAGGCTATAAAGGTGAGGACTCACACAATAGATCTCTTTAGGTCGCAGTGTAACGAACGGACATTACTGCTCAAACCTCAAACAGTTAACCCCAAATAATAATAATAATAATACATCTTGCAAAATTTATATTCAGAGGGTAGATTTCAAATTTACTTACATCTTGCAACCGTTTCTACAATAGATGAATAATTCGTTAACATACGAATCGCTAAAATTCTGTGATAACACTGTTAGTTTCACTAGAGCTGCGCTGAGCAAGGATAAGTTAATTAAGCATATTCGTCGGACATCTCTTGTGGAAATTTTCTTTCTGTAAACTATTCGTTAAAACTTTTTTTGGCGGCTTTCCCCTCGTTCAACGGTGCAATGTTTGCCTTCTATGCCCGAGTTCCTAGGGTAGAATCTCGGTCTCGAGCAACGCACCTATTGCTCGAGAAAGAACATAGGCTAGGTACTTAATTTTGCAAAAATCAGCCACTAAGGAGGTGAGTGCATAAAAGTTTGTACGGGTTAAATCTTTTTTCATGTCCCATTGAATTGAAACTCCTAAAATAAAATTAAATGAACACGTACTTAAGCATTTTTGGATATTCGCACTATTATGGTTAAAAAATATATGACGTATTTGTATTTTTGAGTTTGGAAAATAAAAAAATGTCTACGCCTTAAGCACTGGTGATTGCTGATACATGCTTAGATAAATGAAGTCTTGGGAATGAACTTATTATTTCTTCTACGTTAGTTTTCTAAGAAGAAGATGAGTTTTTATATCGTATTTTTTTAAACTTTTCTATAACATAAACAATAAAAGAATAAAATTGAGAATCGAGGAGCTATTAGTAGATACGTGAGGGCGGGTGCGCCTTTCGGTCGCATAAACTTTTTTATAATAATGTTGTATGGCAACAGTTTCATCGAAAAGTTTTTTCTCATAAAATATGATAGGCAGAATAACTTAAATTTCTAATTTTAATTATTTCTAAGGTAATTTGTTATAAAACACGAGAAACATGATAGAATTATTCATTACATTTAAAATGATCTAAGTAGCTATAGGTAGATGAACAGAAATTCGACTGAGATTATTTAAGGTAAATAAACTTTGACTAAGTCAAACTGCATTGTGATGAAAAATATTTTGCGACCTAGATTATACGCCGGAAAATTACTTCGGAACGGTAAGGTTGCCGAAGAGCTTAGCCAGGACCATTGAGGTCATAGTTAGGTTTCATATAGAACATACGTGCGCGGGCGGTGCCGCATAACTAAGTATTGGGTTGGGGAAAAAGTTTCTTCGCATTTTTTAAGAAAATTCAAAACATTTTTTAATATAGTTTATTGACATTTAACTAAAGTATGTGTGTACCATTTTGTTCGATAACCTTTTGCCATCTTGTAGGGACATGATCCCATTGCTATAAAACATTTTGGGACCTCTCATCAAAATACCGCGACAAGTAGGTACATTTGGCAGTCCTCTCGTGATGTTAACCTAACACTGCCTAAAGAATTCTGAAGAGACCGAAACAGGTGGAAATCTGAAGGTGCAAGGTCAGGACTATACGGCGGATGCATTAACACCTCCCAGCCAAACTCTCCTAATTTTTGCTGGGTGGCTATAGGTGTGTGAGGTCTAGCGTTATCATGATGAAACACCACACCCCTTCTGTTGATCAATTCCGGCCACTTTCTCTCAACTTCTTGTTTTAATCTCATAAGTTGTTCGCAGTAGAGTTCAGAATCGATAGTCCTGCCTGGTGGTAACAGCTCATAATGAATAATGCCCTTCCAATCCCACCACACACACAACATCACCTTATTTCGAGTTAACCCGGGTTTCGCCACAGTCTGTGAAGCCTGACCGGCCTTTGACCACGACCTATTTCGCACGTTCTTGTCGTACGTGATCCTCTTTTCATCACCAGTTATCAGCTTCTTCAAAAATGATTCGGTTTCGTTACGTCGTAATAAAGAATCACAAATGAGTTCACGGTTCATTAGGTTTCTTTCAGTGAGCTCGTGAGGTACCCAAATATCGAGCTTTTTTGTGTACCCAGCTTTTTTCAAATGCGCCAAAACTTTTTTGTGGTCAATTCCCAGTTCTTCAGCTACGTCGTAACTACTGATATGTCGATCTTGCTCCACTTTTTCAAAAATGGCATCCATTTTATCCGTAATAGGGCGACCAGAGCGAGGTGCATCTTTGACATCAAAATTCCCGGATTGAAAACGCTTAAACCAAATTTGTGCTACTCTCACAGACACTGCACTAGGTCCATAAACATCGCAAATTTTTTTCGCGGCTTGCGTTGCATTTTTACCTTTTTGTAGTAAAATTTTAAAATGTATCGATTGTCTTCATTAGATTCACTCATCTTGACAGTACGAAAAACAAATGAAAATCCACACATTTTCCTAATTTGAATTTGGAATTAGGTACTTATGTTCTTTAAAATTTTAACTTTCAATGATACCAAAACCAGCCAGATACAAATACTATAGTCAAAGAGATTTTATTACAAGTTCATACATACTATAATGCGAAAAGACTTTTTTAATACAGTTGCTCAAAAAGTGGCGTATTGCAGGGACGTTTAGCGTTCGGGATGTGGGCTATTACACACTTGTGCTTTTTCTTTACCTTTTCCGCACTCGTGCGTTCTCTTTCCCAAATGTCAAAATAATGTCCATTAAAAAGAAAAAATCAACCACGAAGTTTTTACTTAAAACAAAATTCATAGAAGTTTTTACGATTCATGCAAATATGAAAAGAAGCTACTAATTTGTTTCAATATCAGGTAAAATGATTTGATGCAATGAGTTAGGTTAGGTTTCATTTCATTTTATCTCATTAAATTCATTTTCATTTTAATGCCAATGCAAAAATTCTAGTAAAGACTTGGCTGTATGGGCATAGTTCCCTTTGCCTACCCTCTTCACGGCTGGCGCCATTTTGTATATTTTATAAAATTGCTTAATTTTTTCGCAACTGTATTAAAAATGGTCGTTCAGTACACGTGCGGAACCGTCATTGCAACTCGTTCCGACTGTCAACCCTCGCCTTCGGCTGCGCCTCGGCTCGTGTAGACATTTGTCGGAACTCTTTGCAATGACAGGCTTTCCGCACTCGTAATGAAATATACTATTTCCCCTACCTATTATTATGCATATTAAATAAGCCATATCAGACTTTTATTAAAATTATGGTATTCTTTATGCCTTAGTAAGATTGTGTTGCCAATAAATGTTATGATTATTAATCGTTATTGAAAAAACATTTATGCGTGAACATTGTAAGTATGCAGATGTATCACATTTATTACTATAAAAGTTATGGGTATTAAATATTTATTTACCCTTTATTATACACAAAAACAAATCCAGAATAAAAAAAACACAAATAAAATAACACATTATGTATAAAGGGCGGCCTTATCGCTTGGAAGCGATTCCTACCAGGCAACCCAAAATAAATTATGCATAATGATGATGAACATTATGCCAAGTATGACAAAAACTTTTTGCATAACATTATTTGTCATAGGTACCTCAATATGGACCCGTGAGATGTGAGGTATAGACCGCACGTATCTTATCACGATCTGAATTTTGCGATGCAAAAGATTTATTACTCAAACTTTTTACCTTTGTGGTTCTTTCACAGCTAAACTACTGAATCGATTTTAGCGAATTATACTAATAACAAGTGAGCTTGAACTTCAAGGAACGACAAAGAAATATTATTAATCCAACCGCGAAAACCGATATTCACGCGGACGAAGTCACGGTTAACAGCTAGTAGTCACCAAATTCCAATCCTACAACCATCATTATAAAGTTAATCTGTCTTATTCTGGACTATGTTTTACTATTTCAAACCGTTATAGAGCAAAAGATTGAGTTCAAATGCGGGTTTAGTCACAAGTAGGATAGGTGTCCATTTAACACCCTGCAGGGCTAGCATGCAACCATCGATAAATAGTCGAATCAACAAGATAAATATAATTTTGTTATTTTATCCTATTATGTCAGCTTATATGCGCACCATAATAAGATAGAATTACTCGATTTGATACCATGATTAAGACCACAGAACCAAATATGTCATAATCTTAATAAATTACATAAACTAAATACCATATTCTATGAAAATATCGATAAAAGGCCCGATTTATCGTTGTCGACGGTAGCATGCTAGCCCCGCAGATGTAAGAAAAGACAAAAACTAAAGGGCAATGCAAAAAAATATAATCAGTCATTTTCAGCATTTATAAAGTTAACTAAGTAACAAGAGTTTAAAACCTTTTAAGGTAAATTTATATACAATATATATAGCTTTATTAACCTTTAAGAAGCATATCCAGTTAAAATTAACTGTGATAAATATACTATACATAAATATTTGAAATTGATTAAACATTATCCAATATTCCATTTTTTACCAAAATAAGTCCTGTAAGCTTGCCTTTTTTTGTTAACATCCCAGGCTCCAAATAATTTTATTAAGTGTAAGGCAAGAGTCACAATATTTTCAGTTTAGAACTATATTACAATCAAATATTTCATAGATTTTTTTATCAATAGACTTTTTAATTAGACTTAAGTCTAATAACATGATATTGCAGCTTATGTAATAAACAGTGTATAACAGAAAATTTGTAATACTAAATAAAATTAAGTAATTAAAAATTTCATCTAGGTGATAGAACTATTGTCTATTAAACCCATTTTTGTTGCCTTTAAAAATAAAAAGAAATATTACTATTAGAAAATAATGTAAAATAAATTTACTTAAACAGTTTCCCTCACTTGCTTCGGGAAAATATATACCTAATGTAAAAGATCATTACTATTTTAAGAAAGTTTAATCATTATAAAACAAATGGTCTATGTCAATGTAAAGGTATTCCCACACAGCAGTTACATAAAATTATAAAGTTTAATAATTTAATCACATTTCAAAACACTGAGACATTTTGCAATAACATATCAAAGAATATTGTATACTGGCTCAACTACCACCCTTCCCCTTTACTTCCAGTTTTGCTAGGATGTTGTTCGGTATTTATTATATCATGTTCTAATTTGTTGTACAGAAGGCAGGAGATCAAGCATTACATTACATGTCAAATTTCCCCAACATTAACTTAATGTCCACGGCATAGAGACACAGATTTGTAATGCTTGATGCGCTGCCTTGTGTACGTGTAATTTTGTTACAATTTGTTATATAGACAATGAATTTTGATTTTAATAATAATAAATAAAATCACAAAATTTTTAACTAGCTATTTCTCACGGTATTACCCGACCAGTAACAAATACTGAGAATATCAAGTCTATCCATCCAAACTTTACATATTTATAACATTAGTGACATCTAAAAATTAAGATGAATGGATGGATGCTTGTTCCTCAATCACGGCATAACAGCTCAAGGGATTTGGATAAAATGTGGTATAGTGATAGTGTACAGTCTGGAATAGCACATAGGCTACTTTTATTCTGATTCTCCCAAGGGATTCGAAATTGTGCGGGTAAAAACTGTGCGAAACAGCTAGTTATTATATAACTGCCTTGTGGGAGCACCTTTAAAACAGATAATATTACTACAATTAAATCATTAGGTTCCCATTTTATTATGCGGGTAACATGTGAATAATATTGACACTCACTACTCCAACTAATGATAATAAGTTATATGACTCCTCAAAATTGAAAATAACAATTACACAGTTGGGCTTATGGAACTACTTCTATTTATAATGTTTAGTCACATAGCTTGCAATTACATTTGTAAATAACATGAAATCTTAAGTTTATGTTCGAAATGGAGTATAAAAACATTTTAACTCCAGTGTCACAAAATATTAAATATGTATTTTATAATATCTAAACTTATTTAATGGAAGAAAAATAGCATATTTTTCAAGCTCTGAGCTAACCCCTGGAAGACAAAATAACAGTAACTTCATCCATCTATAAAAATGTCACAACAACAAGCTATTATTAATTCTATTCAGTTCCATGTCAGCTACAAGTAAAATTTCATCCCACTTTTGCAAAGGCGTAGGTGGTGGAGTAGTTACACCTAAACCTGAATCACTGTTGTCAACAATAAATAGCTCTTTTTTGTTACTAGAAGCAGTGAATTCTAGTTTTCTTTTGGATTTTCCAGCAAATATGGAAATCCTAGTAACCTTTTTCTGAGTTTCTAGATGTGATAATGGGGTAGTAGGGGACAATACATGTAAATCAACATTATCACATTTTCTATTTTTAATAGATCCCACATATTTAAACACAGGTTTTTTCAGGATTAAATTACCAGAAACTTTTTCTATGAGACCAATTGAAATAAATACATTTGCAATATCATAAAGTCTTCTAACTTTCGATTTGTGTTTACGATCCAACTGCTCCGGAGACAAATTAGTTTTCCCCTTGTTGGTTGTGTCTATTAAGACCCTCACAGCCATTTCCAAATTGATTAATGTATTCTGTAATAAAAAAACAGTAAGTTTTATTAATATAACTGTTCTATTACTGACGGAGTGACTGACAGACAACATACAGCCATAACTACTGGGCATAGGTGCACTAAGGAAAAGAATTCCCAAAATTCCCACAGGAATGGGAAATATAGGACTCTTAATTTGTATGAAAATTTTTATTTCTAGAGTGCACCAATGGTAAAAAGGTTCCTCAATGGGTGTCTGATTGCATTATGGAAGGAATTTCTGAAATTCTATCATGGAATGGTAGTTATAGCTCTTTTAACAATTACACATAAACAATGTTTGCACACATGCAGAGTCACCGACAAAAGCTCATTGTATATAAAGATAAAGCCATACATTCTTTTAAAAATTACTCACTGGAGGTTCTACCAAAAACAGCATAAGAAATCTTTGGGCCAGCACTCCTAATGTCTTGTGTTTAGGAGGAGGCGGTTTTGGTGCTTTACAACGCAGAGCGTCAGAAAGACGAAGATGTTCTCCTTGCTTTTTTAGCATCTTCAGAAATGAAGTCAGTCTTGTTCCACCATACCATAAATATGTATTTTTTCTTTTATGCACAGCACATTGCACAGCTTCTAAAATATTGATTATGTCATACATTCGGCGTTTTTCAACTCCAAGACGTGCAGCTGTAGTGTCCAATTGTATTTCGGTGGTCCCAGTCCCGTATAATGGATATAAACTGAGGAACCTAAAAACATTCGATTATAAGATATATGTCGCGACTAGTTCCTACATCAGAACAATGTACTAAAACTGAAAAACTAACCGATCGCACAGAATCTGCAGTGACTTTTCCTTACGGTGAGCCGCACTTGGCGGCGGCGTGGGATATTGCAATGCGACATTGGTCAACAATTTTAAGTTTGCCGTTGGAGACACATAATTAGAAGCATTTGTGACTTCCGAGAGTGCGCAACGCTTTGGAGTTAACGATAAGTTATCATCTTCATACATTGTGAGTGGACATCATGCAAAGAATAAGCCAACCAACCAATACTTTTTGTGTTTGCGTATTAATTGACAAGCATGAATCGAGTAGGTCTTAATTTTTATATAACGTAAAACCCTGACTTAGACAGACTAAAATAAACTTATTTTAGCTTGATCGTTTCATAATAAAGGAACGACAGCAATTTTCCGAATGAATTTCTAAGTTCTAACCTAAGGCCGTAAAATGTAAACAACTTTGACATCTATATTCGCGCGCGAATGAACTATTGACTGAATGAATTAATGAATTGCAAATTATTATTATCAGTTTGATTGAACGTTTGACCATGGTTTGAACATTTACTTTCCTTTTTGGAGCCTATGCATATCAATAAGGAGTTCATAAACTGATATATTAATGGGGAGTTTTCTGACAGCTCATAAAAATTAGTTCAAAAACCCTCTATAGATGGCACTTTCAAAAAGCCGAAGGCGTTAAGTCTGTATACTATAATGTAGGTAAGTGGTATCTACCATCTATGGTTATTTATACGTTCAATTTCTGATACAGACGTCAATTAATTTATTTTACTTTTAAAAACGCAGTGTGGAATTAATTCTTCGCCTTCGCCTTTTGTAAAGCGCCATCTATCGAAGCCTTTTGTACCAATTTTGTACAGTTTTGTTTTTTTAATGAGCTGTCAAAAAACCTCTCATTATCCTATTGGTTTTCGGTTTCCAATTCCAATTTAGTTCCAAAAAACCTTTCATGGACAATTGTGTTTTTTTAATTACCTAATTATTTATTTCAGGTGTCCTTCAAGCTTTAATCCTCACTTTTGAAATCTCAATGGAAAGGAATTTTGACTATGCCAAAAAATAGTGATGAAACAGTCATAAATAGTCAAAATTACTTTCCATTGAGATTTCAAAAGTGAGGATTACAGCTTGAAGGACACTATTTGAGAAGAACATTATTACACTCCACCGAAACTGCAGTGCAAGCACAGAACTTTATCGACTCGTATGTTTACCAATGTTCGTATAGTATGGCGACGGTTTGTAAGCAATAATTGAAATCTATCCATTGCCATACGGCCAGCTTAAATAAATGTGTGACTTGTTAATTTTGAATGTTTGTAAACATGTTATACTCTTAAATAACTGTACCTAATCAAAATTACAATGTTACTAAAAACTTGCCACCGACTCCATACTATACGAACATTCGTAAACTTACGAGTCAATAAAGTTCACCGCTCGCACCGCTGAATAGTTTTAACAATAGTTTTCACCATAGAGTAACTTATATACTGGTATAGAGTCGTCACTAACAAATTCGGTACTAGCGCCATCTAACGGAAAACAACCGTACCTCGACAACCAAAACCCAGCTGCTCCGTTCTAGCTTGTATTCTCAAGAAGGGTAATTTTAAACAATAACTTAGACTTTGGAATAGCTAGATGCATAAAATTACGGGTTAATCAGGTTTGGGTATGATGAATCCAGCAGTTCAATCAAAGTCTATGTATTGAAATAAATAAAAAACAATTTAGCAGTTGCGTGATTTATTAGGTTTTCTTTTTCGGTGTCCTCGTAAGGTGCGTAAGTCCAACGTGTTATGCGAAGAATTCAGAGTCCGGGAGCTTGCCAAAGTTGTAGAAAATTTATAAAACACAATCCAGAGCACATTCACGAGTCACGGGAGGAAACGGAATGACAAAATTAATTCTTCACTCATGTCAGTCTCTCAATCACTTTCGTTTTGACATTTTGTGCATCAACATAGTAGAGCTGTCAATGTTTTGACAACTAGTATTATATAGTAGTATTACTAAAAACTTCAAGATTTTCCTAACTTTAAATCATTGCATAAAATCTATTTTATGTCACTATCCATTGTGGATTAAATAATGTATTGGGTAGGTATTTTTTGCAGTCATAAAAAGACATTTTCATATGCTTGGAACGCACTCAATTAGTTACTCTAACTGCGTAGAACGCACCCAATTAGAAAAATCTACGATTTTTTTGTATTTATGATTCAATTTAAATAGTAAATATATCATCTTATATAGGGTCAATTTATAATACACCATAAAACTTTTACGGCAGGTTAAGAATCATGAGTAGGTTCAATTTACGAAAAAAAATTTTTTTTATATACTTAAATATTTTTCTTAAATTAAAATTCTTATAAGTCCATAAACTTCAATCGCCTTTAATCTGTAATCTACGACTACATAGCAAGAAATAAAAAAACGTTTCCATTTATTTTTATTAAAAAATAAGTTATTAATTTCATTACCAATTAATACTTATACCTTCTTACGCGGCACAATCAAACGAGCCGAAAGTCAAATTCGAGCCGCCGCCACCGCCGGCGCCTACGTCACGCTATTGGTTAGTCGCGCGGCGGCCACGGCTTCCATGTTTGAATTGAAACCTACAGGACGCCCTCTGCTCGCTCGCCAGTCTGCCTAGAGATACGCGCGCGCGATGAGTAAGATGAAAGTAACCGAAATGCCGAATTACGCGTACAGTAATCAAGAATATTTGGAAATGGCTCTGTGGAATGTGGAATGCGGAATGCTCTCAGGAATGTGCGTGAATACATGTCTCAAGAGTACGGTGAGCGATGGATAGGACGCGGAGGGCCAGTGAGCTGGCCACCTAGATCACCTGACCTTATACCTGTAGACTTTTTTTTTGGGGTCGAATTAAAGACTTGGTGTATGGTCGGGACGGTCATATGATTCAAAGTGCGGACGAACTTAAAAGTAGAATAACTGACGACTTTGCTGTCGTCAGAACTGAGAAGGACAGTTTACTAAGAGTGAAAATGAATGTACATAAACGGACAAGACTGTGTAAGGACGGTATGTGCAGCAGTTGCTTTGAATTGGTTGTCAGTGATTACGAGTATCGGATCTAACATCAACGACAGGACGCAATGTAAAATCGTAAGTTATTTTTGAACATACCTACTCTGTTAATTATAATAGTTGTAAATAAGGTGATTCCAGTTTTTCAACACGTCATTTTAACATTAAATTAATTGTAAAATAAATTTACTAGTTTAAACAAAGAGTTCAAGCACTAATGCTTTATTTTATTTTTAATTTAATGAAAATCAAAACTAAAACAGTATTTACAATTAGTTTAACGTGAAATTGATTGTCAAAAGCCTTCAACAGTAGTGTGATGGGACATTAGAATCACCTTTTATCCTGATGTTTGACGTAATTACAGCTGATTCCGCGCTAAGTAGGTAACTGGGTCACGCAAACACACGGGCGCGCGTCAACGACCTTCGCTCGGATGCGTAGGTACTATTCGCGTAAGATTATTGTTTTGGTGAAGTGATTTTCTTAAAAGAACTAGATGGAAATGTTTGATTTTTTTTTGCTATGTACCTACCTAGTCATAAATTGTAGATTAAACTTAAATTTTATTCACTAAAATTATTTTCAAATTTTAATTTATATTTTTTTTTTAATTTGACTTCGTAATTTAAACCCACTTATGATTCTTAACCCAATTTTAAAGTTTTATTGTATATTATAAATTGACCCTGTATAGCGGATAAAATAATATTAATTTTGTATCAACTACTTAAAGCACAATATATTTTTTCAGGAACCGTTGAGCAAAAGTGACATCTATTGGTTTAAAATGGAACATAATCTTTACCGTGTTGAGAATAATGCCATCTATCGGAAAGCATCAATACTTTTACCACAAGAGCGAATTCTAAGGAAAGGGAAATAATACTAAGTGAAAAAACACTGGTTTTCACATTCACTTAACAATTGGTCCATGGACTGTTCCTAACATCTAGAAGCAAAAGGTAATAGCAAATTAAAACCATAATATAAAAATAAACTGACATTTATTTTACAAAAGAAAATAATACTGCTACAAAGAACATTCATGCAATCGTTACTTTTTTGACATATGAACAGTTACAGAACAGAACATTTTAATCTACAAGTTTAATCTAAGTTTTGACGTTTTATTTAAACCCTTTGCACAAAAGAAAACTATGAGATTATTAGATAATTATGTGATCAGTTTTAAATGATCTAGTCATATAAATACCCTGGCAAATGATTCAATGCAGTAAAATCCCTATAGGTATATACTTCCTCTTTGAGTAAAATGACACTTGCAGTGTGCCCACTTTAGGGAAGAAAAAAATAGTGATGTGGTTTAAGTGAATGAATGTAATTATTTTTTAATAATAATATCGTAATGTATGGAAAAAATAATTTTTGGCTCACAAGATATTTCTTTTTTTATGGTTCCATTTGCAAAGGGCAATACTTCTTGAAATATAAATTTTAACAACAATAAGAGTTTATAAATATAGAAGTTATCAAGTCGATTTTACTTCTACTGTTACAATTTTAAAGCACTAGGTATATATGGTGATTAATTATTGTCATTAAAGTTTCTTTGGAGATAAAGTACACACCTCAAATTCGATTATTTATAAAATGCTTTAAAAATTTATGCAAAACGAATGATAAAGACTTGTTCATTTCCAATCATTGTCATTCAGTACTTTCACCAAAAAGCATACAATCACTACGTTCTAAGAGACCCTACAGAATGAATGAATGAACTACAACTACTACTAACAGTAGGTTCCACTGACCTCTATATTTACCAGTTACCACTGGACTGGCGGCTGTCGAAGTGCTTTTGTGCCCGTTTGATAATCGCCATTTTGGCGCTGTCGGACGTAGCGAGTGTCCGTGGTACTAAAACTAGTCGCTTACAATATACACATGTCCTCATTCTTGATAACTTTTATAAAATACTTATAACAATAACAACATAAAATTCGAATTCATATTTATAAAATATAAAATCACTTAACAATAAGCAAGCACTTCTCTGGCGGCCACTTGCAATATACGTCAAAATTTGTTCTGCGGACACTCGCTACTCGCTAGTGGCGCTTCAAATAGGCACAAAAAAATAGCTGTCAAACTTACGGAACAGCCAGTCCAGTGGTAGGTTCTAATGGGGAGTTTTCTGATAGCTCATAAAAATTAGTTCAAAAAACCTCTATAGATGGCACTTTCAAAAAGCCGAAGGCGTTAAGTCTGTATACTATAATGTAGGTAAGTGGTATCTACCATCTATGGTTATTTATACGTTCAATTTCTGATACAGACGTCGTTTAATTTATTTTACTTTTAAAAACGCAGTGTGGAATAAATTCTTCACCTTCGCCTTTTGCAAAGCGCCATCTATCGAAGCCTTTTGTACCAATTTTGTACAGTTTTGTTTTTTTAATGAGCTGTCAGAAAACCTCTCATTCTACTGCTAATATATTAAATAAAAAAATATGGCCAACTTAAAGAAAATATTAGGGATGTTTAGTTCACTATCGATAGTTAGTGATGTTCACGGTCGATACAAGATTCGATAAATAGCAGGTACAGGGAAAATATATAAAACAAGTACCTACAGAAAAAAAACAAGAATTTTAAACATTTTATTGAACCACGTGGTATTTTTCCTTAAACCTATTTAAGAAATAAGAAAAGTGATTCGATGAAAAAATTGTGATATTCTTAAAATATTCATTACAGCACTATGTTATTTTAAAAGTTTTTTGTTACTATGTTAAGCATGCATTACTGTTATTACTTACGTTGTTACATTATCCATTCTCCTTCTTGTTTAAATCATAATATTCATTATTCTTAAGGTAAAGTAATTAAGTATATTCTTAATAAAAAAATATAACAGTGAATTAGTTAGAATTATTGTGTAGGTACTATACTTTAACAAAAAATATACACGTGTATAACAACAATATACAATATTTAAACAAAGAAAGTTATTGAAGATTCATAAAGACTAGTCAAACTGTTACATATTGCTGTTATTTATGTAGGGTTAAACAAAGGATCTCAGAAAATCTTCTGTTACAATTTTTGTTACTTGAGAAGCATTATATCGTAGGATCGTATCGTAGGCTAACACCAGTAAATAGGGTGCGCATTTTCTCACATAACTTTTCTATTCCTATCATCGGAGGTCCGAAAATTTTTCTCATACCATTTAAAGTCATAATGATCATTCTTCATAATAATTTTAAAAACTAAATATTAAAAAATATAATCATTGAAATTCATAATATCACTAATTATACACTTTGTTTTTACTAATATTTGTTTTAATATATTTGCTTATACTAATGATCGAAACTCATAATCATTCGAATAAATAACTTTAATATTCATAAATGTGTTTTATTCTAATATTTGTTTTTATAAATTTCTTAATCATAGGTAAGTGTTTTTATCCATATTATTGAAAATCATAATATTTTTCATTCTAACTATCTTTATTCCTAAATACTAAGTTCCTAATGTTCATCGTTCCGAATCACTCAAATTCATAATACTGGAAGTGATAAACATCTATTTGTTTTGTATATTTTCTCAGCATAATCAATCGTCTTTATCACTATTATTAAAATTCATACATTTTTTTATTTAGATTTATTTTTATTCATAATTATAAAAATTACGCGTGTACCTGTAGATATATGTAACTAAACTATTTTTATCATACAACTCATACTTAGTTTCAAATTTGTTCAAAACCTTATTTGTCGACCCCTTAACCACGTAGTCTTATTGGATCGACCCTAGAGTGTTTTTGTAAAGCCGGAGGCGCGGAGGGAGAGCAGCCCTCGGCTTTTCGGTCGCCTCCGGCGACCAGCCTCGGCCGCTCCGGCTCGCACGCTGTGTGCGCTTTATTACGCGAGGGCGTTGGGGCTGCACTTCCCGTAGCGCCGGAGACGTTCCACATCTAAATAGCTACCGCAAAGACTGATGGTAGCCATTTTTTTAAAATAGTGAAGAGTAATTATTGCTGGCAAGATACGTGAAACATAACTTACAGAAATTCAGGAAGATTCATAGTCCCAGGTGGATAAATAAAAGTGAGGTTCTATATGAATGAAACTATGAATGAAATCTATATGAATGAAAGGCCGAAATGCGGCTATGCCGTTCGAAGCGTACCTGCAAGTTTAATATCTACTAGGTACTTTCCTAAACTACCTCCTACTAACAAATGAATTTAAATTATTTTCAATATCAACTATTATGAAAAATGACATTATGAGTTAAAATCTTTTCTTAGTATTGCCTTTATTAAAATAAAAATTATGATAATTGTCTTTTATGAAATAAGAAATTTGAACAACGACGTTATGAGTTGAAGTATTTTCTTAGTAACAAAATTATTAATAAGAGCAATATGATCATTGAATGTTATGAAGAAAAAAGATCTGAAAAAGAAAATTATGATTTTAAACTGGTTCTTAGTAGTAACATTATTAATAAAAAAAATATGATCACTAACTGTTATGACAACCGTTGATAGGAATAAAAATGTATGAATAAAAAAAGTATGAAAAATAAAATTATGAAGAGTGATTATTATGAACAAAAATCGGTAGTAAGACAAAAAATATGAATTAGAATTTTATGTGAGCCGATATGGACCCTAGTAAATAATTGTAAATATTTTACCTACATTAAGTAAACATACAATAAGTTATATCTTTATGTTATATAGAAAAATAATTATGTGTTGTACATACCTATATCAAACAATGACAAAAAGGACTTAAAATAAAATAAAAAATACAAAAACAAATTTTGCTTCCGGAGACAGTACAATTTCACATATTTTTAGTTTATTCAAAAAAGACATGCCAACAACATATATACATTCAAATCACAATAATAGGTCTAAAATGTCTTAATTCTAATATACATGTCAACACTAGGCACATACAGCATTCTCAATATTTTGCGCATACCCTACCTAACGAAACAAGATATTTAAAAGCTATAATTAAAAATAATATAAATGATTATACCTATTATATAAAATACATCTAAGTAAAGGGGATACAATCTTAGTACTAAGAGAATGCCTCTAACGTCTCTTATTAATGGCTCGATAATGAAGCTTATTTCATGTAAGTTATTATTATTTTGAAAATGGTGAAATATTTTCAATCGCTTCGAATTCGAAAAAATACTTGAAATCAACTGTCTTTCGATTCGAAATATACTTTTGACTCTTAAATTATCATTATATACTAAAGACACATTAGGTATAGCTATACACTATTTTTTCACTGAGTCGATCTGTATACAACCAATATCTTCATGAGACGAGAGATGCACACTTTTCTACGGAGGCCTCCCCCAGGGACGTCATGTCGTCTGGACCCGCGCCGCCCTTATCCAGCGTTTGACGTTCGTAAAGTGTATAAAATTACCTACTACGAATAAAAAGTTTTCATTTCATTTAATTTCATTCCCTACTTTGACAATGCGACAATTAAAGTATTTTTTATTTCGTACGAATTTAAACAGACACATGTAATAAGTCATATTTTTTACAAAGTGGCACGAAACGGCTATCTTTTTTTTTAAAAAATAACAGCTTCCAGCCACTAATGCTCCAGACATTTCATAGAAACCCTTTTTATATAACATATGTTAAAACTATCTTATATCTTAGCTGAAACAATTAATAATTTTCAGGCACTTCATTATAAAAGCTTACAAATTGACCCACAAATGACTTAGCTGACTTTGTGAATTATACCATGAAGGCTAGCAAGTTAAAATTTATATCTAGTCTATCATCACAAAAGTCACATATTCTTTAGAACCTTATTTACATTTGAAGTGACCTAACTCTAAGTAAAAAAAGCATTTGGACGATTTGGAGTCAGAGCTAGGTTTCTTTTGAACTTTACAGATTTCGCATCTCCAAAATCCATGAGATGGCTCGGTCCTAGAAACACGAAAGTTATTTTCAATGTAGCTATAAATTTTATTGTTTTGTATTATATTTAATAATAATCAACGAATGCAGAGCATCAAAAAACCGAATTTACGTCAAAGCTTTGGCTAAAGAATAAGGTCGTCAAGGTAAATGTTCTCCGTACCTATACCTACATACTTTTTTCAAAAAATTTAAACTTTTCATGGCGTACTCAATCGATTGTGATGAAATTTATATAGGACCACCTCTGAAGTATCCTCTATCATATGAACCAGAATATTTAAAATCGATTCATAATTATTATCCAAAAAATCGTGTTACAAAGACACTAAAAAAACATACACACGAATTAAAAACATCCTCCTTTTGGAAGTCGATTGAAAATTAGTGAGAGAAATTACTAAGGTTTGTAATAAAATTAATATTACCAAAATTTTTAAGTTAAAGCTTCTGTTGCGCAGTGTTCTTCTGTGGCGTCAGAGTACATGTGTTTGAGTCCCAGCGGGGACAGTTTTGGAAACGAACTTTTCTAAACTGGCTTGGGTCTGGGACCTTGGTAGATACCCCCTTTACTTCCGCTGTATGGTCTCCATAACAGAAGCTTACTTTGATAATAATAAAGGCTCACTTTGACGTCGCGGACGTCGCGGTTGATGTTTTCGTTTAACTAAAAAAAATACCATACACTAAATTAGTTAGTTTTTCCTCTTTGAAAGACGTTTAACGTAGATTTGATGGAATAGCTGTGTAGGTTTGGATCAGTATAATTTCCAACCCTGAAGAACCAGTTCTGAGTACACCTGACTAGGCCCCTTCATATACCAATTGTGATGTGTTCCTGAAATATATTGTCTACGACTTATGGAAAGTTATATAATAATTACCTGTAACTAAAAACAATCTTCTTGCATGGGTTCTTACATGTTTATTGAGTAATTGAATTTTAGTTCTTCTTCGTTTGGTTTAATGGAAACCAGCTAAAATTAAAGAAAATGAGAAAGAATGAAAGAAAATTAAAGAAAAATGATATAGATGGCTTCATTTGCAATTATTTAAAGTTTCTATGGGTCGAGTCTTATATTCGAGATAGGCATGATTTTATAAACATTCCTTATTGTGTTTTTTTTTAAAGTTTGCCTTTAGAAAGTTTGCCTAAATTATCGTTATTGAGTAACAGATCGTGCCTGTGTACCTACAAGTTACATCGGTTTATGCCAGAAATATATTATCAGAAAACAGATGTCGCCCTTGAAAAATAACAAAAGGGAAAAAAATCTCGAAACCCTTTTCAACACATTTAAAAAAATCGGCAGTGTCGGAAAAATCGGAACAATTTAAAGCGACAAACGATAAGGCTTTAAGAGCCTTAAAGCCTTGTCGTTTGTCGGATTTTAATTTTTCGTTCGGAGACCGATTTATGTCGAACATCACTGATCAATCCTACCGCGCATCGTAAGAAGCAGCGCTGTTTAATTCAATATGGCCGCCTGATTATTGAGTGATAGACTAAGCTTGAAGCTTGATTTCGTGATAGAGCTTGGTTTTCGAGACAACGCTCATATCAATTCGGTACAATTTACTTTTATAAATAAACTACAAAGTACTTTAAACTGAAATGTATGAGTATCAATTTGTTTTTGTGCTTTGTTTAGTTGGTGAGTGAATAGGTGAATAGCAAGGGACGGACGCTACAATACTTACAGTGTTACAAAATGAATGACGGTGATTGGATTTGTGCCGATTCTAATTGTGGAAATATAAATTTTTCGCATCGTGTTTCTTGTTACCGCTGTAATAAATCAAGGACTGATGCCGTTAAACCTTTCAAAAGGCAGCTTGGAACTGAAATTGGAAAGAATGCTGCTGAGAAATCCCGTGGTTTGTTCAATGCCGACGACTGGCAGTGTAGCAAATGCGCTAACGTGAACTGGGCCCGGCGTCCGACTTGTAATGTTTGCAACGCACCTAAATTTGGTGAAGTAAGGATTGTGTTAAGAAATTCAGGTTCTTATTATTATTGTTATACTCATAGATACACAATGATTTATTAACTATATTTTTAGGTTGAAGAGCGCACTGGATACGGAGGAGGTTACAATGAACGGGGAGTCGTAGAATATCGTCGGCGAGAGCCATCTTCTGATGATGAATATGATGAATTTGGGAGAAAGAAAAAACGCAAACGCAAGCAGGATTCTGAAGATGATAAGGTGAACACAAATAAATTAGTTAACAAGATTTATTATAGCTAAAGTAAATAAACATGTCATTTAGAACTAAATTATGTAATTTTGCATGGAAATAATCCTGAACCTTACCAATTAATTCTTCTTTTAAACATAATAAATCATTTAAATTTCTGCAATAATCTGGATAGATGATGGATTTTCGAGCTATGAAGATTTGAAATCTTAGTGATATTCATTTTTGAAGGACACGATTACTAAAGTGGAGATTATTTTTCCTGCCTTCAGGTTGGCATCACTGAAGGACCAGTAGTCAAAAAGTTGCAACCATCAAAACCGCTACAGGATCATTTAGCACCTGAACCTACAAAAATACTGCGGCCACCAAATGCTCATCCTGAAAAAAATTGTGGCAGTTTGAGTGATGGTTCTGTTGTTGAAGTTCCAATTAATACGAACAAATTTAGAAGAAGTCTTAATTCAAATCCTACTAATCGTTACAGAGTGGACAAAACATATGCTTTTAATAGGCCAGTTGGCTTTATCCCTCGGAAAAGGTTTTCTAGCTCAGGTGATAAAGATCATAATGCCTCATCTGGCTATGAAACAGGTTCTAGAAGTAAGAGAGATAGCACTGATTCCCCACCTTTTAAATCTTTTAATCCAGTCATGGAAAACAGAGTTTCATCTACTAACAATGATGTTGTTTATAAATTTGTGGGGGCAAATCCCGCAGAAGATTTTCAAGTTACTTATACTATTGAAGAAAGAGTTAAAGCCGCTGCTTTTGCTCTTGTCTATAACAATTGTAAGATAAGTTCAGATAGGTTTGAATCAATGTTTGATAAACCGGCACCTGATTTCAAAACTATATTTGCTTGGAGACAGCGTCTTTTGACTACCGGTTGTCTTGTTGATTTACATTTGGATATGAAAAAAGAAAATTGTGACAAAAATGCAAGTGCAGAAGTTCCCAGTGTTAAGAATACCTCAAGTGCTTCAGAGATAAATAAAACACATCCTATGCGGGTTCAAAATCCTGAAGAAATTGCTATATCTTCTGATAGTGAAGATGATTATTCCGATACAAACCAACCCAAAACCTTTGTTGTTAAATCAAGAAGTGTGAGTGTGGAAACATTACTCATTAGTGGAGCTGACCAGGATACTTGCAATCCTTGTAGTGTAGGGGGTACCGAAGGAAGGGCTTCCTCAAGGTCTGGTAGTCAATCTACCCAACAAAGAACCAGGTCGAGTTCAAGAGAGAGTATAGATTCCAACGACCCTGAATCAAATTCAGAGAAAATTCCAGTGAAGTTGCAAAGTAAGTCTCTTCTGGAAATGAAACCAAAACCTTCTACAACTCATTCTGACTCTGAAACATCATATGATAGTGAAGCTGTTGATTTTAGGGCAAGAGTGTATGGAAAAAGAAAAACACATCAAAACCAACACAAACCACCACATGCCACCTCCTTGCCAGTTGAACCTATTCATACAATACCGCTTCCTAAAAGTGATATTGTTCCACCTACTGAGACTGTGGTTTCAACCTACATATCCAAAGTTCCAAACCAGGTATTTCAAGGTTACAGTACTAAGCAGAACAATACTGCAGGATCTCCACTTGCAACTGGAAATATATACACCAACAATTTACGCAATATGAATGCAAAAAAACACAACACCACAGAAACAGATGGCCAATCAAATGAGTACATACCTACAAAAATTGGCTCAGCTAGTCAGAATTATCAAGAGTTTAAGAACAATGTTAAGAAAGGAGGATTTTGGGCTAAAGCTAGTGCATCTCCATTCAATGCCAAAAATAAAACACAAAAAGCAAACAACAGATCCCCCCAGGGGCCTAATTTATATTCCAACACACCTGTCAAACAATCAAACTACAAAACTGAGTATTTGAACTATTACCAAAATAGAAATAATTCAACTAAATCTGTAACAAGCTATGATACCTATATCCAACCAGCGGCTAGGGCTAACAATGAAGATTTTGCAACTTGCAATGTAGATCCTGTCCAAATTTTCAATTACTCTAAGTTGGATGAACCAAAAAATATCAATGAAACATTACTTGTGATTGAAAAAGAAGACCTTGTGCCCAAGCCTCTTGTTGCACCACAACTAAAAGAAAAGGTAGATGAAGATATTCAAAAAGATAATGTTTTAACTAATCTGCCACAAGATG
This sequence comes from Stenoptilia bipunctidactyla, assembly GCA_944452665.1. NCBI lineage: Eukaryota > Metazoa > Arthropoda > Insecta > Lepidoptera > Pterophoridae > Stenoptilia > Stenoptilia bipunctidactyla. Next base: position 10,769,862 of record OX101723.1, on the reverse strand, counting down.
ATACAAGCAATGTTTTTAATTTGGTGCAGTCAAATTCTGCAACAAAAAATATAAGTATTATGGATATCTTTGACAATAATGAAGAATCAACTAAAACCAAATCTTGTGATACTGAAAAAAATGATTATGAGATATTAAAGAAAAGGGTGGAACCAGAATGGGATGCAGATGATGAAGCTTTATATGGTCTTAGTGAACCGGCAGATGCAATAGTGACTTTAAAGTCAAATAATGAGTCAAATGAAGAATTTCCACATTCACAAAAACAACTGAAGTTGCCTGAATGTAATCCACTGAGTATTGAAAAAAAATGCGACGAATTGTTTGGATTATTCACGACCCTCCAAGATAAAGATGATGCGAATAAAATTAAGCCAAATAGTTTATTTTCAGATGCACAAGAATCAAATCAGAACTTGAATTTATTAAGTACTTTAAATGCAACCAATCAGATTCCTGGTTTAGTTTCTTTACCAGTATTAGAAAACACAAATACCAATACAAATACTGTCAACAAAGAAAATGATACACTTCTAAAACCATTGAGTTCATTTAAAAAAGCTTCAAAAGTAAGCCCTTCGAAACGTGTGCATGTTATAGAGTCTATAGTAATCAAACCTAACATGAAAAATGATAGCCCCAAAAAGTCAAAAGAAGTGGGAAGCTCAACAAATACAAACTTGCAAACAGCAACAAATACAAACTTGCAGACAGCAACAAATACAAACTTGCAAACAGCAACAAATACAAATTTGCAGACGGTAACAAATACAAACTTGCAGACAGCAACAAATTTAAACAATACCATTCCACAAGTACAAGAACCAATTACACCCCAGCCCGTGCAGAACATAGGGAAAGTAGATTTTTCACAGTTGCTATCTGGTATTGACTCGAATACACTTCTATTAGCTCTTCAAAACTTACACCAACTCTCTCAAAAACCAGCTACAGACAACTCTCAAAATAATAGTGACAAAAATGATGATACGGAACCTGTTGAAACAATTAACCTAACTAATGATGAAGATTGGGAAAAGGAGTCAAACCCTGACGATAAAATTGAAAGGCAATTAAAAGAATTAGACGGAAACTGTGATACACCTTTTTTAAGTGATATTTTTGACCCAGGGCCTGTAACATTGCCACCAAATCTCGCAAATTCCCTCAATTCAACTAATGAAAACCCAAATGATTCACTTCCAAATCTGAATGATGACTGCCCACTTATAGGGAATTTCAAAAGTTTCGCACTTCCCAAACCAATTATGTTGAATAGACTCAAATTAGCAGTGAAACCTACAGAAAACAAAGTAGTTGGACAGAAACGGAAGATCAAACGCAAGAAAAAGGTCTGTATGATGCAAATAGCATCCATCACAGATATAAAAAGTTGCTTTAAGATGTGTGAGCTTTAATCAACTAACTTTATAAAATTTGTGTTCATGCATCTTGATGCAACTTAACTGGGTACCATTCTCGATATGGTTTTCTTTTCAGAAAGTCTCCGGCCCTCAAGGTGATGCAAATGAAGATGAAGAGGAAGAGTCTGGTGATGAGGCCGACCTTTCAAAGTATGATCTGTGGGGAAGTGACGCAGAGGGTGGTGGCACCTCAAAACCTGTTGGTGAGTTGTAGAAGGCCTAAGGGCTCGTTTAAGGAGAGGTGGCGCGTCGGCATAGCGGGGCTTCGCGCAATTTCATTACATCGCCGGCTTTACTCTAAACTAGCGGATGGTTTGATGGTAAAGCGACGTGCAGCCTGTGGTTAAACGTGCTCTAAATTTACTACACTGAAGTAAAATAGCTAGTTTCCTTCAATTATTATTTTTTATTTGTTTAGTAATAGCATAAGCTAATTACTTAACACATTATTAAGTTTTTTGTTTCTAATCTCACATTTGTTTACCGAATGAGAATTTTAACAATTATGTTGTGAAAAATTGTGACGCAATTTAATCCTTGTAGCTAAGGTTGTTGTGGCATCTAAGTTTATATTTTTTTCTGTTCTGATGCGGCTGTGAGAAGCACAAAAAGGCATAAAGTGATGTGAAAACTTGAAACATTTAAAAAAAACTGCGATTTTGGCTTTAGTACCTTGCACAGAAAACATTTGCCATAACAATTTTGCCTTGTCTTTTTATTTATGTTTAATTAAAATAAATAAAAAAACTTTAAACATATATGCTAAAATTAAACAATGTGAAATTCGGTTCTTTAACAATTGACTAACTATTTTTACACAGGTAATGCAAAAGAAGGTGAAAGTTCCAAAGAAGTAGTATCTGAATCTGAAAAAACTGAAGAGTCTCCCGCATCTGAGTCCAAAAAAAGTAAAAGAAGGTAGGATATTCTAGAATGTACCAGTTTATGCATCAGTAGATAAAATATAGATGTGAACTGTATAATATGCAGTAATGCAGTATGCTGTATATAACAGTAACACATCAATGATTAAAACATTATAATTTTACTTATGTAGATAAGTTAAACTTTTATAATGCTCAAGTATTTTACTCATATTTAACATAAATGGAATTATTTCTCGTTTTGCCAAGTAGGTCCAGGAGCTCTTCATCTTCGTCCAGCTCATCATCCAGTTCCAGCTCTAGTCACAGCTCAGATACGCCTAAAAATAAGTAAGTTACATAGTTTTGGCAGCTTTAAAGTGGTTTACTTGAGGCTTGTTTATTTTAGTTTTGAATTATGTAGCTATCTGGCTGTCTCAAACAATAACAATCTCAAATTCTTTGTCTATGCACTACCTTATAAAATTTTTCGTCGTTTTGCAAATATCTAAAAAAATATGTTTTTTTTTTGTCGGGTTTTATGCCTTTGAATGACAACACAACACACGAAAAACAAAAGTTGTGTTAAAACTATAAACCATGGATGCAGAAGTCCTAGGTTGTGACTAAACTGTCTGAATACTTTCTTGCCACTTCTCAAGATATTCTGCAGTGGTATTCTGCAGCGATATTCTGCAGTGATGGTAGATTTATCTGAGTTTGTAAACAGTGGGACTTAATTCAGTGTTTATTTACCATCGAATGAACTGAATCATGACACACTTTGCTGAAAATTTGTTTGAAACTGTCAAACTTGTAAGGTCTATCGCGTTTAATGCACATAGGACATTTTAGATACTGTACGAATTCTGTAGGTACTCAATAATAATGTCAGTGTCGAATGTAATAATAACAAGTTCGTCACCAAGGAAACCTATCTTCAAGCGAATTTCCACCTACTAGCAAATGCTAGACTGCTAGTACTTGGTTCGATGGTACCTACGAAATAAATTATATTTTAACTTTGATATTAACAATGGTGTATGCAAAGATATTGAGACGTCGAAATAAAGATTAAATAAATAAGCGCGATAAAATCCCGTAGAAAATTTAAAATATATGCGGTGACAAGTGCAATGATTTGATTTTTTTGATTCAATGACACAAGATTTTCAGGCGGCACCTGAAAATCGGTGGTTTGCTTTAACGCAAACGCTTCACTGAGGTGTCGCCATATTGCATCGGCATACACTCTACTAATTATTTTTATTTTGTGTTGTTTATTTTATTGTTTCACTTAGGATTTGTATTGTTAATTTATTTTTTTCGTGTGTCTAATTTTAATTTTTCTTTGGTGTCTTATGGTGTTTATAATGTTTTGTATGTGTGCTTGATGTGAATAAATAATTATCTATCTATCTATCTATCTATGATAGAAAGGTGTTTGTATACACGAATATGAAAATATAATGTATCCGTCATGGTAGCGTATACCGGAACTATATATGTATATCGAGTTAGTATAGTTACATTGAGTACGGCCATGTGTACGCTAACTTGATCGTGACGTATGCGTACCCTGGTCTTTACATCCTGACTTAAAGAGGAAGGTTTTTTTTTATTTTTGCACTGTTTACGCAGATATCAATGGCATAGTAACCAATTTAGTTCTGGTGTACGCTATAATCACGGACACGATATAATTGTGATTTAATGAGTTTACGGGATTCTTACCACGATTTTTTAATTTTATTTTCGCACGTCCGATATTTCGATGCTGTCACAAGTCCGCGATCATGGTGCTTGTAACAGCAGCGAAATATCGGACGTGCGAAAATAAAATCAAAAATCTTGGTAAGAATCCCGTAAATTCATTAAATTGTAGTGAAAATAACCGCGATAAACAATTATCACGATATAATTATTTTTGAAAGCTTGGGTTCGTATTATGACGAATTGACATTGAAATGCTTGATCAACCCTTTATGATATCATAATACGGTGCTTCCTTAAACCTTAATTACTTTCAGGTTCGACGACTTTAATCTGAACAGCGAGCGCGAGTCGCAGCACGGGTCGCCGCGCGGTCGCAAGTCGCGCTCGCGGTCGCCTGTGCCGCCGCGCCGAAAGTCGCGGGACAGCCGCTCTGCCGATCCCAAGTATGTATGCTATAATATTGATTCAATGGCTTGTCACTGCTAAGTCGTGTGTCCTAGCCTTGTCTGCTTACTTTCCGTAAAAACAGATGTTCGTGAATCGAGGAATGTGTCGTTTTAAACATTTTCCCCAAAGTAAATAATAAAATAAAATACTAAATATCATGTGATGCAGGAGGAAAATAATTTTTCTTCCATTTATGCTTTAATTTCTTCACAATCACACTAAAAACTCAGTACAAAGCGAGTCTTTAATGCTCTAGAGCAATAAAAATGTATGAAATTTCATTATTGCACAGTTTTTTTTATCGCACCAAAAGGTGCCAATCTCAATGGATTAGCTCTATTCAGCCAGCCGATATCAATACTTTTTTTTACGTACGTATTATTTGTTTCTATCCTACAAATAATACATACTATCCTCAAAATGAAAGAAATTTAAAAATGTGATTTGACGGGAACTTTGTTAATTTAACTTCTATTTTAACTGTTTGATATGAGTTTCTTTTATCTACTATTCCTATAGGTAATAGTTGAAAGAAAAGCAGATTATGCACCTCGCCTTAAGTAATTTATAATGCCCTCGTGCCTGTTAGATTAGAGCACTCAGGCACTCGGTGCAATAATCTACTATTAGTAGCCAGTATGACCTTCAATAATGGCTATTGTATAAGTAATATTTCGTGCTGGTAGGACTGGTATTTTATAAAATAAACTGTTTGGTACGTCGACATAACTTGGCAAAGTCATGAAAGATACATCGAAAGTATTAAAAATATATATATTGTAAAAATATATCTAGTATTTTATGGCTCTCCTCTTTTCTATCTTAAATCTCTTCCTAAAAAACTAACAATAAATTATTAATAAATATAAACTCTGCTTTTGTCCCACAGAAGTCGAGACTCGCGTGACAACGAGAAATCGCGCGAACGCGATCGTCGTGATAAGTCCCGAGGCAGCCGGGGCGACCGCAAGGAACGACGGTACAGTCGCGACGGAAGCGGCACCCACTACAACGCGCGTGGCCGGTACCGTTAGTCAGAAAAGTCTTATTTATAATGTGCTCTGTTAATAATAAATTATACATTGTTTTACTTTTGCATTGTATTTTATGCAGCAAAGGTCTCGTTAGGTTGTTTTGTTCGATTTCAATTACAAATAATATAAATGGTGAAAATTATGAAAGCAAGCAACCAAAAATTACGAAGGAAAATTTTTGTTCATTCTAAGTTTTAAAACCCATGAAACATGTGTCCCTTTGATTAGTAATGATGGGCTGGAAGTATTGATTTGACAAGAAAAACTATAATCATCCTTTCAATGGTTGTGCTAGAGTTCATCATTAAAGAGCAGTTAAACATGAGTCGTAAGCAATTGTTAATTCAAATTGTGTGATAGAAGCTATCAGTTTTCTCAATGGAACAATATTTATGAAAACAATTGAAGAGATCGGTTTGTCTTATTAGTAAGACCGACTTATGCTTATGAGATGTACCTTCGACAGTTGCTCATAAAAGCTAAGTTCTCATAGAAACCTAATTATAATTATAAGTTTGAAATGTAACGCTGTGATGCGCAGTGCATCATTAAAACAATATATAAGCTCACATTTGTGTTTTGTTTATTTCACATTTTAATAGTTACATACAAGTGCCCAACTTATATGGAAGCGTATTATTATTATACAAGGTGTTTCAAAATATCATCTTTTCTGTGACTTTTCGAAAACATGTCATCTTGCACAAGTTAAAATACTTATCAGCCATATTAATTAAATTTGATGCAGGGAATAGTTGCAAAATTCTTTGTCTATTAATGTTCTTGAATTACTTTCTGTGTTGAGAGAAAGATATAATGCCATATCATCATCATGAATTTCTGAGAATTTATCCGACTACAACAAATACATATATTTATTATTATTGCATCAATATAATATCTGGGTAGGTAGTACAAAATACTATTGCATTTATATTGCATTATACTTATCTGAAGCATCCGAAATATGCTTCTCTCCATTTGTCTGGTCACAACAGGTGAATTTTTTGTGTAACAGTTCAATTTGAAAAACATAATATTGTAATACATACATTATTAGTGTTATGTCCATAAGGTAAATGTTCTCTTGTTAGTTAAGAGGTTGTTGTGTTGGTTTGTCTCGTCTTTTAACATATTAGATTTTTGTAATGACCACCCATACGACCATAAGTCGTCTGTTATTTGCTGATTGGTTTAGTGTAGTGGCTATTTAAGAACTGCTGGCGTTGTGAATAGACTGAAAATCACAACTACAACTCGTTTCCGTGTCGCGTAACTTAAATAACAGCGCTGTGCTCTTTGACGAGATGGCAAAGATTTTTTTCTTCGAGCTCACAGATGTCGCATTTAGCAGAATAGCAAAACCTAAAGTAAATTGTCAAACAGTTCGACGAATAACCGTTTTTACGAACGCCGCCGTCATCAGTGACAAGCGCGTTATGATATAAGTGAAAACCAATTATGTCACTCGTCGCTGCTGCATCGATGAAGTCGACGCTGTTGTTTAGGAGAATAACCATGCAGATAGGTGACATATAAATTAGGTATCATGCGCTATGGAATCAGGAAAAAAATCCCCTTTTTTAGTATAATGAATGTTGAAAACTAAAGACAATATTAGTCAAAAAGTTGTTGAAATTATCTCGGGTTTGTGAAGTGAATCTACACCATTTGTTGTATGATGTAATAAGTACTATTTTTCGATATTTTCTGTTAAGCATTAATGTAATCCAAAAAGAAGGGAGATACGGTACTTATGCACAGCTCTTTAGCTACGGCGAGAACGCATACTGACTGAGAAGCTTATAGAAAATTGTAATTGAATTCTTAGCTACATTCATAAATAAATAAATCGTCGACGTCTGTTGCGCACATATTTGAGAAAAGCTTTTTAGTATTTCCACGAGACGCTAGTAGCAGGATAATTATTGCTTAAGTGATAACTCACTTAAATCACCTAGGCAACAAATAACAATCTGTAATTTTGGACATATCTGCATAATTCGAAAACAATTTGTAAAAATAATAATGAAAATATCTGTGTGGTTAGATAATGTTATTTCGATTGCCCATGTAATTCCTTTATAAAAGTAGGGAAAACTTAATTTAACATCGAAAAACAGTGAAGGATTTGTTTGTAAATATCTACGCGTGTACACCACAGAAGTAAGCGTCGAACTGACGTCAGTGCCTCTAGTGCAGAGCACCTTGAAATATTGAGGCTGTGTGGTCACTACAAGCTAGATTTGAAGCTGTGCATCTTTGCTTACAGCACCTCTTCTATTTATCTGCTTTTTGGAAATTACTCTAAAAAAGTAATGTTTTATATGTCAGTAAGTTGCTCTGTTACTCAACTAAAAAGGATAGTAACAAATTTGCTGTATTTTTCTGGAGCTGGTGGAAAACTCGCAATTACATAATTATGTTGGAAGATACAGTGTCTATCGAACTTTCAAATAAAATCGTTGATTACGTTTCCACCACACCTTTTTTTGACAATAATCGGTTTATTCCTAGTCCTACCTACAACGGGCTGAAATCTGAAATAGCACATTTTCAAATCTTTTCAGAACTTCGGCTGAAGTATATTATATGATAAACGTTAATATTTTTTCGAAAATTTCAATTTTTTCTAAAACTACTCGATTGATTTTGACTACCTTTAATATGAAAAAATATCCAAAATCGATTCATAATTGTCCAAAAATCGCTGAACAAAGAGAAAAAAACTAACATACATACGAATTGAGAACCTCCTACTTTTCGAAAATTGGATACCGTACCGTATCTTCCTTTGTTTGTATACCTACTGTAATTATTGAATGGTTATGAATGGGAAAACATGAATAAGATATGTATGTTTCTGTAAAACGAAATAATACCTACTTGACGAGTGTCAAAGAAAAGTATTTTTGGAGTTAGGAACACCCAAATTTGGGTGCGATTTATTTTTAAGTTTCAATGGAAGAATTAATCCTCTTCTGATGTGTCTGAAATTAATGTGCAGGTCCAATGTATAGCATACATACAGATACACATCAACCTTGTATTTAGAATTTATGTTATGTCTTATAATTACATGTACACTACTAAATTTAATTAAAACTCAAATCTGTAATGGTAATATTTGAGACTCAAGTTGCGTTAGTTTTCGTTCCTAGACAGCTTCTTATAGAGCTGAATGTATTTAAATATACTTTATTAATGACAAGTACTTGTATTTTTCGCGCATATTTTCTTTAATGCTAATTTGAAATGAGATGCATTGATGTAATATAATAGGAGAATAATTTTCTCTTATGGCTGGCTAGGGGGTTATAACCAAGAGTTTGTGCTGAAGTAGTCATAAGTATAGATATAATGTTAATTAAAAACATGTATTATTTGTCCTTTTTATAATAATTTCTTGTCTTGTCTTTGTACAATTCGCAAAAAGCTTACTATGATTTTCAAAAGTGCATCTATTATTGTTGTTACCTTGTTTTATTATGCCCCCTTCGAAGTGTGATAATATTGTGTTATTATTGTAAATATCTAGGGTATTAAGTTTATAATGTAACGGTTTTCACCTAAATATGTTATTATTTTTCTTATCACATTAAGAATGGAAAGCGGAATAATACATTATTAGGTCTTTAAAACACTCGAAATAAGTAACTGTCATAACTGTCTAATATTTAAGTATGTGAGGTAATAGACTTACCAATAAAATCGACGTATAAATAAAACATGTTTTTTATTGAATTTCTAAGTTACAAATACGAAAATATATATAACTGTCGTCTTCGTTTCCAGTGAAGTTGACAAAATGTTCATTTCTTTGGTTCTGCAAAATTAAAAAGAAAAATTTAAGAATATTCAATAACATCGATTAAGTAAGATAGATGGATACTAAGTGTCAAATATTCTAAGGTATAATTAATAAAATTACCTTGAGACTCCAAACACCGACATTCCTGAAAATAAAGCACGTTTTAAGTACATATTTATGAATAAATACTCCTATTCTTGAGTATTTTCCTTTCAAATTTATAGTGTAGTCGACCGGCCTGTAGACCTTTCATGAAGTTGGCAAACTCATTTACTGGAACACATAATATAGGTCGGGTAAGCTTGAATTATTGGGCATTTCTAAAGTATGCCTACTTAGATATTTTTCAAGAATTAATCGTATCGTGTAAACTTCAACAAAAACAGTTTCAGAGACTCAGTTAAACAGACTGATCGTTGCTATTAGGGACTTCTGCAGAGCACTCTACTAATATAATAAATAACTACTGCATAAAGGTAAAAGCGTACACTATGTATGACGTCATACATTTCATTTAAAGTATCGCTCACTATGCCGGGGCGGGGCGGGTCGCATTTCATATAAAATGTATGAGAAACTCGCACGCGGATTTTTTTGCTACGATGCGCTCTATGAGGGATTAAACATAAAGATGTATCGACCGAAACAAGCTTTAGTTATGTATACATATAATAAAGCTGAAGGGTGTTGATTTCAACGCGCTAATCTATGAAACCACAAGTCGTATTTGATAGAAATTCCTGCGGAATTAAAATAATTGCGGCGGTAATAACCGCATGCAGTTAAAAAGTGTATAGGCTGCAAACTGGACGGTAGCGCCAGCGATAGCGACAGGGGCGTGGGCAGCGACGCGGGGAATCTGGACCGTTCTCGCGCCAGCTCGAGCGATTTGTCGCGGTTTAAGAAACGTAGCGAACAAACGAAAATGTCGATACTACGTCATGAATACTTTCACAGGTCATTGATACTATACGATTTACTATGGACGAAAATAGGCGTAAATCCTTACTTTAAAGAAAGAAAGCAAAGAGGAGACTTTCATCGTAATTACGAAGACCTGAGACGAAATTCAGAATATTAAATCATAATTTTGATCGGATTATAATTACGAACGTATGTCCTGCAGAAAAATCGTTTTTTATTCGCTCGCATAATTTATTTAGATCAAATTAATTTACCATTGTGGAATGCAATAAACTATTGAATTGAATTGAATTATTTATTCCTCCAATTTTTTGGTTGAAATTTTGGCTGTTTTATTTTTTTATTTATTTACTATCAATACTATATCGATGGTCTTTCTAAAACAGCTGAAATAATTTCTTCTAACAAAATTTTACGAGGCTAGTTTTAGATATCGGTTGGCATCAGACTACACTACACTATAACCGCTCAGACTAAGTACACTATATCGTGCACTCCCCGCTAGACTGGCGCTCGCCGCTCAGACTGGCAAGCGTCGCTGCCGCCCAGAAGGCTTCATACAAACTCAATAATTTCTATCATGTCGAGGAAATCGCGCCGGCGACGGTCTCGCTGTCACTGTCGCTGCCGGCCGTCCAGTTTGCAGCCTTAGACTTAAGCTGAGATTCCGCATAGAACTGACTAAAGCTCTACCACACCTTGGTAACTTTTCGCAAAAGAGCGAGCACTTCTGTCATGGTTCTGGCGCGGCGTCATGTGTCCCAAAAGTATTTTATAAAAAAACAGTTAAGTAATAAAATATCTCACTTCTCAGTTCCTTCCTTATCAAGTTGAGATTGCGGTGTAACGTTAATACAAAAGTACGTGATGTGACGGTAAATAATCGTGAACGTATCTATTGATGAGTATAGTTAAGAATGATGCTTACGTTGATTGGTTTAATCGGTGCTTTAGGAACAGACTCTCTCTTCGGCGACGTCTTCGGTGAGCATGGTTGCTCTGTAGGAGATTCTGTAAACCGACGTAAATAAAGGATTATTTAACGCTTGTATTAAAAAAAAAATACATTACGTTTGGGTTTATTAGATTCAAATCAAATCATTAGAGTAGATACTACAATTTATTACAGTACCTGGCTTTTCTGGCTTTTCAGGTTTTTCTGGCACGGCGACTTTGTAGAGCTGAAAAAAGTGTACACATGACGAATTAGATACACTAACGATTTAGCATTTTATTTCTATTTTTTTTACTGTTTTGGACAATTCATAAATAGTTCGAAGTGTAGCAAATATCTATCAAAGGCCCCATGAGGAGAAGGTTTGATCTTACGATGGGCAAACTGATTGCATAGGGCGGCATAGGCGGGCTGAAAACCGGCTTTCATAGACTTAGGATTTCAATTTGCCAGTGCTGGTTTTTTTATGGATATTGCTTCTATTTGTTATGACTAAGTATATATAAAAATGACACTAGAGTTAATTCTGCACAAAAACGAAGAAGTTATAATTTTTTTTACGAAAAATCCAATTATTTCTAAAACGGCTTAGATAACCGTAATATCCTTACAGTTGATAGTAGCACAAATTATTTATGATTTTTTGACATATTTTACACAAGTTTTCAACGCCGCAAAATTTTACATGACTAGCAAAATTTTTTACAGCGAAAAGTTAAGCGTCTGTGTATGTAGCACTTTGTAATTCCTTTGAAGGTTTAAAAATGAGGGATTTTGGTTTTGTTTTTTTTTCTCGAGCTGTGCAGATAAATGCCAATTGTTTTACCTCGTTGTATAGCCAAAGAATTGTAGAAGTTTTTCCAAAAAAGTGCACATAAAGTTCATCAGACCTTTTTTGGAGAAAAAAGCTAGTTTTTATAAACGTTGCCCCAAAAAATTGCTTTATAATTTTATAAAACATCCTGTAGCTTCTGTTTGGAATCACGCTGAACCAATTTTACTACCTACGATTTGTTATTGAGTAGCTAAACACGTATCTAAAACTGAAAAGAAAATTGAAATCGGACCATTCGTTTTTTTACAATCTATGTTTGAAGGAGTCAAACTGGATTTTCAGAAAAAAAAGGAATAACCCCAGATATTTTAAAAACAGTAAGTACTTACACTTTGGGATTAAATTATTTGGGCTCAAATGATTGGAAATGATCTTTCCTACGTCATCTAAAGAGATTCCGGTCTAATTACCAATAACCCTGTATTCGTAGTACTAATATCTCAATGGATAATAATTGAAATTTCTTAAAGTACTTATTAATTATTGAAAGTACTTAATTGTCTATCGAAACATACTTAGCGATCATATTTGAAACCATTGAGACTTGACATACCTAATATATGTGTTCTCTCTGTTTACAAATTCAAAACCGCCAAAATATTTACCCTGCCATCGTCTCCTGCGGCCAGGCCGGAAGACATGGGCAGCACGTCCGGGCCCCACTGCTTGACGAAGTGGCCAAGTCGGGTAACCCGCTGCGCCGGTGTGGTCACCGTGTGCGATCCGCCGCAGTAACGGTTGCATAAGTGTTTGTCTGTTTCTGACCTGTTACAAAAATAAATGCGAGCAAGGCGTATGCATTAGAAGGTATTCTAACACGTATGGTCATGGTCGTATTATCTCTGACCGCCCTTATTAACTAATAGCTATAGCCGAGTTATCTTCCGCTGTGCGAAGTCAAACACAGCAGTGGTGCATGAATTTCGTGTTTTGATATCATAGAAGCAAACAGTGCAACGAAAACTAAGTATGAACACACTGAAACACACTAAATAATCCAAACCTCAGTACCACGTGTTTGGTTTTAATAAGAAGCATCTTCCACAATTGAAAAGTGATCCACACGCCGAACGTGGAAAGTTCGTGGAAATTGTGAAAACTTAACGCAATAGCTACATTATGGGTAGGCAGAACACCAGAGGTATTAAATTTGGAGGTATTATAAAGATGGAGAGAGACTATTGCAGTGAGAGGGGGCAGCCTATCGCCCACAAAAACGCCTTTAAAACCTCTGTCCCTTAACTGACTTTTACAGTATGCGCCGGGAAGAGAAGCAGCTGGTACATTCTATGTTTTTCTTTCGCTCCCAGTCCAGCATGGAAGCAATAGCATGAGCTACAAAGACCTTTTCTACAGATTACTTACATATGTACTTAAGTACCGACCGATGCTTCTGTGACTTAATTCACAGCTCAAAAAATCCTTTTAATCTTTAAAGACAGCCCTATCAACTAGATTTATGTTAGTTCAGTATGTCAGTTAATGGATTGTGGTAGAGATTAAATAAAAATTTTGTCATATGTGCTTACCTCACTTTTCGTGTTTGCTTTTTGTCGATTTTATCGATTGCTTCCCAATCATGCATGTTGCGTTGATGGACACCGGCTGCTTGCGTTTTTCTTATTGCATCTATGGAATAGTTGATAGGTATTTAGAATCAAATATGAACTTTTAGTGGCTTGGTTGTTATTGGCCGGTTAACTGAAGCTGGCGCCTTCACAGTACTCACACATATGCAATTTTGCTATAGGTACAGTATGTTCAAAAATAAATGATTTTGATTCAAATAGCCACTCAAATTTCAGTGTTGACTAGAGTTAGGTTTAAGTAAGATGGGCACGTTGTAGATAAATAAATACAATTAAACATATGTGTTAATAGTTATAATTTATTATGATTATTACATTATTGCTTTAATCTTGCATTTATATTATGCAGGGGCGATCGATTTACAAACGATTTACAAACATTTCATCAAAACTACGATGAAATGTTACAAATGCATAGTACGTATAGTGCGTTGGAGGTAGGTACCTACTGGAAAACGTCACGACGACGACGGACATTATCCAATCCTACCCCGTGTCTGTGTACTTGTTATCCGACGTAATTCGACGTGTGTCATTAAAATGCAAGTTTGGACGTCTGCTTGTTACGCGGATAAATAGCGAAGATCCTTTGAAAAAATCCGAGTTGTCGAAGATCGGCTCGTAACATGTAGCTTGAATGCGTTTATAGACCAGCGTCCTCAGTGAAACCGTGATTTGGAACTGCCGTTTTGTTATAGTAAACGCAGCTCGTGATAGTTGTTCACGTAACAAAAGAAGTCCATGCTATTACCGACACGGAGATCTATTATGGTTACGGTAAACAATAGACGCACCTTCATACGGTCGCAGGCTGGAAACTATAAGTCTACGTGTATATGTATATTTGTTGTTATTTGATAATACGGTCCGCTAACATGTTAATACTAACAACTGACGTAGTATAATATTCACTAAAATGTTCAAGATCGAAATGAAATTTCCTTACCCAGTTCATAACTGAGATACGGCTTCATAGATAAGTTAGCTGGCAGGGGTCTCAACACTGGCGCTGTTGTTGATGGTTCTGCTTGCATCACAGCTTTCGCGTCACACGATATGCAATTCACATCTCTGTTAAAAGATTAGGTAAGTACTACTATTATATTATATTACCTTTATTGTGTTCGCACGTGACATTAAATAATAGTTTAAAAGGACACGAGACAACTTATCTATGTAGATTCAACTTGATAGAAGAAGTTGCGATCGGAGAAAAAAGTATAAAGATGTTTGTCGAGTGTACATTGCAAACATCCTCCCACCAAGATTGGTCACTCCGGATAGTAAGTTTCCCAATTCGTTGCTACAGGGGCGGTAGGTTATAGATACCTATAAGTTATGATTATGTCTAAAACAAGTACTTATTTATGGATATAAAAGTTAATGTACGTAAGCACCTTATCAGCCTTCTCTTCGTACCCGCAGCTTCAGCCTCACGACGTAACATGGCCATTTGTTTAAGATGGTCTTGAAGTTGTCT
Source organism: Stenoptilia bipunctidactyla (assembly GCA_944452665.1). Classification (NCBI taxonomy): domain Eukaryota; kingdom Metazoa; phylum Arthropoda; class Insecta; order Lepidoptera; family Pterophoridae; genus Stenoptilia; species Stenoptilia bipunctidactyla. The sequence goes on along the minus strand of OX101723.1, from coordinate 10,754,784 downwards.
GAGCTTATTGTGGAAGAACTCTTTAACAGGAGACAGTTCAATTTTGTCAAGCTTCGTTTCGATTTCACGCTGAATATCATCAAGAGCTTGTTGCCATAGAGCTTCCTAGCGAAAAATATAAGTTAATTATATGATATTATTTATCGGGTATCAAGAAAACCCTTATAAAATCATATAAACAGTCATTATCACATAGGTACTTAAAATCCCAATATAAAAAAGTTATTGCCTACCTAATTTTAATTTTTTAACATTAACATCATAAAATACTTATTTGAACCCATTTTATTGTATGAACTAACCTGCATGCCAAGTTTTCCAAGCGCATGTTCCAGTCCCTTCGAGAGATCGTCACAGGCCAGCTCGAACTGATCGTACGATACCTTCCTGGCCAACATTCTGACGTCTGCCTTATCAGCCATGGCTTCGACCATGTCCTCTCGGTCCATTTTGATAGCTTTCAGCATTTCTATTTGTTCTAGTATAGCCTGAAAGATAACTTATTGATAGAGGTAGCTCAAAAAAATCGAAAAAACATCCATTTTAATTATTGTAAACAATTTTGTATGTACATTCATGTGGTACTGCCGGCTTTCTTTTTCCGATGCTAATTGAAGTGCAGTCTCGTGAACTTGGTTAAACTGATCCTGCATATCGTGAACAGTATCGAACAGCTGCGCCAGACCTTAAAAAATATAACCAATAAAACATAATAAGAAAATGGCACAAAAATTTGCTTTTCGGTAGCAGCTACCATATTCCTAACTAGTTTACAAGAAGAAATTGTTTCAAACTTTGCAGGAAAAAAATCAATACACGAGAGGCAGTAAAATGCCTATGCGAATTTGTGGGAACAAATTCTTGAAGAAGACTTCTTCAAGAAGAGTATCCATAAGCTACCACTAAGTTTGTAAAAATGCATTTGGCAATTTCTTTGATCGTAATAAAAATATAGAAAAACGGTGCGTTAACTTTGGTACAGAAGATCACATCAAGCGTTACAAATCTGCCAAATTTCTCCAACCAATTTTTAACTTAATATCCAGAGAATAGAGTTCAGATTCAATTACAATAGTTTGACAGATTTGTAACGCTTGATCTGCTGCCTTCTGTACCTATTTAATGAAAAATTGCAATTTCATAGTTAAATCTTATATTTAGCTCGTTCATTACTTGGATGAATGAACGTTATTACATCAGTCCAAGGCCTGGAAAGGCTACGCGAACTACCTGGCATACAAGAACTTACCTTTTAGGTCTGAAATCATGTCTTGTGATAAAGTTCCACTCTTTGACTTGGGAGTACCACCCATCTGTAGTTGTTTTAAAATAGCCATGATTTGATCTTGAAGGCCGGAAATCTAAAAATAAAAGAGATCTAGGTACAATTTCTTGATTCGGCGCCTAGGGCGTTACTATAGTATCTACTCTTATTCTATGTTTTTTGAGTTTTGTTAGTAGTTTTTACTTGCGGTCGATTACAAAGTCTAATTCGATTTAGGTAGTTATAACCACGGAGGAAATATTAGGTCCTTACACATTTGTGTTTTTTTCGTACTGGCCACTTTAATCTCAAATAGCTCCTCTTTGGCTTAGAATTTCAAATTTATACAATTAAAACCTTATTTCTTTTGTTTTTTTTTTCTCTGCGTCATTGAGTTTACAAAATAGAAAATTTTGCGTTATTTACGAATATGAGTTCCGCCGTGGCACCAGTGCTGCAGAAACGGCTCGAAGACTTAATTATGTGTATGGCAATGGTGTCGCTAGAGAAAGCACAGTGCGTTTTTGGTTCCAACGTTTTCGTTCTGGAAATTTCAACCTGCAGAACAATGTGGACGGCCGGAGACCAAAGTCGACAATGAAGAATTGAAGGCTATTGTGGAAGCGAATCCATCGCAAACTATACCCGGCGCGGCGAACCTTGATCCCTATGACACTTACAGTAATTTCCACAACATAACCTTGTAGTTCTGCAAAAGTTACTTCATAAGGTATGATTTAATAAATACCCGACGAAGTAACTTTTGCAGAACGTAAACGTAAAGTGTGATTGAGATAATTTCTTGCAAATGTTATGAATTGTTATAATTCCAACGGAATATCATTTTATTGGAATATAGCTACGTAAAATAAATAAATGCCATTTTTAGAAGCCTCCATAACGATTCTAATGTAACGGTGACGGCACTACAAGGTTATGTTGTGGAAATTACTGTCATAGGGATCAAGGTTCGCCGCGCCGGATATACGTCTGAGTTAGCTGCAGGCTGCGGTGTTAGTGATAAAACTGTTTTAATCGACTTGAAACAAATTGGGAAGATAAGAAAGCTCGAAAGGTGGGTACCTCATGAATTGAGTGAAGCAAACCGACAAACGCGCATCAACTGCTGCGTTACATTACTGAACCGGCACAATAATGAAGGGATTTTAAATCGAATCATTACGTATGATGAAAAGTGGATACTCTACGACAATAGGAAGCGCAGATTGCAATGGCTAAACCCCGGTGAACTATCCAAATTCTGCCCCAAGAGAAAATTTACTAGAAAAAAGTTATTGGGCAGCGTTTGGTGGACTAGTGCCGGTGTGGTGCACTACAGCTTCATTAAATCTACCCAGACGATTACTGCAGATATCTACTGTAGTCAGCTCTAAATAATGATGGATAAACTAGCCGCTAAAAGACTACAGAACACACTGCAGAACATACTGCTACCAAATTAAAGGAGCTTCAATTGGAATGTTTAAGACATCCACCGTACTTTTCGGACCTTGCTCCAACAGACTACCATTTAAAAAAAAATTGGATAATTTTTTGCAGGGGCAAAAATTCAACTCTGATGAGGCAGTCCAAACCACCTTCAAAGATTTTATTGATTCCCGTCCTAATGTTTTTTAGAATTCCATCATTAAAATTAAAATGATTCAATAAGTTTATGTAAGGACCTAATATATAGGGTCCTCCTATAATAGTCAATTTAATTTTAATAGCAGATGGACCTGTATAGAGGAGTTGCCCTATCCAGTTTACTCTAGGAACTCAAGTGAAGCCTACGGGCGGGGTGCGGGAGGGGTAAGCGGTTTGTTATGGCCAATCATAGCCAAACAGGCGATAGTAATAACCGGTTGTAACATAAGGTTAAAATATTGTAATGATCATCAAAAAAGTTAGCTATACTTTACCAGGTGGCTCTATAGTTTTGTAACGAAATTTCATACGTTTCAAATCTGTCAGAAGAAAACCGCAAAATAAAATATTTCTACTTGACGCTAGATAGCGCAATGTTTTCACGGCATAAAAATCACTTATGCAACAAATAATAATCTGGAATTTTAGCCATAAATAATTGAAAAACAAACAATTTGTAAAAAATGATTACGAAGAAATTATCTTCGTGGTTAGTTAATTTGATTTGGATTGTCAATGTGATTCCTTTATAAATGTAGAGAAAACTTAGTTTTACATCGAGAAACAATGTAGGATTTAATTTTTTTAAATATCTACGCGGAGTAGCTTGAACTATTGAAGCTGTGCCGTCACGACAACCCAAATTGAAGCTGTTGCTTACAGCAGCTCTACTTTATATCTGCTTTGTGGGTATAACAGCTTGCGTGTTATTTCATAATGATATCGAGAAAATTAAGAATTCCATGGAAAACTGTTAAATAATATATTTCCTATCTATAAAGATTGCTTAAAATAAAATTCACATGTGCAATAAAACGCCGGAAGTACTGACAGAAAACCTATAAAGGCAAAATTTAAAAATGTTAGTGAGTTCCCGCTATTGCACTCAACTCCGATTAAGAACTAAACACGTGCGCGAAACTAGTCGGACATACCTACCCGAAATGAATAGTACGAGTAAAAGCCGCTGTATAAACAATTAACCTATAAAGTGTTAAAATTACCTTGTCATCTACCAGGTTTTCGCTTCTATTTATCGTTGCAATACATTCTTTCATTTTGTTTTCCAATGTGTTTAGTCTTTCATTCATCTGTGATGAATTTTTTTCCAACATTCGGTCTTTAAAGTAAATGCCGATCATTAGTTAGTGTTGAAACAAACTACCATAATTAGTTAACTTATTAATTGTAAAACATAAAATTACCTTTCGATAATGGTTTTTTCCCTTGTTTCGATTCGACTTGCTTTTTAGGAGCTTGCTTGGCTCCTCCAGCGTGACTGTCAGCTAACCCAGTTCCCATGCTGGCCTTAGATTCTTGGGATCCCACTCTTTTTACACCAGTCTGCGTACCTTCTGTTCCACTTGGTTCAAGTTTTACTTGGCTCTCTGATAGTTGTACATTTTATTTAATTATATGCCTCGATGCATCATAATATTATTGATAATTGATGATTTACTAGCTTAACTAGGGATATAAAGCAATTGTTTGCTTTTTACAAGTTGCTGACGATTCGGATATCAATAAATAGAGTATTTTTTTTAAAGTCCGACACAAAAATTCCAACAATACCCAATTCTTAGGGACATGATATTCATACTTACATGTACAGTGTGTCCCGGCATGTGGCAATAAAACTTTATGAGCAGTAACCATAAACAATTTCAATGCAGAAAAATACTTACGACAATCCGAAACCCGGCCATTCTGCAGATAATTTTATTTTTACTTTAGCAAAATTCACATTGATTTTACAAAACGTCTAAAAATCTACGTCTTACAGGGGCTCAATACTGGTGTTTTTTAAAACACAAAAGTGTAAAGTAGCTTACTGCGACCTTATCAATTATTATTATTACTAGCTGCTTCACGCTGTTCTGCGGGATACAGGCGGGAAGTTATGTATGTGTTCTCCAAGACCAAACAATACCATGTATATTTTCGGAAAAGTGTTCCAATCGTCAGCAACCTGTATTTTCCGCGTGGCCTTTTGTCATGTATATGTGATCAACAAGTGCTCGTGTAGTGCTGCTTAATTACTAGGCTTGGGATTTCAGAATATGAGCAACGTATGCGCTTAAATGAATAGATATTTAAAATAGTCTGACTGTGTGCGTCAGAATGGCTGGTTGCGTTGGTTTATTAGAGTAGATTCAAAAATTGCTACATAATTGCTTTTATTTGCTACGTACAATAAATTACTGCGACATAGAATATGTGTTTAGGAGGTGACCAACCATTCAAACGTCAGGCTGGCTGGTCAAAAATAATATTGTAATTCTAAATACATATTCTATGTAGCAATAATTTATTGTACGTAGCAAATAAAAGCCATTCAAACGTCAGGCTGGCTGGTCAAAAATAATATTGTAATTCTAAATACATATTCTATGTAGCAATAATTTATTGTACGTAGCAAATAAAAGCCATCATGTAGCAATTTTTGAATCTACTCTCAAAGACCAACGCCACAGGCAACCAGCCATTCTGACGCACATGTCTGACTCCGTGGGAATTTCTAGATATTTTTTATCGGTCTCACCCTGTCTGTGTATCTGTACCAATGCGTACCCACTTTTAAAATAAACCAAGCCAACACAAGCCCGTCACGAGCAGTCGGTACGAGATGATATGGTACATTCAGTTGCATTAAGTGTGTAGCAGCCAAGATCACCAAATACTAAGAAGCATCTTAAGTAGTCATCTTAGTATCACAGCCAAAGATTGTTCATACCATACACCGTTCTCAAAGATACCAGAGCACACGAATGCAAAATAATTCGTTACATCCAAGTCGCCGTTGGGATCGGAGAACAACCAGATCGCCGTTACACTAGGAAAATGGACATTTTACGTGCGCCATACGGTTCAATGTAAAAGTTCCTTGTCAAGATAATCTGAACGGTGTTCCGATTTAGAATTTTTCTTCTTTGGCGCATGTAATAAAATCCATTTTAATAGTTGCTATAATACTAATGGCGGTTTGGTTGTTACGGGATATTTGAGGACGGTAGATGGCAGTTTTGGTTGTCTTGGATGCTTCTAAGTATTTGGTGATCTTCGCTGCTACACACTTAATGGTGCTGACCAGAACAATAATGAACTACTTTTTTCAACTATATAAGATATCCATAGTAGTTTCATATTACCGACTTTAATTGTTACTATATAATTATTAAAAGGTTAAACACTTTTTAACTAGAATTTATCGCGTAAAATGCATATTTGACGCCGACCACTTTGACGATGGGGTAACAACACTGTCTGCCTCATTCGCACGGAACAAGAAAAAAAGAAATGTTCCTGGTCTGGGCGTTTATCTAAACTACTCAAAACAAAACCACCTCACAAAAAAAAAAACGATTGTATGGTGCTCTAAACTTAATTTTAAAATTGTTCAAGTAGCTTTGCATAAAATTGAGATGTTGATGTATCCTTAAAATTCCTTTGAAAATCGTTTTTCATTATTTACCCTCAAGTGGAAAGACTATTGCTACAAACGTCTCTCGATTCGTTTCACTACTTTTTTGAGTTTTATCATTAGAACTCATTACAATGCTACATATTTGGCACCATATGAGCATAGAAACAGCTTCTAGAGCACTAGGAGAATCTCAACTATCAGAAGCTCAACTAGAAGAAGATATTTTTTTAGTGTTATCTTATTGCCAACTTTTTTAGCTACCAAATTAAATAACTTTTGTGTCTGTAGGACCTTTAAATCGGAAAATATTTCTAAATAACTAAACCATAAAATAGAAATTAAAGTGGCCGCCGTTTCTAAACAGTAGGCCCAAAATGCCTTTTTATTGTGGTTTTGTCGATAAAATTTATCATATTACTTCGCCTTAACGGGTCGGAAACCGGTGACTAGACACTCTTTATATATGCATTTATATTCTAGGTTCCCCCTAGTTCGCTACATTATATCCCATATCACAAGCTCTGCTTAGTTTGGGGCCATGAACTTGGTGTGATTTTCTGGGGATTTTATTATTATTTATATTATTTTACATATTGAAACTTCGAGCTAAAAGGAAGACGCATTATTCCGGTACCTACCTCCAATAGCCACGTGAGATGCGCCGTTGGGTAGGTCTTAGTAACCTGAATCAAAGTTACTATTGCGCCACGTTCCGATCGTAAGTCCGTTCAGAGTCAAAACAGCAGTCGCCTATAGCAAAGATAGTAAGCGACACCGCCGCCGCTGATTATCTGTTGCACACCTTAATAAAGGTTGTTTTTTAATGTTGTCTTCGGAGATTTTCATAAATTTTATTAGGTTGGTTATCAGCTTGGACTCAGAATCAAGACAGGCATCATGCCAATTCTTATTCGAGAAGATAAACTCTTTTCAACGATATATCACACATGTCTATTGAGGCGGGTACCAGTTCTCATAAAAAGTTATGTGTCGTCCTTTAAAATATGAATTATACGCGATTAATCCGGTTAAAAAGTGTTTTATTTTAAATTATGAATCGTGAAAATTTAAGACAATATTATCAGAATATTATTAGAAGTTATCAAAATAGGCAACCTACAGAATCGCCTTTAAAGGGACGGATTTAAGGCGGCTAGATAACCAACATTATTTACTTACAAATTGAGTCTTTGTTACTTTTAAATAAATCATTCATTCATTCATTCATTCATTATTGATAGTTAGCATGACCATCTATCATAGTAGCCGATATGCAGAAACTTCTAAGAATATTCTATACCTTATAAGAATATTCTATTTCCGTCTTTATACAGGTTTAGTAAAACTCACCGGTGTCGTCCTCTAATGCGGCCATGAAATTTCTGGTTAACAGATCTAGATCATTTTTCACGGAACACACAGCATTATATAAATTATTGATGTCTTTTAGGGTGGCAGGATCTCCAGGATTGCCCACAAGTGGTGGCAAATTTAACAATTGTTGAGCCTCTAACTGGCTTCCTGGACCTCCATAGATTATTGGTTGGCCCGCAGTGAGCCCTGGTGGGCCTACAGGGCCTCCGGGGACTCCTCCTGGTGGACCTCCAGGTAACCCTCCTGGAGGGCCTCCTGGGAGACCTCCTGGTGGACCCCCAGGAAATCCTCCTTGTTGGCCTACAGGGAACCCTCCTGGTTGAACCACCGGGAAGCCTGCTGGTTGGCCTGCAGCAATGCCTCCTGGTTGGCCCGCAGCAATGCCTCCTGGTTGGCCCGCAGCAATGCCTCCTGGTGGGCCCGCAATAATGCCACCTGGTTGGCCCGGAGCCATGCCTCCTGGTTGGCCCGCAGCACCTGGTTGGCCTGCAGCACCTGGTTGGCCCGCAGCAATGCCTCCTGGCTGTCCTGCAACACCTGGTTGGCCCGCAGCAATGCCTCCTGGTTGTCCCGCAACACCTGGTTGGCCCACAGCACCTGGAAGGCCCGCAGCAATGCCTCCTGGTTGTCCCGCAACACCCGGTTGACCTGCAGAACCAGGTTGGCCTGCAGCAATGCCTCCCGGATGTCCCGCAGCACCCAGTTGACCTGCAGAACCTGGTTGTCCCGCAGCACCTGCTTGGCCTGAACCAACGCCTCCTGCCATTTCACCACCCTGGCCATCTGTTCCAGCCGTGGTTCCACCATAGCCTCCAGTAAAGTCTACCCCATCAAAGCCACTACCGGTTCCAACATATTCCCCATAGTTTGTAGCTCCTCCGTAGCCCCCTATTGAGCCAATGTTAATGCCCCCTCCTCCTCCTCCGTAGCTTCTTTGGACATAATCCATTATCATTTTAATGCTATTACATTCTCCAATAACATCTTCGACCAAAGAGCTAAGTTTTCCGATGCCAGCCTCTGCGGCTTCCAACCGTGATGATACATTCAGGTTCTTCCACATATCATTAATGGCTTTTATGTTAGTTTGTGACCTAGGAACAAAACAAATCCCTTTAAAAAATAGTGGCTTGTGTAGAGAAGCTATCTCCCTCCACACATCACTGTAGTAGTTTATTAGTAAAAAATACTACAGTGTGTAGTATTTTTTACTAATATCCCGCATCTAATTAGTAATAAAACTTTAGGAGCAGTAACAATGCAAAATTTCATGGAATAAAATAGCTCATGGTTTGTTCCGTCCAGTCCAAAATCCTGCCCTTCTGTAGCAACTTATATTGTTACTTTCGCAGAATTCACCTTAATTTGTAAAAGTTGTTTCAGTTCTACGTATAGCGTTAGTGGTGTTATTTTAAAGACAGGTGTAAAGTAACTAATAACAATAAAAATTTGGCAAACAACGGTTTTTATGTAATTGACGTCTTATTCTAAAGTTGTGCTAAAACTACATCGTCAACCCATCTTTTTTGCATATCCGATTACAATATTGAATTTGAATCGTCGGTCGACCGTAGACGATTTTTTTGGCCTAGTAAAAACTATTGATTGGCGTCGACTCATCCATTCTATCGGCATCGATCAATGGTAGAATGGATGAGTCGTAGATAGGTAGAATCGATTGGCGTGAAAATACACCATTAAATACATGTCGCTTGACCCATAACAAACTGTCAAATGAACAAGTTGTTATCGAAATTGCTTGTTCTTTTTTTGTGGTAAATCTATATAAAAATTGGTTTTCTGTAGACCATCATAGGTAAAAAATCTAAAGAAAGATCCGTACATACAGGCGTCCTAGTATTAGGTCCTTTATTATTTATTATTTACATTAATGATCTTACATCAAGTTATTCAACATTTTAATTCTGATAAAAACTGGCTTATTCATATAGGTATATGAATAACAATTGCATATATAATAGGTTTTCAATAAAGCAAAGAAATTGAGTTTTATACTTGTTCATAATGTTATTTTCTTCCTATAAAGCCAAGCGTAACTTTTGTATTGAACTTGGCTCTCCTTTTTACATTTATGTTTTTGGTGGGATAGTTAACAGGTGAAACATCATCAACTGAAACATATTTTATAAATTTTAGCATTAATTATCTTGACAATCCAGTGACGGAAGTAAATTCTACCAAATTAGAATTGATATTAGATAAAAAATGACTTGAAAAGCTTTTAAAGACCAATTAAATTTAAAATTTTTCTTTTTTTATATTTCCAACCGACTTGAAACAACAATTATGAATTGTTGTTTGATAGAGGATACTTCATAGTTGGTCTTTTTTTTTTTTTTTTTTTTATAGGTGACTAAACCCGCGTTTGACCTCAATCTCACCTGATGGTAAGTGACGATGAGGTCGAAGATGAAAGCACACGGGTTTAGGAAGGAACAGGCTCTTTATACAATATTGCCGGAACACATTACCGCCGGGGCGGTAACATTTGGCGGCAGACTTTATATAAAGGGTGGTCGCTAGCCAGGCGGACCCAGAAGGGATCCTACCACCAAGCAAAATACATATACATAGGTCTCATATACATTCCATCGAAATCGGTTAGGTACTTCATTGAAAATTTCAAACTTTTGAAAAAATATGTATGATTTCGGAGAATGTTTACGTTAATGACATTCTCAACTCAGCCGAAGTTTTGACGTGAAGTCGGTTTTTTTTAATGCTCTGGATTCGATGATTATTTCTATAATCCTCATGGTTACTAGAATACCTCCTTGAAGGTTTTATATGGGGTTGGAGAGACACCCTATATATCAATAAAGTTGTGGCGCAGTGGCTCTATCAATTGATATTGCAGGCTACGTAACGTTCGGCCGGGTCGGTACTTAGACGGGTGACCTCCAACCATTCATTTCTCACGGCAACTTCTGTGCTTCGGAGGGCAGACGGAGGTAGATGCTGTCCATCCCGGGTCCATGTATATTTGTATACAGTAGTGGTTAGAACCTGTCCTGTAGTTTGCTTATTACAAAGACTCGTGATGATCATTATTTATTTTTGGACCACTTCTATACTTATTCTTTCTTAATATAAATTTTTTGACATATAATACGAGGGTAGTCCCAAAAGTAGCCGACCTAACCAAGAAAAAACAAAAAATATGGGATGAATTATATTTATTTCTCTACATAGCTTCCTTGTAGTTCTTTACACTTTTCCCAGCGGTGCTCTATAGCTTCAATGCCGCGTCTGTAGTAGGAACCGTCGAGCTCTTCAAAATAGGCATTAACCGTAGACTCAACATCTTCATTGCTTGCAAATCTTTTCCCACCGAGCCATTTTTTTAAGTTTGGGAACAGAAAATAATCAGATGGGGCCAAATCTGGTGAATAAGGTGCATGAGGTAGCAATTCAAACTTTAATTCTTCGACTTTAGCCATCGCAATGCCGGAGGTGTGGACTGGCGCGTTGTCCTGATGAAACAAAACTTTTTTCTTTGATAGATGAGGCCGTTTTATCTTTATTTCTTCACTTAGACGCTGCAACAAGTTTGCGTAATACTCGCCGTTGATGGTTTTTCCTCTTGGTAGATAATCTATGAAGATTATCCCACGAGCGTCCCAGAAAACCGATGCCATGACTTTTCCTGCCGATGGAACCGTTTTTGCCTTCTTTGGGGCCGATTCTCCCCTTGCGGTCCATTGCTTTGACTGTTCTTTCGTCTCCGGTGTGAAATAATGAACCCACGTTTCATCCATGGTAATAAATCGACGCAAAAACTCTGCTCTATTGCTTCGAAATTTTGCCAAACACTCGACTGAAACATGCTCACGACGCTGTTTTTGCTCTAGTGTGAGTAATCGCGGCACCCACCTTGCGCACAGCTTCCTCATGTCCAAGTTTTCAGTTAAGATACGATGTACTGCACTTTTTGAAATGCCTACCATATCTGCTAGCTCGCGCACCTTTAGTCGACGATCATCCAATACAATTTTGTGGATTTTTTTTGCCATTTCTGGCGAAGTCACCTCATTTGGTCGCCCACTGCGAGGTTCATCTTGGCAGTTCGTACGGCCACGTTTGAACTCGGCCACCCAATATTTTACCGTTGTAAACGAAGGAGAAGACTCCCCCAATGTAGAATCTAGCTCTTCTTTTATGTTAGTTGGGCTGAGGCCTTTCAAATGAAAGTATTGAATGACGTATCGTAGACCAATTTTTTCCATATTAGAAAATTCTCTGACAGCGTTCACTTTCAAGGACTACAAAACAAATGACAAATGACCTAGCGTGTTCGAATTCCAAATTTAAAATCCGCATTGATCAGACTTTTTAAAAAGAGTATTTAATCGAATAAAACTGCCAGTACGTAAGTCAGGTCGGGTAATTTTGGGACCGCCCTCGTATAATAATAGTCCGGTCAAATTAGACAACAAAATAGAGTAAAGCTACATAAATTCCCACCAAGCTGAAATTCGGTCAGATTGTTTAAAATATGATTAAAATTAAAATTTGAAAGTTCCCCCATCTTTGCCCTGTATGATTTTTTTTATTCAAGGTCAAACGTCAAAAAAAAACTTTTTTTCGAAATTTTTAGGGAAAGAGACAGTTTTATCATGAAAATATTTGAGACAATATTGTAGATCATTTATTTATTTATTTTTAGGAAGACCAACAGCCATTATAACAATAATAAAAATACAGTAGTAATAGTGGGCCAATTATAGGTCCTCACCTACAAAAAGAATACTTTTTTCCTACGAGCCACCGTTTCTGAGATATAACGATTCAAAAACTTGTAAAAGTTGGTATCGTCATAATATGCATGAGTACGCCATGTTATCTCCACAGGGTGACTGGTGGGCCACTTTTGAAATTCGAGGACGTGAGTTTTGAGATCATAATGAATTATTTACTGAGTAAACTTAACCGAAAGTCAAAGAATTTATTACGCAACGCATGGTTACACTAGCGTTGGCACCGATCCGCGTGCCAGGTCACGTGCCGCGATTGACTCAGGCGTATGAAAAGTTTATAGTAACAAAACTTTATTTATTGATAGGGAATTCTAGTGAAAAATTTCATAATTATAACCATAATCGAGTACAGAGTGCTCTCCTTCAGTATCTAAAATTTGTCACCAGTCATTCACCCTGTATAGTTGTAATACATGTCAAAATATGTTTCTTTCAGTCGTTGTAGCTTTATTATCGACATTCAGCCACAGCTGGACATAGGCCTCCTCCAAGGTTCTCCACACAGATCGGTCCTGCGCTGCCCTCATCTAGCGTTTATCGGTGACTTTGACCAGATTGTCAGTACACCTTGAGGGGTCTACCTGCGCTACGTCTCCTAGTACGCGGTCGTCAATCTCCTCATTTTTTATTCGATCCCGCAAGAAAACTCCAAGCACAGCCCTTTCCATTACGCGCTGCTCGATTACTCGCTTAGAGCTTGTTTATAAGGCCCATAGTCAGCGCCCATGTCTCAGTACCATACGGCATTGCTAGCCACACACATTGGTAAAAAGTCTGTCTTCAAATAGTGCGGTATTTTGGACGTGAAGATTTTATGGAGCTTCCCGAAAGCTGCCGTTGATTTGTCCATTGATTGATGGATCGTATTCGACCATCATTATTAATATTATTAATTCACTAGTTTTTTTCATTTGCTTTACAAACGTATAAAAAAAATTAAAAAGGGTGACCAGGACCTTTCAATTTCTCAAAAACTTCTTTGGTCTTTCCTCTTTCTAATGATATGTCACATAATATAAAAACTATTTAAAACATTGCAAAATTCGCTTTTGTGAAAGGAGTCGCGTAAAGTAAAATTTAATTAATAATGATTAATGAATTATTGAAGCCTAAAACAGTACAGATTTAAATAAAATCAAAATAAGCTGTCTACAGTTGATACTTTTTTTATGATGATTTCGGGGTGACAAACAAACAAAGTTTAAAAATCGTATTACAAAAAAGCACATGGCTTTGGAAGTTTAAGGGCCAATTAGGTTGCAAACTGGACGGCAGCGACAGCGATAGCGATGGCGGCGCGGGTAGCGGCGCAGGCAGCAGCGTAAGCAGCGATTTCTGCGACACGATAGAAAGTATTGAGTTTGTATGAAACCGCGACAAATCGCTCGAGCGCCCGCTGGCGTCGAGAACGGGCCAGCTTCCCCGCGTCGCTGCCCACGCCGCTGTCGCTGCCGTCCAGTTTGCAGCCTAAGGCATAGCAGATAACCTATTCTACAGGCCATATCAATTTGGCCGGCGATGGACCAAACACCCTGTATAATAATTATAAAATTATTGTTAACAACTTCGAGCGCAGAGCTTCCTACTAACACTGGAGCAGGTGTCACGTGGACGTTCGAAATATTTTTCGTCTTGTTCATGTTCATCTTAAGATCCACTTGCTGTGAGGCTCCACTAAGGTCATGGAGCATTTTAGTGGGTTATTCCGATCTATTACCCTAAATAATTCTGGGAAACGTATGTAAGAATTAAGAATTTAATAATGTCCGTGGCACCAACCATAAGCATTACGTAAATTGTTAACAGGTTTAACTGTACAAACTTTTGGTAAATTTTGGGTTGGACGTTGTAAATGTAATAGAAAAATATATGTAGTGAAAAAGGCCTGTTCTTTTGTTTTGGCTCTCACGGCTGCTGCTACTCCGCATCGTTTAACCGGGTTGAAAATATAATGACAACAATCAAGTTATGTTATAAAAAGACAATAGTACACATATACTAGATGATTAAACGAACTTCTAAGTGAAGTTCTATCGCTATTATATGAGTCGCTTCATTCGAAGATATTATATAACAGGTAGTCCTTTTTAGGTACTAGGTAACTTCGCACAATTTAAAGTATCATAAAAAAAACACTGTGGTGGGGCGCCGCGTGGCATGATCCACCCGGTTCGCGCCAAGCCCTCATTCTTTAGAGACCCTAAACGAAACTTTTAAATGGGTTCTGGGGTGGGTGGGTACGTCATATCTTCGAATGAAGCGACTCATATAATAGCGATAGAACTTCACTTAGAAGTTCGTTTAATCATCTATTATATTTCGTCGCTTCATTCTTCAGATATTATATAACAGGTAGATTTTCAGAGATAGAAAGTTTTGTTTAGGTATATACTTGGAATTGAAATAAGTAAAGATATAAATGTGTAATTACATATTTTATTATTATAGTACTTAATAATTAGTATTATTACATAATAAGCTTCAAATAATCTTACTTTATTTGAGTTGCTAGAAATTATAATCAGCTTAAATTAATGAAACTTAGTGATAGTCTATTTATAGACACATAATTTTTAATGTAGTAAGTAATTTACTTAATATCAAAATACGTAATATTTAATAACTATTTTTAATATTAGGTTAAGTATTGTTCATGTCTCGATTAAGTATCGACAAAGCAAAGTTATTTTGTTGATCATCTAAAGGCCGATGGTAAAACTTTGCGAACACCTGTGAGTTTTGTGTCCACCCGGCCGTTTTTCGAATGACATCGACACTGATACCGGCCGTGCGCGCGGCTGAGGTTGACGCGTCTCGTGTGCTGTGCGCACTAAAACGCTCATGTCAATGCCGCTCGTGGCGAGCGTTTCCTTAATCCATCGACTTAGCGTCTGACTTGATGCAGTTCTGTGGGGAGCTTTGAATGTTACGAAGAGATTCCCGGAGTTTGAACCTCAGATATTTTTTGTAATAAAAATATTTTCTTTTAAAGTTGATACTGGGCATATGTTGATATTGCTTTGAAAGTTTGGGAGAGATAATAAGGGCTGTTCACGATTTGGAGCGGAAGTCTTGATTATATCTGTTATAATAATATCTATTTACTTTATTAGATTGAAAAACAATATTTTCTAATTTAATTAAAGACAATGTCTGTACTCTTTAACCGGTACATAAAGCTAATAATGTAACGAGTTTTTTTGTAATATTTTCTAATGATAAATTAATATTTGGATACCAAGAAGACAGTTGATTTAGTACTATATTTGGATCCCAAGTAAATGAATATTTAGGCTTAATAGGTTTAGTTTTATAGGCTCCTTTTAAGAGGCGTTTAACACAACTATTATCACTTATCTCTTCTCCTAATAAAAGAGATAATGCAGATCGATGTGTATTTAATGAACCGTAAGAACATCCCTTATTAAATTGCTCGTTTAAGAATCAAAGAACTAATGGAATGGATTTTTTGAAACTATTAATTCATAACCACACTTCTTGAAACCATAACTTCAATGAGACGTTGTACTGGCGAACAGTGTAGTGTCTGCGAGTGAGGCGAGCATCAACGTGAGAGCCTCTGGTGGGCAGCCGCGCCGGCTGAACGACGCCCGGAGAGCCCCGCGGCACCCAGGGTAAGGCTGGAGTGCAGTGGGTGCTGACTCCATGGCTGGGAAGGCCAGAAGGGGAATACAAGTACCCCTTCGGCTTTATCATCAATGATTTTTCGTATACATTTTAATACAAGAGAAAAGGGAGAAAATGCATAAAAATCCAAGTCAGCCCAGCTTATTGTAAATGCATCAACTGCGACTGCATCAGGTTCAGGCTTCCAGGTGACAATTAACATTTGGCATTGGCTCGACTTGAGAACAAGTCGATCTTAATGGGCCCGAAACTATTTACAATAAGTTGGTAAGCGCTATCCGAGAGGGCCCATTCAGTATCAGGGTTAAGTTTTCTGGACTCTTTCTTTCTTTCTTTTCTTTTTCTTCACTAGCTATACTTTTGAGACCTAACAAAACCGCGAGTAATTCTAAAAAGTTAATATGATTTTCTTTTTCACTGTTCGTCTATGAACCACTATATTTATTATTTTTGCATACTGCTCCCCAGCCTGTCCTAGATGCGTCGGTGTAAATTTCTAACTTATAATTTTGAGTAATGATTGGACAAGAAATAATATTAATATTATTTTTCCACCACCATAAATCTTTTAGTAATATCTTATTAAGATTCATTTTTGCCCCATAGTTTCCTCCGAACTTATTTAAGGCTAAAAAATTTTGTGGCTGGACAGGCTGCGATCAATACACCTACTTATAAGTTTAGCGAAATTTCGTATTGAACAAGTTTTAAGATTAATGTACCTATTTATTAACTGTGCAATGTTATTCCGCTCATCGCCAGGTAACGTAATAGACATCTGTTCTGTGTTGAACATAAAACCTATGAATTTGATTGACTTTTTTGGTACAATGTGACTTTTATCGAAATTTACAATAAAACCTAGACAATGTAATAACTTCAAAGTTTCTCTTACATTAATCATGCATTCTTCATATGTATCTCCAATAAGAAGATCGCCTTAATAGGTAGTAGACTTAAAACCTTGTTTTCTCAAATGACTCATTACTTCACGCATAATTTTTGTAAATACCCACGGAGCTACCGATAATCCATACGGCATTGCTGTGAACTCGTAACTGATCGGCTCAGACGAATCATTTTCTTGGAATTCGAATCGTAGGTACTTTCTGTCACTAACAAAAATCGGTATAAGTAGATATGATTCTTTCATATCTATATTGGGTAAGTATCCATTACGAGGAATTAATTTCGAGGCTGTTTTATAAGATTCCATTTTAAAATGTACTTTTGTTACGAACTTGTTCAAAGATTTTAAATTTAGTATAAACCTTTTTTCTCCGTTAGGTTTCGGAGCTAAAAATATATTTGAAATACATTGATCATTTGAAGGAGAACAAGGTTTTATAGCCCCTAAGTCTAATAATTTATTTATAGCTATTTTCATGTCTCGTTTTTCACATGATGACAAATTATTTTTAGGAATAGAATACTGACAAATTTGAGTATCGAATGGTATTCTAAATCCATACTTTATCCACTTCAATATAACTTCATTTTTAGTTATTTTTGTCCAACAATCATAAAATAAATTAATTCGACCTGCATGTACCTTGATTAATGTTGGGTCGGAGCACGCATCCTGGATGAAGTCTGCGGCTGGAACTTGGCGTTGAACGCAGAGTTCGATTGTGGGCGCTGCTGTGTTTGAGCTGCTATCGGTTTCCTCTGACCTCCCCGCCCCCCCCGAACGACGGGTAACGAGGAGGTCCTGTCCAGTTTCCCTGCTGAGACGACCGGTTGACCGTTGATATTTGAGAGGCGACTGTTTTGGCTGGGCCTTTTTTAATTAGGGCCTGCTTTTCAATGGCTTTACTTGCCTTTATTTTTTCCGGCAATGAACTTCCGAATAAAGTTTTGTCTCTTTCGGAGTCTTGTATAACATGTTTAAAGTTTGTATCCAAATTAGGTAAAATCAGTTTAACCCTATCTTTGGTTAACATAAAGTGGAGGTCTGATAATAGGCGGCATCCATCACTTACGTGACGGAGGGCCTTCATTTGTTTTCTTCCTTCCCAAGGAGGACGTCAATCCCTCGATTTATGGCGGTAATACCGTACCCCAGCTGTTGCTGAAAGTTTTGGAATTTTTTTTTTGTCGCTTCCTCGTGCTAGGTCAGTTATGGCTGCCGAGATTTCCGCATTTAATTTTGGGGCTTGCAAGTTTTTGCAGTTTTCGGGTACCGTATTTTCTATGGTTAATTTATCTTTGTCTTCTTTGGACAGTCCTTTTCTTAGTAAAGGTGTCCATAAATTTGAGAACGTATCGTGTATTTTAGCGCCAAATTCGGGTGTATCGGAATTTGCAGCTCCAAGTGCAGTAAGCAGCTCTGGATCCAGATCGGGATTAGGTTCTCCCGATATACCTGGTGCGTCTTGTGATATTGACGGCTCCGGATTAGGGAGCGTCTTTGCAGATAGCTTTTGATCCACAGTGAATGACGCGGCAGTCTTCTGGTTATCCAGGTTTACATCATCCAGTGGTAGCGGTAACTCATACCTTGGAGGCGACATGTTTATGTCTGATTCATATTAATATAACGCCCATAACGTATTACAGACAACGAGATAAATCTCCTTGAGATTACCCGCATTTTCTGTAATCGTATTGAAAACAAAAGGTGATCGATAAGATCAGATAAAATTTATTAAAGTTTACATCATTACGATATTGAGCGGATAGCGTGATATATCTATTATAGATTACACGCATTTTCTGCTCTGATTTTTTAAATAACATTTTTAAACCGAATAAGTAGGTCTTACCTTGTAAGATTTCTTCTTCATCGGAAGAAATAATTCGCTGTTTCCGTTTTTTATTTATTTTTTGTTCCAACTTTTTTATCTTTATATTATAATGTTGAAGCTGTTCTTCTGCTGTACGTTTAGACATTTTGTAAAAACTTAAGTAAATGATTAAAGTAAATGACGTATGCTTGTTACCACGCACGAAAAAAGAATGAGGGCTTGGCGCGAACCGGGTGGATCATGCCACGCGGCGCCCCACCACAGTGTTTTTTATGATACTTTAAATTGTGCGAAGTTACCTAGTACCTAAAAAGGACTACCTGTTATATAATATCTGAAGAATGAAGCGACGAAATATAATAAGTACACACATTATGAATTGACACGCTGACTGTACCTAGGATGAAAAAACGGAATAAGAATTAAAAGTAAATTCTATTTTTTAACCTAGCATAGGGAAAATTTTAGGACATATGTTACCCGGAATTTACCCGAGGGTGAATTCTTCAAGGTAACAGATCGGAATAGCCGATATTAATAAAGTTGTGCAGGGTCTAGGCCATAACTACTATGTCTTCCGCGAATCGAAAGTGAGCGATATACTCGCCATTGATGTTGGTGCCGAGCTTGAAGACATTTTCCAGCGCGGTGAGCTTAGGTGAAAAAACATCACCTTGCCTGACGCCCTGCTGCAGTTGGATATGCTTTGAATTCTGGTCCTGGAGACGTACTGTCATGGTGGAGTGTAACGTGGTTAGCCCTTTACGGGGGGTTAAAAAAACGCTACCTCATAGGTGGCATGGAAACGTGTGCATATTATGAAGATAACAACTTTTATAACTTTTGGAGTCGTATATCTCAAAGACGGTGGCTCATAGGTAAACAATACGAACATTTCTTGTAGAGAATTTTACGATCTATAATTTTGTCTCAGGCTGTAAATGTCTTAATTAAAAATTGAAATTAAATGATTTATTTACGGCTGCATTTTTGCTGTTTTCCTTTTTGTATTGACTTGAAAAATATAAACTTATTATTTTATTGTATAAATTTCAATTTATTAGATGTACCTATATTATTGACGTAAGTACAATTTAAAATAAAAATATTATTTCATAGGCTACTACGGAGTATCATAGCTGAACTTAACACTTAAGTCTTGAACACCCTATGATTATGAATAAATAAATAATTTATTGATTGAGTATTGAAACAGGATGAGAGAAAAAGATGGGGTAGTGATGTAGTTTAAGTAAAATTGTAGAATAAAGCGTCCAGATATTTTCAAGCACTATCTGGGCGGGTCAATAAGTCCGTGAATTTTTGAATTTCTGACCTATTTACTGAAAAAGCAACACTACTCCAGTCAATAGGCATCTGTCAGTTGACTCTTGTCAAAATTTGAACTTGCTGCGTCAGTTAGTTTGATAGACAGCTATCTTTATCAGACCCAGTAATTTGAGGAAAAAATGGAAAAAAGTGAATTTCGTGTGCTCATTAAGCATTATTTTTTGCGAATAAAAACCATTATCGAGGCCAAGGCTAAGCTTGATAAATACTATGGGGACTAATCCACATCCACATTGAATACCTTCAAAAGGGAAGAACAATCAATGGGGAATATAATCCCAACTTATTAGACCGACTCAATGACGATTTGAAAAAAAACCGACCTCATTTGACCAAGAAAAAAGTTCTTTTCCATCAAGACAATGCAAGGGTGCACACATGTGCAATTGCCATGGCAAAAATCCATGAATTGGACTATGAATTGCTCCTTCATCCGCCCTATTCTCCAGATTTCCCAAGTTCCCAAACCTGAAGAAATGGCTTGGTGGAAAAAGATTTGACTCCAATGATGAAGTCATCTCGCAAACAAAGGTCTATTTTGAGGACCTCGACAAATCATATTTTTGGAAGGGATAAAAAAGTTGGAGAAGCTTTGGACAAAGTGTATAGAGCTCAAGGGAGACTACGTTAAAAAAATAAAATGATTTATTTATCAAAAAATCTGTGTTTTATTCCAAAAGTCACTTATTGACCCGCCCTTGTATAATTTAGCTGCTTTTTTATGTGCTGTTAGTTTATTTACACCTTTGCCTTAAAATAAAAGTAATATTGAGCCCTTACAAGACGTTGAACTCGACCTTTGCTTTTGCGATAATTTAGCTTGTTGGATAATAAAATATTGTTGTAAGAAAAATGTGGGGTTAATGACGTGATTTCAGCATAATTTAAGAATAAAGCTCCCAGATGCAATAAGGCTATTACTAAAGGCACAAAATAAACTTTGTTCCTTCGGCAATTATATAAAAACAGTTGTGGCCAACTTTTTGTTGTGTTTAATTAATTACTTTATAAAAGAACACCAATTCTGAGCCCATAACACACGTCGAACTTAAACAGCTGATATTTTACAAATAAAGGTGAATGTTGCTAAAGTAAAAATGAAAGGATTTTGGAATAGACCCCACATATGGAATATTTTCATCGATAAAATTGTTTAAAGTAAATGTTTCTAATGTTTTATCACTACATGGGGACACACTGTATATATATATATATATGACTAGTCCAATCATACAAATTCTAACACTCGGGTGATGTGTTTTGTATTTCATAAAAAGCTAAGTAGTTTACTCCTGGAATCTCGCACCATCTTATCTATCTTTGAGCTTCCTGTCATTTACTTATTATTGCAAAAATACTCTTCATAATATCGTTATTTATACTACGGAAATTAAAGTATTTTAAAGTAACAACTCCTTAGCTTAAAGCTAAAAGCTAAATAAAGCGAATTCAACTCATTCAGTGTGTCTTTACGGAAGTGATCGAAGAAAGAGAATTTATCGTCATCCTGGAGAATGTTATGCACAGCGTTTTTGTGTTCTGCGGGGTATAGCATGCTACCGTCGACAACGATAAATCGGGCCTTTTATCGATATTTTCTTAGAATATGGTATTTAGTGTATGTTATTTATTAGGATTATGACATATTTGGTTCTGTGGTCTTAATCATGGTATCAAATCAAGTAATTCTATCTATTATGGTGCGCATATGAACTTACATAATAGGATAAAATAACAAAATAATATTTATTTTGTCGATTCGAGTATTTATCGATTTGAGCATGCTAGCCCTGCTGGTGACTCTGAATGGCGATAGAGGAAGCATAGAACGATATGCCTCAGGAGTTTATTGTTAGGTTGATAAGATCTGTGGATACAAGCGGGTATAGGAGGCAACACAAATTCATTTATTACAGTTTTCACAGTAATTTTTATAGTTTTTTATCAAATTAATTTTCAATATAAAGCCTGTGAAATTAATGACCTATCTAACGATACCAATTTGATTAAATTTATTTAATATCTTATCAGGAGTTTTGATTAAAGGGTTGGAGGTTCGGTATTTTGGACCGCAATGCCAGTTTAATTATCTCTGCCGAAAAATTAAAAACATATTTACCTTACTTCTTCTAGTATATCTTCATTTTTAGGAATACTGCCGTAGACTCGCATTTTTATGTCATCAACCACACTTTCCAGTACATTAAATTTACTCAAGGTGACTAAGGACAGTTTCTCCAATGATGATGATCTTGGATGTCCACCATCAGCTTGCCCTCCACTTACTTGAGCCCCACCTCCTTGTTGCATCCCTCCTTGTCCTCCACCTCCCTGCCGTCCACCTCCTTGACCTCCGGTTACTTGACCTTGGCCTCCCATTCCATGTCCTCCACCTACTTGTCCTCGACTTCCTTGTCCCTCAAATCCTTGGCTACCACCTCCTTGTCCCCCCATTCCTGAGCCTCCTCTTCCTCGACCTGCACCTCCTTGGCCTCCAGCTCCTTGTGTTGCACTTCTCGAGGATTCACCAGATTGGAGAGATTGACTTTCGTCTCTGTCATAGCTACTTTTCTGACCAACACCATGTCCACCTCTTTGAGTCTGACCCATACCCGGGCCCTGACCCTGACCGGGGCCCTGGCCTGGCCCCTGACCCTGGCCTGGGAATCTTTCCTGATCATCTACTCTACGTCCTTGACCTTGAGTAGCCTGTCCGACAATTGTTACTAAAACAAAAAAGGTTCATATTATTACATTTTTTCATTAAAATGAATTACTCTTTATTTTTTATTTGTTAAAATATCCACAGCCCTTAATATAATTAATTATAACACTAAATTATTATTATTATAAATTTATATTATTAAATTAACATTTTTACTGTACGTTAAGTCAATTTTCAAAAATTTAAAAATACAATGTCATGGATAAAAATGGCTCTAAAAACACGCTCTAAGAAATTCGAAACAAGAAAATAGTCTACGCTGAAATATTTATGTATTTACGTCATATTGATAGAGATATGTAGTTTTGTAGATATGTATATATGTGTTTTTAGTAGTCGGGTTATAGTTTTTAAACTTTATTTTTCTTATTGAAACAAAAATAAGTAACTAAGTACTTTTTATCGACATTTAATATTTTATTGCTATCACTACTTCCATCTGTGTATCGATCGGTGGAGAAACTATCGGTCGATGTCGACTAATCCATACTTCCATCGATCGACGCCCTCGATCTGTCTGGTAACACCCTAAAATACAATAACTGGTAGGTGCACAGAATATAAGTTCGGTTTTGACAGTTTAATATTTTCAGGTGAAAGATGCAGATCATTCGCACAAATGAGTGCGTAGTTACCACTACATGCGTTGTTACCACTTCACTAGTAACCACTATCCAAAATGAAAATTGTTCGGTCATTAACTCACCTGGAGTAGAGTCGGATTTCCTTACTCGTTCCACTGAAATAAAAAAAAAAATATTTAACATAATCCAAATATCGGTAGCTTCATTATATTATATTAGGTTTGTGTAAGCATTGATAAAAAATATGATTAAAATAAGTCTACATTATAATATAATAGCGAGGTCGCAATCACCAACGTCGACGTCTCGTCGCGTTCCTCTTCGTGACAGTTAGGGGGCTTAGTTTGGGGACATGTAGTTCCCATGTGGAGTTACTGGTCTCCCATCGGGCGCGTCCCCGGGTGGCGGAAAGGGGAACTTCCCCTAGAAATGGGGGGTACCGGCGCGAACCTAAACCGGCGTGGGTGGGCCCTCTCTATAATTCTTTGATTGGCAGAGTGGACAGAGGAGGGCACAGGGGCGGCGAGCTCTGGTTTGAGCCACCAGATGCTCTTGGGGTCGGTGAACTTGGATCGCTTCGACGTCTGAGTCCTCGGTCCACCTGCAAGCCTGTTCGTTCATACTGGCAGGAACGGGGCCCTAACGGCTGCAAGGAAGAAAACCTTTATAAAAATTACCCCAATCCCCAGGTGCCGCATTGCCCACTTGCGGGATGGGTGGCTGTGGGTGTCAGTCGTATGCGAGAGGAAGGCGGAAGACTTTCGATTTTCGAAAGTACATAACACTATTCGCAACCTCATGCGGAGATAGCCTACGGGGATCTATCGCTTGCAATTTCCCCGGATGATGGTGGGCTGAAGCCGAATGCTGGTGGCGTGTCTGGTGTTCTCGAAACGCTGCATTTGGGGTGGGTTCGCGCAAGCGGATTGCACCGGCGGGTTCGCGGAAGAATGCGTAAGCGTATCCGTGTTTCCGTCATATGGTGGGTGGTGGAACACATTGGGATTTTAGCCTGTTAAAGTCCAGGCATAACTTTGACGCTCCCCCGAGCGTCATCGTATCCATGGAGGATTTCCCCAATTAAAAAAAAGGAGCCATATAGTTGGTATGAGTGTCTGTTTATTTTATTATTATTATTTATTATTCCTTTTATCTAAACGGGAAAGTGTTTTCTTACTTTTTTTCTAAAAAGTTATAATAGAATCAGTTTGGTTGAATCGTTTATAATATAAATTGTGTTTTGGATTTGACACCATTGAAAGGTGAAAGAAAAAATGAAATTAAAAAGTAAAAACGATAAACATCGTTCGGGTTTTTTCAGTCTACAGCTGATGATAATGTGATAATGACGTAAAAAGGTGAGATCGCACGTCACGGCAACGCCAAGCAAAGGAATATTTAAAGATTTTTATTATACACTAATCCTGGATTTCTATACTGAATCTTAATCCAAAATCCTTGTTTCTAAGAACTTTAATGTATGAGCGTTGCCATGACAACCAAAATCCACATTTATTTTGATGTGAAGAAATCTGGATTAAAAATTTAGATTAGAGGAAGAAATCCACTATGAGCCCGCGTTTGATCTCAATCTCACTTGATGGTGAGTTAAGATGATTTCGAACATGAAAGCACATGAGCTTAGGAAAAAATGTTTCACCACATATCCTTAAATCCTTACATACTCAGATATCCATCTGTAATGGAGTGTACAGATTGGTGTAATGGAACTAGTAATGTAATATCCGTCGCTGCCGCCTCTGCGGAAACCTAACGGTTCTCTGGCCCACACCGCCAAGGAAAAGGCGGATTTATTTGCTAGCATCTTTGCGGAAAATTCTCGTCTAGATAGCCAAGGAAAAATCCCACCCCAATTACCTCAGTTCAGTCCCACAATGGGTACCGTTCATATTCGCCAAAAGGAGGTTCTTAAATGCTTGCTGCACCTAGATGAGAATAAGGCTAGCGGTCCAGATGGTATTCCTGCAGTGGTGTTGAAACGCTGCACAGCTGAGTTGTCTCCTGTTTTCACGCGTCTTTATAGACTTTCTTTGGAATCTGGTAAGGTCCCCAAATCCTGGAAGCTGGCTAACGTACAACCAGTACCGAAGAAGGGAAGCCGTACTGATCCTGTCAACTATCGACCAATTTCAATCACTTCCATACTCTGCAAAGTCATAAGGTTTAAAGAACTTTATTTCTCATAAGAACAAGTTACAGTTCACTTAAAATGAGATACAATATTTTTTTTACTTATAATTAAATAAGATGAAAGATTTATATTTGTTTGTCTCTGATTTCTTGTAAGTACATACATTTAAATAATCTTTTTCATGTAAAAATTAAGAAAGAAAGTATTACATAAATATTTTGATAAAAGGAAATGATACATATGCTAATTGTTATTGATATTTTGGAAATGGTGTTTTAATCTAAGTTTATATGACTCGAAAGAGTTAATTTCTTTTAAGTTATTTGGTAATTTATTATAAAGTTGTGCTCCCTCAAATAAAACTGTAGTTTTTCCGTAATTTGTGCGAATTTTAGGTAAATGAATCTTGTTTCTGTTTCTTAGAGAGTATTTATTTAGCATTTTATTAAAACTTATACTAGATTGGATTGAATTAGTTACAATGTTTCGTATGAAGATGCAAGTTTTGTAATTATATAGTTGTTTTAAATTTAAGAGTTTTGTATTGTGATATATTTGAACAGATGGAGTAAAATAATCGTAGTGGAACAATACTTTTATGATTTTATTTTGAACCCTCTGAAGGGGGTTCAAGGTTGTTTTTGCAGCTGATCCCTAAATTTCGATAAGATATTCGATATGTGATTTTACTAATGAGTTATAAATAACGTAGCGAACTTTATTTGGAATGCAGTGAGAAACCTTTCGCAACGCACCTAAGAAAGATAATAATTTTGACTTAATATGTTTTATGTGTTGTTTCCAAGTAAGTTTGACATCAATCCAAAGCCCAAGGTATTTTTCAAGATGAGAACGCTGTAAGGTAATATTATCCATAGTTAGAGGTGTAAACTCCGGTATACATTTATTTTTAGCAACAAAAACCATATAAGATGATTTTGCCGCATTGATTGTCAGCAAATTATATTTAAACCATTCATTGAGTACTTTTAAATCTTTTTGAGCAGTGCTTATGATGCTATTTATTGAGTTTCCAAAATAAAAAAGGCAAGTATCGTCAGCATATAGAGTTAGATTTCCTTTTAAGCCTATCTTATTTATATTATTTACATAAATTAGGAACAATAACGGTCCGAGAACCGATCCTTGAGGTATTGAGTATGTGATGGTTTGTTTAGAACTGGTGTAATTATCAATTTTAACTACTTGCTGTCTATTTTGTAAGTAAGAGGTAAACATTTTTAAGGCTCTTCCTATAATGCCGATATTTTCTAACTTTTGTAATAGCTTAGGATGGCTGACTGTGTCGAAGCATTTTTTGAGGTCAATAAATACACCTAGTCCAATCTTTTTGTTATCTATGTTAGTTTTTATTTTAGTAACAAGATCTATAGCCGCTGTGAGAGTACTAGAGCGAGGTCGAAAACCGTACTGTTCGTCGATAAGTATATTTTTTTGCGTAAGGTATTCAAATAATCGATTGTAAAGAACTCGCTCAAATATCTTGGATATTATGGGTAATACAGATACTGGCCTATAGTTACTTGGGTCTGTTTTATTGCCGGATTTAAAAATTGGTCTTACTTTAGCAATCTTTAATGATTCAGGAAAAATACCATGTTCTAAGCACATATTGATACAATTCGTTAGCCTACCGATAATTATACTTTTTATACACTTGAGTGCTTTTGTGCTAATTCCATCCAATCCAGTACTGGTGTTATTGTCGAAGTTATCAATTATTTTAGAAATTTCATCATTAGTACAAGGTGTAAAGTCTTTTAATATATTTTTATGCGTGTAATTTTCATCGAACATTAAGTTATTACCCATATTGACATGATATAAATTAGGTATTTTATTTGCCAAATCGGGTCCTATTGAGGAGAAAAATGTATTGAATAATTCACAAATTTCATTACCTTCTGTTATTAGCCGCGTTCCCGAAGCAATATTTGGAGGAGCACAACTGGGTTCCGTTTTATTCAAGACAAACTATTTATAATTTTCCACATGTTTTTCGGTTTATTATAGCTATCACGGAACAGATCACAATAATATGATTGTTTTCTTTGTTTGATAATTTTGGCGACATATTTCTGAGACTCTTTGTATTTTAACTGCAAGCTTCTGTCGTCTGGATGAATTTTTGTTTGTTGCCATAACCTGTTTCTTATATCTATAGCATCGATTATGTCTTTATTTATCCAGTCTTGCTGCGGTTTATTTAAAATCTTTACTTTGTCTATCCTGTTACTGTGTATTTGTTCTAATATAATGCTTTCTAACTTCTCATAATTAGCTTCGACTCCATCAAAGCTAGTTAACGCACTCTTGTACAGATTGTTATAGTCAAGGGCTTGATAATGAATCTTCTGTGGTTTTTCTTGAGGAGGAGTATTAATTTCTACAAACATTTGCTTATGGTCGGAGAGTGAAGACTCAATTATTGTTAAACTGAAACACTGGTTACTTATATCTGTGCAAACATGATCTAATATCGTCTTTGAGGTGTTTGTTTGACGCGTACAAAACATTGGATTTATTTTATTTAGTATAACGTAGCCACATTCGTTAATTATATTCCTATATTCACGAACATTTTTTGTAGTACAGAGCAAATCCACATTGAAATCTCCGAAAATATTGTTCGTCTTCGTTTTTCTAACGCACTGGAATAAGTTTTTAAAAAGTCAGTGAACTCCATTTGAGATTGACCCGGCGGATTATACACCGCTCCAATATTAAGACATAATTTATTCAAATATATCCAAAGACAGTGGCTTCCGTTTTCAAGACAATCATCAGTAAGTTCGAATTTTATAGATTCATGCACGTAAATCGAGACTCCACCTCCTTTGCTCTTGGGTCTATAATTGTAAATGTGATTGTAATTTGGTAGGTTATAAAGCTGTGCATCACTTTCCGATGTGATCCATGTCTCCCTGTGAAAATTAATACAGTACTGTTATGTATGTCATGGAACATGTATTGAACAATCGACTCCTGGCATACCTCGAGACCCACGAGCTCCTAAGCGATAGCCAATATGGTTTCCGCAGTGGACGCTCGACCGCCAATCTTCTCGTCTATGCCACTCACTTATGGAGTGAGGCCTTGGAGGGTCATGGTGAAGCAATAGATGTATCCTTAGATGTCTCCAAGGCCTTTGACAGGGTCTGGCATGATGGTCTCTTAAGCAAGCTTCCAGCATATGGCATACCGACCGGGCTCTGCGACTGGATATCTGATTTTCTGAGGGAACGGTCGATTCAAGTAGTCTTAGACGGCTACTCCTCTGACCTAATGGCAATTAATGCCGGGGTACCTCAGGGATCTGTTCTCTCTGCAACGTTATTCTTACTGCACATTAATGACCTCCTTACACCAGGCATTATTGGATATGCTGATGACAGCACTGTTGTTGAGATATATATCCAACACGCGAACAAGCGCCCATGAAATCCAGGTTTTGAGAAAGTCTATGATTGAGCGCGTTGATTCGATCTTACGGAATGTGTCCGATTGGGGCGAATCCAACCTGGTCAAATTCAACGCCTCCAAAACACAAGCGTGCCTATTCTCCGCAAAAAAGAGCACCTTTAGTTTTACGCCCACTTTCCAGAATGTATCTGTTCCGATCACCGACCATCTAGGGCTTTTGGGCGTCACTATAACGTCCAAATTAAACTTCGGACAACAAATTGAGTCTATGGCAAAAACGGCTTCCAAAAAGTTGGGTATCATCTCGAAGGTCCGGCGGTACTTCAGCCTTGAACGGCTGCTCAACTTATACACAGCCCAAGTGAGTTCGTGCATGGAGTACTGCAGTCACCTTTGGGATGGTTCTGCCAAATACCAGCTCGAAGCGCTAGACTCTGTTGACCGAAGAGCCCGTAAACGCATAAATAACAACAACCTTACAAATAAAAAATTGCAGACGCTGGAGCATCGTCGTAAGGTTGCTTGTTTGACAGTATTTTATCGGCTACATTTTGGTGAGTGTGCGAGTGCTCTTTTTGACCAACTCGAACCCACTCCTTTTTACCACCGGACGCAGACAAAACTTCCATCCCTATGTAGTGGATTTACCAAGAAGTCGAACAAAACGCTTCGATAGTTCCTTTTTGGTACGGATTGCCAAGGTGTGGAACAATCTGCCTGCGTCTGTTTTTCCTGACCACTACAGTCCTGGAACTTTTAAGTGTCGAGTGAATAGGTTTCTCGTGGATAGACGTGTAACACCATAGTCTTCATTCGCACTTTCCATCAGGTGGCATGGAAGACAAACGTCCTATCCTTACAATATAAAAAAAGACCTCATTCGGGCTCTAATTTTTATCAGAGCTTCGTCAGGCCTACATTCCTAAATTAAAGCTCGCCTTAGTGACTGATAGACAACGTACAGCCATATCTACTAGGCGTAGAGAGCTGAAGCTTAAACATACATTTCTAGGGAGATGTAGGGGTAGGAGTGCACCAAGGAAAGTAACCTGAAATTCCCACAGGAACGGAAAACTCGGTCAATGGGTGTCTGGTTAGGTAAATCAAAAATAAATAAATATTTCCATATTCACACCACATTACCTAGGCCAAATAAAGTTTTCCTAAGAACTTATGCTATGGATACTAGATAGACAATGTTTATCCGCCAACGGAGTCATGAGCTAATCGTTGTACCCATGAAAAAACTCCGAAGGAAAAAACTGCAGCGCCGTTGGTGGCACACACAATTGTATAAAAGGAGAGACGGCTTACAGATGATAAAACAAAACCTTTAAAAGTTCTGGTTGTTTACAATTTCACGATACAAATTCTTAAATTATCTCCTAAACGAGTAAACTGATATACATGATTCAAATGGATAAATTGGTTTTATACCCATAGCTTTCATTTGACGCCCGTCCATATTGAGCATCGAGTATTTTTTTATGTTATCCAAAAAACATAAAATGTACCGATAGCTTAGAGCAGGCTACGAGCGCGCTCTACTGCGGCTCAGTTTGTGCTCGAGAGGCGTCCAAATCATGGGATCTTTTTTTTGCAGATTACATTACTAGCAATCTATACGCACCATTACGATCTACCGGATTATTTTGTTAATAACGTTAGAGAGTAATGTCAAAACTACTTGACGCGACTTTTAAATGAGAAGTCTCG